>JAUYWH010000018.1:22620088-22682821 GCA_034779795.1 Ctenopoma multispine | reverse complement strand
ATCCATCCATCCATCCATCCATCCATCCATCCATCCATCCATCCATCCATCCATCCATCCATCCATCCATCCATCTACCCCAAAATGCTCAGGGTGACTGTGTTTCTATTTGATATTATTTTGTTTTCTCCTCAGTAGTATTAAGTATTAAGTTTGGAAAGACAGCAACACATTTCAGCATGCAGACACTATCCATTGCTTTCATATTAGTCATCAAGCTGATGCACGAGTGATTGTTAGATGAGCTATTTTCAATTCAACAAAGTTTTCAGAAGGCATATAAAATCCAAAAAAACTATAAACAAAATTTATATAAAATGTAGACCAGATGTGCTGACTAATATGTACAATTACTTAAGTAGTGCTTAATCAAGATTGATGATATGAAGATTAATACAGAACATAATCGTCTGAAACATGATAACACTGTGGATGGAACACTTCATTGCAATCCATAAAATGGTTAAAGTTAGCTTCGCCTTTACCTGCTACTGTTTTTGTTCCACATCATGTCTGTAGGTAACAGAGACCTCTGGCCTTTTATTGCTCAGTAGAAACTTTTCCCTGCTGTTTCCCAGCATAAATGTCTATTTTTAAAGCCTTTAGTTTCACTGCCATCTGACATGATCTGCCTTATTACTAACAGAAGAAATTAAATTCATATTTTTAATTTAAATTATTTTAAAAGTAGGTCAGTTCCTATTTGAAACTGTACATTAATTAAAGTGAACAAAACCTGAACAAGGAACAAGGCAAATAAGGCACTTTTGAGGCATGTACTTTTACTTGAATATTGAATTTATCCACTTCTGTCATCTGTATGAACAAGACAGTTGTAATGATACAGCCTAAATGAACTTAAAACGTGTTTTAAGTAAGCTAGTTAGACCCCACTGTATGTTGACTGCACTAACTGAAGGGCTTAATTGTGAAGGTTTAGTCCGGAAGTGCGGTTTGTTATGAAAGCTGGTTTGACGGACTACCCACACAAGAGTTGATCTCATATCACTCACTCAGTCACTATTTTTCAATTCTCTCATTAAAATATTACAGCGGCTGGACTCGGCTGATATTGTGAGTTTTGTGTCGTTATAAACAAGCAGGGAAGCGCCTGGGGAAATGTTTACGTTAGTGTTAAGCTAACAGGGCAGCTAAATTTTCTGCACTAGCTAGCTTTTCTGTAGCCTAACGTTAGCTGCAGTACCTCTAATGCTAACTGTAACTCAAAAACCGAAAACGTCCGGCAACTTTTACTAAACGTAAATTATCTATTTGTCAGCTACAGCCCTTTACATAAACTGAAGCTCAAGGATAATTTACTAAACTACTAACGTACCATTACCACAAGCTAAAGCTAGCTGCCTGCTAAAGGTTTAACTTCAGCGATTCTAGAGCTAAGCTTAATTTAATTGTGACAGTTGAAGGACTATTACAAGTTAACCTTGCTGACTTTGCAGGCCCAGTGTTGAATATTATATTTAATGTCACCCTGTGTTAGTTGAGCTTATTACAACAACTTAATATATAGTTACGAAAAAACTTGAATTTAGAATAGCACTGTATTTCCATGTAACCTTGTAAAAGTTGGATAGTCACATTCGCAACATTAAGAATTTAAATATTTTTATTGTAACTTTGAGTAGTAGTATGTGAGGGTTTGTGTGTTTTTGTGTATGTGGTTTCAGAAAGCACAGCTATGTGCAGCTGTGTGTGGAGCTCCAGGGCTCTGTCCCCTGTCCTGCTCCCCAGGCTGCTGCTTCCCCAGACGGGGTACAGATTGTCCGGCAGGGGCCTCTGGATTTCTCCCCACTGCATGGCTGCCAAAGGGGATTCCAAGCTGCTCCCACTGCCCAGTCAGGCCCGTGTGGTGATCTGTGGAGGGGGGATTGTAGGAACATCAGTAGCTTACCACCTGGCCAAACTGGGTTGGACTGATATTGTGCTCCTGGAGCAGGGCAGGTGAGATGAACATCTTTGGGAGTATTTGTTTTACAGGTGGTAATGGGGGTTTGATAAATCATACACGTAAGGAACTATGATTTAAAAGGATCTGCTAAAAAAACTGTTGATTTGATATTCTGCTAATTAAAATCATCTGTCCCCAGACTCGGTGCAGGAACAACCAGACTGTGTGCTGGTATTGTCAGCGTGGCCAAGCCTATTTCTATTGAGTGTCAGATGGCAAACTACTCTAATAGTCTTTATCAGCGGCTGGAGGAGGAGACAGGAGTCAAAACAGGTCGGCCACTTTGACAAGTTTTGCTTGTCACATTTATGTAATTCTGATGCTATTCATGAGGACACAATTTTACTTTATGACTTACATCATCATCTGATAAATTACCAAATTATTTTTGCATACTGATAGCATTGCATTTTATTATGGTAATTTTTAGAAAAATAAGTATGTTTTGTCCTCCTGTAAATCTACAGTGATAGTTACTGTACAGTTTTGGGTTTAATTACAATCTTCTTCGTGACACCCCTTGAATTGTTAAAGACCTGCTAAGTCACGTATGTGATTAAATGGGCAGTAATGTTAATTTTAATTTAATGGCAGTGTGTTTTGTGTGTTTCAGGTTATGTGAGGACTGGGTCTTTGTGTCTGGCCCAAAATCAGGATCGTTTCATCTCTCTTAAGCGCCTGGCATCAAGACTCAAGTATGACCCCAGAACTTCACATCGTTATTTAGTAGAAACACCTTTGGAAGCATATGAATCTATGTGGATGAAGCAGCTTTGGATTTGCCCACTGGGGCATATAACTTTTTTGTGTAAAACACTCTATTCTCAGGGTAATGGGAATCAGCTGTAACATCATTAAACCTAAGGATGTGGCCAAACTCCACCCTTTAGTCAACATTCATGACCTGGTGGGGGCGATTCACCTCCCTTCAGATGCTGTGGTTTCCCCACCTGATGTTAACCATGCCCTGGCTGTAGCTGCTGCTGCACAAGGTAACTGAAAATCACAATTTGTCCTTGATTGACCCTCTGTGGACTTTTGTAGCGGAATGTTTTACAATCAGGGCTTGCATTGTTTCTCTTTCCCTTCGTCATCATCTCCTCCCTCTCTCCTCCATTTTCTTCTTTTTGCAACCTGCGTTTAATTTTCTAATTTTTCATCTGCAATTTTCTCATCCAGGTGTTCAGATCCTGGAGCGCACCAGTGTTCAACAGGTTCTGGTGGAGAAGGGTCAAGTGACGGCTGTGGAGACTGATCGCGGCTCCACTGAGTGTGAATATTTCATCAACTGTGCTGGACAGGTAAAGCTCAATATTGTGGGATACAAATCCCAGCTACAACTTAGAATGGATAATGTGTGAGGGAAAATCTTGTGTAAGCAATTTGGAATTCGAATGTTAATCATACCAATACTGACTAATAAGTTGGGAGGACTTACAAGACAGATTACACTGTCTCACAAATAGCTGTGAATCATTCTAATGACAGAAGTAGAGCCAGTTTCCAGTTTAATCGGGGTGGCAGAGGTGAGCTTTTGTCCTCAGTTTTAAGCTTGACTTGCTCCTGTAAATACCCTGCAAATAATCATATTTCAGGGGTTGGTACCTTAAATACAGTCCCTAAATTCTTAGCAGCAGATAGACTTATTTGTTCTGTCTGTCTCCAGTGGGCGTACGAACTGGGCCAGGCGAGTGAGATGAAGGTGTCGGTTCCTCTTCATGGCTGTGAACACTTCTACCTCCTCACCAAACCTCTGGAAGAGTCACTTCCATCCAACACCCCAGGTCTAATGCATCAAACACAGAAATATAAAATTCCTATCACTACTGTTTTGACAGCTAAAAATGATATCTGTAGTAGAAGAACTTTTTACTTTTTGATTGGTATCTTGGCAGTTTTGCTTATAGAACAGACTGTTGCACAGTATATGACTCCCATCATACATATTTTAAGATGAAGTCCCTAGCTGACAACCAGTGATATAAGCGAAAATGTGTTCTGTGACTGTATGATATTTAAACTTTTTAAAACCAGTAGCTTCACTATTATTATGACCCTGAATATTGAATGTGGGTGTGTGAGAGTGTATAAGGTTGTGATATAGTGTTCAGTTAATTAAATGTACTGTTTATCTCTCTGTGAAATAATTTAGCCACTTAATTAATAATACAGTCAAAGCATGGAAAATGAAAATCACTGTTTACTGTTAAAGTATTTTTCAAGTATTTAAAGCTTGTTATACCATGATGCAAAGTTGCTATAAACAAGGCTAGTGGAGGAGGTCTAATTGAGTCTGCCTCTTGTGTCCAGTGGTGCTTGATATGGATGGCAGGATATATGCACGGCCATGGCAGGGAGGACTTCTGTCTGGGGGGTTTGAAAAGAACCCAAAACCCATCTTCACTGAGGGCCGCAACCAACTGGAGATCCAGAACATGCAGGAGGACTGGGACCACTTTGGTAAAGAAGGCTGCAAAGTGGTGGATGTTTACATTGAACTTTTTAGCTATGCTTTGGTATTTCTGAGCACACTTTGTTTCTTAATATGAATATTATAAAATATTATCTTGACAATTTAATCAAATATTAATCACGTCATGTCAAAATACAAAGGAGTCAGAAGTCTTAGGAGCTGTAAATGTTAAATATCAGGTGTTGTGCCCTCCCCTTCTAAAATATCGATCTTTTATGCAGACTCGACATTTTTCACTTCACAGGACAGGTTACTTTTACAAAAGGCAGACATGTCACTGGTTACTCTGCTATTCATTGACACGTTCAGTCTCTCCAAGATATTCTGGTTTCCACAGCTCAGTGGTCCCATAATGGTGGGGTGAGCTGACTAACACAGCTTGCTCAACAGGCTCACTCACAATTAAACAAAAAAACAAAAAACAGAACCCTTTGCAGTTCTTGGCACTTTGCTTTGAATGTCTTCTCCCTTAAAATAGTATATTTGCTTTCTTTAAACTTAATTTGTGAGTGGTTTTGGATAAAAGCATCTGCCAAATTAAAAAACTAAATGTAAATGCAAATAGCCTGACATACTTGTATATACAGCCCTGTATACTTTATGTACCGGATTCTTTAATAGTTTTTTCGTCCTTTAGTGGCTAGGTCAGTTTTTACTGTAGGCATACTCTTAAAATGTTTTTTCCTTGCTTTTAACTGTAAACAATGTTCTAAGTTGGACTTGGTTCCAGTTACATTTCTCTGTATACATGTAAACACCTGTCTCTCAGCCTTGGTCTTACAATAGTAATTTGACATTTCTCCTACAGTTTGACAGGTTGTCGTAAAGACAGCAGCATACAAGACAGTCATGAACTGCAGGAATCCAGAGTCAGGTTTCTGTATTGTATTTTACGAGTAGTGCTTGAAAAAGAACGTGTCTCATGAATGTGTGTGTACAAAAGGTATTAGATTTAACACAAGTTGAAATCCCGTCAGGAGTGTTATAAACCGATACGTTGACCGTAAGGTTCAGTAATGACTAGGAAATAGTAACAATAAGACTTTTATTATTAGGAGAATGCGAGTGAATGTAAGAAAGTGATCGAAATTGAAAGTGAAATGTGTAGAGGTTTCTAACCCATAAGAGATTTTCAAATTAATTTACTGGAACTGGTGTGAACAACTGAAACACATAATGTGGTTTCTACTGGCACTTTACTTTATGATGTTGCCACTAGGTCAGATTTCATGTTGGAAAACTTCCTGGACTGAACATGGCACAACATGGCAGTGGCAGATGGTTTAGGTGGTGGTTGGGCTGTGGGAGGGCAGGAAGTTTGTTTATGTTTGTTAGGAATGTGAGAGGAGATGGAGGCAGAAATACAAATAGCAGACTCATTTTGACACAAAATGGTGAGGTTTATGGTTTGTGTAGAAATGTGAAGACTGACAGTATCCAGTTGATTTATCATGGCAAGGTATATTCCTGGTAATTACTTATTTCAAAATCTAATATATTAATGTGAAATTATAAAAAAGAAAATGTATATCAGCCTTACTGTAATATGTAATACTTGTGTTGTATCTAATCTAATTGTTATGTATTCCTCTGCCCTGTGAAACACTTAAATGTAACTGTTAACTGCTGTTTTTTGTCTCCAGAGCCAGTACTCAGCGCCCTGCTGAGGAGAATGCCTGGTCTTGAGTTAGCTGAGATTCATCAGCTGGTCAACTGTCCAGAGTCCTTCACCCCAGATATGCGCTGTCTGATGGGGGAGACACCAGGTGTCTCTGGCTACTACGTACTGGCAGGGATGAACTCTAGTGGCCTGGCTTTTGCTGGAGGAGCTGGCAAGTAAGCATGGGTATAGTGTATTTAGTAGAGGATGTCTTATGGTATTAGTGAGGACAGACATCATGTTTGTCCAGAAAACAATTCAGTCTGAGTTTCTTAATTTAAGTGATCAACACTGTGATATTCGTGTGGATATGTTTTGCTTGCATTAGAATAAAGCACAAAAGCCTTGTTGTGTGGTTTGGTGTCCAGGTACCTGGCAGAGTGGATGACCTATGGCTACCCCACTGCCAATGTCTGGCCACTGGACATCAAACGCTTTGGCAACCTGCAGAGCAGCAGAACCTTCCTGAGACACAGAGTAATGGAAGTCATGCGTGAGTAACTCTTGGTATATTTGATGTTCTTAGTCACTGCTCAGTCAGTGAATGTTTAGATTAATGCTGCTGTTGCATCTGTTTTGTCAGGCTTGTTGAAAAAGTTGATCATAATCTTTTATTTTATGTTATCATTATGTATTTAGTGTAATTTAGTGTCTCCTGTGCCTGAAATGTGCTAATTACTGTTTGAACATATTTATTATATTGTGTTTTTGCTCTGGTATGATCAAGTCTGTGCTATAGTGTGTTTGTTTGTGTTCAGCTCTGCTGTATGAACTGAAGGTCCCTCGGTGGGACTTCCAGACTGGGCGTCAGCTACGGACCAGCCCGCTGTATGATCGTCTGGACACACAGGGAGCTCGCTGGATGGAGAAACATGGCTTTGAGAGGCCCAAATACTTTGTTCCTCCAGGGAAAGGTAAACATTACTGAACCAACTTTCATTCAAGTCTTCAGTGAGCTTCAGAAATCCACATTTCCTTTAAGTTCATTAAGGACAGAGTTTTCAAGTGCAGCACATGTTAGTTAAGTTGTTGTAGTAGTATAGTATAGTAGTTGTTCATGATATGCTCAGCTTAGTAAGTAACTTACGGTAACTTTAACTATATGCACAGAGCAACATGGTTGCGATGGCTGCTTTATTTTAACAAGTATTTAAACTTACATTAAGCTTAAGAAATGTAAAAAGGGATCAGTATTATGCTTAAGGATAAATAAATGAACTGAATTTTAATTCACAAAGTCCAGAACTAATTTTAAGTTCTTTGAATTTATCCTGGGAATTTTTAATTTCTTCTGTGTTCAGGAAGTAAGAAATACAGTTGTTTCTTGAAATATAAAATTATATGAATTTTAGGTTAAATGGTAACTACAATCACATAGTTATAAAAAAGTGTCTATTGTGTGTATTGTATGAGTCACAGACCTGTAAACTGCAGTGGATCTGTGGATTGTAACTGGTTTTGTATGTGTTTGTAGATCTGCTGTCTCTGGATCAAAGTAAGACCTTCTACAAACCAGACTGGTTTGACATCGTTGGAGCAGAAGTGAAATGCTGTAAAGAAGCCGTTTGTGTCATTGACATGTCGTCATTCACCAAGTTTGAACTGACTGTGAGTCATGATGTGCATTTGTAAAGGTTATTCAACACTGGATAACATAGGACAAAAACTGCTTCTGCACCACTCTCTATGACTTCTTGTTATGCCCAGTTCAGTGATGTCAACATTTGTTTTTTATTACTGTTACTGCTATTAATCTCCTCGATAGACATAGAGTTGTTTTTGTCCATTAACAACCATGTCTACAGGAGTAAAGTGTTCTGTCTTTTCAAATCATTAAACTTCAGCTGAATAGTAAGTAAAGTGTTTTTACATTGAATTTCTGGTCTGTTTTGATATCTCAGTCAACGGGGGAGCAGGCCCTGGAGCTTCTGCAACATCTGTGCGCTAATGACCTAGATGTTCCTGTTGGACACATTGTCCACACCGGCATGCTGAATGAGAGGGGGGGCTATGAGAACGACTGCAGTGTGGTCCGTCTCAGCAAAAACAGGTTTGAAACACCTCAAGAATAGCAGCAGACACACACAGCTTACGCTGACCATTAAAAATGACTCACATTTTTGTCCCTTCGTCAGCTTCTTCATCATCTCTCCAACAGACCAGCAGGTCCACTGCTGGTCCTGGATAAAGAAACACATGCCCAACGATCCACACCTCCACCTTGAGGATGTGAGCTGGAAGTACACAGGTAAGGACATAAGACACAGTTGTTGAGATACTGTAGTGATGTCACCATCTAGTGCCCACACAGTACTGAAGAGTAGAAGCAATGTCACACACTCACTCCAAGCTCATAAGTGATAAAGTCACCTGGATTTGGTTTAGACACTAGTTGGACCGAGTGGGTTAATTATATGTCCAAAGTAGAAATAGTATTTAATATTATTACAATATTGTTAATCTGAACAACTAAGCCTACATTTTAGAATAGCATACAGCTAGGTCTGCATTTAGTTTTTTATATAAAAGATTGAGGATCTTTATCCCAAAACGTACCCATGGTGCTGACATTGAATTTGTCTCTTGCCTAATGATCAAAAAATTGAACTGACACTGTTTTGTAAAAATGAAACGCTGGCATGTCGGCTTCACTCCCTAAATCTTCTTTTGCAGGGGGGACATATAGTGAACAACAACATCTGTTTAAAGCTGTTCTTGATTTTGGTTATTTGAGTTATTCTTCTGAAACAAATTATGAACTGAGTCAGTGGTAACCTGTAGGATAAAAGTACTTTGCCTGAGCTGAGCTTTGCTAATCAGTGTTAGTAACTCTGATCATTTACCTGCAGCTTTAAACCTTATTGGGCCTCGTGCAATGGATGTTCTGGCCGAGCTGTCGTATGTTTCCATGACACCCGATCACTTCCCCTCCATGTTCTGTAAGGTAGGAAACAAAGTCTAGATCCACTAGTTCCACTAGATAAATTAATAGCAGTGGTAGCAGTAGTATGAATCATTATCTTAGTTGGCAAAGTAGCTGAAGTAGCAGCAGCATCCCTTCAGATTTTACCTGTGGCTATAGTACATAGACTTATTTCTAATAGCAGCACATTATTATGTTTATGCCCAGCTATTAGCCTTTCACTGGCAAGAACAGTAACTGACCGTGTGTGTTTGTGTGTTTGCAGGAGATGAGTGTCGGCTACGCCAACGGGATAAGAGTGATGAGTATGACTCACACTGGGGAACCGGGTTTTATGCTCTACATACCTATAGAGGTGCGAGCTGCACACGCAAACATTATCTAGTGACCACTCTACATTACGATTGGTTAAGAAAGTACTAACATTAGTATTTTTCTCTGCTCTCCGCAGTACGCACTGCATGTGTACAACGAGGTGATGTCAGTGGGTCAGAAGTACGGGATACGTAACGCAGGGTACTACGCGCTGCGCAGCCTTCGCATCGAGAAATTCTTTGCCTTCTGGGGTCAAGACCTTGACACTTTCACCACCCCGCTGGAGTGTGGAAGAGAGTTCAGGGTTAAGTTTGATAAGGTCTGTTATGTAATTATTTGGCATTGCAAACTTTGTTTCAGCAAAGCCATCTGCTTTGCTGAAACCTTCAACATCTGGGTTGTAGTTGTTGCAGAGATGTAGAGGAAGTTTAGTCACCAAGCTGCACCTGCAGGCACAACAGGTGGCACTTTTCTGCAGCTAAGCTTACCACAAGTCTCATTTTAGATGTTACCTGTTCCACGAGGCCTTAATATGAGCACAGTTTCTGTGCAGTGTGTGAAGATTAGTTGTTTGTAGGTAAGGTTTCATAAGCTAATGATGCTCTCTCGTTTATCTTTTCTGCATATTTTACTTTCTTCTCTTCTCTACTGATTTTTTGTTTTCAATGTTCCGCGCTCTTTTTTTTGGCTTCTACCTCTTTTATTTTCTAACACATTTCATCTTCTCTTTAAACTCTTCTCCTCTCCTCTCCATCAGGACACAGATTTCCTTGGACGTGAGGCGTTGATGCAGCAGCGTCAGGATGGTGTGACTCGGCGATTCATCATGCTGGTTCTAGAGGACCATGATACTGAGCTTGACCTGTGGCCGTGGTGGGGGGAGCCCATCTACCGTAATGGTCACCTGGCTGGGACAACCACCAGCAGCGCCTACAGCTACAGCCTTGAGCGCCACGTTTCCCTGGGTTTTGTATCTCCACCACCAGGCACAGACGGGCTCCCCACACCCATCACCCCAGACTTCATCAACCGTGGAGACTACGAGGTGGACATTGCTGGCCAGCGCTACCCAGCCAAAGCTAAGCTGTACCCCTTCAGCTCCCTCTTCACTCAACAGAAACGCCGCAAGGAGGACTTGGAGCTCAGCAACCTCCAGGGGAAATGATGCAGAGTAATAGAAAACCTTCTGTCTGCCTTCGTTGGGGCTTATGACACTTGATCTGTTCACCCAATCCACTCCTGCACTCACATCGCAGTGCCCTCCTATCTTCACTTTACTCTAGCTCTCAAAGAGAGAGCTGTTTGCACAAACACTCCTCTAATAATGAACTTACAAATTGGATCTCCCCTTTTTTAAAAGTGCAATATTAAAGAGTCACCAAATGTGTGAGCTGTATCAAATACAGATCTCTCTGTCTAATCAGATTCTGCAGTTCTTCATCCCCGCCCTCCTGTACACTCACAGTCCACACGCTCTCATGGCTGCTTTACTGGAACGGTCCACAGTTAAGTGCCTTTGTCAAGGCACCATCAACACTAGTTGTAAGAAGGAATTTTGTCCAACAATCTTCTCCAGAGTCGCAGTCTAGAAGAATCTGAACTAGAAGTAATTCTGTGCCGAGGTGCAAATGCCTACACAGTCAATGTAGATGTTGACTCTAATGTTGTTTTGCAAATTGTGAATTTGCTGCTGTAAAGAATATCAGTGATATGATGCATGATGTGGCCTAATTCTGACACTGTATACTGTCAACTACTGTCAGCTCCACTACAAAATACATAATGAACAAAGTTATCCTTCCCATTCAGGGAACAGGCATGGGAAAGCATCAGGAAGTCTGATATAATCATTAGTAAACAACCGTTTGCCACCCATCATTCCTCCCCCCCTCGACAAAGTCATTATTATCAACTTTCAGCTGTTCTGATGTTATTTTGCCATGTGTCAAGGTAATGTTACGGTAATGTATTAACAGTGATATAATCAGAATTGTTATTTATGTTTTGTGACCGTTTTCGATCTGCGTTGCGCTTTTGAGGCTAAAGATTGTGTTTTGATGTGTCGTTGAATGTGCGGCTGTAGTCAGGTGAACTGTAGATGAGGGAAACGGGAATGGGAAGCTGCGACTGGAGCTGGAATTCCAGCCTTGTTGTTGAAGGCCACTATATCTTTGGTGGCTTTTCATCCAGAGTTAGAGGTTTGTGTGAAGGAAGGTCTTCCTTGCAATTTGAAATAAAGCAATGTATTTTTGTATAGCTAGTGTGTATAAAATCTCTATTTTCAGTACTGCACATTATGTCTGTATAATTGTTTTCCAGGATATTCTCTAGATGTAAATGTCATCTTGCAGCAATGTCCTTCATGTGCATTTGTATGTCTTTATAAAGTGAGTTATTTTGTCTCTTATTCCCCCTCAGAGATCAGAAGTCAGGTTGAGCTACAGTGCAGCTGGTTTGGAGCTGGTAGGGATTCAGTGATTTCCTCAAAAGATGTTTCAGCAGGATTGTTAAGAGCAACACTCAGATAAGTTGAATTTTCCTCAGCTTCACACACACAGGGCAAATAGTCAACACATAAGTGTGTGTGTGTGTCTGTGTGTTTTTTCATATCAATTTCATCTGATGAGATTCTAAGAGTTATAGAATGACTTAGTAAACGTGAGGACAAAAATCCAACTGAGAAACTTTTTAAGGTGCAGATAAGTCTATAAGACGTAGAGTACAGATCTCTCATATCACGTTGTTGCCTCCAGACTTTACGGTTGCTACACTACTTTCTGAACAGTACAGTTACTTCTGAGTAAGACTACATTATCTATTAGGGTTTCCTGGTCAGGTCATGTTCTGATTGTGTTGTTATATATCGATGAGTCAGTTGCTGTACACAGCCACAGATAGTTTTTGTCTGTTTTATTTTAGTTTAAGTGTGCACAAAGAGATGTGAAAAAGACGTTGGGTCTAAAGGTAAAATGATAAGTGATGCAAAAGTAAGCACCCCAAACACTCCCGAATACACGTTTCATCAGTGTTCAACAACAAAATCTGTTAAAGGCCGTTGTTGTTTATTCTTCTATTTCCATATACAGTATGTCCAGCTTTTTGTTAAGACCTGTAATTTATTTAATTGGATGTTTACAGGCAGTTAACTCCCACTTAGTTAAAATACAATATTTATTTATTTCCTTTACCTGAAAATCCTCTTGAATTTGAGCAGCAGCAGCTACAGTTTAATTTGATCCGGGGCAGTCTGAAGCAGTTTTATAAAACTGCAGTATCTTTCACTTTGGATGTTGATGTTGCACACATCAGCTGCTATGATGACAAAACATTAAATTCTCATATGTAAAAAAAATTACTTGGGCATTACAAATTGTCCAACATCTCATTTCCACTGCAAAAGACAATACAATACAATCAGACCACAGACAGAAGACGGTCCAGCAGCAGGATAATGAAAGTACTATTCTGTGGTTCATTAAGGGAGCAGGATAGACTGCTGATAAACTGTTCAATCAGCTGCAACAGAAAGTGAAACATTGCTCATAAAGGGCTATTTATTTTCTTCATGTAAATGCACTTATGTTTGTATAAAGGTGTTTGTATTAAATGATAATTTGCACGTGAGAGTACAGTCGATTATCAGTCTTTGTATCTGTCACTATGATGCTTTTAACCTGACGACAGTGGCTCTCTGCTTTGGCTTCTAATGTTGCAGTTTGTTAATTTCTACAACTGATGTTTTCTCATATGACTGACTTTGCCTTTACCATCACAAAAGGCTTCGTATCAAAGATGGATTTCAGTAGATTGTTGAGGACACATACTTTGTGAAAACCACTCTTAGTCATATGGTAAACTTTGGCACTACACAATTTTATTGTCTTATACAAGCCTGAGAAATTGTTTGAAGAAAGCACTCCAGCATGTCAGGGCTGTGTTCAGATATGAGAAGTGTCTGGAATTGACGAGAAGATTTATAAATATTTCTAAAGTCATGTTTTTTGTTTTACTATATTATGAGTAATTTAGGGCAGATTGATGGTAAATTTGTATGTTATTTGTTTTAAAATGAAATCTATAACACAAAGTGTGCAAAAAATGGACATGATACTCTCTGAAGTGATTGTATATCATCTAAACATGTTTTAAGATGTAAAGAAAAGTTAGAAAGGAGACAGGAAAGTTACTGTACATAATAGGCGAAGGACCACTCAGTCAGTTGGTAGTGGTGTCTGTGTCAAACACTGAGTCACTCAACCCCAGTAGACAGTGGCTTGGTGCATGTTTGTCTCTTATCTTCCATTTTAATCTGATCTGTACATGTGAACGTCTTCTCCAGAGCTTTACAACAATTTGTCTTCATATCATGTTAAACAGATGAGCAACTGCTAATGTCAAATAAAAGAAAACTTTGTTCTGACAATGAATTTCTTTGTGTGGTCCCGTGAGCTCAGAGCTGTAATATAGCTGGTTTGCTGCATGGTAATGAATGTTTTTTTCTGAATGTGGCCTAACACAACTAGGATTCGGGGTTCAGTACCTATGGTTACAAATTGTGCAGTGTCACTGGTGTGAAACGTTTATCTTCCCACACAGAGCCATCAGTCTGTACGCCGTCTGCGAACATCAGTCTCCTAATGAGCATAAGCGCCTGCAGTGAGACTGAAGGTTTATTCATGTGTCAACACCACCAGACGGAGACACCAGTGATCTGTTCGTTAATAACACGGTCTGCAATTATTGCCAGAAATGAATTACATAAGGTCAGCCCAGGGCCGGGAAAGTCACACAACAAAACACTTTATTAACACATTACAATGCAGCTGCCGCCTCATGTTGCACTGTATTCTGATTCAGGGGGATCACATCCTTCTGGCTTTGCGTGGGCGGCATCCGTTGTGTGGCACGGGGGTGTTGTCAGTGATGGATACCACCTCAAGGCCTCCCATCGTCAAGCCTTTGATCGCAGACTGCACAACAGAGATAAATACAAAGTTAATGGGAATACAGAGCTAACAGAGCTAATGGGAACAGATCAAGATGTCTGTGGCTCTTAACAGCCTTAAATGATCCTCATTATAAAAAGTCTGATATTAATTAGAGGCCTCATTTCTTTGTGCAGTGGCAGATTTATTTATGCAGAACACCCACGTTTAGCTAAATACAGAACAAACACATGATGCAACACGGTTCAGTGTATTATCACATGATTCTAGTTTGCCTCTTTACAGTTGCTGAGCTTTCATATTCTTGACTGTATCTTCAATTAAGGGCGAAATGTGAACATATGGATACTTCCATCAGTCGACTGCTGCCTCGACCTTGTTTTGCAAAGTTTGACAGAGAAAACTAGCAAATTGGAGACAACACGCTGAGCAGCTGTGATAGGCATTTTATAGACTAATCATTTAACTGACAACATAATTAATCGAGCAATCACTGTTTAAAATAATCTATACTTGTAACATCAGCATCAATAAGATTTGCTATGGCTGAGTAAGTCTTATTTAATAAATACATTTTCCCCCTTTTTTGATCTGCAGGTACACTAAATTCCAACAAAACCACAATACACAGTGCTACAAGCAGTAATGCCCTGTATTTTGTTCTTCTACTCACCAGACGTCCAGGACCAAGACCTGTGACCACAACACGAACAAACGTAAGTCCCTTTGCTGTGGCTTTCTGTTCAAAGGACGAGACACACTGAAAATGAATACGCAGTATCTTGCTTCCCTGTTCAGGAGGAACTGTTGGAATCTGTAGGAATCTAACATTTATTAATATATTTATCTAAAATGCAGAGCTTAGCATCTACTGAGGTTCTCAGACTAGCAGTCCAACCACTAGTTGACTGTAAAGCAGGAACAATTAAAGTATATTACCACCAAACATTCTCTTATCCTAGTTTCTCTAATATCTGCTGTTTCTTTTGGTCTCACATTACATATGTGTGGTTGCACAGTCTTGACTGAGAACTTGTGTGAGAGCTTACCGCAGCAGCAGAGATGCCTGCAGTCTGAGCAGCGATGGGTGTCGACTTCCTGATGTTTTTGAATCCCTCTGTTCCGCAGGACGTCCTGACCATTGACTGTCCCGCGCTGTCTGTCAGCTGGATGTGTGTGCTGCCACAGTACAGGACAGTTAACTGCCTTGCTGACTCACAACTGATAGGCATGTTATGTTTTGTTGAATAGTAAAAAAAAAAGAAAAGAAAAAAAGATATGTTTTCATGCACTGTCACACTAATGGCTGATCTGTCTACATCACAAAACTGTGCCACTAATTTGAAGCCAGCAGCTGCATTATTTACACCAGCCTCTTCTAACTACTCTGAAAAACGCTAAATTCTATAGTGATCAACATTAACGAGGACTTGTTACACTTACTGTGAAGCTTTATTTATAACTGCAGCGTGCAAACATTCTTCACCTTTGCAGCTTCCACTTACTTGTTGTATGTGGCTTTAATGTGAACGATAGGCAGCTCCTCAAACCTCTTTCCACTCCACCTCAGTGAACTGTCTTGACCCGGCAGCGGAGGAAAATGGCTGAAGGTTGATTAAAAATAAATGTCTCATCAACACGATTACACTGCAATGAGTAAAACTTCTAATTATCGAGTAACGACACACAACCTATGAGGAAGATAATGATGAGAGACGTGCAGAGTGACATTTGGTCTGACCTGAACTCTTTGGACGTTTTCCCGGAGTCTGTGTTGGATGCTGCGGGCTGCTGAAGTCTCACAGCGGTGCTACATAATGTTCGCTGCAGCACACTACTACCACATCTATTAACACAAAAAATCAACAGCTTTACAACCCAGTGTAACTTGTCTGATAACTAAAAACTAGCAATCTGCTATGATTATAATAAAGACACGCCACGCAACTGTCGGCAGACTGACTTTATGAAAACTAGCTGTTAGCTAACAATGATGCTAATAAACCATGAGAGACTTACACAGAGCTCCCCTGTGTGTTTAGGGAGCCAGCGAGCAGTCGGCACACGTTGTTCACTGAAGTTACTAATATACAATTTAATTTAAACATGTCTCATGCACTAATAAGCAAACTATTTATTATAAATTAGGCTCTGTCACACACTACAAACGTGACATTGAAGATGTTACAAACCCAGACCACAACAGTAATATGTTTATTTTTCGAGGGGGGCAACTCAATATAACGCTATTATTTTTAGTACTAACACAAATAAATGTCACTTCTAAATTGGCTAAAAAATAATAATGAATTAAAGATTTCATTACTTGTAACAGTAATTGTCTATAATGACATACTTTTGTTTTTAGAAAAGTCTATCATTATCATCCTCCCCCATTTTACCCGAATAGACTATTCGTTATTCCTGCACAGAATTGTGGGTAGAAGTAATGAAATGCTGCATTCACATAATTCGTAAAACCTCGTAAATATTAAATGTGTATGATGAACGCTCTCTTGTAGCCGACAAAGTAAATTGTTCGATAAGCTGTCCCAAACATGAAGAAACTGCGGTAGATTTGTTTTACACTGGGCCAAAATTATTGTCGTTTGTATCAATTTTTCGCAAATGGGAAAACCCGCTTATATGAGTAATACCCGACATCATGACTTTTAGCGGATACAGTGAATACATCACAAAAAAGATGGCTGCGCCGTGTAGAAGTATGGCGAGTCGGCCCGTGTCTCTGTTTTTGTCTTGTTTTAGCAGAGCAGCGGTCGGGAAGATAGGTTTTCGTCCGCTTTGCTTCACTTCTGTTTGTCGGGCGACTTCGCAGACCAAACCTGTCACAGAAAGAGCGAGTTCTCCGTGGTCTTTGATGGCAGCGGTGTGTCTGCAGAGGCTGCCGGTCATTTCAGCGGAGCTCAGCCCCATAGAGCAGCAGTTCAGACACATGATGCAGCGGGTGAGTTTGTTTGCGATGACAAATGTGACACCAGTCATGTAGAGAGGAACAGAGCCTGTTACTAGTTATTATTAGTTATGGTGTTTCACATGTGATCCTGTACAGATATCGTAAATGTCCACATTTCTCATCTCTTACACTTAATAATATAAAACACGCGACCTTGACAGAAACGGAGGCGAATTTAGAAACATTGCCACTTTGGTCACAGTCGTGCTTTGCTGATATAAATCTGGATTAGGACTGGGACAAGCAGGCAGCTGCCAAAGGGCCTCAGACCCCCTCAGAAATCCCAAATATATGCAATTTCTGCCTATGCAATCTGATAATACTGCTGCCAATCCGTTATAAATTTGCTCCACTAAAGAACAATCAGATGCTAAGCTCTGTGTTTTCTGTGATGGCCCTGGTTGGGAAAAGGGACTTTGTGGGAAATGTTGTTGTTTTGTTTGTTTTGTAAAGCAGCAACAAATGACCAATCAAGAAATCGAAACATCTGATGGTTATTTTTTAAAATAACTGATTGACTGTTCAAAGAATAAAATCTCAGAAATGTGTGAAAAATGTTTAATTTCAATCATTATTCACTGTTAACTTAATCAAGGTTCTTCCAAAACCCACCAATGTGAACCAGTAGATGTTTGGCAGTTTTGCTTAAAAAGTTGTTGGCAATGAATTTTGTGTCAGAGGCATGAGGGGTCGATATCCGCCACAGTTCTCCACCACAATAATCAGATGACACCCAGCAACAATTCCCATATTCATATAATGTCGTAGAGTTTAAAGACCTGTCCTGAATGTTTTCAGATGGAGCTGGAGAAAAGCCTGCTGTCAGACCACGAGCTGCGGTTGCTGGAGGACGCAGAGAGAATGAGTCGTAAGCAGGCAGACGACTATGACTCTGATGAAGACGACCGCGGGGACCAGGAGATCGTTTTGGCTCAGGACCTGGAAGACTCCTGGGAGCAGAAGCTGAAGAGCTTCCAGCCAGCACCAAGGGTTAGAGGTCAGTTTAGGAAACTCTACACTGTGAAAACGTACGAAACCCGTTCGGTGTAATTGTATGTGATGTGCTTCAGACAAATTTAGTTTTGTTTCTATTAAAATTAGAATTGAAGAGACAATGAGGTGACAGCGTCTCGCACGGCTGAGGGAGGAATGATACTTCGAACATGTTTTTTCACTGCAGTGCTCCCAATTTGCATTTTACTCCCCGTGACATTTGCAGAGTTTGTGTACATTTTGCTCGACAGTCACAAAAAGACGTAGCTGCTGTGTAGCAGCTGACAGCTGTGTCTCTCTGCCTGTTGTTTAGCTGATGTCGATGAGGACGTGACATCGGTGGAGCGCTGCCTGGCGAACTCGCTGGTTCTTCTGGCTCAGCAGCAGGTCGGCAGCGAGAAGCTGTGGCTGCTGCCTCAGACTCAGTGGCAGGAGGGAGAGATGCTGCGACAGACGGCTGAGAGAGCCCTCGCCTCCCTGCCAGGTAACATGATCATGACTGCTGAAAAGTCTTTATTATTTCTTCAATGTGCTCTTTTTATACCCCTGGAATTACAAGTATTTCCATATGAGTGTGTTTTTTATACACCCATTAATAAATAGATTGTTTCAAACTCTACTGATAGGCCTTTAAATTACAGGTTGATTTGATTTTTTTCTAAATAGATTTTAGAATTCACAGACTATGGGAAATAGCATTAAATGTAGTCTATAATCATAATATTTCATTGTGTTAAATCATCAAACACAACAGTTAACAATCTAATTTAAATTAATTTCATTACATTATTTAAATGAAATTGTTATAACATTTTAAATTTTCCCATCTGTTTCCCTGTAGCTGTGGACTGCTGAGTTTATAATTTATAGATATAGAAAAGACAAGAAACGTTAGTCATAGGTTACACTGGAAGAGAAAAAAAGTACGTTTAAAGGGGCACTCCCCTTATTTTACACATAAAGCTCAGTTTACTTGTCATGGTTAGTGCTACTCAGGTTTGAAGGAACATGAGCAGAGCAGTCGAAGTTTCTGAGTGTTCATGAAGGTTGATTGAAATGTGCAGTGTGAGTTAACACATCGTACACGATTAATAAGAATCATACAGTGTCTGCCCAGCCTAATGTCCTCTGTGGCTCCGGTGGTCTTAAAAAAATACCCGCGATGATGTCATGGGCTTGAAATTTAATACTTTTGACATAAATCCTGCATTATGAACTGAGAGCATAGAGTTGAAAGACAAGGTTATTATCAGTGCATTAAATCACATTTAATTACATTGATGGAGACCTGATGCTTCATGCTACATGCTTTTCTTTAACATTAACTATAAATAAAAATGTTGATTAAAATATATTTTTTACCCATAAAACATGCATGCAGCACAACGTGGAGTCAACCCCCCTGAGTAATGTCTGCAGATCATCAGTACCCACCAAACTCTCCACCAGTCAGTGGTGTATTCTGTTTAAAGCCTGAGAGGTAAAGGACAAAAATAACCCCCAACATTTTAACAAATCAGTACTTTTCTCATTTGGATTGTGGCAGCTGGTCAAACTGAGGAGAGCGTGCGGAGGGATTTAAGCGAGTTAATCGTGGAGATGAGGGTGCTATCCATATCCTAAATACCAGCTGTTATAGGATGTGTTTTTGTCAACACACTCCATTTGCTGCATTCTCACTGTAACTACATCCTAATCTTTGTTGTAATGGCCCAGTTTTATCCTAAGGATCATTAAAGTTTGATGTGCTCTAATCTAAAAGAGCTCTGTTGTAATTAAAGTACAGTCGTCTGTGTTCTCCACAACAAGAGCGTCAGACCAAGCTCCAACCCGCAGCTCATTTACATACACTGCATTTTGGATCAGTCCTATTTCAGTAGTTGGTTCCAAGCTGTCATCTCCACAGTTCACTGATAAAGGTCACAGGTCACAGCTGCCAATATACGGGACAGATATTTTCTCGAGTGACCCCTGTAATGATCCCTCAACAAGCTCTTTAACATTAGCTATAAACGGCCCGATTCTTCATGTTTTTCTCCTTCCCAGTGACTTCCAGTTACAGTTACACAACATTGCTCATAAACCATTAGTGCGCCAGCTCCATCAATCACTCCCCATTAAAACTTTCCACTTGACATTAACATGTGCCATTTGGTGTCTTACTGTAGCAGGAGTTAATCCATTTTTAATACAGCCGGACTGAGTGGGAATTGAATCTCTTTAACATGGTTGTGCTGGTGCCTTACTCTGCATGTTAAACCAGCTGGGGCCGTGGGATGCAGATGAAATGAGATTAGATTAAAACTTAATTGAAAGTTTGATTGAAATTGAAAGTGTGTTGTTGCCACGGCACAGAATGAGAAACAGAGCATTAGGGTAATATAACACTTAATTACGGCAGTCAAACACTGATAATCCAGAGGAATACAATGAAAATACAGCTGCAGTGTCGTGTGATCTGCACAGCAGCCGTGCGCCAGCTCACCTTTTGTCTCCAGCTGCATTAACTTAACAGCCTGATTTCTTCTTGCAGCAGCTGGTTTCAAGGCGACTTTCCTCGGCAATGCCCCCTGCGGAGTGTACAAGTACAAACTGCCCAAAGCCGTACGGACTGAGAGCTCTGTGGGAACAAAGGTGTTCTTCTTCAAAGCCTTTCTGTCAGACAGCGGACCCCCTACAGCTTCAAACCCTCTGTTTGTGTGGGTGAAGAAAAGTGAACTGCAGTGCTACCTGAAACCAGCTTACATGATGAAGGTAGACCGCTTCATCCTCAACCTGTGAAGCCTAAACGGATACGAGGGACACAGTATTCATGAGGCCCACAAAGCTATCGCTCACCTGTTGTCTTGTGTCACAGAAAGTTCTGTCAGTCAATATGATGTGTATCATTCAGTGCAGAAATAAATTGTTTTTCACGGACACGGTGTGCATCATGCTCATAGGCTGGTGAGAAGAAATGGTCCAAACAACCCCAGCAACCTGATTTTAGTCCATGTTTAACAAACAACAGTCTAACAACATTGCTGAAGATGTTTCTTTATCCATATTATATGAAGTTCAACTTATTACTGATGATATTTTGACTCACAAGTTAAAAGTTTTTTTTTATTAGTTAGGATTTTGTACATTCCTTCCCTGGTCAGTCATGACTCTGAAATTCAGCCGGCGTCAGAAAGCTGTCCTTAAAAGAAAAAAAAAGATTATTTTAAACAAATGTGACATTCACATTATTTGGAGTCTTGCTTGAAGTGTTTTGTTTTTTAGCACCGCAGCAGTCAGTGACTACACATCTAGCTCTGAACACACCAGAATGCTTTGAGTGGACACTTGATGCTGAACTGTGTGGGCCTGGCAGGCCTGCTGGTGGTGAACTGTTGAGCCTCAGCAGCAGCCAGTAGATGGCAGTGTTTGCACACCAGCCACAGAGGAGCTGTGTAATTATATCCGTGTGTGTTAGTGAGTGAGTGTGTGTGTGCGTGACCTCAGAGGGGGACTGCAGAGAGAGCTTTTCTGATCAACTTGGCTTCCTCTTAGTCATACTGAAAATATCCATCATAGCAGGTTAATGTTCCTTTGGAATAGCTACAATAATTTGTCTTAGGTAAGAGCATTCTTATGTTCCCGACCCATTCTGCCTGCGACCAGCCTGTTCTTTCTATTTGTGTCTATCTAAGGAGTTATTAATGTTGTAGACATTGGCATTAGATTTTTCCATCTTTATTTTCAGAGTTTGTTGAAAGCCCGTAGCCCGAGCTGTTTGTGAAATTGGCTGAGTGCAATGCAGCCCCCGATCTGTCAGTTGAGATGTGAGATGTGAAGGTCAGGGCGAGCCAATAAAGGCCATTTCTAACTGTTGGACAATTTGGTTTGCACACAGAACGAGAGCTAACTGTTCTGTCCGCTGACAACGGCCTGAACTCTGCTCAGATTTGGTACCTTGGACGTCAAATCAAGGTGTAATCACACCATAGAAAAAGAGCGAGAACGGTCGGGGAGCCTGGTGAAAGGGTCTTTACCCAGTTTGTAGTGGGTAAAGAGGTTAAAGGCCTAAGAGAGAGGTTAGCAGTCTGAATCCTGAAAGCATCAAAATCACTGTCAAGGAGCAAGGCACCAAAACACCACCTGTTGTTTTTGTACTGTTCAGTGCACAGGGAAAGGCTGATATTTGGGCAGCTTGTGGTTCTATGCACAACAGACCAAATGGTAAAGGGCCATTCAACCTGTTTTACATGTTGTCAGTTTTTAGTCATGGGGCTGCTCTGTGGGACCTTTGTCAAGTCTCAGAAAATAATAACGGTGGAAATAATGATGCTGTCATGAGGGACTCTGCATGAAGCGATAAGGTGCATTATGGAAAACGTAGGAGCAAAAGTCAGGATATCTCGGCGTCTGCCGCTTTTACTTTTGTCCGTTCTATTTAAAGTGTCTCCTGTGAGTCTCACAGCTTTGTGGAAGTGCAATACTAAATCACTGGACTATTCTTTAAAAGGCTTCTTTATCCAAACCTATTAACACCTTCTCTTTCTGGCGCTCCAGCAATGTAATATTGCACTTTCATAAAGTTGTTAGACTTTCGGTGAGACATTAAAAAAAAGTAATGATTAAACATAATAGACTTTTAATCCAAACTGTGGGACAAGTTTCAGAAACACTGGATCCTAAAAATCTCATAATGCAACTCAGCAGCATCTTCATTAGACACCCACCCTGGATGGATGCTGTAGTCTTTCAAAACCACGCCCCTGATTAATAACTATTCATTAAATTAAAATTCAATTTGTCTTCAAGCTCAATCTCAATGAAATGATGACATCAACATGACATCACCAGCGTTACTCCTCTGCCAAAATGTGTGTACAATAAAATGTTTTCTTTCATTTTCTGGAACAATACATTTATTAAAACGTGTACGTGAACAGCCAGTTCCTCTCATTTGTGTAATGTTGGTATATTAACATTAATCAGCTGTCATGTGCAGTATCTCATAAGGACACAGATGTGCAAATGCCAAAACACCTGAACAGGTAAAAACATCACAACTTTCGCTTCAGTGAACTTATCTCTTCAGCCACAGGCTGGTCCAACACCTCTTCATCCAATTAAACAGCATATGATATACAAATGTCAAAGGAAAGGTCTTGCAGTTTTTCCCTACTGGAAAGGGTAAAAGACAGACAGTAAATGCCGTGGATGAGGCTGTGGCGGTGGCTGATGGCTGCTTTTCAACCTCTGCCGCAGCTTTGGAAACAGTCGCACGTAGAGCAGAAGTTGTTACTACCATCGCCGCGCTGTCACATTTGCGCTGGCCTCTTTCTCACTGGGGATTTCAAACTGATTTTAAAGCAGCCACTGAATTTTTTAACCTTATTCTCGCGGTCCTTTGAAGTTCAATGCACAGAGCGAGACACTGCCAGGCTGAGGGGCTCAGCTCCATTGGGGTGACCTGTGCTAATAATAGTGCACTCACTTATGGCAATGTCAGGCACTATCAGGGGTAAAAGCTTCCACCAAATGGCACACTGTACCATCTCTTCTTCAGTGATGCTGTTGGATGCAATAGCATGTTCATATATTGTATAACAACTTATATATAAATACCTATGAAAATATACTGTACAGATCAAATCTACAGACTTTGGCAGCAGTTTGGCCTGGCGTCAGAAGAGACCGTCCATCTGTAGAAAACAGAGCAGATCTGTATGGAGTGAACCTGACTTAGTGAGAATAAAGTACTGCTCCACATCTCTGCTCACAGAAAAAAAATACACAGCAATCCTTCCACCCCCACTAATTCCAGTGTTTTTTTTATTTTTATTTTATGCAAATCTCTTCTGACTGAGTGAGGTGTAAGCAGGCTAGACTTCCACAGCAGTTTACATTAGATAAAGAAGCTTATTAAGACTTGTTTTATGTAATGTGCATGCAGGTAAGAAAGTGCAGCTCAAAGCTAGGCTTCTGGATCACAGACCACCTGAACATCCTTACCCACCACCCTGCTTAGTTCCACTCTCCCAGCATGCAGTGCTATCAGCACTGCGCTATATTTTTTTACCCATAATTATGCAGTGACAGTCCGTTCAAGACACGCAGTTTTAGCCCCATCCTGCTTTGCCTTTATTCATCTACACGCACTGAAGCAGACATCTGCTCAGGGAGTTTTTTTTTTTTCTTCCTTTTTGTCAACAGCCGTTCAACAGCCAAGTGCACTCACTCTGCTGTCTTCCTACTACCTGAGCACCTAACAGCAGATGAGATGAGATTCAACTTTATTGCCACTGCCCACAGAAAGTACCAGTACAACAAATGCAGTTTAGTATCTCACCAGATAGTGGGAACAGCAGCAAAAGTCTATCTAGAGATGTATAAAGATAAATGTACAGAAGTAAACAAAAATACCCCGACGCTGCTAATGCCAGCATCCACGGTGCAAACAAGCACGGCATTCTGTAATCTTTAGAAACTTGCTAGTATCAAACAAAAAAATCTACCACGTTGGATTAAATAAAATAAAAAAAAAAACTACTTCATAGAATTTCTTGAAACAAGCATAAACAACAGCCAGGCAGGACTCCAAGATAATATACTCATGTCATGTACGCTTCTAAAAATGGGAACAGGAGCAATGAATATTCAGATAACTTTCAATACGTGTTGTATTTCACTACATGGTTTCACGTCATGGATTTTCCTTGGTACCAGTAAATATTCATTTATTTGATTAGAGATAAACACTCAAAACTCGCTGTGGGTGTGGTTTAATCACATGTGATTGACAGTGGCGTGACACAAAAGAAAACCCGCCAACTGTTGTCATATTTAGTTCAAGATGTTGCTAAATATTGATTGGCACATGATGTCTCAGTTTTCTTCCTGAGCCTTAAGCTTCTTCAAACAGGGAGACAAGCAGATACAATACAAATAACTCTCTCTTGTAAAATAATGAAAGTGCTTCTAAATTTGTCAGGAAGTATTTTGTTCATTGCTTATAGTCAGAAGCTGGTTAAGAAAATATCTATTCAGTCAGCCAATCCTACAGCCACAGATTAACCAGGAGCGCAGACTGTTTAGCTGTGGCAAGGCTTAAAGAAAATGCATCAAATGCACAGTACGTGCTGCAAATGATGAGGGCTTCCTAACAGCCAGGGTGGCAGACTGGAGGAGGAAGAGGTGCTGGCAGGCAGAGCCAGGATGAGGCGTGTACACTCTGATGGTTCTGGGATCTGCGACTGAGTTGGGGGTGATATGAACCATGTGAACCAGTAGTCTATCATCCACCCTGCCAGAGAGGCAGCAACAGGGGCAAGACAACAGAAATAAAGGAACTATTTTGTCTGTCCTCTCACAGAAGTGCAGGTTTCTGTCTCTCCACTGGCTGGGAAACATGTTCATCACCAACCACAATCAGATGGTCAAAGTAGAGTGTAATATTTCCTTGCATGTAAAAGACCTTTAGAATATTTGACATGACATTTGAGTAAACCACAGAAGCCCCATCTGATTTACAGATTAGAATCATTCTGAATATGAACATATGAACATTTTAACATCACTGAAAACACTGAAATACATACAGTAGTCTATGTATTTATACATCTAATACCCCAGTTACTCAGGCTAAATGACAAAACAAAACTGTTTACACTCGAGTCTGTGTATTATAGTCAGCACAAGCAAGATCTTATCTCTGAAAACAGCCTTTTTGACTTTATGTTTTTTCTCAGCAATTCGATTTACCTTCATTGGATTGGGGCGGTGGCAGAGATATAAGTCAACAGAAATAAAAAAGCCTACTGTTCAAGTTAAGAGACAAAATCTGGGCTGTTCTCCATCAAGCACTCAAATTTCTAGCGCTTCAGCCACTAATATATTAGCTATTGCCTGCTACCGCTGTAAAATATGGTTAAAAACGGTGAAGGCAGTGAGGACAGAACAAAAATAATGCATTAAAAGAGACTGAAGTGCTGCATAAAGCTGTGGTCAACTACAGAATCGGGGGATAATTATCTGTTGTCTGTTTTTCAGTATGACCACGAACTATTTTAACCAACGGATTATAGCTGCTTCAAAAAGAATCTTGGGGAATGAAGGAAATTTCAGGGATATTTTTCCAATGTGTGTATTTTTTTGTAAAGATTAAGCTCAATGCTGACAAATGTAAATGTTTATGAGAAATGATTTCTGTGTAATGATGCAGTATCTTTAGTTTAAGCAATGCATGAAGTCATCAAACTTCATTTTTGACTTTTGGCAGTTCCTGCTTTGTGTTAAGTCCAACTCGAGTGAGTAAGAGAGTGTGCGTGATGTTATTGGGATGGAACAGTTGGAGACGGCAGACGCTCCTCCTGCTTCCTCCTGTACCAGTCTCCGCTCTGCAGGAGGACGATTTAGTCCCCCACACCTCAATCTATCCTTCCTTCTTACCCTCTTCCTTCCAATCCCTCCTGCCATCCCTCCACCTAAAGCTGTGTTTTTCTCATTCATGCGCATTATGAATATATTATAGGTCTTTGCATTTGGGTTTTTTTTCAGCTATGACTTGCTAAATCGTGTATGTGATGTATAATTTATCTTTTATATACATATTCTGTACGTTTTTAGGCATCAATTGGTTGGATATGTAGAGTTTATGATACAAATTTCTTGTACTTTGTTTTTTTTACTTACTTCTCTCATTTCTTGTCTCTTTCTCTCCGTAAACCCATCCAACTTTCCTCCCCCTCATCCCTCTCTGCCTTATCCCCTCTACCACAAACACTGGCATATGCGTGCACACACACACACACACAGTTCCGTTCAAACTGTGTCTGGCAGGCAGACCTCCGGCCTGCAGGGCAAGTCCTCCTCCCCTATTCTGACTGTCTGGATCTGCCACCTCCTTTGAATTGCCCAGATCCTTCCCTCTTTCCCTGGGAGCTGTCAATCCTAAACAGACTGTTGAGTGGATTGGGTGAGGGGCGGTGGAGTAGATGGACGGATGACAAATCGGGTGTTGGGGTTGGAGGCAGCGAGAGGAAAAAGAGAGTGTGAATGGACAGCAGGAGGGTTAAGGTCACATCCTGCTGTGTGGTAAGATGGCACTGTGTCAGCGCGGATGACCCCTCCGCTGACCCCGACTTCCTCTATCACCATCACTCGCTCACAGCACTCCTTCTCCTCTTCTTCTAGCCTGCAGGCAGTCTGATTGGCTGCTGGGGTTAGCAGTTCACCACCAACCACCAGCTGGACCAGAACATCATCACACGTCCAGGTCACTGGTAGCATATGGAAGGAAGACTGTAACAAGTTCATCGGTTCAGTGCTTTGTAATGATGTAGAAATAGTTGGTAAGATTTTAATGTGATCAAAGTATTGAAGCCAAAGTAGAACAACTGCAGACACCAAATCAAATAAAGCCGAATTAGATAGATAAAAAAAGGGAACCTCCTTACATGCACTTACATTTAGTACGTTAATTGATTGGTGCGTATATTTTGTTGGCAGTGGCCTGTGAAGGGGCTTGTCTCCTTCCAAAGACCTCTCTGGTGACGATCAATGATCAATGATCCCTGAGGGACATCTGAATGCCTTCCTTTTGGCAGCAGCTCCTGTCCAACATCCCCCCCCACCCCCGGGATTGGAGGGACAACAGCTGCTACAGCAGGACCAAACATCTGGCAGAAAGGTATGAAAGTCAAAGTGTTGTCCAGAAGGTTGTTAGGAGAGACAGTGGCACTGAGGATCATGTTAGACGATGCTGTCATCGTTAACAGAGACTGCAAACAGCATGGCACGCTGCTCCCCAGACGAACAAGTTATCTGTATCTTTCCCTCAAAGTGCCGTGGAACATTTCTGCCATGATAAAAGACACAGTGGTTTTGATAGAAAGGCCTCTGGGACTCTGTTAGACTGTGTTGCATACTGCATGCATGGTGGTGTAGACCTTCCCTTTTTACTGCTGCACTCCAGTTTCTTCTGCAGCGGCAATAAGTACGTTCATGCCTTTCAACCAGTGTGGGTTGTTTAGCCTTTAAGGTCACTTGTGAGTCATTAAGTTCATGTGAGTCATCAGAGTAACAAGAAGTAGGATGTGATTTGTGTTGAGTAAAACCTGGCATGAAAGGGGATATTTATGATGCACTTGATAATTGAGAGAAGTGCAGTCACTGGATGTAAGAATTTTATGATCACAAGGAGAAATGCAAATTCTACCAGCACCTTCTATATTAACTCCAATCTTACAGATTTTCACAATCCGTCAGTATAGAATTTCTTAAAAAAATGTTCAAAAATATAGAGGCTGAGAGAACTCAGTGTACCGTTTGCATTTTAACGAGCAAATTGTGAAAACACACGTGCGATCTTCACCAGCATGACAAAACGTTATAGCACCGTTCACTGTTGTTCTGTGTAACATCAGAAAACAGCTGAAATACCAAACACAGTTGGATCCCAAGACAATGTCACTTACACGTCTAAAAATATTCAGTTTAACCCAGGATGTTAAAACAAGGAAATGCAGGAGATTTTTACATTTCAGAAGAATATATATATATATATATATATATATGAGAAAGTTTGGGCATTTAAATATCAGAGGATTGATTAATCAGCTAATAGATGCAGATCTAAAGAGAAATTTTCAGGGGACACGAAAAATCATGGCCATAGTTTTATAACATACATACATTTTCTCATTATTACAAGATGCCAGTTTAGTTAGAAATATTGATGCAATCTTGTCAGGTTGTAGACCAACACTGAAATGATTACACCTCTAAACCAAACAAAAGCCAATCACAGCCTCACACCACCACATCTGGATCATCATGTTATATGTTTATCACATATGTTATAATGCTCAGTGGAAGGTGTGTTTGCCATTTGGCTACAATCACAGTACTCAATGGGATCCTGAAGGGACTCACAAGTTTACTTTCAGCTCAGCAGAACTTTCAATGCTTCGAGGTGAAGCAACACCTCATGCAAAGACATCTGTAAGCAACAGCCCGGCTAGAAGCGAAGACCAACTCCAGCCATTTACTCTGACTTTGATAATGATTTCAAACATTGTTAATGGTGATGTCAGGGTAGCTTCCGTCCCATCGTGCACTTTCCGTTATTATAGCCAGTCAATGCTCTTTCAGAGGTTTTTATTTCATTTGCCCTTGTCAGTACTTACCCCTCTTCTCTCAGATGGAGAAGTTCCACAGGAGGTTGCTGAGCATACATTCTTAACAGAATCCCTTTTCAAATTAAATTTAAATGACCCCCTCAGCTCATAAGCAGAGGCTCTCCTGACAACTTAATTCATAATTCAGTGCTGAGCCAGGGCCTTGAGGGCCGTAATGACGGCCTAAATGGAGAAGAGATGCTACTAAATGGGCTGTTTGTTTGCACCTAAACCTCTTTACAGGCCACAAGTCCACAGCTCAGCACTGTGATGGTGAGGGATGATGGAGAGAGGAGTTGAAGAGCTGAGCCAATTTGCTGACCAGCCGCTTTCCTGTCATGGGTCACCATGGGCTGCTTGACCACAGTGATTATGTATGCTTTAAAGAGCATTTCTGCTTGTAAGTTATGCATGAGTTAATGGCTGT
The DNA here is from genome assembly GCA_034779795.1 of Ctenopoma multispine. Taxonomy (NCBI): domain Eukaryota; kingdom Metazoa; phylum Chordata; class Actinopteri; order Anabantiformes; family Anabantidae; genus Ctenopoma; species Ctenopoma multispine. Next base: position 22,652,994 of record JAUYWH010000018.1, on the reverse strand, counting down.
GGTTTATTTGTGTCCCCGTGTAGGTGACAGGAAGAGACAGAGACACGCTCATGAGATATTTATGTCAAGGAGAGGCTGGTGTGAATGGTGACACAGTGAAGCCACAAACCGAGGCCGACAACAATCAGTTCATGTGAAGGAAGGTCTGAGTCTGTCACACAGCCTCCAACCTGTGTGTGTGTGTGTGCTGAGCCTGGTGCCATGTGCAGAGGGATGTGAAGGAGGAGGTGACGATGGAGGATGAGGAGTGAGAGAATGTGGAGGACCAAGCAGATAAATTGGGATAAACAATATAAATGGAGAAAACTAAAGAAGAAAACTTCTTTTTAATGCTGTTCTAACGCTGTGCCCAAATGAAACTGGCAATAGAAACAATATAAAGAACACAATATTTATATCTATTGAGCCCATCTGGTGACATTTGGGGGGGGAAATGCTCATGGCCATGACTTAGTCAGGCGTGGGAACAAGATATTATACTGTGGGCAAAACTTAATAATGCGTGTGAACGAGATAGTATAATGCATGGCTGTGACTTCACAGCTAAGCAGGAGTTCTGGCAGGGTGTCTGGACCGAAAGCCTCCCAACTGAAAGTTAAAAATAAAGATAGCGGTGTCATAAATGACAGCAAAGATAATGTTCAGCTTCTCCTTACCGATATATAATTATGGGAATGATGTCAATAACAAACATAAACATACTGAAACTGCCTCAGTGCAAATATATGATATATGATAAAACAGTCAGTACCATGCTGCTCTTACAATACGATTCATACTGTACTAATATTAATGTTAAGCAATTAAAAATGGTTCCTTAAATCAGTGCGATCATGTGATCATAGTATGAGTTAAAAGTTGGATTTATTCATCACATGTATTTTGAATCCTTACTGTAGACTGAAGACAAACGATTGGTCATTGGTATTTATTGAGTTTGGAGCTCACAAGCTCACACCTAAAATTATCACTCGGAGCTAATGTCACGAGCCTCCCTGGCGTCACCGTAAAGTTTGGAAATTTAAAGAGCAGCCACTCTAATATTTCCAGCTGCAGAGTTTGCAAACTGTTAACTTACAAAAAAACAATAGAAAATGCTGACGGCAGTGTTGTTTAGCGACCCCTTTGGCTTTAGGATAAAGACTTTAGCTGCTGAGCAGACAAATAATTTGTTGAAGCCTGTAGATGTATAATGGTTCCCCCGGGCTGAGTCATATTTCAGGACATCTGTTCTTGTGTTACCAGTTACCCTTTTGAACCACAAAAAGACACAGTGTCAATACACATGGTAAGAAATTAGGGATTCAAGATGCTGTTAAAAATAATAAATGGGGGTTTCCATTGCGATAATTAGAATTTTTTTTTCATTTCTGCTGCTTCTACTTAAATTTTTCTATGCACAAACTGAGCATGTGCAATGTCGAACAGACGTACGGAAACTCTGAGTGACACTGGGACAAATATCGTGAAGCCCACATAACAGCTAAACCCGACTGCAGGGCTTTGGGTTGCGAGCGCCTTCAGCACAGTGGTCTGCTGTCTTACTGCTTCATTCCCTCATTTCCAAATGCAGGGTAACAATAGAAATGGTAATAAAGTTTGAAAGAATGAATTGGTACGAAAAAGACAATTAAATGCAATTTAGGGAGCAAATTAGATTTGATTTAATGTTATGCCAACTCAGAAATGTTTCATTTTGCTTATTTTGACATTTGAATTTACCTTCCTTCCTCAATGAGCAGACAAAGAGAAAAAGGGTGAAATTAGCTGTTGAAAAAAAAGCTTTTTTACTCACTGCTGAACAGGAAGAACGGTACCTACCTCTATTCCAGCTGGTGGCAGAGTCAACAGTGCGACGCTAAAGCAACAAAAGGTCGTCTCACTCAGCGTTGAGTGAAGACCACTCGACATGTCTATGAAGGAGGCCTTGAATCCACCGCAGGAGTTCATTGATTCACTCGCTGCTGAATCATACTTGAGTGTGTCCTACCTCAGGCCGGGGGGCAGGTGCAAAAAGCTGCAATGACGACAAACAGTTTAACTAACTTTTCTAGCAGCATTCAGCATAAGGTCCTGCAAGTCAGATGCAGCTAAACGGAGTGTGCACGTAGATGACGTGCACTCAAGTGGAGTCGACTGTAAAACATTACAGGAAATTACAAGACAGCCTCTATCTTGCTGTCATGCGGTGGTCTCTATCTTGGCTTCACTCAGGCTACACTGGCCTCCCAGCTCTGTTTAGTGCTGTACTGTACCTGCCAGCAGTAATCCCAGCACCTACCTGTATTCATCGCTGATTCTTGACACCTTAACTGGTCTGTTTGTGCTCCTCTCAGAAAGATCTCCATGCTCACTGTCAGCCTGCTGCTGCTTATCATCATTAAATGTGTTAAACCTATGCTTAAGCGTCAGAGTTTTCTAATTCATTACAGACAGCATCTCTTCATCACAAAACCAACACCTGGCATCAGTCATGGAATAGTTTTGGTGACCCTACGAGGGACAAACCTCTGGGTGCTGCTGCACTGAAGTGATCCAAAATTCACGACACAATATTTCAGCTTAGATTCAGGCCACCAAAACAAGAGCAGTCACTGAAACTATTGAGGCAAAAAAATGACTTTTTTCACCTCACAGTGTTTAATCAGACTGGAGAAGAATAAGCCACAGCTTAAAGACGATGGTAAAATCACTGTGAAGCTTCCGCTAGAGAAGACCTTCAGCTGGACCTGAGAACTGGCAGCTGGCAAAGTAGTTAGAGACTCTGACGCTGCCCAAATGGAAGTTTTTATTGTCATATTTTTTGTCTCTGTTCATTGTCTTGTAACTAGTGACAGTTGGAAAATACTGTAAGCTTCAAAACTATGAGTGCAACTAAAGACAAATCGTGTGTAGTGAAAACATTTGAGAATTCGGGTTCCTCGGCACAAACTGTGTCCAGAATTCAAGTATCTGATGAGCTGCAGTTCTAATGTTTGAAAGTTGCTTTTTTATTACTGACTTGTTTTTTTTTGTGATTGTATATTTCTGTGTGAAGAAAAATTTGTGGTAATTTTTCAATCTGCCAACAGAGCCGAATTCCCCAAACTGGTGTTTTCATTTATTTCAGTTGATTACGCCTCAGTTTTTCAAAGGGGTGCATGATATGTCACGACACCTCCTCAGTTGCTATTGAAGTTGCTGAAGTGACCTAGAGCCAGAGTGTAATTCTTCCAATGAAGCTGCTCTGTGGCAAAGTGGTTATTCAGGTCCCAAGTGTGTGTGGCTGTGGGGGTCTGAGGCAAAATGAAACAGATGCTGCACACTCTCATATTTAATACATCCCACACATCATATGTTAGGAACGCATACACTTGTCATTGTGTGCATTTAACTGGTAGAGCTACATTAAAATAACAATAATAAAGTGAATTATTTTGTCTCCAGATTTGGACACTCAACAAATGCCTAGTTTCTAGCAACAATTATGTAAAACATTTATTTAACAGTGACTAAATGTTACTATAAGTACACTGCACATCTGTCCTCATTTCTCCAATGCACTTATCTGGCATATGTTTCTACTTAGCTCTTTGTTGCCAATTTCGGTCTACAGTACAAACTTAATACGCCAGTCTTAAAAAGGCACTTCACATCCCATTTTAACTTGTTATTCATGATTTAAAATAAAATGAATCCTTACAATTCATTAAAGATAAGTAAGTACTTACACTATACAACAACCCAAATATGATGTAAATTATTCTGAGTAAAATGTTACCTTGAGTTTAGTAAATAGTGACTTACACATAAAGACAAAATAACTGATGCTGAAGTCTGCGCCTAATTGAGTCTATACAAGTCTGAAAGATCTTTGGAACAGAAAGATTAGTCAGCACCGCAGTGCAAAGATTTAAAAAATATATATACTGAAGGAATTTATCAGTTGTGACAAGGTGGCGACTCAGTAACTTTGACTGAGACATTTCACCTGCAGATATTAGCTGACAACTAAGAGCTCACGAATACTGAACGTTTCTAATTAAAGCTGTAACATATTTTACAGACTATTAGACAGTGTTAAAACAAAATCAGAATTAGCATGTGTTAAGTAAGAGTACGAGGTGTAATTAAGAGATGTGGACTTGACAAAGGTCCATGACAAATGACCATGTTTCTAAATTTCAGCTCACTTTATTATTGCTGCTGTTGAATACTTACACGCTGGTCCTCATGGTTTGAAAATAACCTGTGAGCTGCTCAATTTCAAGATAAAAGCTCTTTGCTACTTACTGTACCTGTGCATTATATTAACAATATACAGTAGTGCGCTCTAAGCAAATTCTATGCAGGTGACATTTTTGTTAATAAAAATGAATATTTGGATTCAATTCCAGATCAACTTAACCTGATTATGGTAATATTTAAATTAGCACTCAAATGGTAAGATGGTTGTGTGTACTAATATTCTGGGTGTAATGGATCCTAAGCTATGTCCAGGTGTTTAAGGACAGTATGGAGTGTAGGTCCAATAGTGCAAAATCTTTTCTTGTTTTTTCATATTCACCCCGCCCACAAAAACCCTAAAACAACCAAACAAGCAAAAGAAACCTGAGATATAAACTGAACCATGGCTCAAAAAACTAAGTATGAACTGAACCATGGATTTTTAGTATCCTGTCATTTCCCCAATTTACAGAAGCAGATGTATGTACACGTTCCAGAGGATGTTATACAGCTTAAACCGGCAGCTTTCTCAGCTCATAAACTCCTTATGTGGAAGAAGTGTGTTGCCTCCGGTTTTCTAAGAAGCGTCACTAATGTACAGTAGGTACTTAATAAAATCACATCACTACTGCTCCTGTAGAATATAAAATACAATAGTTAAGCATGTCAGTAGTTCTGTTGCACATCCACAAGTTTTGTTCCACATGTTACTTAGAAGTAGGAAAAAATTAATTTCCTCTTTTTTTTTCCTCATTTAAAATTTCATTTCCTCACAGATTTGGCCAGTTTAACTTCCTCAGGCAAGTCACTCTTATGATTCCAGCCGAGCGTGGACCGAGTAACAGAGAGCACAACACACATCAACAGAGAACTGCTCTTACCTAAGGGGTCAGTTGCTTTTAAAAAGCCCAGACCACCCATGTCCTGCTGTGCCATTACCTGCTCTAACAGCAGTGATTTGTCGGTGACTCTCACTGGCACTCTGTGATGTAGGTTTAGGAGTGAGCTCTATTAAAAAGTCATTAAAGCTGAGAGAAAGCACGGTGGGCTCAACCCTCTTGGCGAACGGCGCCTCTGGAAATTACTCCATCCATCATAATTACGCCAACCGGACACTGCCTCACAGAGGCCAAGGGACACAGATCCTTTCATGACCTCACTGAACCAGACCGTGAGCAGAGAGGGAGGAAGGAAAGAACGGATAAAAAGAGGGAATGTGTGGGGAATGAGAAGTGAAAAAAAGAAGGAGAAAGAACGACAAAAGCAGACTTGGGGTGAAGTATTACCAGGATAAAGGAAGTGAAGGGAGCAGTGGGAAAGGAGGAAGGCTTCAGGAAGCGATAGAGGAAAAAAGGAAGTAAGACGGAAACAACGAATACACAGCTGTGTTCGAGTGCAGATTAACAGGGAAGAAAGGCTTCTGTCATAAAACAGATGATAAAGGAAGCGTATCTGACTCTGGGGCTGTGTTTCTGTGGATCAGTGGCACAGGGTGTGGCTACAGATTTTTGTTAATTTGGGGCCTGAGGCAAACAGTGCAGCTGGATGTGATGTCGGATATAGAGAAATACATTATTTGTGTGCCTGGCTTCAGTCATGACTAATCAGATAAGCAATTTTCATTCCTTTTAAACTTTGAAATCACTGTGATGTAATAGTCCAGAGGATCACAAAAGCCTCTCTCGAAAGGAAACTAATGTCCTTGTGTGGGAGGTGCAGAACTGCCACAAGTGAATATACGGTACCTTAAATAAACTACTTAAGGCTGCTGATTGTATTTGTTGTCGTGGCCGTGGGGGACCGTAGCCCAGCGCAGGAAATGGTATTAAGAGAAAAGACAATCAAAGGTTGGCAGCAAATTGCAGTGTTAGCCCACACTATTGACTAGAGAGTGTCCCAGTGCACATTATTTAGAGAAAATAAAAACAACCTCTGTGACCTGTCAGTCCATTATGGGGCTAACACAGATAAACACACATATACATTGAAATCCAAAAGAGAATTACATTGTCCTCTCGTCAGCTGCTGTTTGTATTTGACTGAATCTGATTCCAATAGCCAATATCCAATTAATTACCAGTTGTAAGGAACTAAAGTTTAAATAACTACGACTCACTGATGTATAGTCAGCTTTCGTTGAACCACTCGTGCTCGTAGAGCCGGGTTGCGCTTGCAGAAACCAGTTTTACCACACAACAAGTGTTAATTTACTCATTACAGAGTAACGTTAATTAGCAAATATACAGTGTGTCAGCAATCTTATGCCTGTTACATTTAGGAATGTGCAAATATCTTTCATTTCTCAGGTTTGACTTCTGGGCACATGATGTGTCCCACTTTACTAAGAATAGTATTCTCAGTCAACGTGTACTGAAGGCCTTCCATTTTATTCTAGACCGACCTTCCCTGGAAAAAAAACCCTATAGCTCGCCTGTGCAGGCAACTTAATATAAACCACACTTCCAATTTGTTTTATTGTTATGTGACGTCTAGTGGCTATAGCAATCATGATGACAGCGGAGGAGGTGATGATATATAAAGAGCATCAAAGTCAGTGCAGTGAAAAGGTGGCAGCGGGTGACCAGCTTTTTTATGTCATGACCTTTTGCAATAACCATGTGTTTATTAGTGTAACAATGATGACACATGCCTGGTATGCCTGCTGTCAGTAGAACTGCTATTTCAGGAGATGCTCATTTGGGTTGTATCAGTGCAGGGACAAAAAAAAAAGTCTAGATGGTTGTTTCAGTTGGAGGAATTATTGATGTTGTCATATCACACTCGCATATGTTGCAAACTGGATTTGTGGACACACGACTAACTTCTAAACTAGTTGTGATGTTAAAAATGTTTTAACTGAGTTTAAATGTGAACCCAGAGAACCTTTCTCGCGTGCACAGTGAAAGCTACATCCAAGTGAAGTTAAAATGAGCGAAAGACATTTAGAGTGGAGGGGACCCAAACAAATCTTGGTATTTTATCAGCAAAATCAATGAAAATATATACAAACTAATACCCAAGAGCATATGCAAAGAAGATGACTATGCAAAGTTGACCCAGGTAGTCTTGTTTATCAGTGTCAGTGTATTATTACTCACAACAAATCAACAATAAAAGCAACAACAATACACTAAAGAAACACAGGACATATGTATTTTATATATTTCTACATCCACAGTCGACACCCAGCTGCAATACAAACCCAAATCCTCATCCCACCACCTCTGTGCTTGATGGTGGGTATGAGTTGTTTTAGTGAAGTTGCTGTTTGTGTGCGCTGGGTATTAAAGCATTAATAAACTCCACTTTGGTCTCATCTGTCCAAAAGACATTGTTCCAGAGTGAACCTCAGTCGTGCTTTTTATGTTTTTTCTCGTGGCCACCCTTCTGACTAATTTTTCAGTTTTCCTCTACTTGTGCTCTCATGGACTTTAACATGCTCAGTGAGGCCTCCGTGATCTGGCTCTTGGGTTTTTTGGTATTTCTGCACGGCCTTGGGACGACTGTGCTGGGATGTCCACTCCTATGAAGACTGGCAACTCTCTTAAAGACATCTCACTTGTGAATAACTTTTCTCACTGTAGAAAAGAGTAGTAAAAATAAGAGGTACGTGAGTAGTAAAACTCCAAAATGTTTGGAAATGATTTCATAAACCTTTCCAGATTGATGTGCAGCAACAGTTGCTTCTCTATTGCATGTTTTTCCCTATGGCTTTGGCATTGTGTTAACACACACCTGAAGGCTTCTGACTGGCAAACTGCAAAGACTTCTGCTTTTATAGAGGTCTGCACACCTGCTGATGATCAGCAGCACCTGGCTGTAACTTATCCCTTCAAATCCCATGGAAGCATCAAGGGGGGTACTTAGTAACACCCACATGTTTTTTTTTTCTTTTTGTCTTAATTTTTAAAAATAAAAAGAATTTAAAAATAAATAATGATACTGTAAAAAAGTAATATATTGTTGTCTAAGATTGTATTTGCCTAATATTTATACCCACTAAGATCAGATAAATTTTACTATGTTTTTACACACAAAAAAACATAATTAAAAGAGGGAGGACTGACTTCAGAAGATGACTGTATACACTGAGTGCTGAATGTGAAATAATCATCTTCTCCTTTAGTATTCTTCAGACTTACTTTGCTTGTTATGTTGCTGTGCGCAGCTTGCAGTCTGGATTTAGCTACTTGTGTGTCTGAACTGATCTAACTCCTCCATCTCTCTGTGCACCAGAGGCTCTGAGCCTGGCAGCGCTGCCAACAGGCTGGAGGAAACATCAGCCCGGAGCCACAGAAACAGGTAGTGAGGAGAAATGGGGTTATTAATGATGACCGCTGGAGCTAGGTAGAATGACAAAACAGGGAAACAAATAGTGTGTGAAATGCACACCTGTCTGCTGCAGTGGCAGGAGTCTTGGAGGAGGCAGTGAAGGAGAATACTATGAAGATGGACGAGGAGGTGTGGGGCACTGTAGAGAAAGAGGACGGGGCTGTGGTGGAGGGAATGACAGTGAGTGTAGAAGGAGGCACGAAACAGAAGAGGAGATATGGAACCGAGTAGAAACAGAGGAGATTTTAAGCTGGAAAAGGGAAATCAGCACAAGAGGTGGCAGAAGTCCCTGTAGAGAAGGAGGAAGGGGTGTAGAACACTACAGAGAAAGAGGAGAGGGAGGTACAGAATACAGAAGAAAGAGGAGATGTATAATACTGTTGCAGAGAAGGAGTAGGTGGAGGGAAGGAAAGGAGAGACTTTGTTCAGCTGCTTTTGAGTCTGGAATAGAGTCACATCTGCTGGGCCTGACAGAAAAACAAGGGAAGAGAGAGGAAGAGAGCGAGAGTGAGCGAAAGAGAGAGAAAGAGATGCTAACCCATATTTCTATTACTATGTGTCAGTGGTCAGTGTGCGAGGTTTCCTGTTGCTTAGTTACTGTATTGCAACAGCAACAGCAGCATCAGTGTCTGTGTTTGTATGTGTCATCCTCCCAGTGGTGGGTGTCTGCACGACTCTCCCACTGCAGCCGCCATGTCGACTGCCTTGAAAGTATACTGCTGTTAACAAGAATCAGTGTTCTGATGGAGATCTTTCACCCCGAGCAAATTCCTATAGGGGACTCCATCACCTTGATGCATATTTTGCTTCAGACTATTGGTAGTGCAGAAGAAATAGCAGTGCCCAGCTGGTGTTTAGGAGCCAACGTGCTCCCTTGACGAGCAGTGTGCACTGGGCCAGGTGCCCTGTCGTGACCCCGCCCATCAGTCACCATTGGTTGACAGCTCCAGCCCTCAGGAAATGTGAATCTGCCTTTTCCCCACTTTTCAGGATGATGAATGAGGATGGAGCACTGGGCCCTAAGAGCTGGGGCTCTATGGAGTGTGAAGCTGCATGAAGGTAGTGACAGGGTGGAGAAACTTAATGTTACTGTAAGTCTAGAAAATCATATTTTTTCTTTAAAAAAAAAACTAAAAACTCGAGCCTCAGAGTGTGAAGATCCCACTTTGGGGCCTGTGAACCCATTTCTATGCTTTCTTTCTTCAATTGAGTGACACAGAAATGTCACACAGCTGTCAATTGACCCGAGTTTCTTGATATTAGCAAGTGAGCTCAAAAGAAGAAAAAATCATCACATCTCATGTCGGGTTTATTACACCTGTTTGAGGAAAAGTGAGATGAGAAGAGACAGTGCGAGATGAAATTACTTCCTCGCTTGGACAGTTTTTTGCATCATGAGGCTCTGTAAGCGGGGATGAGCGAGAGAGAGGAGAAAGGTCTCTTCTCAAAACGACATACTCTATGCAGAGAAATGTGTCTCTGAGAATGCGACTGCTGTTCCTCCAACCCCGCAGTACACAGAAGTTGTAGTACATCGTCATGTAGTGTGTGTACAGTATAGTGCAGGTATCCTGTCTTTTATCTTAACATGTTATGAGGGCATTTATTGTTTGCTTTTCATTAACAGAAACAACAAAATCAAAAGAACATGTAAGATCATTTACTTACATAAACACAATGTGCGTATATATGTAACATATGTCTACGTAGACAGTATAGTGTTATGACTTACTGAATGAACTGTCACATAGCACAAAACTGGGATTATAGAATTACACATGTGCCTTTCATATGATTTTCAACTCAAAGTACATTAAAACAGAAATGCTCAATATTAGAATGTTAATAAGCTTCAAAGCTTATGATGCAACTTAAAATATAATCTAATGTTGGAATACAGTGACTAAGACCTGTTTAACCACGAGGTACTGTAATGTCTAGAGACTTTAATTGAGCAGAAGGGATGCAGTGAGTTTTGTAAAGGACACTCTGACAAGCCATCATGACAGCGGATGGACACGCTGACTCTTGTGAGTCAACAGTTTTTTGTCACTATGTCGCTCTGAGAGTCTTTAAACAAATGTAATATCTGTGAGACTCACTTCACTGCCCGTCACAGCTTCTGGCAATTACATTTTCCTAAGATTCAAGTTAACTGAGAAGAAAACAACCTAACTAGTTAATTTTGATATTACCTAAAGAAATATATATTTTTGATATTAGGTCTAATTATAAGGAATTACTTTGTCTTATGTTAAATGGATCATTTTCTAGTTGCCTCCCACTGTCCACGCTCTAGACTGTGTACGAGAGAGAGACAGAGAGAGAGAGAGAGGCATCATTGTACCATGTTGCCCCCCACTGGCTTGGAGTACAAATACCCAGACACAAACAAAAACTCCCTTGATTTTACACATCAAAATCGAGGTGTTTAAAGTTGTATGAAGTCTTTTGTAGCTTCAGAGGGAGCTGTGTGAAATTGTACCATGTGATATCACAGAGTCAGCGTGAAACTGAAAAAGCAAATGTGAGTGTGTGGAGTTAACAGACCTTAGTAGCCTGTTCCTCATCTCTGCCTGACATTAGTAGCTGGACGCTACATTATACTATGCAGTGCAACATGTCATAACACCCCAGACACACTGGCTTTCGAGATGCACTGCAGGTAATGTAGGTCTCAGGTTAAACTCTAAATGGGATAAACTGTCTGATTTTTGGTTCTGCTTCATCAATTTTGATATTTATGTTTATTTAGTTTGCAGCTTTTTTTTTGAAAACCTTCTTTTTCACTAAACCTATTTTCAAGACACATCTGAATGTAACAAACAAACAGAAAACCTTCTGAAAATTTACTTAGCTATAAAATGTTCAGTCCACTTTTCACCAAGATCACTTTCTTTTTAGCCTCCTTTTTTATCACCCATCTTTTTAAGACCTTGTGTTAATGTGTCTCTGGAAGGTGTTGTTTTATGTCTTTTATTACATTAGGACACCCCTGTGAAAACTAGCACTCCTGAGGGCCCTCACCTTATCTAAAAGGTAGCCTCTACAGTCCAGTATGTGTCTGGCTCTTGTTGGCCACTTGTTTTTAACACACTCGTAAAACAATATGTGAAATGTCTCCCAGAAGACGAGCCCGCTAAACGAGCAGCGGCAGCTGAGGGACGCAGTCATGCTAATAAATGTGAAAGAGATGAATAGTTGATTTTTGTTATTCCTCCGTTAGCAGTGAAATGATGAGAGTGAAATTAGGGCCGTATGAGTTGATTTTGTTGTGGACCAGCTGCAGCAATGCTCAGATTATGCAAATGTGTTTAATGCCTTATCCTTCAAATAAATAGTTGCCGCCAATATTTTTTCCCAATGCGTGCTGAGATGTGCTCAGAGCCGCAGCTCCACTTTATTCCAGATACTCCAGCTAACTGCAGTAAAGAGGATTTTCCCTGTAGCATGGTGAAAAATGAGAAACATTGTCTTGAACAGCGTAATGGTCATAAACACCGGCCTACAACTGGAGTTCTGCTGAACACATTAACTGCTTCATAAATGAGCTGACTTTATTTGGACCCTATTAGACGTGTCAGCGGTATGATTTAGATGGAGCTAAACTCTTAGTAGCTTAATGAGATCCTCACACAATGGCATCTCTACTGTCCCAGTCAGTGTAAAATATGGAGGCCCTCACTGCAGAATGAGAGCTAATTGCTGTAGATTCATAAGTAATATTTTAAACTTTTATGGGAGACATTTTGAGGCTCTGTATTATTTTGTGTAAGGAGGTAAAAATGTCAAATAGAGGGGGTTTTAGAGCATTTAAACCTTTAATGAATTATGAAAAATTACTGTAATGCTTTTAGGCAAGGTGAAATTGGACTGTTATTGTGCGTTTTACAGCGGAGCCATCAGGATGACATGTAATACGAGCCGCTGCGAAAGGAGTGTTTGGTGAGAGAGACCATTTTCAAATCAAAACGTCGGCCACTGAGCAAATGTGAATCTATTAACGGCAGTGTGTCATTGAGTTGGACGTTCACACAGTCATTGCATGTCAGGTGTGACTTTATTCCTGCAGATTTCATTTTCGATGACTGCAACTCTGTGCAGGTCACTATATTAATAGTTCTCTAAAATGGAATATGAATCGATTTTGGGGAGACAGCATTAACTTAAGTTCATTGTTCATTGTCTCTAAAAGATGGAGTATCCAATCAGTGTACTAAAGTATTATTTTCATTTTTCCAATGAAGAACTTAAGTAACTAGTATTGCTCAAAATTTAAAAAGGTATTTACTTTAATGTTTCTGATATTTAATTGAAAGATTTATTTTCCAAATAATGAATTTTGAAAAGATTCTCAGCCCTGAACTCGCTACCACCCGACTCTGAGTGCTAGCTGACTCCCTTATGTGATACTGATAGAGAAACGTGGCCCTTCGCACACAGTGCTGCTCTCCACAGCGCGAGGAGTAAAACTGGAACTGACAACGACCTCCTAGACAGAAAGTAGGCTGGATGGGATTTTATAGCGCTTTGCCGGAGTGTGCCATTTCCACTGATTCTCGGGTGAACAGTGTTAGTGTGATGTAAAGAGCGGATTCTTTGTTTTGATTTTAAGCGTGGATGTTTTAATTATATATCAGCTTCAATAATTCAGACTTTACAGGGGACAACTCAGCGTCTCGCAAGTGTGTTTTCATTTTCTATATGTGCTACTGAGCTGCATCACTATTGAAAGTACATTTAGGGAAGTGATTCGTCAGGAGTGGCATAGCTGCTCTGTCTCTCCTGCATGTCCTTTTTTTAGAAGGATGAAATATGCATTTATGAATAAAGGCTCATGACTTGTGTTAGACACTCTAGATTACCCAGAACTATTTGATGACAATTCATTGAGCATGTTTTTCGATTTCTACAAAGCTTTGGATAGTCAGAAACATCCTTTTACATATGAGACTTTGATAAAAATGTCAGTAATAGAATGAATAATATAGAATCAATATACAAAAATGAATTATTAATTAATAATATTAATTTCCTTAGGACGCTGCACTTCTCAATTTGACAGCAGTCATGGCAGTGAACCAGGGAGCTCAGCTCAGTTTCACCATTTTCGTTGCTATTTGCTGCTGAACTTCTTAATTTGTTAATGAACTGGCTAAAGTACGGTTTAGTTCACAGTCATTTCTCTTGGTTTTTTAATTCCTAACTTTCTGATTGATCACTGTCGCGGTTTAAAATTTTTGCTGTCCTGTAATTTTATCTCAAGTAAATTACCCGTTGAGCTTGCCAACTTCCAGAAACAATCCACTGACACTTGGAAGATTGCTTTTAAACATAACTTTCCCCCACACATTTTGTGTACCAACAAGTATTTTATGGTCAACATGTCACATGCAACAATGAGACTATTTACGTAAAGGACCAAACTATTTTGTTTACTTCTGAATGAAAGGGGGGACTTAGCTACTTACGTTAAAGGAACAGTTTCATTTTAAAGGAATAGTTTCAGTACATCCTGTCTCTCATTAAAGTTTCATATGAGCCTTTTTCAGATTGTATTTCCAGACTTTGGATTGGTGGAAAAGATCTTGAGGAACATTCTTGTAACAACGTTTGAATCAGAAATGTTCTCACGTTTTGTTCAGAGTCAGTATCTAATTTCCTTTTATCAATGGAAAGCAATCTTTCCTAACATTACCAAGAATATCTGGACAGAATTCGACTTTTTCTTTGTTACCAATAACCTAAAAATTCCTATTACAGTTTAACACAGATCTTATTCTTATAATGAATTCATATATAACAGTAGACCTGATGTTTCACCTTTATGCTGATTCTACAATATGGAAATTATGTTTTTATCACACCGCTATCCTTTCTCAAGAAAGTAATTACCGACACTAAAGATACCACTTAGTGTCAGTATAAGACACACAGAGATTTCAGTTGACTGTGTTGACTGGCATTAGGCCCTATTTTCCTGCAGGTGCGATGCCAGCATTCGTGCAAATGCAGCTCTTATGTAATTTTCCTCAGCGCTAGTGTGTTTTTTTTTTTTTTGGCTGCGCCTGCTTCTGCCAGTTTCCTGGCACCTGGCGATCTTGATTGTGCCGGTGTGGGAGAAGAGGCCCAGCTTGGGCTGTGTTTATGCAGATGAGGTGATGCGGTGCAGCTTTGGTGCTCATTTTGGACTAAAGTAGCATTTGCGATTAAAACCTGCTCAGACCTCCTCTTATCACGAACCCAAGCGCAGTCCAATGTTGTGCCATCACCTGGCACAATACTTTAAATACACTAAGTAAAATTACCAACAATATAAAACTATATAATTCTGTGGTTGATGTTGGATCTTTTCGGTGTAGTTAGTCAAACACCTTGACACTATCACACAGCAACTGAATTTATCTGTTGGAGATTCAGTATGTCTCATCTCACCTGCAGTTTCATATTTTGGCAAAAGGTCGTGTGGAATTTTGGCACAACACCTTAACCTCTATGAATTATTATAGCACACAGGGAGAGGATCAGTCTGGATTTAAGTTTTTTTTTTGTTTCAGTTTTTCCCCATGAAGGATGACACAGTGGATCATGGTGCACAAATTTATTGGGCACAGGTTTTGTGCTGTTTGCCCGTCCTCACGCAGCCCTCCACAATTGTCACTGGGCGACAACTCTAACAACTGACCACCAGTTATTTTTAGCTTCTGCTATTACTAATAAAGCCCCCATGCAGGTGCTCATTGCTCAACACGCTACAGGTAATCCACTTGCAATTGGCTGGTATAGTTTTCTGTTGGTCAACACGTTTCTGTGTCACAGGTCACTAAAGCTGAATTTGACATGAAAGATTTGCTCCTTCCCCCTGATCACAGCGATTTCCGATGAAGTGATTACAGCGCAAACATTTTATGAAACATTGTTACACAGTGAAGTGAAGGTTTGGGCTGTCTTGGCCGACGTAGGCAGGGGATGAAGCAATTCAGGCAGGCACCTTCCAGAAGTGTATGGGAGAAGAGATCTCACGTAAGGTAAAGATACTGTCTGGGTTAAAAGGAAATGAAGGTACTTCAGTGTATCTTAATAAGTAAAAAGTGTTGCCAGTCTGCCAGGCAATATAAGCTCAAGTAAGAAAAATAAGTTATTTTGTGTGAGGTGAAAAGAAAAGCCGTGGTTGAAAGCCTCAGTGGCTACTCCTCCAGCTCAGTAGATCTTTACAGCGGTGATGCTGCCAAGCTGCTCAGACTTTTGCACCTTAAATGTTTTTTGTTCCTAAACTTAATTTTCTTGTAGCAGTTCTCAGATGATGAGTTATGATGACAGCAGTGCCACTGATAATAGAAAGTCAGACTTGTTCTAAATTAAAATAGACAATTGTCACCTACAGCCAATTAAGAAAATAGGGTCTGGTTAGGTTTTTTTTAAACTGCTGTCAGGATGAAGCTGAACGAAAACAAAAGCTCTGTGTGGCCTACAGAAAAACAAATGTAATCTGCTTTCTTCCCTGGTGACAATGCTGGTGTTTTTAATATTGTTCAATATTTTATTTGGAGACAGAATACTTAAAACAGTGTTTTATCTTATGTTGAGGCATTTTCTCCATGAAATTGTGAATACATTTTCTCACATGTTACAGTTGTGGAAGTTTTTTTTTCAGTTTCTTTGTTGTTTGGAGCCTGTTGTAAAAAAAAAAATCCTTTTTAACCCATCTTTATATATCTATGATCAAACAGTTTTGATATCCTGCAACACTAGCTGCTGCACATATTAAAAGATTTATTCATGAGCTTGTGCTCTTCAACTCTTTCTTTTTGTTATCTGATTGCTCTGTCTGTGGATGCACAGAAATCTCCCCACTTGTTTCTTCACGCTGGTTTAGTATCTCATCCATCCAGCATCTGTCTGTTACAATTTAAGCATGATACAATGTTCCTTTCTAGAGACATAGATGGAAGGAGAGGGATTATTTTCTAGCTCAGGGTTAGGCTGAAAGAACATGTGTCTATTTATGGAGACGCTGGTTGCTGTGTGGGTCAAACCTGTGTTGTTACAATTATAGTCTTTTTATCCACTTGGCCGTCCTGTTGCCCAGTATGAAGCGATCTGTATGCAGAGCTGACAGACACGATTTGTTCTAGCTGGTGCAGTAACGCATTTTGGAATGTCCACCTAACACAAACGACTCAATTGCAGCGTGCTGGCTATGCTTCATTGCCTCATCTCATATCTCATCCCAACCAACCCCTCCACTGCTTTTTCCCTCTGATAGTTTTCTCATTACATTCCTGGCACTCCCAAGGAAATAGTACAGAGCTTTTCTATTGGTCTTTGTGGAAAAATGCATTTCCTTTCATCTAGCCCTACGTGTGTGTGCAGAATCCACATAGGACAGTACCTGTCCTATCAAAATGTGTACGCAGCCCCCCTCTCCCACTCGTCAGGCTCCTTAAATAGGCTATTTTCTCCTCTAATGTTGTTTCCCTTCTTCTCTTCTTTTGTATTGATTGGACAAGCTCACTGGATCAATAGATTGCTGTAGATCAGAGCGATTGCTGCCCAAGCAGACTACCATCTCCCAGCGTTCAACATGGTCTACCTATAAACCACTCAAAGAGGCTCTCATTTCTGCGCCAAGGTTATGAAATAGGGGACTGATAAAAGTTGACGGTAAGGCTTGTTTGTTTTGACCGATGAATAGGTTAACTGCTGTGGCATTGTAGCAAGCCTTCTGCGAGCACTCTGGGTCTCACCTCATTGTGGAGCAAATTACCTTGAATCTATGGTCTCTTTATTGCACTCACAAATCCTGAAAGTTGTTAGTGCCACAGGGCTGAAGAACAGGAGGGAAGATTGTATACTAATGGCCCCATGATGCTTGTGGTTTTTTGATTCAGTTGAAATATCAAACCATCAATCATTGTGCCGTACTATTAAACCAGAAGTTCTTCCCTACTATCATTTACCTTTACTTTTCCTTTATTTCACCATTTTGACATTAGGCTGACACTGCATTCCAGGCAGACGTTTTTAAGTTCAGTACAAAGCCTGCAGTACCTCAACTTAAATTTCTCTTGCGTCTGTCCTGTAGGAACAGAAAACGATTCCTTTGGGTATGTCACACAGAAAGCATCTCTCAGATAAAATCCACATTGTCTGCACTGGATTTTATCCCCACAAAAGTTTCTCACAGAGAACATTAACACAGTCAGCTCACACACAATATCACTTAGAAACACTAGAAACACCTAGAAACACTCAACAGCCCTATATTCTCGGGATGGCAGCGTTCGTGTTGGTTGGTCAGAACATCACTGGTTTAGTTGGATTACCAACCTTCTTTTTTTTTAGGGAGACTTTATTGCAGCATTTCTTGAATGGATAGCTATGGAAAGACACATTCATGGTGCCCAGAGGATCTTGATTAACCACCTAACTTTTATTCTACTGTCACAGATTGACTTTTTTAGGCATTTCCAGCATTTACTAGATAGTCACGGTCCCCAGACTAAAATCTCCTGCTGACTTTGGTGACTCCCTTGCTTTTGCTGCTTCAAAGTATTAAAAGAAAAGTACCTTGTGGTCAATTTGTTAAGTAAAATGTTTACATTTATGAGTGGCTTGGCATGAAACTAGTACAGATATTCATGATCCCCTCAGGATGAACTGCAATGCTAGTGATGAGTTTCTAACTTTCCTGTTAGCTCCGCCAAAACATCAACATCAGCATGCAGACATTAGCATTTGGCTTAGAGCAACGCTATGCTTAGGTACAGCCTCACAGAGCTCCTAGCATGGCTGCAGACTGTTAGACCCTGTTTGAATGCAACCTTATTGGTATTCCCAGTTCCACGTAACTGTTGTAGCTCCACCTGAACAGATAGTGCAACTCATTTTTAGATGTTTACAATTTTACTAAACATAGAGACAACTGTTCCAACTGGCAAACACAACTTTCTCTGTAGCTGCAGAAAATGCCTCTTCATCTTTAGCTCTTAAAAGTAATTCCCTGAGAGACAATTTTGGCCCAATTTCTTTCTCTGTTCTTTCTCTACATGCTTCCTCTGGCAACATCATTTGTAAACATACCATCAACTGCTTTGCAGTAGATGTGTAGCAAGTACCTTTAAACCAGCAAGCCATCTTTATTTGCTGTTTGAACACACATAAGGACACATTTGGTGTAATAACGTGTGATCAGATAAAATACACACGTAACCTCTGTTCTAAGTAAATATTACTCTGAATACAGGATAAATGTGTATTTTCCCTGTTGTTTCTGCAGCTCACTAAATCAGTGCTGATAAAATAATATCTTTTTTTTTATCTTTTGCAGACCTTGAGTCAGTTATCCACACTTTTATTCCATCTTGTTTATACTAGTGCAAGAAACTGCACTGTGGGTTAAATCAAAGATTGCTCTCTGCGCTGCAGTGTGTCCAAAAACCAAGGCAAGATGCAAAGGCTTCTAACAAGCTTTAAAAAGATAGTGAGCATATTCCTTTTCAGCCTCCGTTTCTGTAGCTGACAGCCTCAGGACTAACACTTACTTTAAGAAACAAGTTAATGCATTATATCCTGTTTTCCCCCTTTGTTCCTTAATTTAACTAGCCTTTTATAAGCTTTTCAAACTTTACACTGAAGACTTTTTTTTCTGTTTGAATGTTAATTTTATACCTTTCCTGCTAGGCTGGGTCTTCTTCTGATTATGATGTAAACCACACAATGTAATCCTCTCCCTCCAACTGAATATTTTTCACCCCTGCATGTGGCATTGAGGCTGATCATAACACTTTTGTAAACAAAAATGCACAAAGGAATAATAAAGTGGATCCAACTCAAGATGAGAAAGAACAGGGTTGCTCTTGTCCTTAAACATGGTTTGTGTTCTGTGTTTCTCACTACACAGTGGAATTATTTTACATCAACATGTTTCTATAGGTATACTGAAACCAATTTGGAGACAAGAGGGAAAGTATATAGGGCAAAACTGGGACAAAGCATTATTATTTGCATTATGAAAGAAAAAGTTAATTTGTTATAGTAACATGTGAGGCCTTAATGAAGCCTCATCCATCTTTCCTGCTATGCAGCCTGCAACCACAGCATCCAGAGCAATGAACTGCACCTCTTTCCATTTTTAAACGACTGACTTCTTCACCTGTGCTACATGCCCTGGGACATTATGCAAATGTCTCGTCCCCTTGCCAGCAGACCCCTCCGCCCCCTGCCTGTAACCAGACGCGATTATGCACTGTTGCCTTCAAACGTTTCCTCAGCAAATAAATTCACAATGACCATTATCACAGTCAGACCTGGTGGGATGAGGTGAGGGCAGGGGGGCAGACAGGTGTAGTATATCCAGTGATGCATGTTTGTATAGATGTGTGTTCAGTGGTGTTTTGGTAGTGACAGAGAAATGCCATGGGAAGAAATTAAAGTAATAAGTGGGTTTGATTATAGCCATGAATAAATGATGATAGGAAATGTTTATATTTTGGAAATAAACTCAACTTTGCTATCGTCAGACTCGTGGTCACTCTCTGACAAGAGTTTGGAGCTTTGGTCTACCTGCAAAAAATAAATGGACTACGTCACAATACACAACCTATTCCTAGTGTAGTTCTGTCCATCTTTTAAGTCATTCTTGTTTGTATTGCACCATAGGAGGACTAACTCTGGGCTCATTATAGGGAACAGATTCTGCACTGATGAAAGCCTGTTGGCCATGCAAAATATCTGGTTCAATATTTTAATATTTCATCATGCCCTTACGGCAGAGATAATAAACAACACTCAGTAATTCCCCCAAACTTCCAAACTCAGACTCCTATTCTTTATATATGCTAACATTTCTGTATTTTGTCTTATTCTGAGTTTAATCTTAAATGTCGCCTCTTCCTCGCCTCATTTGGATTTATTTCCTTCTCTACCTTACATCCTTCTCCTACTTGCTTTCTCTTTGTCTTCCTAGATCAAATCATTTTAACATCATGGCAGGTGTGTAGTTCAGAGGTCCTTGTGAAATGGAGCTTTGGTTTTGAAAGGTTAGAGATGTGTTTGTTTGTAACATGAGCTGGACTTAGCTAAATCCTCTAAATCATAAAACGTGTGGTTTCTTCCTGTAACACAGAGAAATTTATCACCAAATTTAAGTGGGTGAGTTACATTATCTAGCAGCTCATTTTTACAGTTCCTTTCTTTATAGGGTTAAGCACTTGCTTGCAAACATATTGTGCCTTTAAAAATGACTCCCGAGTCAACACTTTAAAAAAATGTCCAATTTCTAAGATAGATGTTAACCCTGAATTATTTATTTTTTTGTTATATATTTTTCCTTTCAATTAGACTAAAATCTTTGTTGGTTGCTTTGACTACAAACCCAATTTCCAGAAAAGTTTTTCTAAAGAAAAATCAAAACTAATATATGTGATTTGTCAGTTTTCTTGAACCTTTATTTATTTGCCAAAAAAAACAAAGAAAGTGTTTTCGATATTTCACTGAAATGCCCACAATACACTAAAGTAAGTTGTGAGAGTCAGGTAAAATAAGACTGAAAAGTGTATAAACGTTCAGCTAAGGCTGTGCTCTGCATGATTTCAGAATTTGTAGGTTAATTAGTAACAGGTGGGGGTATTAGGGTGAGTATAAAAGAAGTCGTTCACTCTGGAGAAATCTCAGTCCCTGAAGGCCAAAGGAGGGAAAGGGTGACTAATCCTGGTCCTTGATAGGCACTGTCCTACTTGTTTTGCAACTATTCCAGCCCTATCCACCTCTGATTACCTGGATCAGTTGTTCATCCAATCAGCTGTAAGTGGTTGGAAAACAAGCAGGACAGTGGCCCTTAAAGACCAGGGTTAACCACCCCTGCATTAAATAATCCGGCTACCTGTGATGAATATTGCCACATGGGCTTGAGGGTACTTTGAAAAAGTGTTATCATCCAGAAACGTAACCGGAAGCTAAACATCAAAAGTTCTCTGGGTCTGAACTCATGTCAGGTGAACTGAAAGAGAGTGGAAACATCATCTGTGGCCAGATAAATCCACATTTTCGCTTGCTTTTGGGAAAAATGAATGTTGGGTTTACTCTTCCAAAGATCCAAAGACCATCAGATTGTTATCAGTAAAATCCAGATCCTGACCCAAAATCCAGCATTTGTGATGTTGTGACAGTGCATCACTGTGCACGTCGTGGGTAACTTGCATATATTTGTAATCAATACAGAGGCATATATTGGGATTTTGAAGAAACATATACTGCCATGTTTTCTCCTGGCATCTTGGAGTGGATATTTTAGCAGGAGAAATACCAAGACTCATTTTTCATGCAACAATGTGGCTTTGTAGACACACTGTGCTTGATCTGTGTCCTGTTGAAAATGTGTGGTACATCACAAAGAGGAGAATCACACAATGGCAAATGGGCAACATTGGTCAAAAACTCATGTTGCAGAACTGCAGTATTAGTATCTTCATTTCCCAAACAAGTAAAAAGTGTAATTAAAAGGAAAGTTGCTGTGATATATAAAGGGAGCCTTTGTATTAGTTGCGTTGCATTATCCATTATCCATAATAGAGATTTGTTTTGGAATGCAGTCATGCACATGACGGCAACCTATCAACTACTAATTTCCCAAGATGATAATAAAGAGTGATGTCAGGGACAACAATGCGAATGTTTTTTCTGTGTCACTTTGTATTGTAATGTCAACTGGCTGGAGCTGCAAAGTGATCTACAGTGGGCTGTACAGTATAAGCATTTCACTCAAATGAAAATTAGGATCTTGTGTATGTGAAAAATAGATTGTCTGGCACTGACAAAAAACTGAGCTGAGCTAACAAATCTGTTACTGAATCTATTATTTTTTGCTCTCATTTTTTTTGGGAAAGAGCAGTGTTCAAAACATTCAGCACCTTTCCATTTTCCACCAGTTAAGATGACAAAGTGTCCCATCAGGTGCCACTATTGTTCATTTTCTGATTAACTTGACAACAGGCCAAAAGGAATCTTGTGCGAGGAAAGATACTCCACTCTAACACTACGGCGAGCGAACCCCTTTTTTTGTAGTTGAGCAACTCCAACAGCTGATTAGGTCATTAAATCGTATGAATCATCACTTTGTGGTTTGAGTATAGGTGTCATATTTGACTCTGTGTTGGCTAAACTAAACATTATATATGCAATATTAAAATAATTGGATCGGGGCCAAAGAACTTGACTGACACATCTAGCAGTAACCTGTTGACCTTGCTTCTTCCTCAAGTATCCTCATCACCAAAATTCCAGTGTTACCTATTTCATGAGGATGTATAAATGAACCTTAGTGCCACTATATGGTCTAATCTGTGTTTTACATTCACCATTGCATACAGTTATTAGCTCAGCTAACTGCTGTGTGCAGCTGTAAGAAGATGGGTTTACAATTTCTAATAGACAATACACAGAGACAGTAACATCCTAGTTTTATTCTGGCCTCCTTCCCACAGAACACACACAGCGTCACTAAAAGTCAATTCTTATTGGCCTGACAACAGTGATACTGAGTGGAAACTGGGCTTCTAGGTATTTCCTGTTTGACTATTTAAAGGATCGGTTAATAAAACATTGATGTGTGTGAGTGTGTGTATCTGTGTGCCAAAATCTGGCCTGGCTCCATCCATCATAACCCAGAGACGAAGAACATTATTACACTCACAACCGTGTGACAAGTCTACTGTATGACCAGTTTGGAGCTGGTCATATTGTTGGTTGTCAGGGTGAATTGTTGAAACAAATGCTGAAGTTCTTCCAAACTAGGTCAGCAAACCAGTGAATCACTGCACTGCATCTTATACCCCCACCCACATCTTCTTCCTTGTTCTAACTCACTGAAAAATAGCCTAACTACCTTTCTCCTTTGCTCTGTTTCTTCATATATTTATAGCACATCTGTCCCTGGAAGTTTGCGAGGCTACCTACCACGTTGTGTCTGATGTGATGGTGATCTCAGATTTGATATTCATTTAGTTTTTAGCTTCAAAATACAAACCAGGGCTCTAACTCTGAGACTTTAATACGGGAGACATGAAATCAGGAGTAAGTATTGATTGATCATTTCTCTGCAGGTTTACTAATTGTAGTTTTCATACAGGCTCCGAATGGCCAGCCCTCAGTGTGTTGCAAAGAAAGTTTAACTAAACCTGAATTAAAGTCAGACAATAATTTCCATCTCTCAGCCAAACACAAATTGCCTGCGGGGGACCCATAACAGGTGTGTAATCTACATAACGCAATCACCACATAATCACAGCAATTGCATGCACACTAAATTGTGGCTTGCATTAAACTCCGCTGAGCATGTTGCATGTTGTTGTTTCAGCTTTCCCCTTCACAAGGACTTTGCAGCATTCCCCCATTTTGACATTCACATTTGTAGCTGAGTTATTTAACCAAAGCAACAGTGCTTCACAACAGTAAACTTCAACAGTGTAGGCAAGTATAATTAAGATGGTCGAAAACGGGGATCCACAGTCCTGTGACAATGATTGAGCATTTATGCATATCAAAAGTGACAAATGTAAGTGTTAGATCAAAGTAATTGATTATATGAATTAGCAGGGGCCACATGGTGACACTGTGCAGGCCACAGGACAGAGGATGAGGCTATAATTAATTAGCTTGATTGTTTTTTGCACTAAGATCCTCCTAAATGACTCATTTATATCTTTGTCATTTCCTTAAGACCGAGCCAGAATTTTTGGCTCTGCTTATTTTCATTTCAAGTGTTTTTAATCCTCTTTTGTTTTTTTGTGTACTTTTGGTGTTAAGTGGTTATTTCAGTAGTCTTTCGCACTGCGCTTCTTGGAGATCATTTGTCAGACAAACAATGTGGGCAGTATTGTGAGGGTTTTATGAATTGATTTTTGTTTAGATGGATTGCAGCTGGTGACACTCTTGCTGCTGTGTTACCTTGATTGACGGTGGAGAAGAGTATCAAAACAGACATTTAATAAGGTGAACAAGCTGCAGAATATCGCTTTTTGCCTCTTTTATCCTTTGCACAGCTGAAATTGTATTTAGATATATCATATATATACATACGTGAGCAGAGTAATTTATTTTGAGGCACTTCCAGATTTAGTCTATGTGCAGTAAACAGATCTTAACACACAGAATGTGTATTAATTTAGAGCTGTGAATAGTCATCGACAACACAGTTTATTCCTTTTGGAGTAACATGTGGTCTAATGGTGAAATTTAAGCACTTTAAGCACCTTCAAATTTCCCACAGTGGAATGCAAACATTTGCATCCCTGTCATATACAGTACAACCTGCTGACAACCGCGCAGTGAAAAAACAAACAAAAAGAGAATGTATAGTTTATGTGTAGTAAACTACTGGAGATGGGAAATAGGGAGAATATGGGTGAAGTGAACGAAGAAGAAGAGAAAGTCAGGGCTGCTGATTATGTCCACTCGAGATTTTAAACAGCAGGTCTGCAGGTTAAACAGCAGCTTCACTCTGGAAGCTGTCAGGACCATCACGTAGGGCTGCAGATGATCGATGAACCGGCGCATGGCTGTTGTCGGTCCCATTAAAGGAAGCTCATCAGCAGCACATACATTGTGGGCTAATACCTATTCTCTTGCTTGTACAGACACATAGCTTGTGGGAACACACAGTAGCCTCAAACATGTGCTGCCATTAGAATGGCCATAATGCTGACAAACTGCTGCTGCATGATTTATTTATTTATTTATTTTTGGATATGATCTCGCCAATTTAAAAGCTGTTCTCAATAAATCACCAGCGATGCAGAGCGCAGCCTGGCTTTGTTTGTCTAAGTCATCGTTGATGAGAACGATATGGCAAACAATCAATGATGGGTGATTGGTTATCATCTTTTATTGCTCAGTCATCATCAACAGCCTCCAATCAGCCAGATGGTTCTTAAAGCAACATCTTTTTGTGTTTGTGAAAGGAAGAGATTGTGTTCATTTTTGTTTACAGCTTCGAGCCATCTACATTAATCTGTAAGTATGAATAAAGTGCTACATGGATGGATATTAGACTGTCACTGAAAAGGGCAAGGGCTTATTTCATTGAATAAATTGCAGAGAGGTTAAGAAGAAACCAAACAGATGGCAACTGCAAAGCCCAGAAGAACACCTTTAGCCGCTCACAGGATAGGTATGATTGATCTAAAAGGGTTCAGAAACATGTGTTAGGAGACAGGACGGATGTATACATCATCACTAAATAATAGCAAAAAATTTCCCATATGTGCTAAATCAGTTTCAGGTTGTCTCTTTGATCGAATGTCTGCATTTGGCGGTTTTAAATATGACAATGTGTAGATCATAATGTTGTATCACAGCAGCACACTTTGTTGTGCAGATGGGAGTCTTTTATTATGTTAATGTTCTTCGTGTTGCTGATAGGGGCGGCAGGGTACTCGAGTACCGGGAGAGACAGACATCCATCTCTGCAGCCTGTTCTTTATCAGATTTTGTAGATAGAATAAAATTTCCCCCACATTAAACTCAAATGTCTCAAACTATTTGTGTAAGACCTCACTGTAAGCACCTTTCTGTGGCTAAAAAATGAAAACATATTTAGTATTTTGGAGCCATTTTTCTCAGAGGCAGTGCAAGAGGTTTGTCGTGAAATTCAAGCGTGCTGACTTCTCCAATAGTTATTCCTGCGATTGCATAAAATTTCACGTCAATCTAAATGTTTGTGTCATATCTCACTTGTGCACTTGGAAGCATAGATTGTAGTGTCTTGAAAAGTGTCTGTCGTGCAACCCATGATGAAGGTCTTCGTTTTAACCTTAAGGTAAAACGAACGTAGAGTGACAGCGAGTGACTCCAACATTTAATCCCTCAGTTTAATCCCAGCCTGAAGAGAGCATCAAAATGCTGACAAACTAATGCTGTCGTTCATGAAATGGAAGAAAACTCTTTTGACAAAATGTGCATTTGCTTAACTCAGTATTAACACTGACGTGAGGTTTGCTGCAAGCAGAGAAAATCCAGCAGACGTGATGCAGATGGATGAGTTCCAGGTATGTGTTGGCGTCATTTCTTCACATGATAACATCCTCAATACCACTGAGTGGCCAAACAAAGCAAACATAGCTGAAAAAAATAAGCAAATATTGTGAAAAAATGAAGGCCATCAGAAGTGACAATGATTTATAAGATATTTTTATTTAAATAGAAACTCTTAAGCTATTACAATTTGTTGAAATATGCTGATGTTATATTAGTTTACAAGATGCTAAACAATCTTCCTCCTGCTGTGAGTTTGTGAAGGAAAGGATCAAACTGTGCCGCTGTTAAAATCCAGGCTGGTATCGCCAATACCAATACTGATGCTTTGTATAAAAAATGAAAAAGAAAAAACATTGGTCCAGACCACAGAGACTGACAGAGAAAAGGAGATATAGAGTATACGTCTGTCATTCTGTTATTAACAAATGGTGCCGCCTTGGTCACATTATTCTAACTCTGAGGTAAGGAAAGTTAAGGTAAAGTACGACTTTATTGATGTCCCAAGGGGGAAATTCACATCATAAAAATAATGAAACATAATTAGGGAGGTGAGATTGAGTAGATAACAAAGCATGTTACTCCGTGAAAGGCAACAGCCACGGCAACTTGACAGGTGCCTTAAAGCTCTGCAATCAGGCAAATCATTCTGTAATTATCCAAGATGTGACAGACTACAGACTAAACAGACGTGAATCACTTTCCCATGGTCAGTGACAAACGTCGCCATAGCTACACGCTCTGTCTGTATCTGCATAATATCTACCACTGCAAAGCACTCACTGATGGACGTCTGTCTTGCTCTAGCCCTATCCTTCGTCTTCAGACTGCTTTTCAGGACATTATCATCCGTGTTGCTACCAAATCAAGTGTTTAAGGTCAATGTCAAACATGCATCTAGAGTTGAGTTTTGTGTGCAACTATGAAAGGCGGAAGGATAAGAAGTTCCTGTCAACTGGGTGTTATTTAGACAATCCTTTAGACAATTTCTAATGTTTTTTAAAGGTGGAGATAGTCTCGGCTAGTTGAATGGAGCAGGGCAGATCGTTCCACCAGCCGGGGACAACAAAGGGGAATAGACTCGATTGGGATCGGAGACCCTGTGAGGAAGGGAATTTTCAGTCTTCTCTCATTAGCTTATTTCAGCTGGTTGAAAATGAGGCAGGCTGCCGCATTTTGGTGTCACTCAGACATCCATGCCGATGTGTCCTAGAGACAGAGGCTGAAATTATAGTTGAAATAGTGGTATGCTCTGGAAAGACAGATAGAGCTGAGTGTCGTCAGCATAAGCGTGGTGGAAAAAGCCAGTGGATTGGATGATGTGACCAAGTAAGCAAATGTATAGTGAGAAAAGAAGAGGACAGAGCCTTGGGGAACCCCTGATGTGTAGATGTCGGACCTCCCCATGATACCTGGATGATTCCTGTAATTCCTAAATCTGACAGGGTGGTGAGAAGAATTTCATGGTTGACCGTATCAAAAGCAGCAGACAGATCTAGTAGGATGAGGATGGATGATCTGTGAGCAGCTGTTGCAGCACGGTCATCCACCTCTGCCAGGAGGGAGGTCTCAGTTGAATGTCCTTTCCTGAAACCAGACTGAAAAGAATCAATTCTGGATGATTTAAAAAAACGTAACATGGCATTTTGTTTGTTTGTTTTTGGTTACTGGAAAAGGAGCATCAACATAAATCCAGATCCGTTTTTATAGTTTTAATTTGTGTTGTATAGTCTGCTGTTACTTGTTAGTTTATCCTCACTGATTCCCACTCTGTGAATGTCCCTGTCTTATTCGTCTACTTCGTATTGTTGCTGTTTAGCATAAGGATCTCTTAATATATTATGCACTTCTTTGCATAGCTTTTTTTCGTGTCTATGCATGATTTTTAAATAATGCTGCATGTTTAACTTGGGTGTGGCACTATAAAATCTGTCCATGGACAACAGATAAAAGTTAATACAATAACAGTAGTCTGTCATGATTCTGCTGACCTCCTGTAAACGTTGTGGACTTTGTTTAAATGTCAGACTAGATGCCAGGAAATCAAGAAATGTGACTCATCTTCACATCAGACCCATTATCTAAGCAGACTTCTCCATAAGCTTACTGATGGCTACCAAAAGTGTTGACATTAAAACATGTAATGTTCTTAGTTGTTGTTCTTATGTTATGCATGTTGAGGCACCTGCCCCATGGCCAGCACAAAATAAATGAAATCCTACATCTATGATGATAAGCTGTGTTTAACCAAAGTAGAAAATTGTTTGGTGGCTACATGTTGTTTTTATTGAATTACCTTGAAGTGAAAAATGATTGCGAAAGTTAAAAGTGAAGTAGTCATTAGTGGAGAAATTGCTTTTTTAAGATGTCAAAATAAAGTGTTTACTTTGAACACCTTGTTTGATGGAGTTGAGGATCTGCCTGTGAACACTGAATTATCGGTCCACCCTGTCAATATGACTCTGTCTTCATATTGATGCATCAAAGAGCCCCTGCATGTTGCAGGAACATTTTAAGCCTGAGATGTTAATTATTCTTGACAGTAAACATAGCAAATTCATATGTTTCTCCTCCTTGCCTTTCCTGTGCTATTAGTTTGGCTGAGAAAAGAAAATCAGCGGTTATGAAGAGAAAAGGACCCACACAAGCCATCATTCTTCCTGAAGAAGACCCTGAGAAAACAGCCAGACAGCTTGCTTATCTATTGTTTTACTTTTAAATCATTATTTCACTGATTTCTCCGACATCGTTTTCCCTTAATACTCAAGAATAATTGGTTGCCTGTTTTTAATTTGCATCAAATCACACTGGGACAGAAAGAGACAGGTTCTTTTTTTTTTCCTTACTCAGTCTAGACAATTTCTTTGAAACAAAGTCTGTTTGCTCACCTATGTGGAACAACTTATCTCTACTTCTGCTTTAAAATTAGGCAATAAATGTTAGTTTAGAAACTTAACTTCTGTGTTAAAAGCAGAGGAGGTTTTTCCATTGGAGAAAATAGGAAAACGGATGAATGGTTGATTTAGATCCAGTATAACCTGAAAAATCCCCTGTGTTTTAGGGGTGTTGATATTTGAAGTGGATAATAACAATGCAGTGATTTCTGTCCTATATTTTCCTGTATCCACATATAAAGATCCTGAGAGTCTTTTTTTCATTAAAGTAACAAAGAACATATACATCCTCCATCAATTTAAAAAGCAATACTCTTTGAATAAAAGGTTGAGAAGAATATTTTTACTGTGACTACTGAAGGTATTACATTAGTCTGAACCCAATTAACAGATTTTCAGAGTGAAACTCAGATTTTAATGCCTCTTGCACACCTACCATGTCTCTTTAAATGGCTTCCCACCTCTGTGATGTATTTGAGCATGAAAGTTATGTTTTGTACTGCCATGCTTTAACGTTCTGTCTCTGCATTTTTTTTTTTGTACTTTCCTAATTATTTTATGTATTTTGCTGTTGTGGAAAAACTACTGTTCACTGTGATTTCATGCACTTAAATAATGTGGTTATTACTGCCATTTGCAGGATTTAATTATCCTGCCTGATTAGACCTCCCAAGAGGTGTGGGTGTGTGTAGTCTGAGATTGACTGAAACTTCTCTGACCTTCCTTTCAGCCCGCTTCTTTAGCATCTTTATTTTCATCACTCAGCTTCATTTCATCATAGAAACATTGAGCCACATCTGCATATATCAATTCAGAGCCGTCTCTAGCCATTTTGGTGTTCGATGCTCGAGGCGAGATTATGGTTTGGTTCCCACCCACCGTCCCTCCCTTTTTTTTTTTTTTCAAGACAACAATTTGATCAATTTCAAAGTTGTAAGAACCACTACCTGAGACATCCAGGCGAGTTCAGAGTCAGATCAAATACTGAGAAACAACAGCGCAGGTGGAGGTTGTTGTTGTTCATTTTTTTCTGTATTTGGTCCTTTTTTTTTTTTTAAGATGAGAACACGGGTGGCAGGGTGGTGTAGTGGTTAGCACTGTTGCAGCAGTGCTGCAAAATGAAAAAGGAAATAAACAAATATAGTGGTCTGTCCTTATTCAAGAAATAAATATATTAAAATACAACCAAAACCAAAACTGAGATAAATACATGCAAAATCTGTCAATTTCTACAGCGGAACAGTAAAGCATTTAAAAAACCCAGACAGTGTAAGGAAAAGCTGTGCTTTCTCACTACACAGGCTGTCCTCTCACTGCAGTGTCAGTCCAAATGTTCCAACAGGAAGGCCACAGGCTCATATCACTCCGTCACTTAAAATGAGACTCGTTCAACATTTGATAAAAGAATAAGGAAGGAATCTGATCATTGACCATATCAGTAACCAGCTCACTGCAACGCATGTAAACTGAATTATTCTTGTAACCCAGTTTATTACAAGGCAATATTAGGCACCCAACACAAACACTGTATTACTTTTTATTTTATTCTGAATCCAATTTCACCCAACCACCAGCAATGGGACTGCATTTTGAGTGAGTGCTG
Source organism: Ctenopoma multispine (assembly GCA_034779795.1). NCBI lineage: Eukaryota > Metazoa > Chordata > Actinopteri > Anabantiformes > Anabantidae > Ctenopoma > Ctenopoma multispine. Next base: position 22,621,929 of record JAUYWH010000018.1, on the reverse strand, counting down.
ATAGTTTTGTTGCTCAGCAATCATGGTGAGAAAAGGTCATTATTCGCAGATGGAGTCTGTTCCAAAATCTTCATTTTTCTCAACAACACTTTGTACAAGTGGGCTAGTCTCTCCTGAATGAACTGTCTTGCACATTCTCGGTGTGACAAACTGGTACTGACCGACTGTCAGGCTGACTTGGTACATATAAACAATGACAAATAGGTGGCACACTCTTACTGCGCCCACCCAACATAAAATGAATTATATGTGACTGCCTGTGAACACTACTCCTTAAATAACTGCGTCGCTTAACTACAAATCATTTTGTAATAGAGTTCACTGCTCGCGAAGGAATACAAGACAGTATCCTGAAACAGGTGGAGTGAGAAGAAACTCTGCTTAAAGGAACGGGAAAACCAACTCACTCCATAAGCAGCAGTTTGTTTCTGTGAAACAACTTGAGAAGAGTAAATCCTAGGCATATAATGCAAGAGTAGCTAATGCTGCGTTGGCCATTACAAACTATCTAACAGCTTACTGCATTTCCAAAATGCTTCTGGTAAACCAACTACAAGCCATATGGACTGTAAATTATCCAACCACAAAATGTCTGTGTTGCTTCTAAATTGATCAACTTATCTCATTAATATTGAACTGCTACAGCACCTCAAGGCCTTTAAACAACCCCTCATACAACTGAACTGCACTTCGGCTTCACAAATGACTCTGTGCTCGGGCAAATTGTGCTGATGTGCATTTTGGGAAAATGTGGAATAACATTAGTGGTTTGGTATAGCCAGAAGGAAGGAGAGATTGGTGATTTGCAATAATTACATTAAGAAAATGATTCTGAGTTAAAATGGAATAAACATGAGTGCTTAATGCATCCTTACATTATGCTTCCCATCCCCCCTGCATTGTTCTTAGGAAATTGGGCTTCTACTTGCTTTCTTCTTGGCCTTGCTTATGAAAATTTAAAATGACATTTAAGGCAGGCTTATCCCGTGTTGCTGCAGAAGTGCCGTTGTATGCCAAAATCTGACATACTTATGACAGAAAGGGATGAGTGCTCGTGGACACTCATGGCCACTCTGACAGATTTGTCGGCGTTAAGTGTAACATCTAAACTCTTTTCAGGTATGCCGGACAAGTGAAGCCCAGAGGAATCCTGAAAAGAGGAGATTGAAGAGACCAAGCGGCAGAAAATAAACGGCGGGGAAAACATGAGCTTATGATAAGTCTACAGAGAAATGGTTTGCTTTGCTGGCCCTGCGCATTTTGATATCAGTTTGAATTAGAATGATATCATTGATTTTTGCAATAGCGGCCTGACAATGTGCCTGTAGCAAGTCCTCTGAGACTGAAGAGACAGAGGCAGAAAAAGGCAAAGGGACAGAGGGAGGGAACAAGGGAGAAAAAGAGAAACTGGCCAAGGAAGACGAATAGATAGGGAGAGAGAGAAAGAAGAATAGGCAGACAGGAGGGAGGGCTGGGATACAGGAAGAGCAAAAGGCAGAGGCATGAGTGAGGGTCTGCTTGCAGAAATAGAACGGCTCCCCAATCAATTGTGCGTTGGTGGCTCTGCTGTGAGACTGCAGGGGATCCCTCAGCAGGATCACATAAAGGAGAGATCGTAATAGGCCAATACATTAGATAAATGGCATTTACTGCTATGGAAACGACTCCAACCTGGCTGGAGGTTGCCCACCGTGCTGGCAGCAGGTTTGTATTTATAGTCTTCTGCTGCACCTTGCGGTACAATTCCTCTGACACCCTGCCACCACAATAACACACACACACACACACACACACACACACACACACACACACACACACACACACACACACACACACACACA
>JAUYWH010000018.1:22594436-22606750 GCA_034779795.1 Ctenopoma multispine | reverse complement strand
CAGGTATGTGGTGTTTTCCAAAAATCCTTTTCAGTCTTTCAGACACACCAGCCATGTATGGAATAACCAGGTTCTTCTGTTGGCCCTGGGATTCAGGTTGTTCTGTGGTCCTTTTCCTAGAAGTGGATCCTGCCTTGTTAAAGAGCTGTCTTCAGATGCCTGTCTTCCTTATTGTTGGCTTCTGTGATGATGGGAATGTTCTCTGCTCTATGGTACAGAGTCCTGATTACTCCTAGTTTATGTTGTAGTGGGTGATGTTAGTCAAACAATACATACTGATCTGTGTGGGTGGGTTTTCTGTACACGTCTATATCCAGCTTTCTATCAGTCTCAGTGATAACGGCACAGTCCAGGAAAGCCAGCCGGTTATCGTTGGAGTCCTCTTTGGTGAACTGTATGTTTGTGTCCACTGAATTGATGTGATCTGTGAAGACCTGTACCTCTTTGCGCTTGATCTTCACCCAGGTGTCATCTACATACCTTTAACAGTGGGTTGCTGTCGTCCCTGGGACTGAACTTAGTGCTTTCTCCTCCACTTCTTCCGTGTACAGGTTGGCAACACTAGGTGACACTGGAGAGCCCCGATACAGCCATGTCTCTGTCTGTGGTAGTTGCCCTTGTAGGTGAAATTAGTGGTGTTTAAGCCCAGGTCTAGGAGCAGCCAGATCTGGTCTGGGTTAGGTTGCCTCTGTTGGTCAGCCAGAATTGTGCCCAGGTATCTAGCCTCGTTATATGTACTGAGTTAATGCTGCTGACGATAGGTCTGAGTGGGGCTCCTTACTTGTCTAACTTGGGAAGTCTATAAAGTCAGGGGGTGGTTTCCGCAGGATAAAGACGATGATAGGTTGCCCTGTCAATGGCGTTTTCCATTTCAAGGTGTTTTAGGCAGTCTATCACCTTCTTTTTGTAGATATTGGTGGGATTCAGTTTTTCATAGGTTTATTTGTCCTCCAGAAGAGATATTACTTTTTCATTGTAATCTGTAGTGTTCAGGACCACAGTGCATCTTCCTTTGTCTGCAGGCCATATGGTGATAGTTTTATTGGCTGTGCACTGGAAAGGGCTGCAGAGACTTTGACTCATAGTCGTTCCGCATCTGCTGCTGGTAGCTTGTTGTTTCGGACGGCAGATTCTGTAGCTGTAATAAAGTCCACAACTGGAACCTGTCCAGGAGTGATGGCGTAATTTAGGTCTTTGGATAAGTCCTCCCTCTCTGATTGGGAAAGTTCCCCGTCTGAGACATTCTCACCCATTTGTCCTTTACGTCTCCTGTTGTGGTCCTGCCTACCTTATTTCTCCAGGCTGGCTTCTCTGCTGTTTGTTTTCATAAAAGAAGAATGTCAAACTTTTTAGTTTGCCTCTCCTTGCCTTTCCTGTGTTGGACCAGCTGTGCTTTTTGAACAAATTTTATGGCTACATCCAGTACATACTTGGGAAGAGTGCTGCTTAGTTTGGTGTGGAGGAGGTCTAACCTGTGTCTAACCTCTGTTATATTAGCCTGCTCAACTCCACTCACTTAAAATATCAGTCTTTTAATGTTTTGTGGAAACTTTTGTTTTAAATAAATGATCATTTAGAAGCTTTGTGTCTTGTTCAGCTACACAGTAAATGGATGACCAATATTGTGTTGTAGTGTGCAATAGGCTTCACTGAAGATTCAAATTTCTTCATTAAAAATGGGGAAAATATGCACATAATTAGCATCACTTCTTCTGTTGTTTGAAACTACAGAGTAGTTGCTGAAATTTGAGATGTTGGATGTAAAATATAAGCAGTCACTTTTTATTCTGTCATGATTTTTACAGTAAAAGAGTGCTTTAAGTAACATTTAGAGTAAGTAATTAAAAAATATGCGAAAAGCTTTACAATTAATCAGTAAAACTACCAAAAACATAATAACTTTTTTTTAATAAAGAAGTTTCTCTTCCTTCTGTCCCACTCGTTCTTTGCCCCCCCCCCCCCCTTTCTTTCCAGATCAAAGTACTTGCAGTGCTGTTTAATGAAGATATTTCCAGTCCACCCACATACTTATTCAGAGCCGCCCACATCAAAGAACCCAGGAGGAACCTTGACTGTTGCTCTGATGAAGACTAGGCCTACTGCGCCGTTATTGCAGCTCTGCCTCGGGCTTCAGCTACAGAGCCCGGGAGTTCCTCAGTTCAGTGTCCTCTTTCCTGACAATGGGGAGGTCCTTATCCATGAATAAGATGGCGTGTGCAAAGATTTTCACATTGTAAACTTATTAATTGTTGTTTTTGCTGGCTAATGAAAATGTGCCCCCTGAAAGTGACAGTTTAAAAAAAAACAGTAGACTTAAGATTTATGAATATATTGTGGAGAGTTTGTGAGAGTAGAAAAAAGTGATATTAAAGTCAAGGCAGGAGAAGGAGATAGTTAGGCTTCTCTGAGAATGAAGACCACTGGACTGGACACAGGCTACTGATAGTGAGAAAGAAGACATTTATTTGCTACAAAATGACCTCAAAACCAGATTGGCAGTGAGATAGGGTGGGTGTTTATAAAAATCCTATAAGTTTATCAAGGGCTTATTTGTTATGAAAGAGGTTTCACTTTAAATACAACTAAGACGGCACTATTTTGAAAAGCTCTGTACAAATTAAGAGGGATGTTAAATCTATGTGTAGCTGGATGAGTCTCATTTGGACAACATGCTATCCAATAGATGTTAATTACCTAATTTTGTAAGGAATGAAAATGGTGGTCATAATAGTTGTTGAGCAAGATGTATATAAACCCCTGGACCTAATGATGTGTCCTACATAGTGTATGAAATGCTCCAGATATGATTTCGTAGTGGCTCATTAGAGTAGTAAGGTGGGAACAGCATATTCCTAGCTGATAGTGGAGGACAGGAAGGCTCTTTATTCTTAAGAATTATTCTTCTGATGTAGGACAGTTTAGACCTATTTCCCTTTTCAGTCCAGAAGGTTAGATTTTTCTCACTATAGTGGCACTGAGGTTATCAGGCTACCTATAAAGGAATAACCTCATTGACGCCTCAGCGTAGAAATTCAGATTTTTTTTTGTTTTTTTGGGGCGGGGATGTTTGGAGCAAACAAGCGTGATCTGGCATCAGATTCAGTCAGCAACAAAGAGATTTTCATGTGGTATTCCCAGACTTAGAAATTGCTTTATGAGGAAATATTTTCAGATATATTTCACAGTTGCAGAGATTACTACACGGTGGCAGTAGATAGCATGGCATTTCACTGTTAGTTTTTACAATGGCAATGGTGGTTATTATTGAGGCATCTAAATGGGTTGTAGGAGGGGAGAAGGTTGAGTCAGGGCAGCACTTAACACTCATAGGGGCGTACATGAATGACATGACATGACACTACCACGGTATGATGCATCAAAATGCTGGGCTTTGATGAAGGTTAAATCAGAGAAATCCAGTAATATTTCAGATCTAGAGGTTGTGCTTTCAAATAGGAGGTTTTATATGGATGAGGAGGGAGTTCCAACAGTGTTAGAGAAGCTAGTTAAAATTTTAGGTATGATGCAGCTCTTAGCGATAAAGAACAGAACCAAAGGACTGAGACAGCAGGCAGTGGATGGCATTAAGATTATAGACATGTCGAGCCTTCCAGGTAAACTCAAACTGTGGTGAAGAACCTATTTAAAATGCAGAGAAGCTAAAGAGAATATTTAGCACTAGCACCTATGTTACCACAGCAGTGCAGACTTGTATGGAAAATTGATTTGGGGCTACCTATAACCAGCGTAACAAAAGAGTTTAAATGCAAAAGGTAGGTTGCAGAGGATGCTATCAGAATCTAGGGATATAGCAGTGCAGATTGTCTCAGCAGGGGTGAAGTGTAACCTAAGGGAGGCAGTGTTAGGATGCAAGAAGAGGCTGCTAGATGTGCAAGAGCAGCATCTCAGGAGAAGTAGGGCCAGTGGATGAGGTGTGAAAATGTAGAAAAGAAGATGCTGGATAGAAGGGTAGGATGTGTTACTAGGAGCTACTAATGATGTGCTTCATCATTTGCAAAGATGTAACATGTCTTTTGCATTCAGGTTTTTCCACTTCACGTTTGCTCACTCTTAAGGTGTAAAACAAAGCTGTTTCGAGGGTGGTACACCAGGAGACATGATGAACTACTGAGAGTAAGTGCATTGAGGTATAAACTCACTGCATACAGAAAGTAAATACGATGGGATTTTGTTTGTTTGTGAAGGCACACTTGCATCTTTGTCTTTTCTGTGCAGTGTTGATCTTGTCACTATATTTAGCGAGTTCTCAGACCTCTCCACAGACTCTTTTTTTAAAAAGTGACTAGTGGCAAATCTAGCGACTTTTTCTGGTGTTATTGGAGACTTTTAGACACCCTGACATGAAAACACGTATCACTCTTACTCTTGTCAATGAGCAGCAGGCTGATGGCCACTCCCCCATCCCAATGCACTCACAAGCGACCCAGTCCTCAAAGATGTTCACCCCTCTGCGTCAAAAATGCAAATGAAAACAAGAATTAACAACAGAAAGCTCATTTGTAGTTCTAAACATATTTACGGTATTGGTTTTCTCACTTTTTGACTCTCCCACAACATTACTCTCTCCTACAGCGTCCATTACAATTACATACACATGGTCATTTAGCAGATTCTAGGCTTAGAAGTACTTTTCGTACAGCCAATAGCCTTTCCTTCCTGAGGAGTTGGCAGCAGTGTTCCCATGTAAGATGCAGGGAGGCCAGGAGAGAGAAATTGAGACAAGACAATTTTATTTTTTTAGAAATGATACATCCTTTACTCTGACCTGTCATTTGAAGCAACATCAGTTTCTGATGACAGTTGCACAACTGGAATATCAGTGCAGTGCCGCGGCACAGTGGGGTAGTAATGTTTCCAACATGGCAAAAAAAAAAAGTGAACCTTTGTTGAAATATTATGTAATAATCCTAAGATGAGGATATTTTAAGAAACTATTCAGTAGTACACACAGCTGCAGCGTCCAGTCACAAAGAAATTTCTAATAATATGTGTTGGCTTCTCATGTCCTTGTTCATATCTCCTCCAGGCCACCTTAAAACAGAAATAGGATAATTGAGATGTCCCTCATGATGGCACACCATTTCCGGTCTCTTATATGCATCAATGTTTCCCTCACTTGCATCTTTTCCTTGTATCTTAGTCCCTCCTACTAAAGATACAGGGAAGGATGCAAGGAAAAGACATGAGGAGGGAGGTAACAAGGAAATCGGTATTAGAGACACTATCAGCTGTCACTATCATCTGAAGTGACAGACATTTCTGATGACAGCAGCTCAGTTGTCAGTCGAACTTATGTGTTATGTGGTTACAGTAGTTAGTTTAAAGTTTGTATTTGCTCATAAAGTACTTTACAAACTGTCCAAATAATAACTGATGATGATGATGATGCACAGTTCTGACTCTGCACCGCATTTTTTCCTTCCAATCTATCAGATAAACATCCAATATAGAGATAATCATCTGTATATTTATTTAAACCCTGCTGTATTTTTACTGTGCTTACATTTGAACCAGAGTGTGCTAATGTTGATGCACAAGAGCACATACAAATCAGCTAAATGTTTTTTTAATTGCAGATTATTTTAATTTGCATTTATTGGTATGTTTCTAAATTATGAATTCAAAAGCCTAAATCAGATTTTATTATCACATTGTCTTAGACAAATACTTAGACAAATGTAAATTGTGTATTTGGTGACAATGGGCCCGTTTACATGCACACTAAAAATAAGATCACTATCCGATTTCTGGAGTTATCAGATTAATAAGTGATCATGTTACCAGCATAATCTGATAGGCTTTACCAGATAGCTAACTGCAGGTAAAGACACCTGGATTTCTTCCCAGTATTCTGATGTCTTTGTGCATGTTTACATGTTAATCTGATTTATTTTGTTTTTTGACACCTGCGCATGTGTAAAAAAACTAAATAAATCAGAAAAACCCTGTAGAAAACGGATGTGACGTAGTCACAATGTGAGCAGAAAACAAAAGACAAGGTCTCGTTATGGAGTATAAACGAAGGACAGCAGCAGCGTGTAGCATTTTTTTGCAGCCTATTAACTCCCACATTAGATTGTAGACATTGCCATGTTCCACAAGACAAGACTGGATGTTTTGAAAATAACAGGAAGTTTGAGTCTTATGTTACTATATAGTACTCTGAAATAAATCTGATAATGGACTAAAACATGTAAAACCAACCATATCTCAGTGCTCAAGGTCAAAGGGCACCATGTTACATGATTAATCAGCATTCCTTTTTTTTGATGTGTTATTTTTTTCTGTTAATAATTAATTGAAATTAATGTCATCAACCCTAAAAGTACATTAAATAACATTTTATTTAGATGGCACCAAATTTACAATAAAAGGATCTTAAGGTACTTTACATATTAAGGTGCTTTGAATTTAGTGATTTGTGCTTTTGGTTTAGTAATCACTGATCACAATTTAGTAATTAGTAACAAATATATAATCAGCCACTCATATTTCATAGTGATTGTTATGGTACTTTACTAACTATATCCCTGTAAAATCCAGTGGTTTAATCAGAATTAACAAAGAAAGAACTTAATGAAAAGTTGAAAATCCAAGGTCAGTAGTTTCATAAAGTATAAAGAACTAGGAAATCTGACTTTCCAATGAAAAACTAAGGGAATAATCACAGAGAAGAATGTTTCACTCTCCACACTGGTTTTGCCTATAGAAGGTGAGAAACATTTAAACATGAGAAGACATTGAAGAAGCAACAGATATGGGTCTTATCCACCCTAAAGTGTTCTGACTATGCTCAATCACTAAAAACACAAAGTATTAAGAAATGATTATATTAATCATTTGTGGCCTTGGTGGTCATCTGCCTACACTGACTTTTTTCTTTTGCTGCTAAATTAACACTGATGTGATGAAATGATTTATTCTAACCCAGTATTACACATTTAACACATACTGACACTGTTTTTTTTTCTCACTGGCTTGTGGATATGACGACTGTCAGAATTGTCATCAGCAGAGTTGAGGATTTTAAAAGAGGAGGTGGTGGGAAACTCACACGTTCGTGAGGAATCTGTCATGCTTAGCACTGAATTCAGAAATAGCAACAATATACAGATTAAAGCACCAGAGGGGCAGATGGCATTTTTCATGAATCACCTTTCCAACATGTTTGCAACCAGATGGTTGCAGGAATAAAGAGGTCTAGTACAATTCTTAAGACTGATTAAATGTTTCAGCCTTATTTTGGACATTTACCTAAAGTCCAGCTATGCGGGTGCATGACATGAGTGCTGTTCATCTCGCTGTCTAGCTTTCTGTCCTTCAAACAAGAAGCGAGGATGCAAATCAGAGACATTTTGAGAGGATTTTGAGCTGTTTAAAGATGCATTAATCGTTATTTTATATAAGATAAACAGTTGGCTAATATTCTCAGCTTAGTTAACTACAATAAATTGGGTAAATTGAAGTTTGTGCAGTGTCAGACTGAGTGTGTCTTGTACAAAACAGCCATATTTCCATTCACTTGATTGATGAAGTTCATTGGTAGTTAGCTGGCTAACAAAGCCAAACTCTTTGTTGGACAGTGTCCTCCTGTAAAATACAACTTTATAGGTCATCTGTTACAGCAGCAAAAAGCTGTGGGGAACTGGAGCGTTTGTGTTAATTCTCTGTGGGTTTAACAACAATGACGTCTTGCACTTTACACGTAATTTACAACAATGAAAATTTATAACAAATAAAAATGTTAGTGCAGCTTTAGGGTAAGTGCCCTGGGTGGATTTATATTGCTCATAATTAAAAGTCATTCTGCACCCCATTTCCTTACCCGTACAAACAAACACTTAGCCAAGAACAGGTTTGTCTTGAAACTTTATTAGTTGCCATCCTCTGGTCTGCTGGCAATAGCTTATCCCCATGAGCACTGCATGAAATGCCTTGGCACCAATGATGTGTGTAGACCAGCCAGAATGCTCTCTAGCTGCAGAGAGGTGCCCGTACTGTTACAGATATTTTGGTTAGTCCCTGGAGCTACATTGGAGAACCGTGATAGTGATGACCCTGTGTGCCAGGAAGGATGTGCTCAGCCTTTCTAACCCCTGATGATCTTGTCCATCTTTACTTGTGCAATTTTATGTTTCCCTATTACTCAAATTTTGCCTCTGGTTAGAGGAGACATTCTGCTAAAAGCAATAACTGACTGCAGGAGCTGTTGACTGGTATAAAAGCACCTGCAGCTTGTTTCCCTCCACCCCTCAAGCCCCAGCTGTTCACAGAGCAGGTGTAAAGACAGGTGACAAGAGTGAGACCTGTCCGTCATGACTGACAAATAGGATTGTTTGGCATCGCTGCGGTGCCCTCTGGGTTCATCTATTTAACAGTTTTTGTTTATTTAGAGTATTGACTTTAGTATCAAGCTTATATTCTTTTTATTTCTTTGGGAGAAAGAGCACAGTTGAAGACACTGGGCTCATATCCTCAATGTGAGAGTTTAGGTGTGACATCAGGAGTTTCAACCCTTAAACCCAATATACACTTCATTTCAATAGTTTCTGATTAGAGAATCTGATGGTAATGGGATTATAATGGTTTCTGAAATCAGCCTCAGAGATCAGAATACAAAAATTCATGATTCTTCAACCTGCTCCATGTTCTCACTGTCAGCAAACACTGCCAGCACTGTAGGAGAACACATGAAGCAGGCCAGGATTTTGCCAGAATGTGTAGTTAAAATTTTTTGAGAAGGTGTGAAGAAGCCTCTACAAGTGCTTAGCACAACAACACAATAAAAAAAAGTATCCATCTTGAATCATTATTCTCAAGGAAGTCTGAAATGGATGTTGCTGCCATCACGGATCATGCTCCAGTCCATGTGGCTTTATATTTGTCTGCTTGGTATTTGTACGGTATTTGTGTGATTTAGGCAAACAGTTCATTCTCACAAATGAGGCTAAGGTTTTTGAAAAGGAGGTAACAAAATGACAAGTGACAGGTGGCGATGGAGCAGAGCTCTCCTTCCCACTTTAAAGAGCTCCAGTCCTATAAAGACTTAAGTCCCAGTGATACTTCCTTAAAGGTACCAAGCTCTAGTACTAACACTCTTTTTAATTAATGATTTCCTAATAAACATTTATTATAGTAGATAAGCAAATATAAATATGTAATATGAAATCTATATATATATATATTTCCTTTATTTTGAGATTGTAGGGCAATAATACTAATACAAACGATTTTTATTCTATTCATTGTTTTAGTCTAACCATTAAAAGTGATTCAGCAAACACTCAGTGACAGGCCTCTTTTAATTTGTGTAGGAGCTTCTTAATGTTTGGATTATTCCTCCCACATCCCATATCTCAGAGGAGCAGCATAATCAAGCAAGTCACTGCCCACAGTACAAGCACAACTTCATGCTTCATACCTGTGCAACTGTGTAATCAAATTTTAAAACTTGAAACTTGCTTCATATAAATCAGTAGCACAATGATAAAAATGGTCATAGAGCATTCCGAGGCTTGTGATGTTTTAATTCTTTGGTATTGTTTGCAAAGCGCATAAAGTTACTAAAAGTCTACTAAACATAAAATGGGTCAGTTTAGACGGATTAGATATAGAATATAGATATAGATTTTTACACCAGTTATAATGTCCAAGCATCAAAGTCACCAGAAGAATTTGGAAAAGGAGGAAAAGGACTAGGAGAAACACACAATCACGTTACACACAACTGACATGAAGCAGTCACATTACAACATTTGTAAAAGTTTGTTATGATGTATCAGGATATAATATAAAACTAGTACTGGTCTTTAAACACTGGCAGGAATAGTATTAATATTCTATGCACATAACAGAAAATGATGCTCAGCTAACTAAGGTGCTTTACTGTATATTGACGATGAGAGGGGAGAAACAGATAATATCAAATAGAGTGGAGGGCACTGGTAATATTCAGGGCAAATGAGGAATGTGGTCTGCACTTAAAGAGCTCTTTTCTACCTTACATGTACTCAAATGGATTAACACTGCTTCCCATACACACACACTCATTCAACAGTGACAGAGCTGCCTTGTAGCTGGCCTGACTGACCAGTGGCGACATGGGGTTCAGTGTCTTGCCCAAAGACACACACAGTATGACAGGAGGAGCAGGGAATTGTCCGCTACTCCCACGATTAGTGCACAACACTCAACCTCTTGATCCACAGCTGCCTAAAATACTATTATTATGTTGACTTTTTGAAAGATAATTGTAATAAAAGCCAGAGTAATGCTGATGCTGTGTGTTCAGCAGGTGTCTGAACTCAGGATCATGTTTATGTTGAGCTGAATCTGTGGTGGGAAACAGTGTGAAACGCTGCTGATGACCGTGGCTCAGCTAAACCTGTGTGTATGGAATGAGTTGTATGAGCTGTCAGTCTCACATGGTCCTCGCTTTGAAATCTCACGGTAACCTCCATTATAAACAGCAGGGGACATAATCCTTTTGTCTAAAATGAATGGTGTACAGGACCACACGTTTCCATTAGTCCTCAGGTCACCCAGGGCCCCATGTCTCACTTTGGCCCCCCCACATGTTAATATTGAGTTACTATTTCTTTTTTAAATCTTGATTTTTTTACCATGTTGGATTCAGCTTGGTCCTTACAGAGAGGTTTTACTCATGCATTGCTACTTGGTTGTGTCATGTACTATAGCTACTTGATGACATCCAGGATTAGATGGTGAAAAAGAAAAAACTAATAAAGTACAACAACCAGTTGTTAGGAGCTGCCAGCATGTCTTCACATTGCAAATAAATCCAACAGAAGTAAAAAGGAAAGGGAAGAATAAAGAGGACCACAACACTCTATAGTAAATGTATGGACATATACAGTATAATCTACTAATTGCCACAGTGGAATATGCCACATGTTGTTACTGTCGCCTCCTAATCTTCTCACATTGAGAGGAGTTGTGCGCACTGCATCACAACAGCAGTAACTTCATTCATTATGTAAATATTCTGAGACTGTTATAGAGTTATTAATGGAAACACTTCTCTGCACAGCAAACAGAAAGCTGTTGAATTCAGTATTGTGAAATTAGTAAAATAATAAGTGAGCTTAAGAGTCCAGCCTCATCAAAACTGTTACATCATTATTTTCTCCAAAAGTACAAATTGATTGTTTCCTTAGAAAATCATAGTTTAGTTTTGCTTCATCCATGAAACAATATTTGCAGTGAGGGCATTACTGCAAGCTTTAAACCCATCTAATCCCTCATAAAAATAAAATATAAGACAGCAGATAGTAGGTCTAATAGTGAAAATGCCATTGTTGTACTATGTGTATAAGTTACTGCAGTCGCCCCTGGATAATAGATGGAATTTATTTTGCAAATTCAAAACAAAATATAAAACATTTCCTGCCACTGACAGTAAAATGATAATGATATATGGCCATTTAAATAGATTTAACTTGAGTTATAAGTCTCTAAAGTTTCACATTAAAATGGAAGTTAGTGGAATTTAGTTTGTTGTACAGCATAAAAAATATTGTCATTATTGGGACTTTTATCTGATGAAATAGTTCCTATGAAAACAGTCAAGTGTCTGTTCTGTGGAAACCATCCCATCCATACTGCACACTGGATGGACACCCCAGTAAAAAACTTGTGACTAATGTCCTGTTTAGACAGGTGGTGTCCACTGGTATTGGTCTCATCTGGGCTGAATATTAAAAGCTGATAACATCCATCACCACAGCCACCATGACCCAAGTAATGACATTCACAAAAAGCCAGGCCCTCTGCACTCTCTCCTTATCAGGGGTGCATTAAAGTAGTTTCCAAGTACCTTTCAATGATGGTGCAAATTGGAGTTGTGAGGTTGCTGTGAGTCAGCAGTGCTGCACACACTTTAGCCCAAGCCGGTCCTACAGAGTTGGCTGCCATACAATCCTTCCTAATATAATAGAAACCAATTAACTGAGTGGGTGGCTTTACCCAAATCTTGATTTAAAATGGAGCTTTATTAAACAGAGTTACAATGTGGCAGCATGATTAACCTGACTGGTGGCAGAGATACGATAAGGAATGTAATCCCTGAGGCGAGAGCTGATTAGCTTATCCAGTCAGAGTCACAGCTAGTGCAAAATGAAAATGGCTGCCGTCTTGGGAAAAAAAAAAATCAGCTATTTAAAGACTGTTTGACTTTGTGTTCACAGATATAAAGAAAACGTATCTATCTATCTATCTATCTATCTATCTATCTATCTATCTATCTATCTATCTATCTATCTATCTATCTATCT
>JAUYWH010000018.1:22521416-22594417 GCA_034779795.1 Ctenopoma multispine | reverse complement strand
ATCTATCTATCTATCTATCTATCTATCTATCTATCTATCTATCTATCTATCTATCTATCTATCTATCTATCTATCGTTCGTCAAGTGATTATTAATGTATAGTGAATCATCATGCGTTATGTTTGTTGCTATGAAACATGCCCTTACTCCTTGCAGAGTGTGGGCTTATATTATATCCTTGCATGGGTCCCTCAGTGTAAATCAACAGTGAGTGTAAGATGTAATGCAAATGGAGCTGTGGTAGCAACCTTCAGCTGGCGTGTTTGACTTGGCTGGCCAGTGCTGTGTATTGCAGGTACACCCATCTTTTACTCCTGCAGGCGTCCTGTTTGCCTGCTCCTTGTCAGTGTTTATCTATGGATTATACCTTGTCTGCTTGTCTCCATGTCGTACTCCAACTGCTGCCTCGTCTTCTTGCTGAACAAGCATCTCTCATGCATGGCCACTGCTGTTCAAATGAGGAAAGAGCATCTTTTTACAAAAAAACAAAAAACAAAAAAAGGAGGATTTATGGAAAGGTGCTCAGGCTTTAGTCCTTGTTTTTTTCCCCCCCTAAATATAATTGTGTGCCTGGAAATTGGCAGTCTTATGTTAAACCTCGTCGGAAATTGAAATGTGCGCAATGGAAACGTGTTGTCTTTTCTGGTGTGTACAGAATTCTATTATAGACGTTAGGGACGTGTGTTTGCTTGTGGCTTATTGTGGCTATGTTAACTTACCAGGTCTTTCTAGACGTTTCTAGGAATTATGTCCATATCATTTGATTTCACACCTTACACACTTCACTTTAACAACAATCCTCTCTAACCACCAACATGCCACAGTTGCCATGGGTAAGTTATTGTGTTTTGTTTTGTATAACTCTGAATAGTGTTTGGTATAATTTTTCTTTTTTTATGAAAATGCAAATAATTAAAATAGACCTCTATCAACTAATATTAAAAATGGTGTTTTGCAAATATTCCCTTTAAAGTAACTCACCTGGGTTATCACAGGTGCAGACAGTTGGTTAAAGAGGTCCCAATTAGTTAAATAGAGACCTGTAGATTCAATTACTGCTGAGTGACTAAATTAATCTAAATTAGGGGATAGATAAAAGAAAATATCCAAGTCACTGAATATTCCTTTGAGTACATGTAATGTGGCACATGTGTAAATATTCCTGCAGAATCTCTGTATGTTGCAATAAATGTATTGTAGTGTTCCAGCAAATATGTATGGTAGAGAAATACCACCGGGTGTCATGTCACTCCCGTCTGTCTGGCCACAGATTTTCAGCCACCTCACACCTAATATTCTCTCTTGCAGTACAACAGGGGGTAAGAATTGTACAGTGTGCTGTGTCTCCTTCGTGCTTCTGCTGTGATGTCGTCACACGCAGCATTCATTGCATCAAGCAATGTCATTTGGTTTACAGTAATGCTCTACTGTCATATAGACTTTCCACCTTCATGCAGAAAAAAAAAATCCTCAAATTCATGAAGAATGGAGTGGTAGGAACTCTCTCAACATCCTTGGTTGGGTGGAAAAAAATATTTTTTATATTTCAAAATATATTAATGTACATGGTTGGTAAATTTAATAGGATACATGCAAGAACCATGGTAACTGTGTCCTCATTTCCTCAGCTTACATTTACAAAGCAGTAAAATTTGCAAGTGAAGGGGTGTGAATATTTTCTGAAGTGCATGTGGAATATGCAAGTGATGTTTGATGAAAAGGACATGTACAACTGATAATTAGTCACATTACAGGAGTAAGTCATTTACTGAAATGTGTTTATCGATTACTGTTTTTGCTGTTTGCTTAAAAGAATGAGAAAAGCCATTAAGCTGGGCAACATTGTTAGTGGTTCAGAAGAAACAGTAAATACAATCCTACCAAAATTAAACTAAAATGTGATCTCCCTAGTGCTGAAGACATTTGTGCAATAATGGCACACTAAAGCAGAGTTTAATTTTGCAGCTAGCATGAAGGAACAGGAACATTTTAGTCTTTCATTGCTCCTCCAACATGGTGGCATGTATGTTTTAACTGTTGGCTTTGTACTATGTGAACACAATGTGACGAGCCTCTATTAGACTCTAATTTCGGTTATCTTAGCAACAAGAAGTCATTTCACCTCTAAATGAATAAGGTCATGGCTTTTTCATGTCCGAGCTGTAATTTCTATTTATTCTATTCATTCCATTTCTTGTCCTGGTTAGACTCATCTTGTGAACATTACTACGCACGTAGCCCGTCTATGCAGGACAGATGATCAGTGGCTGATGTAGAACGGGAAAATGACAGAGCGGCCTGTGTCAATCAGTCTCCTTTGTTATTGATACGTTTTCTTCTTAGCACTTTCTGGTAGGAATCCACAACAAGTCATGTTATTGGTGCAGATAAAACAAATGTAAAAAAAAAAAAAAACTATTTAAAACCACAAATCAAACAGTCTAATTTTAAGATTGACAGGTCATTATTTGATGAAATTACTACTGCTGAGAAGCTGTATGTTGCCTACATGTACCTTGATACACGGGGGGCTAATTGCAGGTAAGCGAGTGTGACACCACCTGCTGCAAAGCTAGCATACACACTAATACCACAGAAGTGTAGGTACAGGCTGAGAGAGAACCAGGTCACCGCTTTATTTGCAACCATTGTGGAAAACAATTAAAATTAAAATTTGATCTTTATCACAACAAACCAACAAGTGCAACAAGAATATGTACCACTCTGATAATCAACAGTAAAAGAAAACTAAGAGTATGAGGCTTGAGGTCACAGACATTAAGCAGAAACCTTTAATTAGATGTATTAAATATTCCTTTATTCCTGGTAGAATCATAAAGTAGAAGAAAGAAAGAAATTTTAAGCAGGGAGGTTAGAGGTTAGACACTGGTTTATACTGTTGATGCCTCAAGTATGAGTCCAATAAAATATCCTCCTACTGTAAGATCTTCTTTTCACCCTCTAGCAAAACACTGGTTACAACATAACGTAAATTAGTAGTGGTGTGGTAGCCCAGGGGTTATAGAAACACTGCTAGTAATACTGAAGTTCTCTGATGGACCTGCACGTAGGCCAAAAGGGAGACAATCTGCATGTATGTATTACCACCATTATTAAAATGTTTTTGTTTCATAGCATTTACAGCAATGACATGTCTTTATTGTGATATTTTCATCTGATGATTCTTTTCTTCTTCATTCAAGTTACAACATGGTTTTATCACATGCATCACGAACCTCAAGTTTTATTTGCTTTGTTTGTTCCCGTTCCACTAAGTTGCTTCTTGTATTTATTTTTCCACTTCAGTCAAGCATAAAATGTTAGTTTTTGGTATTTTTAGAAATTGTCTGTTTGCACTTATGTGCAATTGAAAAATACATGTACAGATGGTTTATGAAGTGGCCGCTACTGATGTGTTGATGTGTCACTATGCAGTCTGCATAGACACTGTGCTAGAGTTAGAGCATTAGCACTTTGGTCCAGTCCCTATAGGTCCCCCTATCAAAATGGTTCTTTAATGGACACATTATGAGATAATGGACCTATGGGCATATACTGTATGTATAATTATTGGTAGTCAGGAGACTGTGTGAAAACTTGGAGAGCCCATATTACATTTCTGTTAATGCTGACATAGACCCGAACATTCTACACAAAGCTGAGGGGATACGCTTCCTATGAAAGCATCAACATGATGTTTCCCGTGTGATGAATGTAATTCTTTGAGTTTGTAAAGGTCGTTTTGCCTCTTTACTTTACAGTAAGACATATTCTAATTAATAACAGTCACTTCGCGCAGAGACTTTGACTTGACCTCTCAAGGTCCTTTGAAGTCACACCAAGACTGGTGAGTGGTTGTTGGTTGCAGGTGAATTCCACCATGATTTGTTTCAAGACATAAAATTGCTATTCCAGCTGGTGGTGACTACTTCTTAGCTGTTGACAGACAGCAGAGGCATAACAGTGAAATATTTTAATGCAAAAATTAATTTTCACAATTTTTTACATTTTAATAAAAGTTTATTGTTATCAGATATGTGCTCACATATTATAGGTATTTTATTATTATTATTATTACTATTTTATATAGTGAATTTTTTAAAAATGTGTCTATCTTACAGGACACAAAAACAAACAATTCATTCTAGCACGAACATTTATTAAATCTGTTATAATGAAACCCTCCACAGTTCCATTCATGCAAGCATGTCATCGAAAAAATTCTTCAAGAACATGTATCATTACTTAACATTTTTATATATCTTACAGACTCTGTTGCTCTCTGTTGAAGTGTTGTGAAAGTAGTTGAATCCATATTCCTAACTCTCTGAACCACATTGTGAGTCTTAATCTCGGTGACTGTAGTTGCCTTTATTTTCCAAGAAAGGTTTCTCTTAATCATTGCACAAGTGCCACTTTTCACTTGACATGTGATGAATTTCTATTCCACTCTGCCTCAAAGAAGAAAAACATTTTATTCAATTTCACAAGCAAAAATTAAATAGCCACATGCAATTAGTTTGAGAGACTTAAGACTATTTAATATTCAAACATTCATGGTAAAATCTCTGCTGTGTTTTTGTAAAATACTGTATAAAAGAAGTAACCCCAAACAAACTCATTCGGCCAATTTTCTTGTCTATTCGGAGACTTTGGCCTTTAAAATGCTTTCTCTCAGCTTTCTCCACAGTACTGTTTGTCCTCTCAGCTGCCTCTGTGCCAGCCAGCGCTGCTTCTTCCACCCCCCTGCTCCCTCTGCAATTCTGACCAAGCTAAGCCACAACTGTCCCACATGCCATGTCTGCTGGATGTGTGAACAAAGCTCGGAGGGAGCGAGGCGAAAACGGACCTCTTAAGTGAGTGTAACCCAGTCAGGCGGGACGGCTGGAAATGTCTTCCCCTTTGATTCCTCAGGGAACAGAGACAGAAAACAAATGGAGTCTGACTCCCTTATTTTCTCAAGGTCCTGGAAGTGACCTGCCGCTGCTGCGGAACATGGGCTGGAGCTGATGTTCGCCGCCTGGCTGCTGAGCTGTCCAGCGGTCTGTCAGCTCAACACAATGGAGAAGGCCCCTCAACTCTACCTCCCCTTCCTCATCCCCATTGAATCCCAGCCACAGAGCACAGCACAGCCTGCTCAGTGGCAGTCGGGCTGCTCACACCACAATGACCCTGGGAGTAATTGGTCGATAAAAGTCGGCAGGCGCCGACTTGTGTGGCTGAGTCATTGTGTGTTCGTGCTCACTCGGCATGCTGTGGACATACATTCTTACTCCAAGAAAAATATAAGATCCTGAGAGATAAAATGGATAGTCACAGAGAAATAAAAATAGCCAATGAATAATTAAAGTAACAATAACAACACACATGCGCTCACATTTATCTAATCATTCCGCAGTGGGAATGTGTACATAATAAGAATATTATCTGTCTGCAGTGTGGCTGCCAGCAGGCTCGGCCCACTTGGCTGGGAGCAAACAGGGGAGTTTGGCTACCAGTTATCGCTCTGCTGCATCTCATAAACTGGATAGCTGGTTCTGGCAGATGAATACAGGATTTCCATCTTAGCACATTAGAGCATTAAGTTTGAATTCAGCATTGTGTTAATGGTCCAGATTTTTTATTTGTCTTCACAAATGAACATGTACAGGATGTATGTGCACAGGCAGGAACACTCTATTTCAAATGCATATGGCATACAGTTACGGTATGGGCAACGTTTAAAAAGGATGTTAGTTTTAAGTTACCACAACATTAAAACCACCTGGTGGTTTTTGTATGAGGCTGTGTGAGAATGTCCCTGCTTGTCCCTGTCCGCTACAGTATTAAAACCACCAGGAGCATTCAATGTTGTGGCGGGTTGCATACAGTAATGATTGCAGTTGAAGATGTTAAGATTCCGAAGATATTAAGATTTTCTTTGGGAGTGACCAAGGAGGACAGAATTAGAAATGAGAACATCAGAGGGACAGCTCGTGTTGAGCAGTTTGGAGACAAAGAGAGAGGGAAGGTTGAGATGGTTTGGACATGTACAGAGTAGGAATAGTGAATATACTGGACAAAGGATGCTGAGTATGGAGCTGCCAGGCAGGAAAAAAGAGGAAGAACTCAGAGGAGGTTCATGGATGTACTGAAAGAGGACACGCCGATGTTTGGTGTGACAGGGTAGGATGCTAGGGATAGGGTGAGATGGAGGCAGATGATCCGCTATGGTGACCCCTAAAGGAGCAGCGAAAAGAAGAAGAAGTAATGAATTATCTATTCTTGCGCACCACCAAGTCTCAGTGTGATGTGGAGGATTACCACAGCTAAAAGAAACCACTTCTCAATGCTTGTCTGGTGACTTTCTGGTGACCTCTTACATTTTATTTATGCTTTTTTTTTTTTTTCTTTTAAAGGATAAAACTTTTTTTAAATTATCATACTGAATATACAGTATATTTATTCCAATCCCTTCATGTCCCCTACAATATATTAGAAACCTAAGCATGAATAATGATTTTATGATTATGTTGACACACAGAGATATTGGGATGATAGGTCTTGTTTAAGTAAATGCTAAAAAAAAAAAATAACCAAAAACATTTCCTAACCTTAACTATAAACGTAGCCTCGATTCTAAAGTCATAGCTGACAGATCATCCTAACCACATCCAAACAACTGTGTGTGGTACATGAACCTGCGACAAACATGGCTGCCAGTGGGCACCCATAATCTTTACTGCAAATGTTGTTTTTTGAAGACATATTTGGTAGTTAAGTCTCCAGCTGCACTGCACCAATGAACAGACACATTGTTTCAACAAAAAATAGATTTTATCCTTCATGTAACTCAGAAGCTACCCTCCTTTTTTTCTTGTCTAATCTAATGGAGCTTTAAGCACCACGCACTTTTTCAACCATATTCTTTGTACAAAACAATTCTACCATTTCACACCTGGATCTGCCTACAGTGTGACCAGAGTTGTTTTATTTGTGACTACTTTCACTGCTCACTGCTAGCTGAGTCATTTAGATTTTAAATACATCGCTTAATGCACCTTGACAGGAGACAAGTGTACGACGAGGGCATTTTGCTTCTATTTTTCCAGCACGAATTATCCCAGCAGGTCACGGATTTGAATGCGCAACCCTATACTCAAAAATCCTCGTTGTTAAACCATTGCAGGAAGCTCTCCACTCCAATCACACAGCCAGTGAGCTAATTACAAGCCATCTAGAAATCACTTGTTATTCATTAGTTATTTTATTTCTTTTTACACTTGCCTCCAGGTAGCACGAAGAACTGCACAAACTCTGTACAGACAGGAAGGGAATATGGAGGATTTTAACTGCAGTGTTTACGGCTCACAGCTACACTATGTTGGTCCAGTACAAAGAGGATGTGTTAAATGTACAAGACCACTGATTTACAGGAATCTTCAGGGGTCTTCGCTTTTTCCACTGATCTGTCACATTACTGTTAAACATACAGATCCAAAAATAACCACTGTCAAAATTCAGACCACAGGAACTGAATCTGTGTCACTGTCAAACTGACTCAGACAGGTTGTAAACACATTGGCTTTTGATAATAGCACATTTTTAAGTAATTACATATTGTTCATACGAGTGGAACAGAGACACTTTTTCATTTATTTTCCTTTTTGAAACCTGTTGAAATTACTTTTTTCATTCCTCCAAGGCCCAGCAAGGACGCTGCTGCTGTCACCAGCTTAAAGAGAGTGAATGGAGCTGCGATGTCGGGGCTCTGCTAATTTGAAACATCTAAAAACCTTTGTGCCTTGTTCAAATCCATCAACGCCTGTGATGTAATTACATTTTAAATAGGCTGGGGTGATAAATTGAATCTCTATACTGTTCTGCCCCTAACCAAACTTGATTAATCCATTTTTAATCAGTTGGTGGCAGAGAGGTGCCTTGATGTTTCATTTAACCGAGGCTGACGGCTGAGACAGTCAGTTTGAGTCCTGCTCAAAATTAAGACCACAGGTTGGAGACAAACGAAGCGGTCGGGGATATCTGATAATTTTCAAACCCACTGGACACCAACCTGTTTGTTTGTGGCGGTATGTTTGTGTTTCCATATATAGGAGGAGGAGTGTTCACTGTGCAAAACGTATAGAGTGACCGCTATAAAGCAGCCTGCTCCTTTATTTAGCATACAGTAGGCCGGGTGAGAGCTTCTAATTAGAGGTGATGGACGCAGACTCATTCCCCCAGCGTCTTTCTCCTCCCAGTGGCTGTGATGGGAAGAGAAACACTTTGAAATAACAGCACCTTTGTCCTCCCATGTGGAGAAACTAAGACGCTAAGTGCAATACAAAGTCCAGCAACACATTGTATGGTAATGTGGACTGAATATAGAAATAGTTGTTTTCAGTAAGGTGTGGTGAAAGGCTTTCGTGTGCTTACTGTCAAAGTCATTTTAGCAAGTACATTTACTCAAGTACTTTACTTAAGTACTGTATATATTAAAAGTGTCCATCCTATGCTCAGTCTGTAGTTGAAATTAAGATTTCACATACACAGTCTAAAACAATATCAAGCAGCTTTGCTGACTCTGGTAACACAAACCAGTAGTTGAAAGTTAGTTGAAGTTCTAAAATGAATGAAATGAAGAGTAGCTTAGATAAGAGTCATAAAGGCCTTTCTCAATCTGTATTCATGCCTGTGATTGTGTTATTGTGGACATCCAAATGGCTGGAAGTGTTTTTGTGCTGCCTGTTTTATTGAGAATGCTTTGGGAGCTGATTTGAGTGGACTTGAATTAGTAAAGTATCCCAGAAGGCAGCGACAGATACAAACCTTTTATAATTTTCATCTTAGGACTGCTATTATATCACTTTATTCAATTTTGATATTTCTCTCCCATGTGAAAGCGAACATTTAGATTTTAAATATGTAACTCATTTATTCAAATAATGCAGATTTTTTTTTAGATGTGTCGTTCCAGTGGACAGCTCACAGGTGCTGTATTACCCAGCTGCCAAGATGAATGAATGGACCCTCTGTCACTGTTCCTTTCTTAAACTGTTAAAATGTTATTTTTTTGCACATATTATGCTCTAACTAACCACTGAGGTAAAGCTACCTCAGGCGATGAGAGCAGAACAGAGACACTCATTTTACCGTACAACACAGCATTAACTCATGAACAGGCCTTTTTATTTTAATGCCTAACATTTTAAGCCTAAAGAATGGGAAGCTAGTTAAGCCTTACATACTAACATTTGGCTCAGTTTAGTTTGCTTCTTACACTTTTGCTGCTGTGGTTTTTTGGTTTTAGAGAGACAGTGTTTAGCAAGGGATTCGTTGTATTTATCCAACCTAAAGGTGCAGAATGATGAACAATATTACATTTCCTGGTGCCATGCTGTTTACAAATAACAATTACATATTGACATTGTTCCTATGTGACCCTGACTTTTTTGAAGAAGAGGGCAGATGTGTGTTTGTGTGCAAATGTTTTAGATTTTAAAACTACGGGTACTGCATATGAGTACAGAGGTACTCAATGATATAAAACCACATAGAGGAAAATCATAAAATCCACAATTTCCTCCAAGAAACATGAATTGTCATCACTTGGGGGAGACTACATCCTTCTTCTGCTGTGCAACAGAAGCACTGAGGGATATAAATCTCAGGTCAGGATGACAGTGTGTAATGCACCTTGACTAATTGTCTGTAACAGTTTTGAATGTCAGGAGCTGAACGGATGTGAAAACAGAGAAACTATATGAGCTGTTGCAGAGGGAGGTGGGGTGTCTCTACTGTACTGCTGCTTGTGGACTGCTGGGCGTGTTCGCTGCATCCTCTGGGGATAAAATGGGGGGAAAATATTCCTCCTATCCTGCTACTGTAAAGTCTTTATTTCCAATTTTTGGATCCTTTTCTGTCTCATTCATTCATTCATACCGCCTTTCCTCCCACTCTCATACTTTTCAGTTCTCATCTGTCATCTTTCTGCTCTTGCTTAAATTTTTTTTTCTTAAATTTGAACAATCTCCACTGCAACAAATAACGTTATCTAGGTCTTTGTAATGTAAATACGGTTACCTCTTCAAAAACCAATACAAAGTGCATTTATGCATATAATAAAATATTAGTTGCTAATTGTTCATCTTTCAGCTGCAGGGCAGGTATTTTACTTTTTGAATGAAAATTTAACACAATCTGTCCTTCAGCAATGAAATAAAATGGAAAATAAATAAGCCATGTATATACGTAAAGATATACAGCGGCAGAGTTAAGGACAACAGGAACAGAATGAATGACGCACAAAGTTCACTTAACCAAAAAGTGCCTCTCTTCCATGAGCGAACATTAGACTTAGTACTGATTGAATGTGATAAGTTCCTCCATTAGTCCTGAGGAACACACAGGAAAATGGATTTCTTAATCTCTTTAAACAAATTATGATCTTCGTAATGTAATATCTAAATTGACTATATCTTTGATAGAAATTTGATCTTGACCAGATGGAACCATTACCTACTTCCAGATGAACAACAGTTCAAATGAGGAAACATGTCCTCCATACAGAGCTTTGCGTTCGTCCAACTTCTAATGTTGCTTTTTAATCACACTGGCATTGTTTAGTGTGATTAAAGCCACACTAGGCAACCTCACTCAAGTTAGCATGAGACTGCCAAATCAATAAATATCCGAAAAAAAGTTACATAATGAAGCTGCCTCAGCAGCCATCTTCTGCTACTAGTGACTGTGACTTGTTAAATCATGGACTTGTTATAAGAAGCTGGAGTTTAAATATCTTGCTCATCTTGAAAGAGTAAAGTTGTCATTTCCAAACATGACATCTCAGGGTGATATGATTTCATGAGCTGATCGGATTTTCAGTTTTATAACAATGTTTTGTTTATTTTGTTCACACTGGCACTGCCTCCAGGAAATAGCCATAGCCCCGACCTGCAAAGTCTGAAAATGTTCACCTTCTCCCATCTGCTTGCCCTTAATAGCTTAACAAACTGTCTGCCTTATAAGTAAGTAAAAGCATTACAAACAAAAATTGTGTTACAAACACATTGTGTATGCTACAATAAAAAAATGTTCACGCTTTTACAAGTCCCTCTTAAGACAGCAGGTGTCCAGGTGACTTTGCTTTTTTAATCATTCCTTCTGCTCGTAGAGGTCATGAACAGACCTCTTACTTAAACTCCTTCAGTGCAAATGAAATAGCACAATATATACGGTGTAGTCCATGTTAATGTCTTTAAATGTGTATCTAAAGCTAATGTGAGACATAGCAATTCGTGTTAGTCAAAGCAATTGGATATTGTCTAACTTTAGACAATATAATATGTTGTAAGCTGTAAGCAGCTCCCTTAACGTATCTGCGCTATTAATCTAATTACTCTATGATTTAACTAACCTCACCTTGGCTTTGCTCCTGCTGATATCAGGTGTTGCACTTCTTCATATAATGTATTGGCTTTTTGCAGCCCACATCTTAATCATATAGATTTATATCCATTTTAGACATTTAAGTGTGCCCCACACTCTTGTGGAAGGAAACGTCTGATACTGGTTTGGAGAGGATTTTGATGGCCTGTCTTCATCTCCAGCGTGAAAAAAAAAATTGTTCATGCTGAAGTGAAGGTCAACCTGTACAGGTGCCATGAGAGTGGGGGTATTTTCTTTTTCTGTGCTCAGGGGCCCATTAGCTCATAAGCTGTCTGAGACTATACTGTACCCAAAATCTGACAGCATCGATCAGTCAGTGCATCAAGAGAAATCTCCCTACTTGCTCTTCTTCAAGATGGTAAATGACAAAAAACATTACACAATGTATATCAGATAGATCACATGCTGTAGTTAAAGGAAAAAGATTTTCAATAGCTTGTTTAGTAGTTGAGTCTTGAAATATATCTCCTGCCAAAAACTTTGTCCTGATGAACAGAATCAAATTTCTAGGAATATTTAAAGTTTAGTTTTGAAAAAAGTTACATAACAGCTTGTTATTGACTCATGTCACACCATGTGCAACAGAAGAAAATGAACTAATGATATCATGATAACAAGGTCATATGTCACACCAACGAAGACCTTGGATAAACTATGTTTTGAGTTTGCAGTTTATTCTGACTCAGGTCCAGAAAGTGTTGCTGTTCTTCTGTGGACTCACAATTCATTATAACAACACAGTTTTAAGTAACAGAGGAGCTACTGGCTGTAAATATTTTGTTACTGTGAATTTTCAGGTTAACTGAAGTGGGGAAAGTTCCAAAGAACAATAGCAACACTGCAGAGATTTCACTACTGAAGCATTGAGTCTAACAACGTGTAGATCTAAGACAATAGCTGGAGCTCCATATGGGCTGCTGTGGACTTGCAGGCAACATACACATGCTCCTATACATACTAAAAATGGGGACAGCTTTATTTAACAGCTGTGGTCATCACACAGTAGCAGGATCGATATGTGTGTCTCCTTTAAATTGAGAAAGAGGCTGTGTGCAATTTATACAAGTGGCACAGCGTTCAATCTTTCAATCTATATATTTAGTACTGAGGTCCTGCCTTATAGTCTTATTAATCAGAGTGCCTTTCTGCACAGCAAACAGGTAAGCTGTTGCAGACAGATTCCACATTAATGCAATAATAATTACTGGGAACAAAAAAGGCACCATCGAAGCTATCACACCATTTTTATTTCAGCAAAAGTCCAAATGCTGTTGTGTCAGGAGAATCGCAATGTTTTTTTTTCTGCCATTTCAAGTGGACAAGAGTATAGCCCTAATACTGCATTATTAAAAACACAATCTAAGTCTACAAGTTGCTAGAGATCCTGGAGTGCAAAGACATATCTATTTTTACGCCTTGAATTATGTGTTTTGTGGACCATAAATTCAAAAAAATACATAAAGACTGGTGTACCCACGTTAAACCATTCTTAAATATTCCTAACTAAACAGCAGATCAAAGACACACCTGAACCTTGCAGACTTTGCTTCTTGATGCTCTGTTAAATAAGCAGTTATAGTATCTTTGTTAAACATGTACTCTGTGCAGAGACAAACTTCAGTCTGTAGAAGCAGTTATGTATTTGAAAAAGATTATAATTGCAAGTTTATTGGTCTCCTCAACTTCGCGTTGGATTCACTGCCCTGGTTCTGTAACACAGACTTCCGTGTTGCTCCTTACTCTGGCAGGCATGGGATCTAAGAGTGTGTGGTCTTTAAAGTCGCTCAGTATGGAGAGATGGCAGAACACATCCTCCTCTTAATTAGTCCCCATCAAGTCATGCAGCCCTTCATCTTCAGCTAGACACTTTGAAGGCTGTACAGTAAGCTTACGTTTATTGGGTTATCCTGATTCTTGGAGTTCTTGGAGAAGAACTGAAAGGAGGTGGATGTCACTGCAAACACATATTTCAAACAAAAGAGATTTTGCGGACTGTTGACCATCAACTAAGAATAATCATCGTTTGAGCTGCAAGCAGTAAGATTGAGGCTCTGAGTCAGGCTGCTGCTGGTCTGGATTCCGGTTCACTTTCCCAGAGAGAGGTGGGCGACAGCCACAATGACGGCAGCCTGTTTGAAAGCTGAAGTGGAGACAGCATGGGAGTTTTTGAAACCTAGTGATGGCTCCTAGATGTTAAATGGAACAAGGGAGTGATGGCTCTACTCATTTTGATTTCACTGTAGATGTGCAAAGGTGTCATGTATAAGGTCTTTCAGGACTTCAGACTTCATTAATGAAAATATTTCAAAGACAAAGACAAATAGAACTTCAGTATAGGATCAAGGGACCAGGTGGCATCTGTGGAACCAATCACATTTTGATAGAGCCCTGGATGATACTTGAAAAGACTGTTCTCGAAGGGCTTTCACATCTGTTTAGTTTTAAAAGAAATGAAACTTCATCTTGGATTAGGTCAGAAGGACGATGACAGGTGGCTGTCAGCCGGCTCTCTGCACAAAAAAACACACTGATATTTCAAATGGAACTCTCAGGTGAACTTTACAGAAGATCAGATGTGACATAATTATTTTATTAATAATTTTAAATACCTAAAATTATAAAATGCCCCCATTCTAGTCACCATATAACATCTCACGGAACCTGCACTGGTTGACCTTCTCCCTTTTGTTCAGTGATTCATTATAATGTACAATTAACACACACCTAACATGCTGTTCTGAAATCATGTATATCTTAAATACATAGATAAAATATATTGCTGTAATGTAACAGAAATGTTAAATACTCCTAACAACTACAAAACACAAGCGTAGTGATGGAGGCAGTAGTAGCAGCAATACATAGATAATTTTTGTGATATATTGACTATGCAGTACCTCATTTCTTAATTTATTATTAAATCAACTAACAACACCAATAACACATTTTATCAGGTATCAGTAGATTATTGCCCAGTGTTGGCAGGTGGTTGGTGTTTGCAGTCATTCCCAGCTCAGACACATATTGTTTTAATTATAGGACCATACTGTAGGTACTGGACAACGATAGGAGGTAGACTATGGAAGCATTACACATCCTAACATGTTGCAATATGAAAAGAACGCTAACATTTAGTGGAAATCCAACATGACAATCCTGAAAACGTGGGTCTCCGCTCCACTGAGTGCCATCTACTGTTGCTCTTTAAGTATTATTATTTCATTGGCTTTCAGATTTCATTAGCTTTATTTCTATTAGAAGTTGAATGAACATGCTTGGGGAAATGATAAAAAGACCCAGTTTCAGTAAAGGAAAATTGCCACATATTAAGCTGCAAACGGCCAATAGGTAGAGGCAAATGAAGATGTGAGAAGGAATAAAAACTGGGATAATGTTTTCCAATACATGAATACAGAAATTGAAAGACATAAACAGCAAGTATAAGATTACAACCTGATTATTGTACACAGGGGCCAAAAAACATGTACAGTGCTGTTTATTTCCAGTAAATTGTTATAAATATTCTACAGTATTATAATACAGGAGGTGTTGTTAAATTGAATACTATATTAGACTATGAAAGCATCAGTGCAGTTTTCCCAAACGGTGCTTTGCTGTGCTCTCTCTGATTAATAATGCAGGAACAACAACAATTAATGTGATGCCAACTAGTCTTAAAACTGCTTTCAATTACATTTAAACATTAAATCATTTCCATAAAACCTCACAGAATCTTACAGAAATGAACCAGGAGACAGAGACAACCAAACAGACAAAGAAAAAGAAGAAAATCACCATAATGAAGTCGGTATTTAGTCCACACATGCTCAGAGAAGGAGTGTCATTTATTTTATGTTATACAAAACGTGATACAATAGGATGGTGGTAATGTGAAGTGATACAACTATAAACCTTTTAAATACTGTGTTATCACTGTTCACAGATACAATCGATAACTCAGACTGAGTTGTTACTGGAGCTTAACCTCAGTACTGTCATATAACGTCCCATAGCGTAACTAAGCCCTCACAGAGTGTTAGTATAAATGTAGTATGTTGGGAAAAGAGGGCAGAAGTGCAGATTGACCTCAGTCTAATAACAACTGCATAGTGAATACATTCATTTCCTTGTTGAAGTGAGTGACAGTGGATGTATTAAAACAGGGAGGGGGAAGCTGAGGTGAGGCAGGTCCAGATTTGTGTGCTACTACCCCCTGTAATGTATTTAGATCATCATTACATTAAATGTAACCATCTCTCTTTATCATAGAAAGTATATGTGCTAATTTCATTTTTACTTATTTCTATTACTACCAGAGCTAAACATGAAAACGTCCAAAGGAGATGGATGCTATCATATCTCCTGTCGTCTATTCATTAATGTGAAACTTGACACACACTCCTTGTTTGTTTTTATGTATTTCCATGGATGGATTGAGTTCTCATCCCTGTTTCTGGTGTCTTTTTAGTAGTTCTGACAGACATTTTAGACATTTTCTTGACACTGCTTCTGTATTTACATATTTACAGATGTATTTGCTGTGAACACATCATTTCATATTTTATTTCTTTTTCCAGGATTTATGTTAGACATATAGACATAAGCCTAGTTGTAATCCCTGTTGATTTCATGCAGTTTCTGCAGGTGTCAGTATGACTGTAGCCGGTAGGAGGGACTTGATGCTCCAACTTCTCATTTTGTGTCTGCTCTTCAGCCAGTCGTCCTGGTCCTGCTTGGAGGGAGACAACGGCATCAGCAGCACGGTATTCCGGGGAAACACCATGCATCTTAGACTGAAAAAACGACTGGAGCCTCACATCATTTCGCTTTCTTATTTCTGATTTCCGTTTTTCTTTTTTTTTTTTGTTGCGTCTTTTCTTTCTTTTTACCTCCCCCCTCCTTTTCACCCAGTCTCTGACGCGCAAGGACACTACAGCATCCATCCACGGCAGAAACGCTCACATAGAGCATCCTCTGTACAGACGCACCACCATCCTCCACCTTCCTTCCTTCCTCCTACTCTCCTCCTCTCCTCTCTCCTGTTCTGTTCTAACCCAGAGGACATCGGGACCTCTTCTCCCCCTTCTTTGCCCGGAGACATGGATCTATGGTTTCATTCGATCCGGATTTGCTGGTGGAGGGTTTTGTTTCTGATGAGTGTTTTCCAGGACTATCTGAGCTCCATGCTGGACTGCCCGCCGACCTGCAGCTGCTCTCAAACAGAGATCTATTGCAATAAGTCCGACAACGGCAGGTTTTTCCCTTTACTCGCCCTGCAAGACCCTGGGAACAATGGGACCAGTGTTGACATAGCAGAGTTATTCAAAAACATCACGTCTATGTAAGTAGATGCGGATTCCGCCGTGCGTTTTTGAATCATTAATTGATCCCATCCTCAGTCTGGCGTCTGTTATTCCAGGGTGTCTGTTGCTTCCTTTGCACTGATCTGACTTGTTGACTGATTGTGTTTTTTATTTAGAGACTTTTTCCACTTCTATCATTGTGTTTAATCGCCCGTTCATGATAAAACCATCGCTCTTGTGTGGAGGGTAAACGTGCTTATTCGCTCTCCTCTGCACAATAAGACAAATCATTTGCAACCTTGTTAGGTTACAAACCACCAGCTCTTTAACCGTGGTCGTGAATGTCGGATTTTTTTCCCCTTGAATGTGTGTGTGTGTGTGTGTGTGTGTGTGTGTGTGTCTCCATAAAGTTGCTCCTCCGCAGCGGCACCGCAGGCCTACACGGCCAAAACGACAGAAGGATGTTGCGGAGAAGCTCAGATCACCAATTCACTTGATTCCCGTCCTCATGTTCAGCAACTGTTCCGACAGATTGCGTTAAATGAAACAGAAATATATGGTGCACTAAGGTCAACCAGCTACATTTCAGTCTGCGTCCTCTGAGACCGCAGCGACCCGACAAACTTTATTACGTCCACATGATGCGGGGCTCTACGGAAGGATGCTGAAAACGTGACACTGACATGGAGCAGGATGCCTTGGTCTCACAAAGGCTTTGCTTAAAACAGAGGAGCTATGATGACGGCAGTCTCTCCGACACCCCTCACCCACACACCCCCAGGAGTACATTTTCATTCTACTCTCTCTCTCTATGTGTTTCTCCCTCCTTCTCTGGCATCGATCCTTCCTGCCAACATCAAAGCTTTCTTTCTTGAAAAGTCAAGAAAAAAAAAGAAAAAGAAAAGTGGAGCTCAGGCCTTAAAATTAGACCTCTAGTGTCGATGAGGCTGATTTAGCCTAGATATAAAGTAAACATCTCCCGTTAATGCGCACGGTTTCCTCCGCGTCGTGTTGCGCCACGAAGGACTTTAACTCCCATCCGTCTTGGGATCCCGTTTACCCTGTAATCAGTTTGAGGGAGACAACAACTTATTTTGTGTAACGGTTCATCGCTTTGCTGGGCCACTAGAGGGTAGCCTGGTACCCTCTATACACTGGCAATCTAGTGCTCTTTACAGCAGTGGAGTCATTTACGTGACTGTTTTCTCTGAGAGACTTTTTTAGCCAAATCAGGCACAGAACGAGCTCCTGCGTTAAAGCCCAGCAACATTAAAAGCAAAGGATCGTGTAGAGATGAAGGCTCAGAGGCCACGGCACAGTGTTAGTGATTAGTGTGACCCCGGTGCAACCCTCAGATAAAGATTTCCTCTTTGTAAAACCCGCTTCATTCACATTCCAGTCATTTATCTCTCCTCCTGTCCACTGGGATCATCAGTAGAATAATCTACCTCTTGGATTCTCATTTAAAAAAAAATAGCCAAAATTGAGTTGATGATACGCACAAAGACACACATTGATTGCCTTTTTGCCTTTGAGAACCCCTATTGCAACTGACCCAGGACTAATTGTGCATTTCATGGCGCCTCGCCAGCAGGCTGGTTGTTTTCTTGCTGCTCAGCATGGACAGCAACCTCCACCCACCACCAGCAGCAGCTCAATGGCAGCTTAACAGAGGCTATACCACCCAAAGTCACGTCAGCTTAGATATCAGGTGGCGGCTCGTACATTCACACACACAGAGATCATTATTTGTAGAGAGCAAACTCATGTTCACTGTAATATTTAGTGGTTGCAGGCACGACTGTGGCACATAATCAGGTATTAAAAGGGTAGCACAAGCATTTACACTATACTTTATCTATACATGTACAGCATATTCAGCTAATTGAAGCAAATTAACAAATATTTCAACAAAAATAAGTTAACTGCTTAACTTGCTGGTAGGGTATTAATAAGAAAGAAAACATGCTTGGAAAATGATGTATCCATAGAAATACAAAGCATTCGGCAACAGAGATCACATAGAGTACAAATTGTCCTTGGTCCTCCATTTCTTTGTCAGGTGTTCAAGGCGTGCATTAAGCTAACAAGAAGTCTATTTCATTCATCACGAGGGAAACAGGGAGAGAGGGGAACAATTTATGAGAGACAGAAAACTAGAGTGTGGACTCCTAGCAGGAACTGTGGGAGGATTGGCTAGCCAAAGAAAACTGCCAAGTTCAGATAATAGTTTTCCAGTTCTCTCACATTAGAGATTCATCAGAAGGAGCATGACTGTTTGAAGCGGATAAGATAAGGCCTCGCTGTGATTCTTAAAAAAAACAAAAAACAACACTGATGCATTTGACAGGTTTGTGTGGATACGTGCGGGTCTGACTGCAGGTGTGTGTTTCCACCTCTGGTGAAGACGCTTGGCCTCATTTGTGTTTTTCCTTTATTATACTTATAGATCGTGGTTTGTAAAGAGAAGCTGAAGTTTCACACCAGGCTGTGCACATATCACTCTATTGCTAAATGTCAGTGTAATGCTTAATGCAGCATGTATTCAGAGAAAAGTAAAATCCTCCCCGTACATCTCTTCCTCTTCTCTGCTTTAATAGACATCCTCCCATTCAGCTGGTAGAGTTTTATATATAGCATGCATTCACAGACACTGCTGAAACTGGTGCAAAGCACGAACAGTGTGTGAGAAAAAGAATACATCTCTGACTGTGCTATGATGTTAATAGTAAATGTATAAACTATACTGTAAACTAATATACCTATTAGATTCCTGCAGGGACCCCTTTGTTGCAAACATTTTATCTAAAAATGGAAACTACTGAATCCCTAAAGGTGATATTTCTCATCATGTTTATGTAAAAAAAACATATTTGTATGTCTTTAAAATACCAGACGCAACCAAAACATTGTTAGATCTGAATTTCACAGGTTTCTTCTCTGCAGAATATTTAGATTGTCTTGTTTCAAAGAATTTGGTTACTTCACAGTCTCCCAGGAAAACTGCACTGCTTTCATTGTAATATTATGACACAGAATGGTATTTACAATAGTGTACTGTCTAGCATAAGCTAATTGGGATTTATAGTTTGTTATAGTTTATAGCTCCCTGGAGCTTTAAAAATAATATATAAGTATGTTTTTTTTTCAAAATGTGTACAAAATGTCTGCCTCTTTTTAAAAAAGTCCATTCTCAGTGTCTGTGAGCTGGAAATCACATGTTGCCACTTTACATTTGCTGGGCGGTGATTGTCAGTCTTGTTGAAACAGGCTTCTAATGTCAATCTCTACACATATTTTAATTTTAAGTTATTATTATTAGACTCATTATTAGAGACTCCATCCATCCATCCATCCATCCATCCATCCATCCATCCATCCATCCATCCATCCATCCATCCAAACAACAACCACTGGCAGATGGCGTCCTATAGCAGATCATTAGGGCACATTGTTCTCTTTACAAGTGAATGTAAAAAAACAAAGTCCTCTATTTGCCTTTGAAATGACAATGCTCTTCCCAAAGTGGTTTTGGCTTCTTTAAAGCCAATTCTTTACTTTAGTCAAAGAGATTTATGTGGACTTGTAAAATTGCCATCTGTTTATGTGCAAACAAACACACTCCACACTCTAAAATGGTTTAGTGTTTATCTGCGTTGCCAAATATGGCTTGAAGTTTATGATTTAATATCTTTTTAAATCTTGATTATCCAGTCTAAAAAAGTCTGTGTCTGCTCATTTCCAAGGACTTAAGCGATCCTTTAAAATGCATCGTGATGTTATATTTGTCATGATTAATCTTTTACTTACAGATGGCGTCAACTTCTAACGTTAGAAGCCACACTCTGAAGTGAAGCTACAGGTTCTGGATCTATATAAGTGACGTTGGCAGGAGGACGGTTTTTTAAAAGACAAATTATATTGTGTAACAGACCCTGATCTCTGACGTCTCTGACTGTACAAACGTCAGTTGTAAAATACCATAAAATGGGATCACAGGATTGTGATCTGACAAGATATGGTAAAGTAAATCAAAGCTGTCACATCCAACTGATGGCTGCATGTGTGACTGTAAAATCAATTAACAACAGTTACACTGCTTCCGTAAGAGTTGTTTCTTTTTTTAAATTGAAAACGGCTCAGCACCACTTGAAAGTATCGACCTCTGGACACCTTCAACTACACATGTTATATGAAACCTGCCAGCTAGCAGATGCTGCCAAAGAAGCTTGTTTCATACAGGAATGTTTCCAAGGTCTGCTAAGGTGGCTTGTGTGGGCTGAAAACGTTCCCGGGTTCAGATACTGAGTATTACCGCATCAGTGTTTTCTCTACCCCTTTAAACACTGTGCAGCCTACATACTGTGTGTGTGTGTGTGTGTGTGTGTGTGTTTGAGAGAGAGAGAGAGACTGTGGCCAGTACCACTGTCAGCTCCAAATATCTACTAGATAAATCTTGCATAAGGCTTCTGAATGGGAACAGATGAGAAAACTTTTATAGAGTTTCACTGAAATTCTGGAGTGTCATATTTCCTGTTGTGAGAGGTGAACCCACATAGAAAAAGATGTTGTGCACATTTGGATTGTGTATTTAAAGGGCCACAACAACAGTTTAATATTGTTCTTCCACTGGGGGACCTGAGGCCAGAGATGAGACAGATGACGCTGATGACATCATCAGATGGGACAGGTTGCTTCATTACATGAAGGAACTAGGAACTAGGAACCAACTTCTAGGAAATAAAATCATTTTTTTAATGCCATGTAATGATTTACTTGGTAATGCCACGTTTGCAGCCAAATGAATAATGATTTGATTAATATGCTCTGGGATAATAACTGACAACTTCCAGGGCTTCTCAGGCCCAGTGAGCTGGAACCCAGTCGGAGGGTTTCGCTCCACCCCCTAATCTGAGATGTCAGATGGATGTACGAAAGCGTGATTCCCTGTCCATCCGAATGGACTCACACACCTTCATTTTCACTGAAACACATTCCCCGCCTCACTGATTATATATTTAATATCTATTTATTTCACCATCGCCTCCCTCCCACCGCTTCTTTTTCTCTTTCGCTCTTCTCTGATCCCCAACTCACTGGTATCTGTTTGTCATCTTGATGTGTCTGTCATGTTGGCATTTCTCTTTGTTGCATCCATTTTATTGAGGTTTCCCTTTTCGCTCTTAAGGGATTGTATGTTTTTACAAGTCTGCTGGTTTTCTTTGTGTGATCTGCAGTTAATATCATTTGAAGGCACAAAGGAATTAGCCGTAAACTTCACTTACCCTCTGCTGGCTGCTCATGAGGAATGTAGCTCAGAGCTTCGCAGCTGTCTGACATCAGCCTTGGAAATCTGATAAAGGGTGATAAAAATCACAATCTGCGATAATCTTACTGCAGCACCGCTTCGGCGTTACTACTCCTCTGAGAGAAAATGTTCGGAAGCAGGTCACTTTATTGACTTTTGGAATAATCATTTTAATGTCAGCACCCGGGTTTTGGTACAGACAGTTTGATTTGAGGAAGGATTTTTTTTGTTAATCAAAGTACAGAAGATTTCTGAGATATTTTGATGTTTGATGGTTTCCTATACTCACAGCATTTAACTGTACTGCCCTGGACATACAGTACTGAGGTCTGGACGCCACCACAGATCACTACATCACCTTGGTTAATGCATACATGCAACAAGGACGCCAAACGTCATGTAATCAATAGATTACATGACTGGGTCTTGGTTAAGTGTGAAATTCTTTCTCAAGGTCTGATGTTCTCAGTGTTGAGTGGCATCAGGAGATGAGCAGACACACACTTTTGGCACAAACTGTCTGATCAGAGAAACGGCAAACAGGCTTTTGATGCCAACTTTTGGTACTTTGCCATTTACAGTACTCTGTTATGGATCAATCCATAATCTGGGCTTTTAAGAAGTAGCAGGATACAAGATTAGATAACACAACATTTTGCTAACATGATTATAGTAATTAGTAATTTAGAAATGTAATGTCTACAATACTGAAGCAACGAGGACACTTTTTATGTCTGTCATTGTAGTTTTATAAGAGAGCTATTCAGATTCATAAATTAGTTATTGGCCTGTCTTAAGCTATGAAATGACTTTGAAATCAAGTGCTAGTCTAATAGGGTCCAGGTGAGCTTGACAACGTTCAAAATCCTTGTCGCGTCTCACACTGAGATGGTGTCATCACTGCTAATGTCGTTTAGTCGCTGGGGACAGAGTTGCTAACACTCGTCCTGCGGGTTGGTCCTCACCATACAGACCCCCCTGGTGGCTCCGCGTTGCGAGGTTCACCTCAGGCAGTGCATGTCAGGCTCCTCTGTTATAAGCATATCATCAAGTTTGCATGAGCCCATCTTTGTAGAAAGTAGGTCACGACTGCCATCTGAGAATTAGCAGGAGAGAGTGGCGGTTTCGTTCAGATCCTCTGCATGCGGGAATACTGTGAAAAGTCCCGGACATGTGACTGACCCAGCTTCTCCCACGCCCCCACCACCTCAACTCCCGCATCTGCAGGCAGCCCTTGTGCCTCAAAAGATGCATACCAATGAAGCACCTTCTCCCCATTTAATAATCAAAAGATGCATTGAGGATCGAGGGGTGAAAAATACTAAAGGCTCTGCTGTTTCAGCCAGGATTAGAAAAACGCTTTAAAACCTTGCAGCAGCATTCCAGGGGCTTTCTGCTGACATTTATTCGAGCTTCTGCTTTTATACAGCAGATTACGAGTCAGTGTTGCCGCAGTGTTCAACAGTTTATCATGTCAAATTTGCGAGATAGAATGTAGCAGACAAAATCCTGTATCTACCTATTTAAAATACAATTCGTTCCATGGTGGCATGGAAAAATATAAAATAGGCCTCACTGAAATTTCTCCTTTGTGCATAGTCAATCAATTTACATCTACTTATATGCATGCTGTTTACTGGATTTTTTTGAATTCATAATGTGCTTCAGTTTGCGAATGCCAGTAGTAAACAACAATTGTGAAGTAACTGCTGCTGTTAGATATCCACTGATGAACACAAGACACGTTTTTTGGTCTAATCAGGTAACATGAGCTTTACTGAAGGTTTATTACAGTTAATCATGTTTAAACATGGTATCTGTAGGCTTAGTGAATCCACACTGAAGCAGCATTATAACTAATTCCTTCTTCTGTGTGATATTGATGGATGATTCATAGTGTGAGACGTTTATGTGATGGTAGTGGCTCTTTCTCTCTCCTCTTTTTGTTTCTCTCTATCGGTTCATCTGTCTTACACACACACACACACACACACACACACACACACACACACACACACACACACACACACACTGTTAATTTCCTCAGAGATAACCTGCTCCCAGGTGAGGTGATGTATGTCTGACCACCTGTGGTGTCCATCACCGTGTGTGTCGACTCCCAGCAGACGTCACTGTAAACTCCGCCTCCTCTCCTTTCTCTCCCGCCCTCTAATAAAGCTCCTGCATATTATTCATGCGGGATGTTTTGTGTTTCAGAAAACATCAATCACCATGTATTATCAAGTAGGATGAGTCACCCCACTGTCGTCCATGTCAGCAGTGACTGGCAGAGCTGTGTGAATAATGCAACTGTCACTGAGCTTCAGCCATGTTCTTCAGTAACAGTATGCAGGCTTATGGATGCTATTTAACAGCAGTATATCTTCTTATTTTGAAACAAAAGTGCTAAGTTAGGCTTTAAACACAACTTCCTGCCTTGCACATTCATCTATAGTCCTGTATTGTTTGTAATTTCCCTGGATCAAAAACTTGCTTTAACATGTATCAGTGTGACCTTAAATGGCTTTTGTTCAGTTGCTATTTGGAGCCTGGAGCTTATCCCAGCCTTGCATGATTACTCTAATTATTTTTGTTCTTAATTTTATTATTTTAAGGTCACAGGCTTTGGTTATGTTGTGAACTGGAAAAGTACTTGCTTTGTGTTTTTGGCATGTCTTTGTTCTGACAAAGCAAAGCAGCACATTACCCAGATAAGAGCACAGCGAGCTGCCCTCAGCCGTCAGTTTTCCATCTGTACAAACAATTGAGATCTGTTTGAGGCAATATGTGCGCTCACGTCGTGGTGGTAAACTCTCATGATGAATTAATGGCTCTGAAATCCTGGCTGTTTAGCTTTGACCGCATCAACGGTGAAGACGGGTTGAAAAAGTGCAGCACAAATGTAGCTTCCCATTTCCCATAAAACAGAAAGCTATATATGTCAGCCTTGAGCGCCATAGCGTCTTCAATTTATTGATTAAGTCAAACGGTCTGATATCTGTATTTGCTCTGTGCACTATTGGTGTATATTGCACTATATCAAAACATTATGGACCCGGCAGGCCATTCAGCCGTACTCACTGATCATTTGTGTTGAGCCGATGACTCTTGGTAGCCATACAGAAGTCGAGAGTGCCGGGGGGGGGGGGGTGGGGTTTAAGACCCCGACAGATCTTTCTGTCGAGGCAGATGAGAACACATTAAAAGTAAATGGCCCTCTGGGACTCGGCTCTCCTTCCTACTGGCTCCCTGTTCATACAATGACCTTGCTACTCTAGTCAGAATACCAACGTCATTCTCCATCTTTTTAAGGAGTGCCTGGCATCGCCCTCTATTCCTGCTGAATCACACACCCATCTCTCACATCTCTCTTCTGATATGCCCTCTTGATAAATGTAAAAATATTTCCCATACTACATTGCTATAATCTATCCATGACATCACTTCATAGTGATTATGTTCTTCATGCAAACCCCACCCACGCATGCAAGAGTCATATATGTCACGTGACACAGAGTATTCGATGTTGCTGTGCTGCAATCAAAATGCAGAGGACACATCTTTACGTTCTACATTCTACATTCAGGATCTGTTTGCTAAATATGAAGCTACAGCCAGGAGCTAGTTACAGCTTAGCTTATAACATGAGGACAGGGTGTAACGGGAATATACGGGATGTAGCTTGTCACCCTGAGGTTACAAAGCAGCGCAGACTGGGGGATGTTGACTGTAGCCAGTGAAGAAAAAGCACACATGCCACATCTGCATTTTCTGTTTTTGTTTAGACTCAACATAGGGAATAACCAAACTATTCAAAAGCTTTTATTTAAAGTTTTCAGTGACAGAAAGAATCCACTTCACATCAGCACATCCTACATTGATTCGGCTTTTGAGTTACCTCTTTGGTCTGGCCTGAATACTTGCAGTATGCAGTCTCTTCATGGGCTAAATTGGGGTTTTGTCTCAAGATGCCTCTTCAACTCACTCAGCATAATTTCTGCGTTTGACATTTGTTTCTATGCAGGCCCTTCAGCTTGTCACAGGTGTCTCTTTTCCATGAGAAGGTGGAAGCAGAATAGCTTTCAGTCAGATTCGTGTTTTTTCAATCACTTCAGGCTTACAAAGACGTGTTATTATTATTATATTGTTTACATTGACAAATCCTCTATAGCTTGTTCACACAGTAGCTATTTCTGACAGTATTTTACCCAGAAACCTTGTGTGTTTGAAAGCACATTGGACTACTGTTACTATGACAACTAGCAACCATGAGCTGTTGTCATCAGTTTTAGCTGCATCCTTTACAGACTTTTTTAATGTGGTAATTTTGATTTTGCAGTTTTGATTTTTAATGTGTGGGTTAGTAATCTTCATACCAAAAATATTCAGTGTATTGGGAGAATGAGGTAAATTTGATGAAGTTGAATGGCGCCATTGTTGCAGCTGCTGCGGTGACTCAGATGTTCTTCAGGGATGAAGGAGGCTACGAAAATTGGTTTCAACATGTGGCTGTTTGTCAAACTT
Organism: Ctenopoma multispine; assembly: GCA_034779795.1. NCBI lineage: Eukaryota > Metazoa > Chordata > Actinopteri > Anabantiformes > Anabantidae > Ctenopoma > Ctenopoma multispine. The sequence goes on along the minus strand of JAUYWH010000018.1, from coordinate 22,567,855 downwards.
GTTTGCAAGATTAATATTAGAAGAAGTGGGGAATTTGATGTAAAAACTAATTGCTGAGATTGCTGGCGATTTTAATAAACGCATTTTAAAGTGAAGAGCCTAGAACATATTCTACACAGGAATTTTGGCATTATACAGTCGTAATCGGGACACAGGAGATTTCAACTAATTTCATCATCCTATACTTCATGCGCTTCAGGAAACACAGAGGCTGGTGTATAATTTATTAATAACAAAAGGTACGCACATTATATGAGTCAATGTCAACAGAGTCACCAGGGCTCAAAAACAACAACCAGAAATGCATACTTAGCAGTAGCAGGACTGGAACCTTTGGAAGTCAAACCAATTTGCCTTGTTAGCTAAATTAGCTTCAGTGAGGAAAACTGGCATCTCTTTTCTGACAAGACTTTGATGGAGACACGTCAGTCAAGAGTATCGACTTGCGTTGGAAGCTGTCTACATTTGACACCGTGAACTGTTCTTATTTCCACAGGAAACCATCAGCAGTCAAGCATCACTAATGTGTTTATTGTAACTGGAAAGATCAAGATTGTTTCCTGATGGTTATTTTAGAAAGGAGACAGCAGGGACTCAATTATTGAATATAGATATACAGTATATATATATATATATATATATCTATATATATATAGATATATATATATATATATATACATATACATACTTCATCGTTGTTGTGCATCTATATGTTGTCACTTTTCATCTCTTCGTTGTGGTTTGTGTCTTTATAGGTCATTGTGTGCCTCTTTGGAGTCATTTTGGTTCTCGTAGTAGTGGTTTTGAGTCTCTTTGTATTTGTTTCTTGTTCTTTTCATTGCTTTATGGTCATGCGATTGATTTTCCAACAAGAAACATTGACACTGGTTGGGCCCTTATGCCAGTTTCAACCAGTGTGCTTCTCTAATCCATCCACAAGTGTGTGTGTGTGTGTCTGTGGCTTTTGCTCAACATATGTTCCACAGCACTTGTAATACATGCACAAAAGGCTGACAGCCAGTTGCCAAGGCTTTAGGTTTTGAGATAACTGATGTCATTTGTCCCCAGGTTACCCTCTCTGGTTGGATAAATTAGACGTGGACTCACTAAATACTGAGAGTGTATGTGTGTGTGTGTGTGTCTGAGAGAAGTAGTTACTTAAATGGAAGCAGGAAGAAAAACAGCAAACAAATCAAATATTCAACAACCTTGAGCTCTGTTTCTCCCCTCTACCATCCTTCCTACTGGAGGTAATTGGTTGATACTGTAGGCTTGTGTGAAAACTGTACTACGTGAGGAACTAGATGTAATTGCATTTCACATCTAAGTCAGAAAACAAGAAGACATATTTGGGAAGAATTTAACAAGAACCTTTCATGATTTCTCTTTCTGCTTGTGTTTCACTAAGTCTGAGTACGTTAATGTTTATCGATTAGCCAGAGAGATGGAATTGTAGAGGTGCAGCTTTTTAGTGCTCGTGCACTGCACCATTTGTGGCAAATTAAAATGTCAGTGCTCTGGATTGTTCTGTCACATCCAAGACATCTGATATCACTAGCTGCCTGTACTCTAGTCCACACTGTGTATTTAAATGTCTGACTGATATTAAAGCATCTTCTGTCAGGAGAAGCACTGATATGGATGGTTTAACAGTTGGTCTATCTTAAATTAATGGTGTTGGGAAACATCATATTTGCTTTCTCTTTTGCCTACAGTCTGATGAGATGATTGATAACACTCTTGTGTCTGTAATAAACATACTGACAGCAGCACGTTTGCTTAGCTTGGAATAAAGATTGGAAATAGATGAAAATAGCTAGATTGACTGCACGCTTTATTTAACAAGTTTAACTAGCACACTAATCAGAATGTAAAGCATTCCCGAGCTTTCCTGTGAATGTTTTTCCCTCTCCCTCCATTCCTAATGCTAAGCTAAAGAATTCCTGGACCAAGTCCATCAATTTTCTCATCTCTATCTCTACCTCACAAGTAAGTAAATAAGAAAATTAAAATATTCCTTTTAAATCTGGTGAGTGTAGTAAACATACTGCATTTAAAATGTTGTCATGGGTTTTTCGCAAAAATCTGTAAATGTCTTTTTTTACTTGCACTGTGCATGCTGTACATTCGACCTGCCTTCATTTCTCAAAAGATCACAGCTATCAAAAGTGTAAGTTTTCACAGTACTAGCAGTCCATGAAAAGTGTCAGCTGGTGAAGTTGTTAAAAGAAGAGCTCGTCCACAGGATGATTTAGTACTTTCTTGGTGAAGGACATGCGCTGTTATATAAAATCTTAATTACCCATATTTGTACAGTCTACTTAAAAATGCTCGTACCTGTATATAGCCTGGCAAATATAGAATAGATGCATCTCTAATCTTAATCATCTTCCCCAGAGGCGACATTTTGAATACATTAAACCTTTGAAAATAAAAAGTCTTTGATCCTTTGTTTTTAGTGGTGGTGTTGTTTGTCTCAGCACCTCTCCTCCACCTCTCCCCAAACAGGACACCTTCACTCACTGTCAACTACAGTATGTTAACCGGTATTCGTGTTCTCGCAGCAATAACACCCTGTTGTCTTTGACACATGGTTAAATATCACGATGGCTGCATTGAGCTCCAGCTGTGACTCTTGTTACTTTGCTGCAGGTGTCATAGTCCTTCGTCAAAATGGAATTTATTGGGAGCTCTAATTAGTACGAGTTATCAGGTGGAGAAGTGTCACACAGATGATTCAGCATTTTGCTTTGATTCACTTTAGACCTGCTTTTCCATGGTTTTTGCATTTAAAGTGTATTCACTTACACACATTTGTGTAAGGATCTTAGTCTACTTATTGTGTGACTGTAGCATCCCTACACCTTCACTTTCTAAGCAATATGCCCCTGTGCTCCATAACAAATTGAGCTTATACATATAACTGATGGATACATCTTCAGACTTGTAATACATTTTAAAGACATTTTTGTATGCTATTTAAAAAATCACTTGGCTTTCCTTTTTTTAACTTTACTTCTTACTTCACATGATGATACAAAATGGAGCCCTAATATTGGGATGATTGTCTCACATCTAAGGAAACTGTCAAATGTAACAGCTGATACAATCAGTGGTGTACTGGCATAAAAAATACAGTTGTGAAAATTCCACAGTATAATACTGACAGATACTGTACACTATTTTTAAATAGTCAAAAGGAAATTCCTGTTCTCGTATACATGATTGTATCAGCCTTTTATTCTGTGGAATTGTGATCATACTGGATGTTTCTGCATCTCATGAACTAACAGCATGTTGTCAGTGTGCAGTGCTAATTCAGAAAGTGATGTAAGTGATTGTGTCCAAGGACACAATACATGTAGCTTCGGGGGGACTGAGAATTGAACCACTGACCCTTGTGTCGAACGACTGCTCTATCCACTGAGCTATCATGCCGCCCCAACAATGAATGGATCAGGAACAATGATGGATCAAGTTTAGGACTAGCAGATCTATATTCCTTTCGGACAAACTTTGGCACCTTGGAGATGTTTCTGAACCCAGAGACACATTACCAGAGTAAGTTGTAATGTAGAATCGCAGTTTGTTTTTTTTCTTTCATTGTGTCATTATTTCTGTGCCATCTGATCAATCGGCTCACTAGGAAAACTCCACCTACAGCTTATGGCCAGTTTGCATGTGCAGTAGATGTAAAATATCCTTTTTAGTTCCTTCAAGGAACTACAACAAGTCCAATTGCCACTGAATAACCTTTTTTTGGGATAACTATGACCTGACTGACTGAGAATGGGTGCATTTGCATATTTACATTTAATTTCTAACCATCTGTAAGCTTTTTCGCCAGTTACTGTAATGTCTTGCAGTCTCTACTATGATTATTGAATAAATGTTGTATACTGTATAAGGTGGAAATAAAATCATCAGGACTGTAGTAAGAAACTAAATCTAATGATTTCTAACATTAACCCAGCTCTGATTTAATGACAACTTTTAGTTTACTGTTAAATTATTCTTTTTCTGTCTGATTACCACAAGAGGGGTACTATGTCATACAATTATTGTATTGCACAACTTGTATGACTTAGTATCTCTCTCTGCCAGGCACAGTGTAGTCCAGTTCATTTTTGTGTGCTCTTTTCTCCTATATAGTGAAAAGAAAAATTTTTATATTTTACAAGGAAGTAAATACAAGGAAATCTGCAAAAGTATGTTGGTGATACAAACAGACAGAATATGATTAGGTAATCCTAAAATTATTTATTATATTGTTAGTATATAGCACATGTGTTTCTAAGTCATTTTTATATTTTACATTTCAGACATATTGCTAATTACAGCTAATTAGGCATCAAACTTTATTTTCTGGAACAGAAACCATAAGACACCGCTACTAAAAGGTCAAACTTCAGAACATCTAAACAGCAAAGTGTGATAGAGCCGAATGGATAATGAAGAACTGCCAGATAAAGAAATGAAAACTGAACAGAGAAGTGGTAGGAACTTTACATGTCAGTTTTCATGGTGAACTGGAAAGATAGAGACACACTTCTTTTGGACTAGAATGCTGCGATGGAGTGCAGCGGAGTGTATCTCAAGCCAAACCCAGTAATTACAGTTTTTTCCCCCCCTCACCTGGATAAGCTTTTAAGCCCCTAAAGTGTCCAGAATTTCTATCAAGATGAGACTCCTGCATTCAGAAAAGAATGTTTGAAATTGCAGAAGCTCAAAGATGACTTTATTTCAGATGTGCAGTAAAGCTTTTAGCGACTGTTAATGACAAAGGGCTTAAAGGTAGAAATGTTTGCTTTTCAGCTTTGTAAGTGGATGTTAGACATTAATTGCTGGGTTACTGTCAAGATTTCAAAATGGCAAAGCCAAGAATGCACTGTTAAACACAACAGGGGTAAAGTAGAATAAAGGATTTTAATTGAACTAAAAATAGGTTATAGAGGTGTGGCAGGAAAAAACTGAAAATCCAACTCTGACTGGAGGAAAAAGCAATTCTGAGAAACAAAGACAAACTAAAATGACTAAACAGACAAAACAAGAGATGAGGGAGAAAACGACAAGACACGAAACCAAACTCCAAGATTTTACAGTTCAAACAAACAATTCAAAAACTCCACTCAAACCTGACTCACATAAAAACTAAACCAACGAGATGCAGGGAAAGGCAGGAGGGTAGCAGGACATGAATACCACGACAACTAGACTGATGAGGCTGAAGTTAAACTCATAAACACAATTAACAGGAGCAACGGATAAATGCAACAAGTGAAAACGACAGGTGAGTGGATAAGGAAAGCATGACTGAGGCTGTTACAGGAGAGCATAACAGGACACAACTGAAGAGTGTAGCGGGACACGCTGGGCCCAGAAGCAGAATGCAAAAGGCTGCAGATGGAGGAGGGAGATGAGGACCCAGGAGAACCTCAGGTGGACGGCCTGAACTTAGGGGCCAAGAGGCGCACTGACTTTCTGAAGACTGGTGGCCTGGTAAGAGGAACTGGAAAGGCGGCTTCTTCACAGATGAGCAGGAACTGTAACTAGTATGGTGCTACAGAGAAATAGCAGAAACAGGATCTGGAGAAGCGATAATGGCGTTCTTGACATCATCTCCCCTGGGAACAGGAACTGGAGAGACGGTAACAGCAACGGGTTGCTCTCACCTGTTCCTGGAGAGCAGAACAGGACACAACTTGAAAGTAAAGCAGGAAATGTGAGAAGCACAATGGGAAAAAACATAACCGGTGAGTCTTACAGATGACCAGACAAAGAGTGACTGAAAGAGAAAAGTTTTTGAGAAGTGGGGCTCGATAGCCAGAGAGGGAACATCTGAGGATAATCAAGGATCATGTGAGAGTGAACGAGAGAGGCGGGAGAAACAGAGACAGGAGGAAACAGGATGAAAACAGTGACATAGAGAGAAACATAAGGAAAAAGAGAAACACGGATGCTTGAAAATGAAAAAACAGAGACATGAACAGTGGCTGATGATTGTGATGATGGTTCTTTCTAGTCTAAATGAAAAATATCAGTGAGTATAACCTGGGTAAAGAAGCTGGCACCAGCTTGTTAATGGTATATAGTACAAGCTAGTCCAGGAGATAAAGACATACACATTTAGCCCAGGTAATTTCTCCATTTCATAATTGTTAAACTGGTTGCACATTTGTCATTTCATAATAGAGATTCATATTAGTTACTACTTAGGAGAATTATACTGTTTATACATGCACAGTTAGGTACATCTGTGAGACTCACTTTCATGACTGTGAATTGATCTAAACTTTGATGAGATGAAGAATGTGGACATGAGCAGAATTTATATACATTACGAAATCAATACAGTACAATGCAGAAAACACTGGCACACATTTTCAGTAGTTTTGAGAGGAATAAAGATCATCCTGTATTCATTAATAAATCCAAGACAGTCCATTAAGACTACATTTAACTATTAATCAAGATGTGAAGTAATTACAGCGCCATGTTATCGATCAGGGGTGGGGTCTAAAGGATCCATCAAGTCTTGCCAGATTTGAAAAGTTCACAAAGTTCCCTTAAAGGTTATCTCATCGCGTTGGCAGGTGTCTGCAGTGCACAGGCACTTCATTTCCCCAGCCCTCCATCTAAACCTTCACTCATATTTCAATCCAATTCTAAATTTCAAAAAACTTCTCCCCTCCACAATGGCACCCAGCCTTTTGAGAGTGACTTTAAGGAGAGGATGAACTCTGAGCTGGGCTAGTCAAATCAATCTAGTCACGGTGGAGGAATGGAGCAGTTCATTACTGGGAGGGCTGAGGAGCTCTCAGATCAGCCCTCTAATATCACTGTGATCCTCTTCTCTTTTCTTACCTAATTGAATTCTCCAGAAGAGATGCCCCTCAGCTGCAGATTTATCATATCCTGAAATTGGAGGAAACTAGCTCCATGAAGGACGTGCACAGAACATTTAATCCACTCCTCACACTTTAAGCCGGGCGCAGTTGTGTCTGCACAACTTGAGTTATCCCACTGTGGACCACTGGCCTTCAGAAAGGCGTCTGTAGCAGGAACGGCAGCAGCAGATGCATGCATCCCATATCAAATATGCTGCCTGTCATGTACAGTATGACCTCCATTCACAACAGATGGAACTGTAATCTGTAATCAGAGTCCCCTAAATGCAGCTCATTGCACAATATGTCTGTCTTTGCAAATCTTCATTTCTCTCTGCTGCAAACTTTCTTTCTTCATGCAGTGGTAGACATTTAGCAAGATAAGACAATTGAGAATATCATATTTCAAAGACACCTCATCAGGGAGGTGGTTGAATGTAGGATGGGATGTCTTGTTAACATTATGATCGAGTGTGGATAAGTAGGTTAATCATAAAGAGGAGACAACAGTGGAGGACGGTGGTAGATGCTGGGAATCTGCAGTGCTATTCGCCCATATGTACCTATCCTATTCACCTGTGCTAAATCCAGTCCAGTTTTCTTTCCTGTATCCAGTGCTACAAAATGTCTTTAACATTATATATTTACTTAAATTCTATCCTATATCCTAGTCTGTTCTATCTTTTCCTTGTCCTGCCCTGTCCTACTTATTCTTCACCGAACAATACCTTCCATTATATAACTAATAACCATGTTTACATTCAGTCTTACCATTGAATGTAGTATGTGCAGAGGACGAAACGTTTGAACGAAGTCAGATATATATCCCTCCAGTGATTATGCGTGTCTCCAGATGGGCTGCATTTTAAGTACACTGCATATATCTTGTCTAAAGGTCTGGAGCGTTTGCATGCAGTATAATAATTCTGGCAGAAGTCCAGCGCTATACAGTTACTTATTTGATTAAATATTATCATGCTTGGCAGGACAGTGGGCCTCAAAGAAGAGTTTGTGTATAACCGCTGACAGCAGCAGAAAGCCTTGTGAATCATGCGAAGGTTTTGTTCTGGTCTTGAATAGGAAGATGTGCTCTCCTTCGTCTAGTTTCTCATAGGTTTGAGGATTTTAAAATCTACCTGCGTTTACTATCATAATCATTCTTTCACTTATATTTGAAGTAATTTCCTATCTATTTTTAATTTTCTCCTTTATTTCAGCGTTTTGTTCATTTATTAATGTTTTGAATCTTGCAAGCCTCTCATTTTGGTCTAACAGATTTGGACTTGTTTCATCTCTGATTCTCCTTGTTCACAGTTGTAATAGACAGTCTTTGAAATCAATCAGATTATTTTATTTTGACTGAAGTTTTGATTGCTGTTGAGTTTCACCGGTCACTTCCAAAGTGAGATAGCACAGTTTGAAAACTAAATACACCTTTATAATAAGTAGCTGTTAACACACATTGTTATTTTACTATAAATAATGGCTCAATGAAAATATGTAATGAGGTACTTCAGTTATTTCATCTCACTGTTTTGATTTTATGGCCCCAAACGCTGCTGTTTTGGCTGACTCTCCACCTCCTCACTACATTTCCAGATGCAATATGAAACGTGAAAAGCTTCGATAACACCACTATGTTACTACTCACACCAAATTGCAGACAGATAAAGTTATAGCATGTAGCTGGAAATCTCATCGGAGCGTTTAGCTGCTGGCGTCGGCCAAACGCAGCTAATACAGAAATGCTTTACATTAATGTCTGTGAAGATTCTCAGTCATCCAGGTAAAGTTGTCTGAAAAATCTAATCTGTCGGTAAAATCTTGACTCAAACTTTATCAATCAGATTGATAAAGTTCTGTGGATGCAGAACGAAACGTCCCTACTTGGAAGAAAGAAGTCCAGTTGCCATGACTCAATCTTCAGACGCTTTACATTAATGTTACAGTTGAGACTGTGCATGTGTGTTATACTGGCAACCACTTGCTAACACATTTGTTTTATCGCTGTGTTTTTACGTCTTGTTCTGCTGCCCTCATGTGGTGAAAAAAATCCATTACTGCCGGTTATATTATTCTTGGTTACAATGAAAACAAAGCAGACTGACTCCTCTAAATGTTATACATGAAATTTTGAAATTATAAATGAGACACTTAAAGAGAAACTGTTACACTTTGAGAATGGCCTGTATTTAGGATTCAGAGCATTTAATGGCGTAATGATAGCTGTGCGTTGACAGTGTTGATGTACTCCGCTTATTATCCTGCGCAGATGGAGGTATACAGTGTTGAAAATGACATCCGTTGATTTGCAGATCCATTGCTTTTGGAGCTACTGCTGAGTAACTCCAGTATGGAGTTAACTGAATCCAGAGAGGATCATAGCCTGATGACACTTGGCAAAATGGCATGCTAATTATAGTCATTCTCATTTTGGGCAGAAACGCTTGAACCTTTCAGAGCACGGACCGATGCTCCCACGATGTTTAGCCCTGCCAAATCCCTGCTGCGGATTGGCTGAGCCTGTAGTGAGCAGTGACACTCAGAGGCTTAGGTAGTTTGCGCCCAGGGTTGCATCGGCAAACTGGTGACACAGAACAGTCTGGGGGCAGCTGTGGTACGGCATCCTGGCTGGGAATATTAGCAGTGTTAAAGCATTTGGAGCTGATGGCTCTGGCATGACTTCAGAACAGCACAGCTCTCTCACACGTAAGAAGTGAACTGAATGGTTAAGTGGCTGACAGTTATTTTCATTCTGTATAGAGCTGCATTTAGAGTTTCCTATTAGACACGAATTAAATCACCAGAGTCCCTAATACAAAGAATTGCATATCCACTTGGGTTTTACAGTTATTTTCACGCAATACAGTCAAGATACTATAGTTTAGCTGATGTTGATTTTTGAAAATGAATCCCTCAATCACACTCGCAGGTTGGTATAATAGCTCAGAGCCTATAGTAATGCCTGGAATATAATAAGCCCTATAAAAAAATGATGGTCTGCGTATGTGTATCTCATGGCTCAACAAAAAACGACTGCAGTTTTCTCTGAGAATAGCTTTATTTTCGGGAGTGTTGGACAATAAGGACGACAGTTGTAAAAAGTCGTTAATAGATGTGAACAATAAAAGGTTCTGTTGTTAAAATACATTGTAAAGGCAATGGAGAAAGTGTGCAGACATTTTGCTGTATACTATAATAAATGTACAGTATATGGTCTTCCTATCTAAATAATGTCCACACAGAGACCACCAGCTCGCAGTAGAAGTAACAGCTTTGCTGTACAGTAAATGACTTGAACTGCCTTTCCCACAGAGGATCAGTCCCTGGGAGACCTATGATAACTATAGCAATCAATTGAAATTTCATTTCTTCTACGTTATCTTTTTTTTTTTTTTTATTGAACTGACGTGCCTTTGTTAGACCACTCTCTCTCCTTCCATTTGTCTGTACTCGTGGATTATCAATTGCAGTTGCAGAATAATATGGCTTTATTCTTAGTGCTGAATCTATACAGCTTCCATGCAGAGCATATCATTTTTAATATGTCTAGGATTTGGTCAATTTTGCCTGTTACTTTTATATTGCTATCATATTCTCTAGCACACACTGTCTGCTGTTAATATAATTCAGACAAATGGTCACAATTTGCCCGGTTTTCACATTCACATTGTTCTAGTAAAAATGTGGTGAATTTGTTCCCATGACGTTTCTATCTGCCAATATGAACACTGAATATTATTATTTTTATGTTAGCCTGTATTCACAGAGAATGCACATTCAGGGATAAAAGCAAGTGGAAAACAAGTTATAGAGTTTTCCCCACTGCTCCAGTAAAACGCCTTCGTGTGTCTAATTGTACTCACATGAAGCAGGGTGGTGCTCCAACAAGGAATAGAGGTGAACAAATGTACACTGCACAGACAGTTGATTATAAATGCCGATGTTCGAGCCATTTTCATGAATCAAATTCTGACCATCAGATGAAAGGGCGGATATAAATTCATGGGCTTGTACAGGAAGGAGGAAAGCTTGCACATCTGTCTACTTGTGTGTGTGATTGCATTTGCATAGATATAACAGGCGTGGGTTTGTCTCACTGAGCAAAACTTAAGAGATCATAATTTACAAGCTTTGAATGCCAAATGTCCCTCATGATTGGTTTGGAGGATGACTTGTTCCAGCCTAGTTGCTAAAAATGTAGAGTGAAATAGCTTCCTTTCCTCTGTTTTTTTTATCACTACTTCCTCTGTTTCCTTTTCATATTTCCTGCCTCATCTCTACAATGCAGCAAGCAAACACTTATGAGCCATGCATAAAACACACACACACACACACACACACACACACACACACACACAAAAGAAAAACAGGTTATCTGATTGATGTTAGGCGTGTGCTTTAATCTAGAAGAGTGCTACTTCACCACTGCGTCCCCACTCTGAAGTGTTTGGGCTGTGGAAGAGTGCTGCTCTGCCTCTATGAAAACAGAGACGGAGGCAGAATGTAGATCAATATCCCAGGAACACACCAGAGACATTCTATTTTATTTAACATTTTCCCATTAAGGCGCTGGTGCGAGTGTTGTAGATCATCCCAACAAAGTCGTAAATCACAGACAGACAGCAGTATTGGAAACAATGGGTAGAATCAGAGAAGATTAGCAAGAAACAGAAGTTATTGGTGTTTATGATACTGAGAGCCACATGTACAATATCTTGTTTTTTTATATCATCACATATTTCAACTGGGGGAATGCTTCAGTATAGAGTAGCATCAAAATCACATCATGTTCATCACAACGCACATCTTCATGTTACACCTTTTGCTAATAGACTGACATTTCTTATAGGATGTTATTTACTTATAACACATTTCAGATTCTCTCCAGCAGATGAATTTCAGCTCACTGCTTTGGTTTCACAATCATTTTACTGTTTCGGTTTAGTTTTACAAAACCTATCAATATAGTTTGCAGCTGAAGTAGGCAGCTTTTTTCAAAGACGGTAACTAGGTGATGCACGCTGTGCGGTTAAAGAGCCAGATACTTTCATTAATCGTTGATGGACATCAACAAAACATGCTAACATTGGACTTATATTAATTGACAGACTAGAAACACAACTGGAAATGTTGCTCCCTGTCTGCCCTGTGTGTAAATATGCAACACATTAGCTGTGTTGTGTGTGTAGTACGTTCAGCTGCCTTCACATGGTCAAAAAATACTACTGCTTTACCCGATTATATCTTTCTTTAGGTAATGTTGTAATGTCCTTGCATTGTGATGGTGTTTTAGACAAACCAAAAAGATAATGGAGCACAATGCATCCTGACAACAAGTAAACAAATCCTCCAACCTAAATGCAGATTTTTGTCACAGCCCTCTCAAGTTGAATAATAGGAGGATCTCTTGAAATATCACCTCTGTGGCGCCTGAGACTTCTTGAAATTGCACCATATTGGCTGAATATCCTGAAATATGGGGAGATAGTGCCCCTGTTTTGATACTGCACCATAGTTGTGGATGTCCTTCTCAACAGTAGCTATTATGAATAATATCATAAACATGAGGTTGTGTGAGCGTGGATCATGATTTAGGTTGGGTTTTAGGATACAAATAAGTACCTCTTACAGGACTATTGTAGTCATGGTTAGAATAATAAACACATTAAGAATGATGGTGAATAACCAGGTTAAAACACACACAAACACATCCGGGGTTCGCCGTCCCACACATCATCCGTAACTTCCCAACAATTACTGCTCACGTTTGTGCAGCACGTGTTTGCCCAGTAGTCATGTGATTAATAAATCCTCCACACACAATTAGCTATTACATAATTATTTTAATCCAGTGTTACCAAGTTTGAGGTTAAAGCTGGTATGCTTCTCTCAAATTCTGCCTGTGCTGTTTTTCTGGTTTTGTTTTTTTTTTTGTTTTGTGTGTATGTGCGTCTGCCTATTAAGAAATACCCACATTCACAGAAGCTCGGAACAAGATAGCAGGTAGGGGTTTAGTTTGTAGCCCAGGGCTCCTTCAACACAACAGATGGCTGTTGCTGGGACCGAATCTGTTCTGTTTGGTCTCGGGGTGTTCTCCTCGAGCACCGAACCACTCTGCCACCCAGTTCAGATTGTACTTTGTTGGAGGCCATTTTACAAAGCAGATGGAAGGTGGCTATAATTTCATAAACTCCTAATGTTAGACAACATAACATTTGTTCTGGTACTTTCTTTATACTTAACAGGTTTTAAGTCAGTCATATAAACATAAATACATTTAGGAAGCTCCTTAAGAAAACTACTTTATTATAACTACTCTATTGAGTGCAAATATTTTAAATACGGATAAGAGAGAGGAGGTAGGAATAACAGAGAGCCAGACTTTGATTCTAATCGTGCTGTCAAGAAAAAAAACCTTACATCCTTTTTTTGCTTTAATCTCCTTTCTTCTGTGCTATATTCAGTTGGACAAAGAAGCAATTCAAAATTATTGTACTGTCTTTATCATTGTGAGTCTGGATGAGAGTCTCTACTTGACTGCCTGAATTGTAAAATAGCTATCTATTACTTTTCGAATTATGTTGATTTTATTTTCGCACCGTTTTATATGTGCATCCTCTGAGGATCTGAGAATAACAGGACAGAGATTGAATGGCTCTGTATTATCATGGCATCTTTGTTATTCCTCTCCATCTTTTCACAGCAGTCTAATCCACATGCATATTCAATGTGCCGTGGACAATCAAAGGTTCTGAGCAGACAACATACCCAGGTCCGTGGGGAGGTGTTGTCTGCTTCCTCTGTGCTGTTTGTTGACAGCAGCTTGATGAAAATGGGGATAGTGCTAAATTATATCACAAAGCATAAAGCTGTGCTGCAAATGAAAACATTTTGTGCTCACATAAATTATACTTTTTTTTTTTCATATCACAATATTGCATCGATATTTTACTGGGCTGTATGGGGTTGTTGAAATGACGTCCCACTGATGCAAGCCAGTCATATTGCTTCGTATATTTTGTCACTGTAGAAGGGAAATTCCTGTAAATCTTTTCCCAGTGCAGAGAGAAACAGAATAAAATGTGTATAAAACTGTGTGAACAGTGCACCAAGTGAATAAATACGACTGCTAAGATATTGAAGAAACAAGATGTGGTTCTGCACATTAGCTCTTTTAATATAGTGGCAAATGGGTGAAATGATTCTTGAGAGAGATGAGAAAATGTTGAGTGGCTGTGGAAAACCTGTTCATCATTATATTTCTCTTATTTGTGTTAAAACGATTTTCATGTGTTTTAAGGAAGACTGATATTCCTACTTCAAGTGCTCAAGTAACAAATGCAATGCGTCTGTCAAGCACTAACAACTGAAACTTCATACCAAAATTTTATCATTTTCCTAGAATAAGATAATTGTGAAGAAGAAAGCTTGGCTTTTTCCATTTTCATTCTGTCTTTTGGGCGCAAAACTTCAATATGCTCTCTTATAGAAAAACCTAAAATCTTCCATTTATTCCCTTTTGTGTGCAAGTTTCAGGAAGACTAAATCCAAAAGGGCATTTTCTACTTGCTAAGGAAGTTAATATGAACCAATTTCAGATTATACAGATAATACATCCAAGAGTGTATGTAAGAAATAAAATAAAAAAGCTTGACTTAGTTTATGCCTCATTTATATGACTAAAACTAACTTTTACATCTGTTTTTGTTGAAATGTTCTCTGACCCACAGTGAGTAAAATTACATTATTCCAGCAGCATCTGTAACTTGGTGATGAACGTTTATGTCTGAGTTTTCATCACAATTGAATTCTCTGTTCTCTGTCTTTTATTCCTGGTTAAGAGTTGCCCAGATTATCTTTGCCTGGAAATCAAATCAATCAAAATGTCAGTGGCCTAACACTGTACACAATGTTATTTGGATTTGTACTTTTGGAATCGTGTTTGCTCAATATAACCTCACCTATGTTGATGCTGTAACCATATACGGAGCACACGACACCCCAGTGTGTGAACTTTTCCCGTGAGCCTGCCCTCTCTCTCTCTCTGAGTCTGGAGCAAAAGTGTTGTGAATAAGCAGAGCCTTGCAAGGCAAATCTGTCTGCTTGCATTAATGACTCAGCTCCCTGCCTTCAGAATCAGCTGCCGTCATTTAAACATTAATCTCAACATCAGCGATGTTACTCTGCCAGCGTAAAGCACTTACAGCTGCCACACGTTTTTCAGCAGGCACTTTTGCATTTGAACTCAGTGCCGTGCCTTTACAGGGACAGTATGACTGTTTGATTGTATATATGAATAATAGACTATCCGCAGTATCGGCAGTGTTACTCTACATGTTACCCAGCAGTGCACCTGGATTCTTATTGATATTTTACATCATTTTTGACTTGCTTGTTCTCCATTTTTCCTGCACACATCTAACACCTCTTGTACACATGACAGCTGTCCAATAGTGTAATGCATCCAAGCGTTTAAGGCAGTGAAATCCAATATACATATGGACATATTCTAGCTGGATTTTGAACATGTACAAATGCATCCGCCTCTCCGTGGTCAACGTGTACGCTTTACTCCTCCAGACTGCATCAGTAAATGGCTACTGTGTCTGTCACATGCAATGATAGTGTAAGTGACACTGAAATTAGCTGTTCTTGTCCTTGTTTAAGGTGAAACAGCAGCTCTGCTACTTTCCACACATGTAGTATGAACTGAAGACACACTGAGCTGTAGTGTTTATCTGATCCCTGACCCGGTGTTGGAGCGAGAGCAGCGTGACAGGACAATAGAACTTCTTGATCATTAAAAAAACTTAGAAATCCATGTGTTTACTTTGACTTGGATAGCAGGTAATCCTATTAGTTACTGTATACATTTGGCAGCTACTAGTGTAGGTGCATTGCCACCTTCTCAGCTGCAGTAGACCAAACCCTGATTTGCACACGGCCTGGGAAAATAAAGACAGATTGCAACAACATTTTTTTATCTGGTTAAATAGAATGATGCAGCAAAGTAGATTTGCATCTGAATAGGGTGGGGACCTACAAATATTTTGGGAAGACAAAAATGTTGCTCGCTGACAGTATCAACTTGGAGAAGAGCTTGTGTCCCTGCTGAGACCGAACCTACACCCTTGATACTGTATCATACATTTGTATTTAAAGCTACAGTATGTAACTGAGGCCAGTGCTAGCACTCTGCTCTGCCAATGGTGCCTCTCCCACGTCATGGGAGGTGTCAGCAGCACCTCTCTACAATAAGTTTTCGGAAACATGCATACAAAAACATATTTGAAAAAATGTACATACTGTATCTTTAACTAGATACAGAATATTTAGAATGATAAATATAAATAGGGCCCACATTATTTTTGAGAAATGTCGGTAAAACAGTACATTTATAAAGTTGACTATGAACAAGACAACTACAATAGTCTAGTGTGACCAGCGGAAACATTCAACATAAAAACAGTCATGTTCAAAAGTGCACCTGTACGTATCAGATTTCTTTCTCCTTACTGTGAACCTCACAAACCACTTGCAAATCCAAGCTCCACTCTGTAACTCACATTACGATCAGGGATTCTTAATGTAATCTGAATTTTAAAACTCATTTACTGGACAAACATCCAGAAACAGCTTCATGTTCATGTTCTCTTATGTTAAACTGCTCCCACCTGCCGGCTTTCATAAAAATTTGGCAGCAGAGTAGCCAACAATAAAGTCATGCACTGTGGGGTTCTAGCAGTGCTGGTTAAATTTGGCAGACCTGTATCCTCCTTTACTAGAAACAGGTGATGCACCCTGGAGTGCAGCGCTCACATAAACAGGATGCTTCAGATGCTGCCTCATCATTGTGCACCAGATGCGCGAGCCAAAAGGAGATGCTAACAAAACCAATCTCAGGAATGTTATTTTCCTGCTGTCGTCATGAAACACAAATTGCCATCTGAATAACCAGCAATTACAGAATGACGAAACGTCAGTGAGATTCAAATGTTAGGTTTAAAACTATATGAACTCTGTATCAAATATGGACGTGTCTGTGTGAGCGTAAACTGTGTATGTATAGCTTGCTTTATAGCACCTTCAAATCCTGCAATGCAACAAAAGAAAACAAAATCATCCGCCTATATCTGACTGATTATTGTGGTCATGACACTGATTTGAAATTTGACATTTAGGCTGAAATTCCCTCTTAGCATTTAATCATATTTTCCTCTTTCCAAAACAAAGCAGTAAAGCCTTTGCCACGTCCTTTGCTACAGATCCTCATTTCCCCGGCTTAATTGAAACCGGTGTGCCTTACGTGTGTTGCCTGTTTCATCTGCAATCCATAACAGACAAATCATTTTCAAACGCTCTTTTTCCTAATGCTACTTTAAAGACACAAGCTTCACGTCTTTTATCCCACCGCACAGAAAGAGTTTTCCCCGGGAGTCTGATAGTATTAGTAGAAGTAAAGTCATCTGCAGTATTTATTTGGTCTGTCCCCCTCACGCTTCCCCTCACATAGATTAAGCTTCAGAAGCCGCCTCTCTGCAATTAAATCTATCAGAGGGCAGCAGAGAGCGCTCTGTCAGAACTGCTCCAATAATTGCAATTTAAATGAATATGGATTCAAAAATGTTGACAACACATAGCAAGTTATTTTGCAACTTGGGACTGAAAAAAAAAAGAGTTTTCGCTCATCATGTCTTCAGGTTTGTTTTCCTTGCTCATCAGATGAGCAGGAAGCTCTGGTTTACTATTCTCTTTCTTTCTGTTTGCAGACACATAGAAAACTGGACTGGATTGCAGACTCTGAGAGACGTCGATATGGAGCTCTACACTGGACTGCAGAGACTGTGAGTGTCTGATGTTATCTGGTTGGGAGCGAGGGGAGACAAGTGGCAAACACTTCACTGTATTTTAGTCCTGCTGTGTCGCAGATCTGGAAAAAGACAGTAGACGTTGCACCCCTCCCTGTTTTCCATCAGGTTGTCTGCATGCTCACCGCAGAGAGGCCAATCGTTTTCTCCCAAGGATGAGAGCAGTAATTTAGCTCAGAACACAAGTGACTGCAGCATCACCAGCGACGCATCGGGATTTAATGTCCAACGCTTGCCTGAATGTGACACAATCCAGGCTAATTCTCAAGGGAGATGACAAGGTGTTAGGTTATGCAGAGAGAAGAGCGAAGAGCTAAGGGTGTGTTCAGATCCTAACACAAGCCAGTGTTTAAACAAGCTTCTAATTCATGACAGTCACACGCTGGTGGAACATCCCCTTCGCTTTGCTTAGCCACTGATCAAATAATGCTAAAAAGCAGCAGGGAAAATTGAATTAGGGGTCCCTGCTGTATTTCTAAAAAGAAATCTCATCCCTTCACTTCTCAGAGCAGTTTTATGCTCTTTGCCGCTCTCTCAATATGATGCCACATCCTTTACATTATTCCTCGTACTCCACCCTCAGACGCTGCCTCCCTATATCTTCTCTTTTGCTTCTCTCTCTGCAGAAAACCATATTCCCCTTTGTCCACAGTCAAAGCTGGCTTCTCCCCTGATGCTCTTGATCCTTCATCAGGGACGCAAAGTGCAATATCTCCACTACTAAATTAGCATTTTTCTCATTACTACTGCCTCTCTCCTGTTGCCTTGTCTGGGGACACAGGCTCCCCCATTTCCCATCTCCAGACATTCCAAGGGAAGGGCTGTTACCTCCTGGGACTGTTAGCAGTATGCAAGAGCTAACCATAGTTACCCCAGGATACTGTACATCTCCTTATTTTACATTGCCTAAAATGTATGTAGAATGTAGATGTATAATAATGGATTAAAACACTAACTTATTAAATATAACACAGCACTTCCAGAAAAATAAGCTTGCTGCATTCCTCCACTGTCTGTTACAATCTGACTGAAACAAACCTGTTGTAATATATACAGTAGTTTATGCAAATTACCATATTCACTTATTTTAAAAAATATAACATATAATGTATAATTTGGGGACCTGTTTTTAATCGGGGGCTAAGCTGAAAAAATTTCAGCTAACAGTTATCAGTTAACAATTCTTTTTATTGTACTGTCACGGACAGTCACAGCCTACCTTCAAACGCTCGGGGTAACATGATCAGGGTAATTACATGTCAACCAGCAACAGTGAACACAACAGCCGTGTGTGTGGATCATAGTCAAGACTGTATCTGCCATGCGTCATGGACAATTAATCACACATCTTCTTCAGAGATATAAGTCTTTAAAATCACAGTATCATATGTTATAGTTATAGTAAATCATCTTTACAACTATAAAGAGCGGCATACAGGACAACGCAGGACTGTGCTCACTGCCTGACGCGCACGGTCCTCATCATAAATCGATTTGGAAATTACAGCAACAAAATCTCAGTATTACAGGAAGAAACGCTTTATGGAGAGATCACTCCTCAAACTCCTCGATGCGCAGAAAGCAGAGTTTGCAGATCACATATCATATTGGACAAATTATGTAATTTTTCCTTTGCATTCTGCTTTCTGGCTTGATAAATCACATTGTCTGTGAATTCGCATTTTCTCCTCCCTGTATTTTGCGCACCTGGGGTAAAAAAACGCAAAGAAGTCAGAGACACAAAATCCACAGTGAGAGCTATTTAGCTAATTTGAAAGACGCTGTCCTCAGCGAGCATCTTTATCATATTATTATCAAGTTTGTACTGATTTATCAAACCTTTAATAAATCAGGGCCAGTGAGTTCATGGTGGTTCATTGGTTTTTTATAGCTGTTGAACACATGTCATGTCACACAGAGTCAAATCGTTGCCAAACTAGGTCTTGTCTTTCTTATTGTTGACAATAAGCTATAATAGACTATGCAATATAACCAGGATCATCTGTTATTTTGATGGACCGTTTTCTAAAACACTCTGGGCTAAAACTTGCAACTATAATTTTAGATAACTGTCAGTTGCCTTATTAAACAATTTTGGCATTTACATGCTCAACTTTTTTTTTTATCCAGTGGATATTTTGATAACGAAGCCAAGATATTAAAAAGAGGATAGGAAGTGTGTCAGGTTTGTCCAAGTAGTTTAAAAGCACCCTTCATGTAAAAATATTTTGGTGGAAGTTTTGCGGCTTTTCATTTGGTTCTGTGTGTGGTTTGCAAAACTAAATGACACAGCGATCAAGAAATGCCTGCATCCCTTTAGTCAAATATATTTCTGTCCACTCTCCAAAATTTGTTTGAGACCTAAATACAACAAACTTCAACTTTTTAAAGAATCTTCAAAACGACTCTGTCGTTACTCCTGAAAACCAAACTTTAACAGTTATCCTTGTATTTAGCTGTGCTAATTTCTAGGGATTGATTATAATTGTTGTATTTTTTCTTTCTGTGAAAACCACCAGAAGATTCCAGGGGACCCCAAAAAACCTTGTCAAGGACCCTTAAAGGTCCTGGAGCCCCATTATTAATTTCTTTTGTTGATGAAATGCCACATCCCTGTCAAACATTGCAGTGGTGTAAATGGTAATTGGAACCAACAGCTAGGAATAATCAGCACACTGTGTTATGGGGCGCTCACTGATGATGTCAATGACTTCTTTAGATAGAAGCATCAGTGATTACAAGACTAGAAGTCATTACCACTGTAGCCCAGAACAGTGATTCACATACACGGGGAACTGGGAATTCTAGGACTCCTTCAGAGGGTTTCACAGGTTACCAACTAAATCAGGATCAGTTTAATGTCACAGTTATTTCCATCCAGAGAAGTTAACGCAGTGAGGGATGGGGGGGTGGGGTGGGCATAATAGATGCTCTAATCAGAGGTTTCGCCAGCTTTATAGTGAAGTTCACAAATCTTTCATCAAATGGTAAATTTACATTCCAGTGTCAGTTCCTCAGGGTTTATACTACATGTAGAATGTTAAAAATAAGTTAAAATAAGAGGAACTGGAGTGGATACATAGCTATCGTTACAGTGAACATTTCTTTTACTGTGAAGACACCATTTTGTGTTTTATAACTTTTACCTAAGTAAGTGCATAGTTTTGATTAATGAAGTGAACCTTGAGATGATTTTATAAAACAGATGAACATAAGTGCAAAAAAATCAAGATGAGGAGCAGAAAGACATAAAAAAAAAACCCAATCAAAATGGCCTCAGTGAAACTACATGACACGTGGTTTCCTCTGTTTAACCTGTATTTTATTATTGTTCATTTCAGAACCATCATGAATTGCAACCTGAGGGTGATCCAGGCTCGAGCATTCGCTCAGAACCCACACCTACGCTACATGTGAGTAAATATTCTATCTCTGACAACCATGTTTCCCGTGCCTTCAAAAGATTTATTATGATCAGTAATGCCTGACAGCTTGTAGTATATAGCTGTAGATGACTTAGTGTTGAGCAGAAGATGATGCATTTGATGGAGGCTGGCTTCAAGAAAATTGTGGCACTGCCATTACTGTCGCAACAGCCGCACATCTTAAATGAGACATCCATTATTTGCCTTGGATAATTGGATTCCTATCTGCCCCGGTTCTTTGTGCTTTGGTAAAGCGACATGCAGAAGACGCAGTTCCATTTAGTCTACACTCGCCAAATGGTCAATTTGTCCAGGAGGGCGAGCATCAGAGAGCTGGGCAAAGAGCAAAGTAATTTCTTTAACAAAGACTGATGTGTCACCATATGACAGCCTGTTATTCCCCAATTTTCCAGGAGTAAACACGGTGAGAAACTCAGTCACAGTCTTTTACCTGAACACTCTGACATTTGCAATTTCCAGTTGTCGACTGAGAAGCAGTTTGGTGTCTCTTTCTGTCTGTGGATGACTGCTGTTAAGCTTAAATGTGTGCACCTTACTGCATCTCTGCTTGTGTGTGTGGGAGAGAATGAGAACTGACAAACAATACCTCATAATTAGGATATTATAACACTGAGAACTAAATCTTGTCTTGTTTGTGAGAGTCGGCGGGGCTGATTTCGGGGCGTCTGTGTGGCCACATTTTGTTGTGCATGTGTGTAGAAGTCTGTTTAAAGAGTTGGTATTGCTTGTTTGTCTCTTTAGGTGATTGGGCCAGCTAATCGAGCTCACCAGTACTTAATGAAAGTTATTTAAATCCTGTTTTCAGTTTAATTTTCTCCCCAGAAGATGGATTTGCTAACACAAGCCTGAAAATAGACAATTGTAATCTTCCTCTTTCTCCTTCCTTTTTACTAAACACAGTGTCTGTGCGCGGGTAGGAGACTTAAATCGATCAAAAAGGTATAAAATATATGAGAAAAAATCAGAAACCCTTCTTTGTCTTTTGTTCTCACCTGTGGTGTAGTGATAAATTAGAGTGTGAAGTTCAAAACCCTAGTTAGTGATTAGTGGTGCAAGATATAACAGCTAAAACCAAAATGAAATCTTGTTTTAGTGATTCTAATGTGAAGGTCGGCTGTATATACTCAAACAGGTTGGTACAAATAGAAAATGTACATCAAATGAGTTTCAGTGGATTTAGCCAGCGAGAGACTGACAGCCTGTGACTGACTTCTTCTGTGGTCTCGTTAATGCAGGTGGGCAGTTGCTAGGTGACACAGAGGATGATGGTGTCAGAGAAGATTAATTATTATGCCTAAGCTTAGCCTCAGAAGGCCGACCTCATTGATGTCTGTGTCAGACCAGTCTGCTCAAAGCACGGCCCATCAGACACTCAACTGGTTGCTCCTTTGTGAGGAGAACTGAGGCCATTCTCTTCCTCACATGTTCGGGCTCAAACGGGCTGAATCACACACTGTAAAGAAATAACTGAGCCCATGTAATTAACACTAAGTCCAGATACTCTTTTCAATTAAAGCTACAGTATGAAACATTTTTTTAATACTAGATATTTTAAAAAATATAAATATGATGTGCAGATATTCACTCCATTCTAACCAATGACAGCACTATTTCTGCTTGATTAATACGTTTTGGAGCATTTGTTGTCATTTCATAACAACTACCTAAAGTGCAGGACAAAGCATGTAACCTGGCAGCAGAGCAGAGCAGGGAGAGGGAGGGCTGATTGATTCTGAGTCTACTGCTAGCACTAAATACATGTACGACATGTGGTTTTGTACCTTATGCATTGTTAAGCTACATATCTTCATTTGGCAAATGAGCGTTTTGCTAAGCCCCTGGAAATGTGTTACAAATGAAAATCTGTACAAAGCGTTTTTATTGTTTTCAAAAATAAAAATACAACAGTCAAAGTGTGATGAATTCATTGCACAGGCTGTCTAAAGTAAAAACCTTTCTTCCAAGGCCAGCAACATTTCTTATAACACTACTTTGTGGGCTTAAACGCAATGGCATGACTACTGCAGCCGCTGTTTGGTATTTGTCCCATGTGTGGGAGCTGATTCTGAATGTTGTCAGACGAATGTTAGCAACTGTTTCCTACTCTACTGGATTTGAGGACGTTTACTCCAGCCAAACTTATTATGCGAGATTGTGTCACCTTTGCCTACTGTCTGTTAGTCCTTATCCTTTAAGACGTTCCTGCTGTAACACTGACAAACAGTTTTAAAAGCATGAATCTAACCTCTAGCTTGTCCAAGTATGAACGCTGTGCAGCTAAAGAAGGTCAACCTCTAAAAGTCAACCTCTGTCTGCTTATGTTAGGTCGCAAGCAACTATTTCAGCCAGCAGTGTAATACACATCACAGCAGTAACCGTCAGCTAAAGTAAGGTCCAAGCAAACAAGCAAGATATTCCGACTGAAACCTCTGTGTGGATCATTAGATCTGAACTCATCTATATTTAATATTGTTTTCCGTAGCTTTGTTTATTTTCCCACAGGCGCTTGTCAAAGCATCAGTGCTGTCATTATAAAGTGACCTCTGTGGTCTCACTGTATTTTATTTGAGTCCAAAATAAACCTAATTAAAGTATAGAATATCCTGAGAGACTACTCACCAACTATGTTGGTGAATAAAGGAGGTGCAGAGATTCAATGAATGCACCAGACAATATGTTCAGTGTTATGTATGTCCTGTTTGCATCTAAAGATGTGCCTTGCTCAAGAATACATCATATTCTTGAGCAAGGCACATCTTTAGATGCAAACAGGAAATCAAAGACGTGTCATCATAGCATTTACATTTCAAACACCTGCATAGCTGCTGATGAGACAATTAGCGTTACAGTAAAAGAGGCCACGTTTCCATGACAACAGCACAGCAGCCACCGGTCAAAGATCAAGTTCACTGCATTCAGACAGCAAACCAGACACGATACAGAAATCTTCATGGACGGTAGAGATGCGCTTAAGCAGGAAATAAGTTTGTAAGGAGAGGACACTTCATCTGTAAAGTATTATCCACACTTCACGTAGCGTTAACATAACAGCGTTTTCCATCTATATGCTAAAGTCACAAAATTCTCTTTTCCTTGACCGCCTCTGTGCACTCTCACGGGGTAAATGGAAACAGACTCTTGAATTACTTCTCTGGAGTCATGAATAATCCCACTCACCCCATGTTTACCGCTGCACAATGCTGTTATGTTTTTACAGTGTATAGACTGGTAAAGGTTTTCAATAGCATCAAGGCCAAATCATTCTAAACACAACCAGTGGTCCACCCATCCATCCGTGATCTTTACTGCTTATCTTGTTAAGAATTGCAGGGTGACTGATGCCGATCCCAGCTGTCATTGAGCGAGAGGTGGGGTACGCGCCGGACAGGTTGTCAGTCTACCTGCCAGACTCAAATATTTACAGAGACATATAGATACCTGAAGGAATAGGGAAAAGACTCTCCGCTAGCCCAGCTCTGTGCAAAGGTAAAAAGATCATCCTATCACAGCTCATTTTCTGATGCACAAAGGCCCAGAAGCTAAAATTCCTAATTTGTTTAAACTGTTAGCAAGCAAGACCACTGTTAGTTCTATGAGTAAATGAACAACAGATATTTTTAATTCAGTGACATACGGTATTTTGTTGACAAGAGGCCGTAGTTTGAGCGGGATGACATCCTCTGAGTTGATATGTTCTATTCCAGGTGGCACTGCATCCTACAGAAAGAGCAAAGACATAACAAAGTGAACTTAAATAGGTAAAACATTTCAAAATATTAAAACAGTTTGCTACTAAGTTAATATTCAAGTCACATACAGACATATAACCGTTCTGTAAAGGTTATGAGTTTACTGTGTGGGCTGTCACAGGAGAGAACTCATTGCTGTTGCAACATAATTTTAACTCTATGGGGTCAGAAAAATATGTTTGCTACCTTAACACATCATTTTAAATTATTAGCCCAAGTTTGGAACTAAGTTATTTCAATAAAATTAATGAGGAAACTTTTCTCTAGTCAAGCAGTTTGCTGTAAGAAGGTCTCTGTAGGATTTCTGTCTTTAAAAGCATCACTCATCAAGTAAACACACATTACAGTGTTTGTCTCAGTGGCACCAGTGACTCAGCCACAAATCCCAGCTCACCAGTTGTTGTGGCTGGAGAAAGTGATGAAATGGCCTTGGACCTCTTAAGTACCATAAGGGGACATTAAAGGAACAATCGGTAATATTTTGTAATGTTGTTGCAGAGGATAACCATGCTCAGTGTGAGTATCTCCACAGTTGCATCACTGGCTGCTGTGATTACAAGACAAGCAGGGCATCCATCGACTCTAGGATCAGCGGTTCATGGATTGACTCCTCTTGGCCATATGTCGAAGTGTCCCCCATGAAGGGCATCTGGCATAAAACCTACTGTATGTCAAATAAATTTGTGGACCATGATCCTCTGTGGTGACCCCATGAAATAAGCTGAAAGAGGAAATTACCCTGATAAAGTCTTATATTCTAGCCAGTGTCGTTGTGTGACATTTTGGAAATCAGGTCTGAAAGAAGGGGGAAAATAATTTACATTTGTGTCATGAAGTGAAGACAACACTGATCACTAGCTAAGTGAGAGACCTTTCAGTATCATTCCAACTTTCACTTCCTTTTCTGCTGCTTCCTTTGATCCCTCTACGTGTTTGGGTGTGCCTCCCCGTCTACTTTGACATTCATGTCACGCACATTTATCCTCCACTCAAATCACCAGGTGAAAATTAAGTCTATGAACAAAGGCACCACTACAAGGTCTTAGGCTTTCAACTAATTTTTGACACCATTGTGTCCGGTTTTCTATTTGATGCCGCTGGTCGGACAGGCGTTGTGCGCCGTGCTTGTCCCCGCCTGTGTCAAATTAAAGGTCAGCGTCTGGTTGGTGAGGCAACTCTTCTCTTCCTATTCCAGTGCAGCAAGGGGAGAAGCCCAATAAATCTGGAGGGAACGTTGTCATCTGGGAGTCGGAAAGGTCACTCCCCACAGGGAGAGGGAAGTGGAGAAACTCTCTCTCATTAAATCTTCTCGACTACGTGTTTTTTTTTTTTTATTCCTAAATGTCACTTTCATACTCGGGTCAGCTGGCCAGCTATCCTGAAAGCACCTTTAATTAGAAGTCAGACGATTCTCTGTTTACCTTGTTGAGGCTTTTAAAATCTCTGTTTTCTCTTCCGCATTTCTTTGAAATAGACTTCCATTTCATCCTAAGAGCTACTCATTCAGACAGGCTGTTCACTTCATGTTGTGGCTTGACTGGGAGATAAAACAGTTACCCAGGTGACACCTGCAGTCTCGATAATGTCCCGTCTGGCACATTCATGGGCATTTAAAAATAAAGTGGGGAAAATGAATGCTGAACCTTGGTGTACGGTCTGTCGGCTGACAGGATTATGGCTACAGGTTATCCTAACCAAACATAGTACTGCTGTGACTCAATGGCTGTTCTCAAAGAGAGATGAGTTAAAATAGATTGAATAATTTACACATAAGAAATCAATGTTTGAAATGTTTTGTAACACCGTAACTGCTGCAAATACAAAATCAAGGTGGCAAGAGGTCAGTAGTTAGGTTAGGTAAAGCGGACTGAAAGGAGAGCTGCCATTTTGAGACCCAGACAACCTGGAGAAATTTGTGAAGAAGTAATGAGACAGATTTTTGCTTAACCTATGCAAGTGCTTCATCAGAGATGCTCAGATGTACTGTGAGGCTCTTAGAGTGAGTGCAAGTACCTGCATGAATATGAAGCAGGGCACAGTTAAGTGAGAGCATTCATATGACATCTTTAACGAGTAATAGGCATACGTACGTTCGACAGAATTAGAAATCCGTGAAATCATAATCAGTCAGTATTATCCATCAACAACAAAGCTGAAGAATGTCATAATAAAAACTTCTCCTTGGAGCACTACTGCACTGTTTAATCATATCTTGAGTTCGGTCCTGAAAATGGAATAATTTTACAGTAACAAAGCCATGTGTGGACTTTATTGATGAGAGGAGCTTTGCTTGCATTGTAGGAGGTGTGGAGAACATCACATCTATGGTTGGAAAAAAAGAAATGAAGCAGCACAAGAACACAAAGAAAAAAAGGGAAATTCACAGGAAATAATAAAAAGAATTTGGTAAGATGTGAAAGATAATTGTAAAGTAGGGTCAATAAAAAGCTAAAAGGAATTAACAGACATACACATATGGCAAAAGACTGGTGCCTAAGAAAGTATTGAGAAAAGAAGTCAAGAATTATTTCACAAGGGACAAATGCATTTAGTGGAAAACTGGAAAATATACTGTAGCTTTAGATGGAAGAAAGAGGGACAGACATTCTCAACACATTCTCTATCTACAAAGCAGTAAAGGCACAAGAGAAAGTTCTAATTAAAAGCAAGTTTGACAGCAGACATAAATGCAATGTGAAAAACAGCAGCAACATTCAGGAAGGGATAGAAGTACAACACAAAAAATACAATATGGAAGAAGACGAGGAGCGGGAGAGCTTGAGCAATCCATGTAGGAAAAAACTGTCCATGTGTCCACTCAGTCAAGCAGTGCTAATAACAGTATATAGATGTACTTATCAATACTTCGATATGTACATGTATACCTCCCTCTGAAAAAAGACTAGCCCCAGGTAATCTTGACTTAGCCTCTAACCTTTTCAATTGCTCAAAATGCCTTTAGCATTTTCACAAGAGGAAAATATTTCCATTGGCGTATTTGGATTCGTGGAATTATAGCAATACAGAATACACTAAAACAGCCATTTGACGTTTTCAGAGCTGTAATAGTAAATTTAGTATTGTGTGCTACTTTAAGTCTTTTGCCTCTGTGGGAGTCATTGCATGACTTTTTATCCTTTAAGAAACGCACAGCGGCTGTTTATTTCTTGCGATCCTGTCCTTACTTAATTTAGCATTGCTCTGGAGGAGGACTTCCTCCTACACTCAGCCTGTACCTTTTAGAGACCAGTGCAGTTAATTTCTATTACAAATACATGCATTATTACGTTGTGTGCATGTTACATATATGGGCACTGGACGCACATACTTGCATTCACATCTCTGAATCAACAGTAATTCAGCTGACATGACACTCTCATAGTTCCTGCCCACTCTGCTCTGTGTGGGCGCATTGCTTCTTTCCGAGTGTGTTAAATTGGAAGTTGGCGTTGCTCTGCAGGTAAAGGTTGCATGGACTTGATTCCCTCCCACAGGCCAGCCTGCAGCTCTGCTCCGCCAGCGCTCAAACCATGTGATTGTGAGAGATTGCTGTTGTGGGGGAGATGGGGAGGGTGGGGGTGTGGGGGGGGGGTTAAGGGTACTTTAGGATCTCCCTCTAACATTAGATTTTATAGTAGGCCACCCCCGCCATTTCTCAAAACCTCACCACACACAATGCACCACATGAAATCCACCACACTTCTCAGTGTGGGAAACGGACCATGAGAAGCATCGTTGCTGTGCCAGCTACTGTGTTGCTACAGTAGGTGAACCAAACTGGTGTCTGATAATGCACATTCCTTGGCTCTCCGCTTGGCTTTGGAGTCGGTGTAGGCTTAGTTAAGAGTCGGGGTAATGGATTTTAGCACTATGTAAAAAAAAACGACTATTTCATGAAAAAAGTGGAACAACACATTAGATGCGCCAGTTAAACAGAGCATATAGCAAGGCTTATTTCCCAGACGTGGAGGTTTGGGAGAGTAAACAAGCAGTTCAATTTGAATCAGCACATTCATAAATTCATACTAAGTTCAAATTTACATTCAGTCCTCATGCTCGAGTGCTTGGATGTGCGTGAGGCTAATCTCACTGTAAACACAAACACAGAGGCTTGAAACCCTGTGATACTGGTGTCATGGAGCATGGTATCTGCTGGTTGTGTGGACTGCAGGGAGAAACGCTCCGCTGCTCACCGGGCGACTATCTGCCACAGTTTGACCACTGGGACACTCTGGGTTGTGAATGGAGAGCATGAGTCCATGCTCTAGGTCTATACTGGTTGTGTTTATCTATAGAATGAGCTCTGTGGTACAGAGCTTAAAGGACCTGTCTACATGCTGTTGACTCACTAAAAGAAATGGCCCACTACAATCTAAAAAGCTTTGTGTGTGCGCAGACTGTGCAGACAGTTACAGTTACACATTACAGATTTCACCTATTGCACTGTTACCTGTGCACCTTTATTACCAATAATGTGCACAGGGTTGCAACTAAATGTAGATTATTCCAAAAAACGTTGTTTAGTATCCCATATCCCACCTACTGATCAGTATCGGTAATCTTTACAGACGTCTAAATGTAGATTGCCAACAAACACTTTATTTACTGCAGTCTCAGTAATATTTTCTAGAAAGAACAGTGTTTAGGTGATTGATTACTTTTATAAAAATATGTTTGACTTGGTACTGTATTTATTAGTGTTGGAGCTGTATTTGACTCTAAGTACATGGTAAGATTGATCCTTTTTTTTAACCAGCTGACCCTAAAAGAAACTGACTGACTAACTAGTCAGTTGTACTGTGATGCACAAAACAGGGACACAGGCCTGTCGTTTTCTTCTCTATCTCTGTCTAAATCATACTGGTAATAAGATCATTAACACATTTTTAAAGTTTTAAAGTTAAATACACGTTTTTAAACTGGTAAATACACGTTTGGCTTCGCCTGTTTTCTTCTTCTATAGGCTCCTCCTGTGGGCTTCTGTAGATTGGCCCACAGCGCCCACTAGAGTACAAGAGCAGGGTTTCCGTGATTATGAACACTGATTGCTGTGGACAGTGTGCACTCACCCACAGAGGAGCTGCGGCCCTCCACAGGAAGCATGTTCTAGGCTTAACACTCTCAAGCTGATCATACACAGTCGGCCCAGCATGAAGTTAATGAGTAAGTGAATTCAAACATCTAGCAAGCTAAAGGAACTTTCCCAGCAGTTGGCTAACCAAACCCAAGGTTTTCCTTGTGAGGCACAAAAGTGTACTCCAGTGAGCATACGATTTGTTCTGTTTGCTTTCTGGATGTTCCAGATTGGATATTATTTTTGGAGGTTTGGTAATCCTTTGTACTGGTTATGGTAGTACAGTACTTCAAAGTATTCAAAATAAAAGCTGGCTCTGGGAACATAAGGTTGATAAGGTTGCAAGTCAGCCAGACAATAATGCCATGTAATTAATTTAACTTTGAAAGTGAGCACATACAAAATGTCAGTAATAATCTCTTCTTGCACTGGAGAAAGACTAGTGCTGATGAGTGCATACTTACCAAAATCAGTAGCTATATTGTCCAAGTTTATAAAAATCTAAGTTGCTGTGGGTTTGTATTTTTGAAACTTTCTGAGTGGTCCATAATCACTAGATGCATCTTTAGGTTAAATTACCAAATGTAGGTTGCCTGTTTGTGTCCGAGTCTGTCTGTTACTTTGTGTTTCTTCAGGGTCTTAATGACTTTTCTTGCTACACTCAAGTCAATGTCCCAAAAAAATTGATGTGATGATTCGAGTAATGCATGGCTATGAAATGCTGCGCCATATTTTGCATGAACACTGTATAACAATGGCTTACTCACTTTTCTCTAATTTGTCAGATGGTTATTTGAGAGTAAAGTGGACTTTGATACAAGATCACAGGACTGAGTTAGTGAGAGGAAATCACAGTAAGAAGATACGTGGTCAAAAGACAGACGGAGACAGGCTCAAATCAAGCCTGAAAACTGACAGAAAAAGAGAGAAATTGGCTGTCAGACAGACAGAAAGAGATATTCAGAAATAGAAAGTGTGAGGCACAGGCTACAGTAGATAATAATAGGGGGAGAAAAAAAGAGAAAGGGAAAAATTAGGCATGAAAGCACCACTAAGGGAGAAGGAGGCCTTCACCTCGAGGCCCATTCAGAGAGACAGAATGGTCAGGCTGTGCGGGCGATCTATATACATCCATAATCACAGCACTCTAACAGAGCCTAATGCTTTATGACGGCCGTGCTGGTCTTGAGACGACTGTGGGTGGTTGTGGGTCGTGGCGAGCCACAGGAATAATGACTTCAGTTAATCTGCACTACAGGACAGTCAGTCTCATGGGACTCCATGTCAACTGGCGTCACTGGATCAATAGCGTCTGTAACACTGAACTTTCTCCTGCTGCCTCCAGCTGATACCTCCCACTGACAGTTCACTGCATCCTCACCTTGCTGCATTTGCTTTCCTGATGTCGCTTTTGATCTCTTGAGTGTTGAACAACCAAAAAAAAAGAAAAAAAAAGAGACAACATTTTCTTTACCTGAGCTGACAGAGGAGCTAAAAATAGTAGCTTTCATCTTGGTGAAAGATTGGTTTTAGGTGGTGTGCAGGAGCTTGTCTGCGTTCCTCCGTCCTCCTAGCCAAGATGATGGAGTGCTTTCAAGTTGTGGTGCAGGGGTCGACCATGCAGTATCATCATGCTGCACTCTCACAGCGTTGGCTAGCTGTGTGTCTGTCAGTGCCTGAGGAGCGGCAGCAGCTTTACTCTGAGGCAGCCAAATCCCACAGGCCAGACAAGGTTCTCTGATTCCTGAGGCAGCACTTCCCACCGCTCACTTCCATCCTCCCACATCACTCGCCGCTCACTCTGCAACTGACAGACAGTTGTCTGGCCGAGGCTTGACATTCGGTGTACACAGCGCCGAACCCTCCGACACAGGCACTGTCAATCAAACGACACTGGAGAGGAACCCTCAGATGTATTTGGACAAGAGGATGATGATTTTAGCCGTGCAGATTGCATGGAGGGGAGGATCAGGGCATCGCTCCCTAGCCATGTGGCTCTGCCACCTGTCCTCTGGATGGAGCCTGCGGCCTCTCATACACTGATGCTGTGTGGTGCTGTGAGACTGTGGCTGTGGGCTGATTTCCGTGTGACAGAGACAGATAGAGGAGACCAACCTTTGATAATGTGAAAAAGGAAATAGGGTTTCTTTCCCTCTGTGTATCCAGAGAGGCTGATAAGATGACTGTTTACAGGCGTTACAGTTTGTTTCCATCGCCACAATTCTCTGCTCGAGGATGTTCACAGAATCATAGATTTCAGCTTTAATTACACATTGTGGGAAAAAAATTATTTTGTTCCCAAATGCACTGCAGAATCACAACAGCATTTTAGCAATACTATTCTGGCCACAATCATCTTATTTGTAAACTGAACAATTAACAGTTTAAAGTCCAAATGACAATTTGAAAGAGTATAATTTTCAAAATGCCAGAGCGGCGATTTTGATTATAACCCTACATAATCAACAAGTCTTCACTTGATGACAACTGTTGTGACAAATTTATTCAACTGTGCTTAAATAACATTAATTTGGTAAGTTGGCAAAACAACAAAACACAAACTGTTTACTGGTTAATATGCTCTCATTTTGCTATTTGAAGAATTAAGGAATCTGTGTTTTTGCTGTTGATTTAGATTATACTAGATGGTGGGAGCAGGCAGGTCTGCAGCTGTGAAGTGTAAATAACAGGTGTAGTGCGTAGACAGATTCCCTCAATGCACTTTAAAAAACCCCATCATGTCATCATTTAAAAGCTCTGAATTAAGGTCTCTGGGAGTCAGAGCTGTGAGGTAGCTTATACTGTCTTAACAGCTAGAACACAGAACTGTCAGCTTTATCATTGCCAGTCATGTATCAGAACAATGTAAGATGTGACCTACCAGCATTATCATTGTCATCATCATCATCATCATCATCATCATCATCATCATCATCAGTATCATTATTGTTGTCAGAAACTGAAAACTGATAATGCAGATAATGAGAGAAACTTTGTTAAATTTATGAAACATCAGAACCTTCATTGTATCTAGACTGCCTGCCAAATATCTTCCCTCCAAATAACAAAATGATGAACAAGCTAAACGGAGCGTCTGTGTGCGTGTGTGTGCGCGTGTGTGTGTGTGCGTGTGTGTGTGTATGCGTGTGTTTGCGTGTGAACCTAATAAGGGGAACAACCAGGCAAGTGAGCTAATGTATAAAAGCAAAAACCGGCAGGGTTAGGGGCTGTTGATCTGGATCTACAATTTAAAATTTGCTTTTATTAAAAAACATATCAGTTTCCATCTGTTGAAAATGTGTCTGGTCTGGAGCTTGCTCCTTGTGACAAAGCAACACACAGTTGCTATTATAAAATAACTCTGCATATACATATCTATTTGATTAATTGTAAAAAAAAAAAACAATAATTGGAACACAGGGAAAAAGCATAATAAAAATATTAAAAAACAAAAATATCTCAAGAGACTATCAGAGATGTCCAGCGTTCAGCTTCCAGTAAGAGCGGTTATTTTACAACAAAAGAGAGTCTGATGAGTTACTGCAGTGAAGATGAGACACAACAGCAGCTGCTGATGAACTGTTTAGGAAGTCTGGAGCATCTTGTAATCGGTTGATGTTAGATTTGATTCTAATTAGACATTGTCATGAATGGAAAAAAAAGAAAAGAAACCAACAAAACAACTAACAATAACTATTGTTGCAGGATATGTCTTTAAACAAACAGTGATTATTGTCATCGAACATTTTTAGTTAAGTTTGGGTGTCGTATTTGGTAGAGAAGGTCATCGTTTGGTGGCAGGTTGGTGGTTTAAACCCGGCTCCCCCTGGACACATTTTGAAGTGTCCTCCGAGGAGTAGTTTTTAGTTTTAGTTTTCTATATATAAGATACTTATATAAAGATGCACCTTAAGACAAAGGTGGTTAGGGTTAGGAAACAAGGTCGAGTGATGAGAGTTGGGGAAATTAAGTGGTAAAGGTGATAAGACCCAGACATTACAAAATCTCACATAGAGACCTACTGGCAATTGAGAATCACCAGTTCACCTAACATGCATGTCTGTGGACTGTGGCAGAGAACCAGAGTACCTAGGAGGATAACCATGCAGGCATGGGCAGAATGTGAAACCCCACACAGAGAGGCCTCAGCCAGCTGGCTGGTCTAAACCCAAGAGTTTCTAGCTGTGAGGCTTTATAGAGACGGGTGACATCAACATTATCAGGACAGATCAACATTGTGATCAGCCTTAGTACAAAATTGTATTGTCATGACAAAATGTGAAATCCAATCAAATGAAGTGTGCCCTCAAAGTCAGCAAAGAGTGTATAGATTTTAGAAATCTAGATAGTTTTCTTCAGAGGAGCTGTTACATTTCACAGAAAAAAAGCAGTATTTGAGCCTCATTGAGCCACAGAGATGAGACAGCATGAGCGAGTGATAATTTTCAGAGGTGCTAACTCCCTGCCTCTCTCCAAATGTCTAAAAGACTCTGAAGTGATGTTAGCAATCACAGCTTAAGACTCACTGAACCCTTTGATAATCAGTAGAGCCTTCTCTCATAAATGTCACCACGAGTCTACTGTGCTACATGGACATATTGTGCTGTCATGATCACCGTCCACATCAGACGGTTTTCATTTACTTGTGCTTTATGTGTAAATGTTTTTTTCACCATCTGTAATGTGATATGAAAATGTTAAAACATTTACTATTCTTTGCGCTTCAGAGCTGATTTGATAAACATTGGACTCTATTCATCCCTAATTAGCACGTGCTTATTTCTTTCTTCATTTGAGCCATGTTTCTAATATTATTTGGTGCTGTTTACCTTGATAGCATGATCGACATCAGTAATGCTCTATATATACTGTATCTATATCCATGTCTTCATTAACTGGGAGGAGTTGGCACCATTTGGTAGTAATGTTAGCATTATTTGCTAATGTTACCTTAACTTGAATGCAAAAGCATGAATGGCCCTCTATCTGGAAACCTCTCCATGGTGCCTCTCACCTGATCAGGCATAGGCTCCAGTGCCCCCCCACAAACCCAATGGCTAATATATGGATGCAGAATTAAGTCTTTGCATAAATGTCTTGCATTAGCTTTTTTATATTGATTGATTTATGGTTTTATCTTCAAACACCTGATGTTTTGTTCATAATATATGCACAGTATGTCTATATATTTAACTTGCATTTTTGATTTGACTGTATTTCCTGGTTCGCTTACTATTGAGGGGGCACTTGAGTCTCCCATAGATGAATTGCTCTAACTGTGTTAAGCTTTTGATATTTGACCAAGTTTTCCAGGTGCAGAATTAGAGCAAACCATTCTCTCTGGCTGTAATTAAATCTGTTCTGCTAATGATCCAATTAAATCTGAGGAAGTTAAAGAAAGGCTATGGCACTTTAATTATGTCATGTCAGTGAAGAGTAAAACATTGGCATGGCCTTCCTTGGCTTCACAGTTGGCTCACTGGCTAACTCATACTGGAGAGGACTTCTCTGGCCCCTTGTTTGAATGATGTTCTTGCGTGATAATACACAGCAGCCTCACAGTTCATCTGACACAGCTTGAGGCAGCTTCCCTCTTCTTTTCACTAATCCTAAAGATGCTCAACATATTAATCCATATTTTTTAAACTATTGACTATTTGACACAACAGAGTTTCTGTTATAGTTTATAATGCTGCTAAAAGAAAGTACAGAAGGGAAAAAGAACAACAAAACATGATATAAATGAAGCAGTAGATCACTATAAAGACACGGGGGGGGGGGAATACATCTGGTAGGACTGACAGGAATTAGTTATTGTTGAATGTTTGTCTCCTCCTAATTGTCCTGTTTTCATTATTTTCTCAAGAAATTGACCCCTGAAGGGAGGAACCACCAGCATGGTCCTGACCGGGAGTTTGCAGCATCTATTAATTGCATTTACCGAACGCAAATAACAAGGAGGGTTGTAGAGGTTTTGCGCACAGTGCAAATATTTGCTCTGAGTTATTAAAAACATAAAATGTGGCATCATATGTAAGAAGTGGTAAACCAAAATTTATCAAACCAAAATGTAGATTTGTAGCCATTATAGTAGTGTAGTGTGCTTCCACGGAGGCCAGGCTGTACTTGCTGGATGTGAACATTATACCTTCGAAACGTCAGCATGTTAACATTGTCACTGTGAGCATGTTGTTAGTGAGCAGTTAGTTTAAAGCAGTGCTGTAAGTACAGTCTCACATAGATAGTAGTTTGCAGAATAAATTTTACATTGTCATTTTGTTTCAAAAGTTTCCCCTTTTTTAATAAAGGTTTAAGGTCATCAGGCTCATTTCCTCCTGTTCCCTCTGCTTCCTCTTCATCAAAAATCCCATTAGTAAGCTTATCGTCTTCAGGTTGCTGCATTTAGAGGCACAGACATAGAACTTGGCCAAGAAGCACAAAATCATTTCTAATAGGGTGTTTGGCAGAGTGCTAGCAAATGACCTAGGGGCTGCTGAGAGGCCGGGCTGTCTGAGCTGCTTCTATCAGTTCTGGATCTACATGGCCCGCGGCCGTGTGTCTCCAGTGAGGTGATGGGAACTAAGACCCTGGCAGCCCCGGCTGGGTCAAGGTGGCTTCCTGCTGTCTGAGACTCACAGGAATGCCCGGCTCGATGCCAGCCACGTCACCCCTGCCAGTTTAACGCTACCATCTGCCCCCGCTCCTCCTTTCGCTCAGCCGGCCTCGTCAAAACAAGTCAAGATGGCAGCCCCAGGTGGCTGTGCATGACAGCTACAGCAGAGGGGATGGCGGGAGATGCTGAGAGCCGCTGTGCAGTAGTGGCAATCATCCAGGCTGGTGTTTTACCATATAAACACCTCAGCACCTTCTCAGCTGAGAGATGGTGATGTAGGAACCTGCTGCCTCTTCCACCAGACAGACTCTTGGTTGAGGGGGACTGGCAGACTGCCTGCACTCTGCAACACGGGGCACTGCTGCAGTTTGACTTTTAAGCTGCTGTCTGTCTGTTTATGTTTCATGTTATTTAAAAGGTAAAACTTCTAGTAAAACTTCAGTGATCTCTGGTTTCATTCTTTTGTGGATTCATTTGTTCTTCAAAAACATTTTTATCTCATTCGTGTGGTTCAGCATTGAATAGTGAAGTGAGAAAAGCACCCCTGTGCTGTAAATATGTTAATATTCTATATGTTGCAGTTAAATAGTTTATTCTATGGGGAATCTTTAATAAAAAGCATACTAAACATTCACCATGTGATAAACTTTAAGGGGTTTGGCTGGCTCCAGTTCAGCGACTTTGTAATTTGCATTCAAATTACAGTAAAAATAATTGTCTGGAGTAAGAATAGGCTTGCAGTGGTATTTAATTTATACTGGGAGCGTGGAGCATTGTGAGCCACTGAATCAGACCAATAGAAATGGCAGAAAGAGTTAGATTAAATTAGTAAGTAATTCTCTATATAGCATGAGACACATTAAATAAGTAGTATAGACCAAAATATGACATTTGAAACAAGTGGAATGGACTGAGTTGTGCTCCACCTATCAACAGGTTCTAAACTGGAAATCACTCGTCTCCACTCTCAATTAACAACACAAATTTTTTGCTGTAACAATTAATTTATTTGAAGAACAATATAAACCTCTTGCACAATTGCATTAAACCATATATTAATAATGTTAGATTTGGAATGCTCTAACTGGATATTAGAAATGTATTTTTTTTTATTTTATTTTCCTCACATTGCTCAAACACCTGCCAGCTGGGTTTATAGTCGCTTAGTTACTGCACGGAAGACTGAATGTAATACATGTTTACTCGACTTAAACTAGGCAATCTGAAAAATGAAATCTTATTATAGAATATGAAATTATATGAATGAATAGTTATGTGTATTTTTCCAAAGCTCCAAACACCTTCAGTATTCATCACTTAATTTTAAAAGCAGAATTAGGTGTATTTGTGTATTTGTGCCGTGGGTAAGCATATCTCTGTTTCACTGTACAGCACCATGCCAAGTCTGTTTTTGAACAGATGACATAAAATAGTAAAGAAGGGTTTTCTACACTCATCTAGTATCAAAATGTACTTGTGGGTTGTGTTATAACATTATTTACACCACATAAAATATTAGTTTTCTACTCTGTAGGATTAGTCAGGGTCAGACAGACAGTTGGCGGTGATTGAATTGTTGAATTTCCTCGTAGGTGATGTCATCATTGTCCATCATTGTCTCGTCTTTTCATCTCGCATCCCTCTGTCTTTCATCCTGTTGTGCTCAGTAGGATTTGAAACCTGCGCTGCGATTCACTCTACTTCCCTTCTTCCTTAAACCATTTCTCATTACTGGAAACGCAGAGGAGACACCACTTGGCCAAAGCTGCACTGATGTGTGATGCATGGCAAGGTGATGGTGTTATTGTTGCAGGAGTGCAGTGTGATGAAAGGATAAATGAATCCTCCAGGTTAATGGAAGGAGGCGGCCCAACGTGCAGCCCACTGAGTGGAGCCAGGTGTAACCGAGCTGGGAGGAAAATCTCTGGCTGGGCAGTGGAGCTGTTTTTCATGTTCTGAATGTCGCCGTGCTCATTTCTGCCAGCGACAGTGGGAATGATTTGGATGTCACCTGCTATGGGTATGCTTCTGAAACACGAGGTCCATCCAGCTGAATGTATCATTGTCATTCAGCTCACACGCTCTGTGCTGTGCTCCTTCTGCAGAGAGGCTGCAGATGTTAGACATGACAACTCAGGTTAACCTGACAAACAGCTGCTGTTCACATAAACCTCTTGTCAAATTAAGGGACCATATTAACACGAAGACGCTTTCTTAGTTTATAAGCTGACCTGCAGTGGTGAGGAGACATTTGGTTTTATTGTTATCTGACCTTTTTTCAATAATCATTATTGTTTTCACTGTGTGCTACTGAAATCCTTTAAACAGTTCTTATTTAAATTTCCGCTGGCATCAGTCAGTCTGTGACATGACTAGCATGCAGAGTTATTCCAACCACTTTAATCTGCTCTTATTATGCTTTTATGAGCAATTCTCAGCATTATTGTGGGAGTTGGTCATGTAATTACTTCCAATTGACTGCCTCTGGAATATTATTCATTTTGCAGTTCCTTGGTGAATTTTAGAAAATGCCTCCTGTTGGATTAATATCATTATTTCTTTTAAAAAGAATCCCAGAAATGCTGCCTCACTAGAAATAATTCACAGTAGCTCATTTTCAGCCAGCTGTGAATATTGTTACAATGGTCTGTGTTAACAACTTGCATGGCCTCGTGTCACTACTGCCACCTATCACACTTTGAAAAATAATAATTAAATTAAGACTGCAAATACATGTGCCTGTGATCTTGAGTCTAATTTAATTAGGTGAGACAGCTAACTGAAACAGAGGAAAAGCAGATTTTGTATTTTTATGTAATTGATGAAAAATACAATATAGACATTGTTAATATTGTAAATGACTAGTGTAGCTAGAAACAGCTGTTTTAAAGGAATATACTGACATAAATGGGAAGAGGCTGATGATCAGGACATTAGTACTTAGTCTTCCAATAGCACATAATGTTTGCTAATGCAATTGAATTGAGAACTGCTCATTAGGAAACCTTTTACAATAATAATAGCTCATGTGAAACATGGTAATTCCTATGTGTTTCCAAACCTTTGGCTACTGTTGCATATCACAGTTATGACACTGAGTTAGCTTGTGTTAGCTCTGTTTTGTAGATACTCTTAATTTAGAAGACGACCTTTAACCTCAGTGTTGAGCGTCTTACTCTGAGCTCTCCCACACATGTGTATTCAGTACCTGAGGAGGTGCAGGTGGCAGACCATTGCTTTACGATAACAGCACATTATGTGAAAATGCTTTGACAGTAAATCTTCATTCCCCACACCTTTACCTGCATTTCCATAAATTTGCATCGCTGTTGTGTAAGTAAGTGGGGCGCTGGGAAGCTGAGCGTCCTTGAGGCCTGTGTTTTTGAGCTCTCAAGGACAAACCGCTCTTCAGATACAATTGTTATTATTACTTTTTAAATGAAACAGGGATGAGGAAAGGCATCATTTCATGCACCAGATTGTTAAAATACGTGTACTCACCTGACACCCTGGATCACTGTTTTCCTAGCTGCCTCGCTCTTGCATGCGTACCTTCTGGTACTGTATCCATTAGAAACAATAGAAAGTCATTTGACCTGCTGAGGAAAAGCAGCTGCCTTTTAAAACGTTGTGCAGTGTACTTCTGGACCTCGCCCTTTGTACAGCTTATTTATGTTATACCTGTCTGCTTCTCTCGGAAGGATATTAGTCTTTTGTCTCCTAGAGCTGATTGGACAAATTGAATTACACAGCTGTACTCCAGTATTTACTGCAATTTGTCTCCCGGTTTCCACAGTAACCAATACCCGTACAGTATCTTAAGATGCATTGAGATGCTACACTACTCTGCAGTTAGAGGAAAGAAGGAAATGAATGAAGACTTCTGGCAGTATGCTATGTTGGCAGTGTGTTAGACTGGCATTACATTTTTGATAGAGGGAACCGAAAACAGGCCTCAGTGGTTGATGCGTACATCTTCTCATAGTGCATTAAAATGATTAGAGATACAGTTGCTGTTGTTGTGTTAATGTTAAACATAAATCATAAAATAATGAAACTGGAAGACCACAACGCATTCTCACAAAAAAAATACAATAAAATTAACTCCACTACAGTTAATTGCTACGTACACATTAATGCAGTTAATAACGACATAACACACATGCTTGTTTTTTCACTATAGGCTTTGTAATTTTATGTTGCAAATACAAGTGCAAACTGTTTTTGTGATACACACATAAGATGCAGTCAATCTATTCCTAGACTACCCCCATTAACCCCTGATGGGAAAGGTGAACAAAATGATAATTTTTCCTCTTGGCAAAACATTTGAGCACTTCGACAAGTCAGCAGTAAAAACTGCGACTTCTGACAGTAGCACCGTTCCACATCTATCAGCTGTTATCATTTATTAGATGATAGTAGATGTAGATGAAGATGCATTTAGTGCTTAAAAGAGTTGTGTCCATTTTCTTGCCACCTCCCATGGTTGTTGTCTCTGTTTTTACATTATGGCAAACACATAAACTAGGCTCGAGCCTGTGGCTCAATAGAAATGTTTTAATTAACTGAAACAATGTTTAATCCAATCCTCGGGACAAATGGGTGCAGCAGAAAACCCAGTGTTGCACTGTGGTCTGTCTTTACGCTCCAGGATGAAGTGGATTTGGACGCGGGCTGTATGAATGCCTCGATGACTTCCCCGAAACCTTTGGATTACGACTAAAAAGCACTCAGCTGGTCAGGTTCACAGCAAAGGATTTATGGAACTCTGCTTTGGGGAAGGTGCCCAAATTTTTTTCTTAAATTCCTTCCTCCTATCATCATGTTGTTATTTTCTGGATGGAAATGATTAGAAACCAATGTTCTTTGAAGGTGCTAAACATAGTTACCCTGTAAGAATCTTGATACCTCCTCATTAATACCTCCATCCAAGACAGATGGGAGAGTAGTTTTTCACCATGGACGCTGATGTTTTACAACATAGCAAACAAATACAAAAATAGAAGGTATTTACTATAATCACGCTCTGTTGAGTTGCTTGCTTGCTGAAAAAGCACTTGGAGTAACAAGGCCGGAAGAGAGGCTGAAAAGGTTCTTGCAGTCATCTGAAGAGAAATTCTCCCGGGTGTCTTTATTGGTGTTTTAATCAACTCCAGCATTTTATCGATTTCAGCAAGAGGCATTTCATAAAGCAGCAGGCCAGAGCAGGTTGGCAGTGTGTACCTTTAGCTGAACAAGCAGCAAACTTTTCTCCCTGGGAACCCCAAGCAATGGTTCACCGTCAGAAAACTACACCAATGTTTCTCTCCCCACTCCTGGAACAAGGACATTTTTGCAATGCACTTTGTCTGCAGCTCAGTGCTCAGATAATTAACAGCCCCAATCAGAATTCTGGCTAAAAGGCTCAAGTCTACCTGTGGCAGTGTTGTCAGCCCAGTAGCTGTTCTGTTTCTGCTTGTCTCATTAGATTAATGACAATTTTCATTACATTACTCAGTCTATATTAACATCTACATCCCTATCTGAAAAAATAATCAGAATATTGGCTTAAAGGCTTCGTTCTCCCGTGTCTTGGAATGTGACTCACATCTCCCTTGCAATCAGCAGCACAGACCGATGACTGTGAACAATATTGTCCTGCATTAATTACACTGATAAACCAGGACCTGAGTTGATATTACAGGGACATATTCTGGTTAGTAATGTCTTTACAATAATAGTGCTTACCTGACTTAATTGCCCTCTGAGCTTGAGTGTAAGGTGCAGTGGTCTTAATGCTGCATCCAGTTCATTATCATGTCATCTCTTTTTCATTAATGTTACTGCCATTTTCTATCAGCTAGTGCAGGAATAGCCCAAAATGCCTTTTAGAGATTGATATCAGCCGAATAATGCCGCAACTAATTTGTTGGTGTTATTATACTGATAGCACGATTCATAAAAAAGATACTGAAAAGGCTGGATTAAGCACTTATTATTAAAAGTAATCATTCCTCGTCACTCACAGCTGTTGCTAGAATGAAACAGATATTATGGGCTGTTATTGATGTTATGAGTCCCCATTGTTTACACAGTAGTTATTGGGCTAAAGATAAATTCATCTATTCTAAAATACTGAAGGATTCAGGTATTATATTTTCCCTGGTCAAATGGGTAGTTTATCATTTTTGATAGGAAGGACCTAAGACACTGTAATAGCCACGGTATATATGGGGTTGCTCCAGTTATTGTGGCTGCTCAGTGATTCCAGACAAAAAAATCTCAAAAAACTATATTGCATCGGTTGACATGCATTTTTGTGCAGGTTTGAATGATCATCATTAAAATTAGATGATAAGATCAAACATTCTACTAAACAAACTATCCTGGCTCTGTCTAAAGTTCAGCTTACTGGCATCTTTGAATATTTTTATTTAATCATTATCTTCTAATCTTTTTTTTGATAATTTGTATAAAACCAAAGTTTAAAAACAAGAATTTTCCATTTGTAGTTAGTTGGCCGGTTGTCTCCCAAACTATTGATTTAACAATCATAAATCCCTCATGATTTCACCCAGAAACAAACCAATAAGACCAACTTCCAGAAAAAGTTGACAACTTCTGGCCAAGGTTAGAAGTCGACTATCTTGTCGATAGATTGTGATCTTTGTCTGCAGCCAGACACCACACTGTCCTTGTGTGAATGTTAGATTTACCTGAGCAGCAGTATACCAAAGCTACAACTTTACAGATTCACTGAGCTGGAAACAGTTGAAAATGTGTCAGCTTGAGTTAATCATGCTTAACTGGTGGCTTTATGAGAGTGCACATCATGTTTATTGTGAATGGACTGGAGCTATTTAGTGCACATATATGGCAGGTTAGGCAATGTATATTCACAGGTAGGTCCCATGTACTTTACTAGCAGCTGCATTCACTGACAAGGCTCCAGGAGGGCGAGCATGTAAGATTATGACATCATGTGAAAATTTTAAGATTGCACACATTTACTGTAGAGGATGCCCACTGCAGTACATTACTAAGTATTAGTATAAAATGATATACTGTACATCCAGAGCTGCTTCTGACAAACAGCTGGACTCATAAAAACAGCTGAGGGATGTGTTGGATACATTCCCCATGGGTCTTTTGATAGTAGACCCAGTTTCACGTTATTTAACCCAGTTGGATGTGGAGGCGGAATTAACAGGTTTAAAAGCAGATGAGAGGAATTCTGCTGCGGGATTAGCACAACACATGCACACATATACCACAACCAGAGGATTTCTCTGAGATTAAACAATCGACTATTTTTATCCCTCTTCCCCAGAGCCAA
Source organism: Ctenopoma multispine (assembly GCA_034779795.1). NCBI lineage: Eukaryota > Metazoa > Chordata > Actinopteri > Anabantiformes > Anabantidae > Ctenopoma > Ctenopoma multispine. The sequence continues at coordinate 22,523,897 of JAUYWH010000018.1, read as the reverse complement.
CCTTACCTATGCTTGACGCAGATAATACTCTCGATTGTAATGAAGTGGTGGCTGTTTGAAGTTTCTCCTTGGCTGTTTTGATTAAATGAATTCCTTACGGTACCTCCAACACAATTTATGGAACTCCCTCCCACGCTTTGTATTTTCAGTGATTGAACTGCCTATGGAGGGAGATTTAAGCACATTCATTCTAATTCTTCCATCAATAAAACTATACAAGCGTATAGTGCCTCACTCATCAGTACATCCCATGTTGTGTTTGATTCTTTTTTATAAATGACCTACAGTTTATCTATTCATGTTGGATCGTTGCCAGATGTCTTGATAGGACGCGACATTACACATAAATATTTGTACGAGCAGTATGTGTTTCATACTAATATTTCTAACATTTACTAGAGCGTCACCAGTTAGAAATCATACTTCAGCAGGCCAAGAAGTAACTCAAGGTTTAACAGCTATGATATGTGATTGTTTTCTACCTGTGGACTAACTCCCAAGATTTCTCTAGGGGCCCAGTGAAGTGGCTGATGCTACACTCTGTTGCTTTTACTGTAGAGACAGAACATCTATTTAATGTGTAACCAGTGAGCTGTGTAAAAGGGGGAACTTGATTTGTTTGCTGCAGATTATAATATGTCTAATTACAGTATGTTTCACATTTTGGCATTAATAAATCACCTCATTGATTTTAGTACTTTTGGATAGCTACACTGCATTGTCCAATGTGCCATTGTGCCAAAATAATTGGGATTATTAAATCACTAAAACGCAAATTAATATAATTTTATACAAATTAGAGAAAGAACAACTGAATACATTTTCACCTCCTACATTTAAGATAAGGATTCCTATCACATTGACCTTGGTGTTTTTGTTTATGTAAATTATAACACAATTAGCAAAGATAATTGACAACTTCACCGTATACTTGTTTACCGTTATTACCGTTTTGAAACTTGGTTTCACACATTAGTTTATCTCATATCAAAGATACAACCTATTAAAGCGTGTTTTGTTACGTTTTTGGATAAGGGAGTTAACTCTAAAATGTGAAATGCACACAAAAACAGTAAATTAATCATTAAGAACACCCGATTAAAAGTCTGCAAGGTCAAAAACAACAGTTGGAGCTAAATATAATTAGTACAGGAATCACAAAATAGACCAAAAGTAAAACTGTGGAAATAAACATTAAACAACAAATCACGCAAGCTTTTTAAGGGTATCAGTAACAAATTATCAACATGTTATATGTTAAGTTAATTGCTAACATATTGTCATATGTTATACATATTGTCCGTTTGCAATTATGTTTTCTACATAAAAGTGTTTGTGATTGAGGATTAGTTTCATAGAAAGATCATTTTTAGGAGACTGGTTTGCTGTTTTTCTATAAAAACTCATGGTTGTTAATAAAATAGAAGCAGATTTAATGTATGGTAACAGTAAACGCTGTAAAGCTGTAAAAACGAAAAAGCTACTGACATAAATATTTAAAGCTCTCTCATATGCCCATTTGCATGCACTTTGGAGACAGACCCTAACACCTTGTCAGTTTCCCGCATTCTGTTAAGACGCCCACAGTGGAGGCTTCATTATTGACTCATTACGTAAAATAACACCTGTGGATCATCAGTCAAACTTTATTCCGCACTAGACAACTAATCGTGAAAAAATGACCTATTAATGTTCAAAGTGACAAAACCGTGGTGGTTGTGCTAATTATGATGAGAGTTATGGCAAAGGTCAGGCAACATTATGGAGGAACAAAGTCCTCATAGGTAGGAAGTGAGGGGGAGTAATGGGTCAGAAAATAATTGGCCTTCAATTATTGGACAGCTTTGACTTCTGGTTTCTAACCAATAGTGTTTTATGATCAGAAACCACTATTAACCACCAGAAATGATTCTATAACCTTCACCATGTGTTTATTACTGCAACCATGATGACGAAGGTAATTTAACCTTGATGAAGTCCTTATTTTAATTTTCACATTGTCACAACATAATAGGGTTTATTAATTTGTACTTACGGCGTGGAAACACGTAATGGGTCATAACAGAGGGTAGGGAGAAACAGTCTATAATGCTGACGCATGTTTTAAAGCCTACATATTTATATTTCTACTTATATATAAATACTTATATCTTATAATTTCAAGTAAAGCCCCGTTCAGACAGACTAAACATTAAAAAGGGAAGTTAGAAATAAAGTATTATTCTGTTCCATAATTAAAGTCATCTGTCAATTACAATTACAGCCAAAAGAGAAAACTAAAAGCTTCCAAGAGGAGACATGGGAGATATGAAAAGTATATTGATGTTGGATATCTGACTGTACAGAAGAAGAAAGTTTGTCAAAAAATATCAGGTAATTGTAGCTGTAATTATACTGGTGGTGGGGGGGGGGGGGGGGTGAAAAAATGACCACCACATGCACCACATGGAATTAAAAAAGCTTAACTGACCAGTGCAGGGA
>JAUYWH010000018.1:22454678-22521316 GCA_034779795.1 Ctenopoma multispine | reverse complement strand
ATATGCATCTAGTGGGTTTTTCTTGTGTAGGAGCACTTTGAAAGAAAACAAAAACACTCAGGATAGATAATAAAAAAGAAGATGAACCCCCTGCCCCCCCCCCAAAAAATGACCACCACATGCTCCACATGGAATTAAAACAGCTTAACTGACCAGTGCAGGGAATATTAAAATCTCCCCACTTCTTCTAGACAAATAAATCCAGTTCAGATGGGGCTTAAGAATCCTCGGATATTTGAAATATTCATTCTCCGCCTGTGACGCAGGCGTTGCTGCTCTGACTGAATATGCATATCAACATACATTCAGTACTCTATTGCTGTGTGCATTCAGGCAGGATGCATGAAGTACGTTTCAGCTGAAGAACGGATGGATCGGTGGACCATGAGAGGCACAGTTGCATTGGGTGGGATGAAAAGCATGAAATAAGTTTGAGCATTATCAGGCAGCGACATGCAGAAGGTTGGAGTCACACAGACTCATACAGACAATATTAGTAGCTTAAACCTGTATTTTTCACTGTGGCGTTTCATTTGTCACCTTCCAGCCAAACAGGTTGTAGTAAGTTCAGCCTTGGTAAATGAGGAACTATTTATTATGGGAATACCTTTGGTGATAAGCAGAAATGGCTTTGATGTTCTAGGCACTGGATCAACATAAGCACAGAAACTGCAGAATAATACGTGACGAAACATTTCATCTGTGTTGATGTTCACTCAGCCTTCTTGAAGAGAGGGTTTCCAGTAAAGAGGATACTTTTGTGGGTGTCTGGGTGAGTAGAAACTTGAATGAGAACTTGACTGCAGGCTTATTCACTTGTGTTGCATCAGTCTGTGACAATGACAAGCAGAATTAATGTGTATTTTTAGCAAACAGGTTTGGATCTCCTTTTTTTTTTGCCTTTTATGTATTACTGCAATTACCCTCCTGTAATCTAAAGCAGTGTTTTTTAAATAGCTAGTTTTCTGTTTGAAACAAGAGATGGCCTAGATCAAACTACTTCTACCTTTTTATGTTTAATGCAGTATTATTTTATAAGCTGCACATGGCTGCAGTACAAGAAAACCTCCTCACTCTAAAATGTCAGCTTTTTCATGACTGAAAAAAAAAACAACTTTCTTTTAAGACTGACACCCCTGATATTTTAAAATCTAATTTTTGAAAGGTGGGTTTTTGCCGCTTAGAGTCATCCACATTAGTCATAACATGAAGAGCTTTTAGACATTTGAAGGAAAATAAGTCTCTCTGAGTAGCAAAGCGCTGTGCAAATGAACACAAAAAAAGAAGCAATTAGTTTGTATTGCTGCAGCAAATATTTGTAGTTTCTCCTCAGTGTGACAGATGACGACTCGATTTCACGACATCCATACTGCTGATCCGATGCGTCGCCCTGCTCAGTGGCTGTCTGGTTCTCCTCTGCGTGGTCCTGAATGTCAATCTGCAGAGCTCCCACACACTCAGACAGTAGCTACCAGTGATGCTGCACTAATTAGCCAACCCTCTCGAGTAGCCAAACCCTCCCAGTGGCATCTGTGCCAAACAGAATTATTAAAGAAGGAGGGAAGAGGAGTTGCACCTCCTCTGCAGAGGAGCAAACGCCCAGGTTCACTTTAGCATTCACTTCGTCGCCCTCTGGCTAAAGAGCCTGCGCTGTCATCAATATTAACACCTAGATACATCCGTCCCCGTAAAGCATATTTTTTAGCCCAACCTAATGAAAATTTCATGTGAATCGCATAATTAGAATTCCTTATTCAAATGAGCACTGTCTAAGCAGCGGAGATGATTTGTGGCTCAGTGACTAAAAAGCTGTTGTGTGGTTGCTGATGCTGCGTCTGTTTTACAGTTTAGTCAAAGTAGTGGAGGTGTGTGTGTGTTAGATGGTGGCTTAGACTCCTTTCAGTGTTGCAACCAGAACTGCCCAGCTTATGGCTTATAAATGGATTCATTTTCTAATTTTTAAATTTAATAATCATTGGCCCCCCCTCTACACAGCGCTTGGCCTTCCTCACCTCCTGTCTTTTGGCATTCTGTCAGCTTTGATGGCTTATTTGCTGATTTGTTTATACATTTATTAATTTACCCAACCCCCCCGCCTTCCAATTTTAGCTGACATTTCTTGTCGAGATACGAAGGATGACCTTTGAAAAGAGAACACTTCCTGCCAGAGATGTGAAGGAGGTCTCACTCTCTGCTTCTCCACACCTCTCGTCCCCTCTCACACATTTACTTTTTGTCACTTAATTAAAAAGCTCATGCGGATTAATCCTTTAATGATGTTTAATATAGTAACAATTTTATTAATCACATTTAGAAACTGAAATTTCAGCATCTCTATAAGAAAGGAACTGGCATATTTTTTTAGTAACAACAACAATCAAAAGCAACAGTTGGAGTTGGATGGGAAAATTGATACCACTCCCGTGTCTGTCCGATTCATTTAGCTAACTAGCTACTAGCCAGCAGCCTGTTAGCTACGCTTAGCGTGTAAACTGGAAATGCGGGAAAACAGCTTGCCTGGATTTGTGCAATGGAAACAAAATCTACCAACTAGGATCAAGGATCCCTAAAAACTAATAATTACCATGTGCTATCTTGTTTGTGTTGTGAGAACAAAAACTGAAGCATAGATCAAGTAGTTTTATGCATGTGCTAAACTGCACTAATTGCCTGCTTGTGGTAGATTTTCTATACTGCAGTGGTATGATGTCAAGTTATGTCATAAGCTCCAAACATAATACGATACAGGACGAGTGAGTGCCATGCGTGATCAAAAGACTGATCACGCATGGCACTCACCTCCTGTCTTTCAAAAGATACGAATGTTGTCATTTGAATGAACCTTCACCGTATCTTCGTATTTATGCTACATCTTTGACTGAAAAACATCAAATCATACCACATTTGCTAGTTTTTTGATCATTGCTGTTGAAGGCTAGCATTGCCAACCTGCTTTTTGGGCTTCCAGTGTTTGTCCAGAAACCTTTAGGGCTCCTTGAGGTGATTCCTGGAATGTAAAATGTGCCTCCGAGGGTCTGTTAGGGCTTCCAGGGTTCTCTTTTTTTATTAACTTTCCAGGAAGTATCCCACGTGGCATCTGTGCAATCTAAGACTTAGTATTTTATAATAAAATATACAACCACCAACTTCTGCTGAGGGTTTGTGACCTGACATGTGTCTGTTTGGATGTCTGACGTTCCATCGTCTAACATATGCGTATCTGGAGGTCTTTGATTTTAATGTGTGTCTATTACAGCGTCTTTCATTTGAAGTATGTCTATTTGCAGATCTGTGGTCTAAGTGTATGTCTATTTTGGGGTGTGTAATTTGACATAAGTGTTGAGCGGCCCTGCTCCACATCACCTAATGAGCTGCTGTTTGCTCGCCCACTATCCTTTCTTTCTTTCTCTCTCTCTTTAATGTATTCGTTCAGTGTTTAACACAGTCCCTGTGGGACCACAGGTTTTCTTTGGGAGGTGAAATTTCATGCAGCATCTTTACATATTCTCACACATCCCTGGTATTCAGAGAAGCAGTGTATTCACACCAGCACACATTTCAAGGTGACAATATTTAACCAGTGTGTATGACTGACTCTGACTGTGGGTTTGTACATTTCTGCTCATCTGTGTGTTTCTTTAAGTGTCTGCATGTGAATGTGTGAATGCGCGTGTTACATCAGAGGAAATGAGAGAGATCTGCAACTTCTGTTGTTTCCCGCATGCCATGGTGGCACTTCTGATTACAGGAATAACTAAAATAACTACCTACTATGTGTGTCATAATACATTTACTCTGATTGGCATTCATTCAGCATTTCCAGTTGCTGTATTTTGATGCTTTTTTTCCAGTGTCCTAATTATCCTCTCCAATTCCTAGTCTTTTTTTTTGCAATGCATCTGTATGCTACACAGAGTGTGGCTAGCTGGATGACTCCTCGCTGTCCTTATAGACATTGTGAGGTGTGATATCAGGTGTTGTGTTCAAAGTGATAATAACGTGAGAAGTGTGTGAGTCATTACGCAAATGTTCACATCAAAGACGGCAGCAGATCAGATAGAACGTTCCTCCTTCATTTTTCTCTGATGATATCATGCACTACATTGACGCTGCTTTGACTGATAACAGAATTCGATGGTGTACTTTGTGACAAATTGCTGTGTTAACGCTTTCACAGACATGTTGTATTTCTTAATAAGTGAATAGACAGATGCCTGATGTTTATATTTAAACTGATTCAAGGCTCTGGTCAAATCACTTGTAAGTCTCTGGCTGTTTGCTATTGAATTTAGTGGCTTCCTGAGCCGCAGGGGTTCCCTAAGTCAATTGAATTATTTGACTTGAAAGCGGTCAACTTTCTTTTATTGAGTTAGTTGAGCCCTAGAGCTACACTCAACCAGGCCTGTTTCCCCTTCTTTGTCAATATGGCTTTGCCTTATTTTCAGCCATTAATTCAGGCTTGTGTTTCCCATTTGCTTCCTTTTTATCTGATTTGATTAAAAATTGCTTTAGTTTATCTTGCTTGCATCAAAATACTGCAAAGTGATGTGTGGTTGAGACATGGAAACCTATAATTATGCTTCTGAAACCAAAGTACGGAAAGTGAGAAAACATCAAGCAAAAAAGAACAGACATGTCATTGAGCAAGAGACATAAAATAATTTAAATACAAAAATTTAATTTAACTTTCTTTGTGTTTTTTTTCCTCTGCAGAAACTTGTCAAAGAATCCTCTCACCACACTGTCGTGGCAGCTCTTCCAGCACCTCCAAATCTCCGAGCTGTAAGTCTTCTTCCCTCGTCTGATCTCTCTCATTGGCTTTTGTTTGTATTTTATTAGAGCAATTTATCATCACTCCCTGCCCACTATCTGCCTCTGAACAAACTGTTTTCACTGCATGCCATTATTAATATAATTCCTGTCTTTGTTGTACAAAACCTCTAATTTGTCTCTGCACATGGAAAAGACTGAACCTATAGGCGGTATAGTGGCACTATGGTCTTATAAGTCATTTGATGGCTTAATTAACACACACAGAGGGAGTGTAATGGCCTGGTAGGAGGAGAGAGTCTGACCTCATTTTGCTGTTTGTTATGAATATTTTAGTGATCATTGTGTTTATGAAATGAGTTTGCTCTTTCACCACCGGGGAGAACATCACAATGTCGACCCGCTTGTAATTTGCACATCATTACATCTGTCAGCACTGTCCATCATTTGAACCTTTCGCTGTGCTCTGAACACTGGCACTGCTTCCTGCGCCTCCCGCCTTATAAAGCTGAGGTAAAACACGATGTGAAACAGGACTATTTCAAGCAGGCCTCCTTATTGTGCTATTTTCAGAGGTAGAAGCAGGGCAGGTCCTATGAGAGCACAGCACAATGCTGATCTGGGGTAGTCCTGCTGCTGTACACTAACGGCAGCAGAGTGCAGGGAAAGCCCTGCTTACATTCACACTATAGTTGTGCATTTTGGGCTTTGAGCTTACGTTGTCATCCTGAGCGAGACTTATCCCTCGCACTCTCAGGACCCACCAATATTACAGAACGTTCATTCTGATCCGTCCTGTGTGGGAAGTAATTCACACCAGACCCCATACCAGTGCTACACAAGTGTTATCTCACTGTGGTCCCTTATCAGAGGCAGATGGGTCTGTGAATCCCTCATTGTGCCTGTTATTGGGCTGCGAATTTCATTCTTCACTGGATTGTAAAAGTTCTGTACTTTTGTTGTTTTACCAGCTGTCCAACTGGGCTTTTGTGTAAGCTAGTCTGGCATTTATCTTCTCTTATTGCTGCTGCTGCTGCAGCTTTGTCTTTGTCTTTTGTCCTTAAATCTATACTTTCATAGTATGTATATAGCTTCCAGAATATACCCACAGGCTTGGAAAAGGTGCTTTTCTAATCACCATTGTTCTAAGAGTAATCTGCTGACAGTAGATTCATAGTAGTCACATATTCAATGCCCGAACTAGCAGGACTAAATCTTGCTGGGACAAGTGGAAGAGGAGTGCTTGTCCCTCACTCATCAACAGCTCTGTGGCACCAACAAGTTCTCCAGCCTAAACAACTATATACATTGTTTGCCCCTACCCTTCCATACGGTACAACCAGGACAAGGGTTTGTTGAAATATCAACAGTTAAATGATCTTAAACTTCTAGACAGACTACATCAAAAGCAATAAACTAAAATAGGTACTGTATCATAGATACTGTTTTCCTCCCAGATCATCATCACAGCTCACAGAGCACGATTTGCTCTGATCTCTCATTTGCAATCCTATTTCCACTTAAGCAACCATTTTAGATGTGTACAAATGGTGTCTTTGTTGCTCTACATAAAAAGCAGGGCCAGGGTGATGCCTGTGTAGTGCATGCTGATGAGGAGTGAGGGTTTATGTCTATTCCATTTGGTGTGTTTGGTTAAGAGGTGTTAGTTGGAGTGGCGTGGCGGCACAGACGTGGGCCGAGGCGTTATGCAAGAAGGAAGCCATGTGGAATCAAGCCTCACTAATAGGAAATGAGTCACTCTATCATGGGCAAAGTCTGCGACGTGGCCCTGACATCATTACTCTCTTTATTGTGTCTACGTGTTCACCGAAACCACATTAGCTTAGTAAGTGCCAATCATTCAATCATGCCGAATGAAGACCGCTCACCGGGTGGCTATTGCCTTTAATTATTAGAATAATACACAATACCATATCAGTAATAAGTGGCCACCCGTGCTGCTGAGCCACACTGATATTATGTAAATAGAGGAAGATCAAACCAGCTGAAATAATTTCCGTTTTATGTGACGAAAGGAGAGCGTGGCCCTTTGCCACGATGCTGTCACTACACCGGGTTATCTCAGTCACTCTAGGCCCTGTTATTGTAATTGTGCTTCTCTTTTTAACAACAAAAGCCTAACAATTTCAAAGCAGCAGCTCATCGGTGACAGTGACCTGCAATGAGTAGAGAATGTACTCATCGCAGCCTAGAATGACACTGCTATGTTATGGTCTGTTGTTTTATTCCACCAGTACTTGAAGACTCTCTTAAATTCCATTTGCAAGTTTTTGTGAGGGTGAAGTGGAGTTCACGCTGAAGCACAATTAATTACAGTAAAGAATGGGATCACTGGTACAAATTTAAAATGCTGACTAAAAAAGTAAAGCAAAATAGTATTTATGCACTGCTGAAGTTTCATCGAAATAAGATTTTAGGAATTTAGTTTACTCAGCTACTTCGACACAGCGCAGGACTCAAACAATATGGACTCTAATCATTGCCAGAATAATCTCAATTAAATCAGCAACCGATTACCAATGTGTTCACAATTGAATGAATAGTGCTGAAATTCGAATAGTATCCAATGTACTGCCCCCGAAATAGTTGATGCAATCTCAATAAGGTCACATTATCTTGCAGTTAATTCACTAAATGCAATCCAACAAGGATACAACAGCGAACCTGTATGATAGGTAATAGTTAAAAGTGACGAGGCAACGGCAGTTCCTATCAGTTAATGTACAGTATATCAGGGGTGTTTTTCCCTTATCAGGCACTCCTTATCAAGCATAGGAAAGTGTAACAACAAAATACAGTAGTTGCTTGGTTTTGCAGGTTGGTTGCACAGATATTTCACACTCCCTGCAATCTCTTAATATCAGTAAAAATGACAATACTATCAGAGAAATCTCAATAATCTCAAGTCTTTTGTGGCACGTGTGAAAAGACCCCAACATCACATTGAAGCTTTACAATAGACGTCTGCTGTGTGCTGCCTCTGGATGAGTCAGATAATCGGCTCTGCCTCTTTGTCTCTGTGCCCCGTGGCCAAAAAGCCCCAAGCTACTGCAGCGTGGTTCACAGCCCAGCCATCACAAGCCTGTGCTGAGACAGGCAGCGGGGTGAAAGGGGCGGCTAAATGCTAAATCTGCAAACTGTGGCTTTCAGGGTGATATTATTGGAGAGGATCTGAAGCGGACTTTGAGGCAGTCACCAATACCGCCGTTTTCGAGGAAGCCCATTCTGTCTGGTCCCGAAAAGAGGAAAATACCCTCCTTCTTTAACAACTAAAGCGATCTGCCTTAGGCAGTGTGCATCCCGAATCCCCTTATTCTGTTAGCGCTTCTTTAATCCCAGCTCTCCAGAAAGCAGGGGCAGACGCAAAGTCAAACATTTACGCCTCTCCCTGCAAAATGGATTTTTTCCTATGAATATGGATGAAACATGAATAGATCCAACCTTTAATCTTCTGATATAACTGCCAGTGGATTAGGATGAATTAAATATTACATTTCCAAGGGCTCTATGACAGGTAAATTACTAAATTTGAACCTTCATTTTATTAGGGACCAGTTGCACTTAAAGCAAACTATTACTGAAATACACAAGATTTACACTGAATGAACAAAACACAAATTAAATAGGTCACCAGCTTAAAGCCCTCTCTGTAAATCAATAGCACATATGTGGGGGAAATGAGGAAGGAACCTTTGCTTATTTAACTGATTTTGTCAAAGCAGTCACGAGTACAAATGGTAATAAAAGGTCTTTGCATTTAAAGGCTTAGAAACATACTGATGGAGAGGGAAGAGACACAGTTGGATGGTTGGTTGCACCTCAGTCCTTGGAGATGTTACAGTCCCAACAAGAATTTGCAGTTGCAACTTACTTAGTGTTGCGGTAGCATGAAGGAACAGTTCCCCATAGTAATCCCATTCAGTTGACAGAAATGATTCGATTATTCAGAGAAAATAGTTTTTGTGTTGTAATTATTGTGCAAGGCTTTTATTTTTTTTATTGAGGTCAAATAAATAAATAGATAAATTCCTCAACCCAAATAAAGGTTAACTATTGAAACATTTACAATATCTCTATTCTGTGCATGCAAGTCATAAAAAAACATTTGCAATAAGATATTATTACTCTTTGAAAAGATTTTTACCTGCTTGAAGTTTCACCACAGCATGTCACTAACTAACTCTGCTGTGCAGCAGATCTTTAGAGCTTAATTGCCGAAAGCAGCTGTGTAACAACTCATAAAGGATGTGGTTTAATACAGTGAAATGCAGTTGGCTGTTTTGATATTTTAGTATTTTAATTTGTTTATGCAAACTAGGCAAGACACAATTATATTAACACAAAATAGACAATTTAAATAAGTGCTACAAAAAAAAATGATTTAACTAAATGAAATTCACCATGAAATGCCCTGCACATGACAGAGAAAAGTGCATAGATTGGACATGTATGAATATAGCATCCCTCTAATGTGAATGCATGCATAAAGTCCCTTATAAAACATCCATCCAATAAAAATAACCTCCAAAAGTATCTAAAGAGTCCCTTAAAATCTGTGACACCAAAAAAATCTGCCTTAAACTCCTTCTCACTTTGTCCATTTTTCCTACCTGAAGCCTTCCCTGACCTGACTCGGGTGTTCCCTCTCCTCTACATGATTGCAGTGCAGGTGGTGTTGTCGATAAGCCAAAAGTCAGGTCTGGCTCCTCAGACAAATTATTCTGTAGCAGTTTAAAAAGAAAAAAAATAAGTCAGGCAGTGAGAAAGCCTGCAGGGAGGTTGACTGGCCGAGTGGCTGCAGCTTTACAGAAAAGCAATGATGGGACAAAGTGGTGATTTATTTATTCACACATGCCACTTTATTCATGACGGAAGCAGAAGATAAAGCGTGAGAATGAAGTAGCCAGTCCAGGAACGTGGTACAGCAATGATACACACTGTGTATTATTATAATTCAGCAGTTATAAAAGCTCTTACTAAAAAAAAGAGTAGTACATTTCCCACTGGTTTAGACAACTCAAGTTTTTCTACATTTATTCCTTCTGATTGTTTTATACTATTTTTTATTAAATGCTAATCTCCTCCTGTGCCAACTAAAGTCCTGCTGTGCAATTAAAACTGAGCATTATTTGAAGTTACTGACAGCGGTGGAGCAACAGTGCAGCTGTGATGTAGTATGTATGCAGTAAAAATGAGAGCGATCCGTGACTACATCTGTTTATTCAGCTTGTTGCCTATGAATAGTTGTCCGACTGTCAATCAGCTGCTTCTGGAAGCCAATGTAATGGCATGACAGCTAGATTAGCTCTTTTCCACAGTATAATAATAATGACAATACTGGCCACAGTGTTTGAGTGACAAGTGGTGTATGGGAAATGCAGTGCAGAAACACAACTGCAACGATGTGATTTGCATCAAAGATAGATAAGACAAATAAAAAATGCTGAAAGATGTGATTAAAAAAAAGGGGGCCAATAACAACTGTTGTTATGCCTGTCAAGTTTTCTATTCTAGTCCAGCGCACATGAAGTTTACAATGATAGTAACGGTACAAGATAATTACATCTGCAGCTTACTTTTACAGGAAATCTTTCCAGCTGATACAGTATTCAAGCGTAAAAAGATATTGAATGTGTACATGGTTCTAAAGGCTAATGGGTTGAGGCCAACCCTGTCTCCTACTGTAATGACACCTGGATTACGTTTTCTATTAATGCACGGAGAATATGTTCACAATGTAAATAACCCAAACCAGCCAAAATGCTGCCTAAACCAAACCAACATGAGACTCTGGAATCAGGCTGTGCATTATCCTCCCACCATCCACTCTCACAACCTCCTTGCATCTTGGTTTCCAGTAACAAATGAAGTGCTTTGTTAATTCAAAAATTCAGTTACATCAGAACATAATCACAATATTGTATTATTGTTATCTGCAGAAATGCATTTGGTGTTTTGTTTAAGTTGGCAATGTTGAATGAGGTGTATCCCCACCAGCTGATCCATCTAGAAGAAAAAAAACCTGATACTTCCCTGTAGACATTTTAAATACGACTGGAACGTAGACTGGCAGCTTCGCCTTTTGGCCAAGCTGACTCTTCACCGCACTGGTCCAGTATGACGTCCACATTACTGCTGACACTGCACTGATCCACTTGTCGATCCCACGCTTCATTTAACTTTCACTCCTTCATCTGAAGCAACAACTCATTCCCATCCCACAGTGAGCAATCCACTGTTTACAACATTTACAACAGATGTACCGTACTGTGGTAGAAGTGAGTAACAATGTGACATGCAGAAGACCGAGGGTAACAAGTAACACATCTTTCTGTGGAATTATTACAAAGCCAGGCATCTCAGGAAATAGGCCTACAACACACAGTCACACCCAGGATCTGTGGTAGTGAGGTAAAAATAAATCAAATAAAGCAATTTATTAAACACACAGGATTTAAAAAGTTAAATAATTCCTGACAACAGTATAAAAAGAGGAAGAAGTGTATTCAAGCTGAGATCAAAGCGTGAGAACAACTGTTCAGTATATAGCTTATCTTTGCTTGTGATCCACAGCTCCTCAGCCAAAGCACCTGTGTGTACATTTCCCAGAAAAACAGCCTCTGGTGGTGATCATTACCTCTTCTCTGGAGTAGCAGGGTGGATCGTTAGCCAGCTTCAAGGAAACATCATCCTGTTAGCTCTCTGTATTTGGGGTCACACTGATGTTTGCTTTTGTTCCTTTCTAAGCTGAATCTGCTCTCCGCCAGACATGTATCATCTTTCAGTTGTCAGTTTGCTGCTTTTGTTCTTTTGTTGCCTTATACCTTGTTTAGCTGGTACAACTGTGCACACATGGGCACACATTTGAAATGCAGGGCTGCAGTTTTCCTATTTAAGTGCAATATCCTCCGTTTGTCAGCTTTTTTCTGGGCCTGTATGGCAGCATGTTGGCACTGATCAGCTTCACCCAGAGGAATAGTAGGAAATGTATAGAGGTAATGTATGTTCTTATTAACAATTACCATAATTACAGTATAAGGTGGGAAAGCCTGGGCCGCCCTGCTCTGGTGAGTTTTGATCCCTTGTGGTTTACCTTGCTCAGCATTAAATAAAAAAAACCTTTTACAGGGATTTTTTTTCTCTGAACCAGCACATAAGGAGCTGTCTGTAGAGTGTTAATACGTTTAACATTAACATGTCGTTTACATGAATTTCAGAATTTCTTTTTTTTGCTTGTTAGTTACTGAGAGATATTTAATTTTTAATGGCAGCTTAGACTGCGGCATTCTTAGAGGAGGCTGATTCCATTATTTTTAGACCAGAGATATTTAAATTTCACTACATTAATGCCGACAAAAAGGAATAAAGATTACTTAGACGCTCCACATAACCACATTAGAATTCCAATTTTACTTCAATTGCCTTTAAAAAAGTTTTAAGACCTTCATGTATGGAAATAAAATAATAATGCTTGTTTTTTTTTCCTCAGTTCCTGGTAATTCCCCATATGTTTCCTGGAAAGGTATATGTGATAATTATAGGGAAGGTACAAAAAACACTTTGAGAAGTGACCAAACAAATCAAACACATTTTTATTTTTAGTTATTTAGTTTAGTTGGTAGTTTATTCAAAATAATTAATATTTTTTCATGTTGAGTCAAGTAAAAAAAGGTACGTAGCTTGTAGCATGAACCCTGACCCATAATTAAAAGATGTAATGCAGTAAGACACCATGACGAAATGATTTTGTCCACTTTTATATTTCTCCTTATCACAGTAGTTGCATTTCCTCCATAATACATGAAGAACACCTAAAATATCTGATGTGCATTCAGATGGATGAAATCAGAAATAAATAAGAGTTTATTGGATTTAGGGATTTTGCTGATAAGTCTTTGGTTTGTACTGGTGCAAATGTAATGTTAACCCAAACTGACTTTTTGTCTCTGGGAGGAAATTTGCTTTAAGGAAGGTCAAATATTTGAACATAACTCACATAACATGTAGCTAAAATAAAGAGCAAACATACACCTCCAGAAACATCATAACCTGCACAAAATAGTTGCTAATAATCATTAACAAGATGAATGGGGTTTTCTGCGGTAATTAAAGGGAAAATGTGTTCATAATGGACTGCCATTGTTTCTCTACCTTCTAGCAGTATGGTTTAGCTTCGGGAGTAAGCTGTCACATAGTGAATATGAAAAGGCTCTGTTCTAACTACAGTATCAGATCCAGTGAGCACCTGATAATAAGAGAGATCCACCTGCGGGAATCTATTCTCATTATTTTCTACAGTATGGTGGACATACCCCATACATTATTCATGCTTTCTGCAATATCTTATTGACCTCTGTCAAGGACATTTGGACAAGCATTCATCTTGACAAAATTGGCCAATCACAGCCTCCAAATTGGACATATGCAAAATGCAGACAAATAATGTGGCTCTGTCCTGCACTGTGCTATCAGAATTAAATGTATGCAAAGAGGATACCTGCCTGCCATTAATACAGCCTGGATATAGTGTATAGCTTGAATATTGCTTTGACTTTTGACCTCCTCACATTTGAATGCCATGCTGTAGGCATCCATTGTTTTCTCCTCTTGTCTGCCGACCTGTTTAAATCCAAATCTTATAAAACATTATGAAACTTCATGTGGTAGTTGTGTGTATCATAGTGTTTTCCTTTAACAGTCACCATCAGTACATGGATGATTAGCATGGTGACTGATGATGACTGGTGTGATGAGGAACACTAAATAAAGATGCTAGGTGATGTTAATGAGCTTACAGGTTTGTTTCTAATGAAGCTGCCGTGACTAGTGGCCACTACAGGTGTTGATGTTAAAATGATAAAAGTAGCCTACATATTACACAAATCTGCATCATAGCACCTCACTGTATTAACTCACATCTGTGTAGATGAAAAAAAACCCACCTGTTTATATCAGGAAACCTGAAACCTGTTCATATTGAAGGAACGTCTGTCTAACACTTGTCAACACATGTATGTATAGTAGGCGGTTTGAGGTTGGTGCCTTGGTGATGTAGCTTCCATCCTGCATTTCTGATTAAGAGATTTCTGATGAAACAAGTTAATGCAATTATGTTATTGTTAAAATGACATTTACAGTTGCTTCAATCATGTTTCTGCAGAAGGTGTGCTTATTTCATGGTATTTCTTAATATGTATGTAGATATTGGGGCTCAAATGCCAAAGGTTCTGGGTTCCCACAGGTTTTATCCTAAGAAACTGGTGGAGATTTTGAAAATAATTCTTACAAATCCTAAATAACGTTACATCTAAAACAATTATATTTAAATCTTCTTAGGGAGTACTACTGTATAGGTAAATAAAAGTTTATAAAGCCTTTTGAAGCTCATAAATAGCCTCAAGACATGTCAATTGAAAATGAAAACAGGGGTTTTTCAGGGTTGTTGGCCCTGAAAAACTTCTGTAGTCTGCTCTCCATCTCTGCTTGAGGAGGCTATATTCACCCCTGCTAACATAACAAACTGGTCAAGTGGCATTGTTGATGATGTAGCTGTCATATTTTTAGATGTTTATTAAATGTTTAAACTGTCCAACAACATTATATGAGTGGAAGGAGTTAATGTTGAAGAGACTTATTGTACAGTATGTCACTACTATCTCATTGCTAATATAGATTTTTTTTGTTATTTTAGTAGCAGTGTCATTGCAGCTAGTATTTGTGTATTGTTTTCCAGATAAGCAAATGCAAATATCTGTTGTTTGTATCTTATGGTAACTGGACAGTGTGTGGTTGTGGTTGATTATATTGTTACTCTTTTGTGTTTCCAGGCGTCTGGATGGCGTGGTGTTTGACTGCGGTTGTGATATCCGCTGGATCCAGCTGTGGCAGCAGAGAGGAGAGGCCGGGCTCCACACGCAGCAACTGTACTGCAGGAACGGAGCCTCCAAAATACGACTGCACAACATGTATATCCATAGTTGTGGTAAGAAAAGGGGAGGAGGAGGAGGAGGAGGAGGGAAGGTGCAATCTGTATTTACAAAAGCAGGAAATGAAAAACGAAGAGGAAACAGCAGAGGGAGGGAGGGAAGAGACAGAAAGGAGGACAGCATAGGAAAGGGGGAAAAGGTGAAGTGTGCGAAGGAGAATGTCTGACAGAGGGAGACGGAGAAAGCAGGAGAAGGAGGGAAGAGGTTAAAGGTAAATTAAAGGAAAGAGAAGAGTAGCAGGGAGACAAGTTGAGGCGGGAAGAGGAGAAGGTGTGACAGAGTTCAGAGGGTGAATCTGATGTGAGGAGATGTGTGTTGATTCTGACAGAGGCTGTTTTCTCCGCAGTATTATCTCCTGGTGGTGACTCATCCCTGTGACATCTAGTTTGTGTGTGTGTGTGTGTGTTTGTGTGTGTCTGTGGATGTGTGGCTCCTTGCTTCCTCTGTACTAGTTTCATTACATTAATAAAAAGTGATTAATTGATTAAATGTAATAATATGTATACAAAGGCAGTGACAGGACTGTATGAACATGAACATACACTGTGTGTGTGCGCGCGTTTTCAGATTTACCAGAGATCAGTGTGAGCCATAGCAGCGTGTTGGTGATGGAAGGTGACAATGTGACGGTGAACTGCAATGGATCCGGATCACCACTGCCTGAAGTGGACTGGACTGTCGGCGGCCTGCACTCTATCAACACACACCTGGTTAGACACACACACAAACACGTTTAAAACTAAGTAACTAATACAAATGAAGCCAACGCACCTACGTTGTTGGACCATTAGTTCCTATTGAGTTTGTGGTGGTTTTAATTTGCTTTATTTTTGTCCATGTTCTTTAAATGTGGTTTACTGTTGGCTAATTCTGTACATTTTTATTCAGGTAATCCATTTTTTGGATGTAATCAGTGGACTGATTTGTAATGTTAACGATGTCATATTCTGTTCCTATTGTGTTGTGTATTTATACATTAACATTTATAGAAGTACATTTGAAAATAAGTTCTTTTTATGGGAAGTAGGACCTGGAGTCAAATCATCAACAAATTGAGTTAACTCGCTTATTCACATACGAAGAACTGGCTTAACCTTCCTTGTAGTTCTCTGATTAGCTTTGCAGCCCGGGTTACCATGGTGATCTCCCCCTGTTTAAAATAAGCCTGTGAGACTGAGCTGGCTCACCCACTAATCTCGCTCCCTGAGACAGGCCCCAGGGACAATAACAACAGCAGAGATAAACAGCGAGAAGAGGGCAACAGTAGTTTCTGAAATTGCCGTTGGGTTGAATTTGTCATCTGTGTCTTTAATGTTTCCAGTGACTTAACAGATGAAAGTTACCTCAGCCTCAGGCTTGACGTTTTAGGGTAGATAGACACTCTCGCCTATAAGGATGAGGGAAGAGTTGGGGACCTGGCCAAGCGAAGGAAATAAGGGAAACATAAGCATTGTGTTTGCTACCCAAAGGTGTAAAGCTCTTAATCACTCTTTCCATTCTTGCCTGTAATTGTAGCCCTGTAGTAGAAAGGCCTGACTAAATCACCTAAGTAATTAATTCCCACTACTACTGTGCACTGCTTCACTTTAAACAGGACTTTAACCCATTAATAAGTAACTCTATTTTTAATTAAGTAATTCATTGATTAATTGAAACCAATGTAATGTAATATGTCTATCAAACACCTCTCATTCTCTGTGTATGTTACTTTCTGTCCCTAGTCCAATGTGTACTGGCCGAACATCCACTCTATCAACCTGACTCTTTTCAACATCAGCCGAGATGACAACAACTTCCAACTAGCCTGCATTGCAGAGAACGTGGTGGGAATGACCAACTTCTCCATCCAGCTCAACGTACAGTGTGAGTTTTCCTATGATTAAATCATTAGGGAAACTTTGGCCAAACACTGTTTAAAATAGATTCAGGTCACGTGTAAAAGTATTAATTACATAGTAAACGACCAACAGGCATTTTAAACTTGCAATACAGGCTGATTTCTTTTTGTGTGATTCTACGTTGTGCCCCTTGTTGCTTGAATTCACAACACTGTAAAGCGTTGAGAGTCAACATTCACAATGCTGCCAATGGTATATGAAGGTATGTATGTGGACATAATTAATTTGCTTATTCTGACTAATTTGTTCATCTAATCTCCTAATAGCTGTTAGTGTTGTCAAGGTCAATGGTTGCTTAAAAACTAAATCCAGTAGCTTGGTTCAAGGTAGAGAAATGTCACAAGGACAACAATGACAAAAAATCAAACATAAAAAAACATTTCTGTTTGACAACGCAGTAGAAAATTAAATGGAATTTTAAAACTTGATTATAATTCACCTACTAATTGAGTGGTGGCCAAACATCCACTCTATCAACCTGACTCTTTAATGGACTAGGATTATTTAACTAGATCAACCTAATTACATTAGCGTATGTAAAAATACACTGAGTCACCATAGTGTTTTACACTGTTACCTTTAAGGTGAGGGTAGCTACACAGGCAGTGCAATGCTAACACGCACCTGTAGAGCAAGTCCAACATTCACCATGTAGCCTACGTCACGTCAGTTTAGTTTTAGAAATCTTTATTTTGAAGCGTGGATGGTGAACGATTATTGCAGCTTTTGTCCATGAATACTCATATGTCTTAGGTATGAAATCCATTTGTCCTTCCTTTGTGGATGCTCTGAGTAAGACTCTGCTCTGTTACTAAAAGTGCTAATCTGTGAACCCTGCTGGTGAAGTGATTACTTGGAATCAAATCTTGTTGCTGACCACTGAGCTAGTGTCTCATCCCCATTAGAGACCATCAAATTGTCTGGGGTCTACCGCGGTTTGGTAAAATTTGACGTAATTTGTTACATATTACAATGTTAGTGTCTCCATTAAATATCCAGTATGCTGAAAAACATCACAGCTGGAAAATACTGGCATTAATGTTTACTGATGTTTTACATTGTCATTATCAGTCATCTGTTCTGGCCTGGCTGGGATTTAACACGGTAGATACTATGAGTTTAACTCACTGTAGTGAGGAGTTAACTCCAGCCAGAGGTAATAACGTATGACAGTCTGTGCTAACCCTGTCCCCTATAAGAAATGCTTATACAGCATGGAAGCCTAGTTGCATCAGCAAATACTCTTGCAGGAAATCTAATGCAGTCCCGATTATTTTATATATTTTAATCAACATTACAAGGAAACACTTGAATGCATCTGCATGTGTGAAGAGACTTTATTATATAAGGACATACAGTACAGTAGTTAGCTGATGTTATTTGGCTCTGCTGTAGATTTCCAAGCTTCTGTAGCATGATTCTTATCAGTCAGACCATGATTAGTTGACACTGACTTTTATTTTAACTGGCAGCTCAAATCAATGAATCTAGAAAAAGATATTCTCTATGAAATACTTATTTACAATATAGCTGCACAGCATGAATGCCTGAAGCCAAGGACACTGTGGTTTTCTTCAGCATAAGATGCCTTTCATAGCAGCTTTGACTTTGACTTCATTAGTGACTGCAGTTATAGCTTGTATTAATGTCACTAACAGTTAAACAAAATAATTTACAACAGGAGAAAAAAAAACTCCTTTATCAAGCAGAACAGCCAAATTATGCAGGTACATTTAGAATGCAATGAGGTGTTGCACAGTTACAAACCAAGTGAAATTGATGTAGCCAATTAGCAAGAATATACCCTCCAGCCCACATGAAAGCTCAGCCTTGATCTGAGCGGAAAAAGAAAAGAAAAAAAAAATTACCCTCAGTGATGATAAAGCAGTGATTTGGTAACCATCAGAAATGTTCCTCTAAAATACAGAACCATGAATTACAGTAGAAATATCAACTCTTACATAGGTTTACCCTGTGCATTGACTCTGGGCAGATTTGGGACAAACTGTATTCAAAGTCAATATTTATCAAAGGTGTCTGACATTTTTCTCTTTGGAACAAGCATGCTGTTGTAGAGCACAATGTATTGTGGCTGTTTGCAATGCATCATGCCAAAGGACAGGGGAGATTTGTCACCAATTCAAACGCTCCCTACTGCAGTAGAGCTGCTAAGGACCATGTGAGAATGACAGATTGACTGTGCAACATCTAGTCTTCAGGGCTTCTTCTACACGGACACTCAATGGATGTACATCTTTTTTCTGTTGACACTCTCTGCTGGTGCTGCAAATTAACTTATTAATTTTTCACCACATGCTCTGATAGTAATTACATTTCCTCCCCTGTGCAGCCTATTGTCTCTGGAAATGTCATAAAATGGCTTAAACTGCCGCTCTGATTAGGGAGTAATCTGATTGACAGTGAAATTACCAGCCGTCAAGTAACATTCTCTGCATTCAAAGATGAGTTCCCTATTTTAGCGAAACTGTAATTAACCACAATGCAAATTCTGCAGACCCATTGTTCTGCTGCTGTCTCAAACAATAGCAGCTCTACAGCACTGAGGATATACACATACAGTAACATACTATGTGTTTTTCCTTTCCTTATAGACAAGATGCACGTCTCTATTAGGAACACAACACTAATTAACTACTGGGTTAGCAGTTTTGCTCCTAAGTAACTGTACAGGTAGAGCAAGACATTAACTCTAATCATTATTATAATTCATGAAAGAATGAGCCCATGATGGTAATTCTACCCATACACTAACTGTGCGTCTCACAGGTTAAAAACTTAATCTCAGTTTGGCAATATCTGTCCCATGAAATGATTGCCTTCCCTGTCACTACCAGCCTTGTATTCAGTGTTCTCACTGATCAAAGGCATGTACTTATCAAATCTTGTCATCTGTATGCCTCAAGGACACCATGTTGTTATAAACCAGTATGGAACATGGCAATGACTTGTATTGTATTGACTGAGACTGGGCTGACATCCTTGCTTAGGGGAAAATGGATTGATCCCTAACTGTCCATCAACGAGAGAATTTCATTTTTTCCTCCTTTTATCTCTCTTGTTTTTAGGCTGTGCAGCTACATTTTATCCCGCCCTCACTTCGTGCCTATCTTCCTCCCTCCTCTCTCTCTCTTTTCTCTCATCTCTATTTTTTCTCTTTCTTCCTGCACTCAGAATCACAGCTCTGCACATGCCCCCACACCAGCATGTTCACACACAGACATGCCTTAGCCTTTAGTTCAGCTGAATGACTTCATTGTCACTATTGTCTAGCAGGAACAGTACCACTAAAGCAACTTATGAAATGACAGCTTTCACGAACAAGCACGTTTGTTCACGTCTTTACCGATTTGAACACATCAGCTGTCTGCTGGTACACAATCAGTGATGGGTATATAAACCAGAGACAGTTCTTCACACGTGTGGACAGTGAAGATGGTGTGTTCTGGTTTACCTAATGTGCAAAGAAAGAAATACAGATGATGACAGGTGGATAACAAATAGGAATTGGCTTCATTAAATTAGTTAAGCGCTAATACTATTATGCTAGCATAACTTTTTTCTAAAATGTGTGTGTAATTGCTAAGAGTGTTAAATAGCACGTTATCTTAGTGAGTGTGTGTTTTGGGTTTGTATAGTTAGTATGTTCATTTGCTAAAATATTGTTGGGTAATATCGTTACTAGTGTGAGTGCAAGTTAGCAATGTAGTTTTATGCTAAAAATGAAGCTAACTGGAGGAAGGTGCAGTTATGTAGCAGCTTATGTGTTTAAATTAGCGGAAAGTGAACATAAAATAGAGGTTTTCTGCTAACTGAGGACAAATGTGATGTAAGTCATAACAATATTTAAAAGTATGTTAGTGTCTGGATGATTTTGTTCTTCTTCTATAAGGTTTTTCAGCCTACTGTTTCAAATGCTGTCTACTAATATACCCAGTTGTTTTAGGTCTACTTAAAGTTTAGGCAGCTGTGTAGGTGAAAACAACACAAAAATGTCGCAGGAAATGTGACAGTATTTCCCTTTGAAGGAGTTTGGACAGCTAAGGAGTATCTGTCTATCTAGACATCTTTTGCACAATAACAATTAGGCAAGTACTGTCTTAGTCTTTGCACTTCTAAACAATCTGGATACAATCCTTGCTTAAATTCAAAGTAGTACATTTCCAGAGCTAAATCTGGACCGGATGAAGGCAGTAATGTAAATTGTGTTCTGCCTCCAAATGTCTCATTTCAATATGTACAAAATAAGATAATTTGTTACTCCAGGTTAATCTACATTTCAGCACTAAAGTATACAGATCTAAAAAAACTAAGATATTTGAACATATGTACACAAATAATTTGCATCATTTTATGATTTGCATGTAGTGCTAATTGGTAAATGTAAGCATATGTTAAAAATGCTAAACATAAAGATCTTTAGCATGCTACAGTTCTGCTGTTGATCTTTTGCTAAAATCATCATTGTGACTAAGAGCTGCTAATTTTTAAAAATAAAGTTTTACATAAGTGAAGCTCAAATATTATGGTGTTTCAGGATTGGAGTGCTGGTTGAATGATTTGAGGCTGATATTGTCTGCTTTGTGTACTGTTACAGTAATAGGAACTAGGATGATACTAGTACAAACACAATGCACAAATGGTGGAGAGTTACAGTCAACCTGACAACCACTTTTTGCTGTGGGGCTTCCAAATTGGTTGATACAGCCATGCAAATCATGCATTTTGTGCTGTCATAATAATTTTTTTGTTATTCAGTTTAGAAATTACACCAAACCTATTATTTTTTTATTTTAAAAGTCTGATAAAATTATCAGAAAATGAACTTTTCAGTCACACGTTGCATGAAACAAGTGGGGATTCTCTGGCACAGCTGCAGGGCTGAAAGAAAGCATACACACACACACACACACACGAAAAACCCTGATCTAGTTATATAAATAGGATTGTTCACACATGCCTATAGAAATTGCAGTCTTCATTGAGACCCAGCAAGATTCAAAGCAATAGTGGATCATCAGAGTGTGTGTCTGTGTGTGTGTGAGCAGTGGATGTGGGAGGGTAGGTTTGGTGGTGGGATGACTGGTATGTGGAACAGACATAGAGACAGACTGCCAGGTAATGTCGTCTGCCAAATATTTCCTTTTGATGATGTAGCTGCAACAGTGAATCATCTCAGAGACAAATCAGTGTATGAATTGTTTATATAATGTATTTGATGGTATTAAAATGATAAATTGCCTCTCAGCTTGGCGGCATTGTGGATTCAGAGGTGTATTGTCACATGTCTGAGTCTCTGTGCTTATTTATGCAGAGGAGATTCCTCTGTCTATGTAAAGAAAAAAAGCCCTTCTATCTGTTTGTTGTCCTCACCATCCTGTGCACTGCTGCAATATATAGTAACACACAGTAAATGAGTAAAAGGGTCATTGCCACTCCTAGGCAAGAAACCTGCCTCCTAAATGCCATCTTTTCCAGAATAAATCAAATCAGCTTTGTGTTTAGTCTGCTGCTGCATTTTTTAGGTTATTCACAGAGTTAGCAAAGGTTTTCATCAGCCTAAGGGTTGTGGAACTTTCTCAGCATGTAAAGGTCTTTGTATTATTTATCTTTAATGCAAAAATCAGGAAAAGTGATAAAGGTTTAAACAAGGAAAGAAGAACTTTTTGACCTGTGCTCACGTTGCTCTTTCTCTCTCTGTGTCAGTATATCTAAAGTGTTTGCATATTTTGTTAAAGAAATATTATTTTTTCGTCCTCACTGCAGTTCCTCCAGTCATCCTGAGATTGGCTGAGCCTGAACAACGCCATGATACTTGTATCGAGTTCACAGTTCGGGGTTACCCCCAACCCAAGCTGCGCTGGTTCCACGAGAACAAGGAGATTCTCCTGAACGATTACATCCGAACTGAGTCTGACTCCTACCAGGACTATCTAGAGGGCTGTCTGATCCTCCAGAACCCAACACACATTAACAATGGCAACTACACTCTGGAGGCCAAAAACACGCTGGGAACGGTCACTAAGACGGTGTACGGTCACTTCATGGACATTGTTGATGAAGGTGAGCGGATATTTCTGCTGTTCCTGTTTGTTGTTAACGAATGACGCTTTTTTGGCAGCCAGAAGTACTGATGTACCCATAATCGCAATAGAGAGCATCCTCATGGGCAAAATAGCATTTATACAAGGTTTAGACCTACTGCTAGATTTTTACTGCCTCAACATCATCTTCTGAATTTAAATAAGAATAAAAATGGAGGAGAAAAGAAGAACTACTGCCAAATAACTCCCTGATTCCCAGCTAGCTTGGCACTCTTTCTGGGAATAAGCATCATGATTTGGAACAAAGCTGAATTTCTTCTTGTAACTACCTGTTGTTTGAAATACAGGTTCCACTGTGGGTGAAAGAACTACGGGGGGCTTTTAGTTTTTTTATTACAGTCTCCCTCTGGATGCAGGTTGATCCCTGCTGACTGGATAACAGCCAGGGTTCGCCCACAGTTCAGTCGGGTAGATTGTTCTCCAGCAGTTCACCCTGAGTTCACAAAGATGGGGCATAGACCACAAAGGCTGGCAAATTTCTCCACATGGTCAAGATTCC
Organism: Ctenopoma multispine; assembly: GCA_034779795.1. NCBI lineage: Eukaryota > Metazoa > Chordata > Actinopteri > Anabantiformes > Anabantidae > Ctenopoma > Ctenopoma multispine. Next base: position 22,498,020 of record JAUYWH010000018.1, on the reverse strand, counting down.
AAGTTTAATACCTTGTGCCAATTATTGACATAGCGTGACTTTCTCTGTCTTTGTCTCTTTTCAGACATAGTGGAACTAGGTGAGTGTTTAAACTGCTGAATCTAACCCTAACCCTATTTTGTTTCGCTTTTCTACTGTTTGTTTGGCATCAGTGTACATAAACATACAACCACTTATCGGTGTACTATCGCTGTTAACCATGGAGAAATTTGTTCACTTTGTGTTGTTGTTCATGAAAGGTTTGTATCATGATGCTTGGTTAGCTTTAGGCCTCTAAAGCAGCGTAGGAGCTACTGAGTAGCTCATGTGTCCATAATACATGAGAGGGTACTTGTCGGTTTTTCATTATGTGAGATTTGATGCTTCAGATGATGCTACAGTGATGATAGGATTCACAATCATACATTTTCATACACCCTGACTGCGAGGTGTCTTGTGCAACCACAGTATGATGGTTGGTAAGCAGCTCTACTTGAGCCCTGCCATAAGTCTCTGTGGCTACACCTGCTGATAATATTGGCAGATTCACCAGTAAAACGTTCTTTTAAAATGCTCAGTCTTACCTCAGACAGAGGTAGATACTTATTCTAACACACAACCATCATGTTTGTAATCTGACATGATGGCTCATTCTATGGCAGCTGAGATGAAAATGTTTGGCTGAGTACTGGGAACAGTAAGCCATTTCTTTGTAACATTATGTTTAACTTATACTACCACAAGAAAAGTAAATGTTGGATGAGGACTAACCAATGTTTTTAATGAACATAATACTATCTCATGTAATGTTAGCTATGGCTGCTGGAGTGTAAACGCCCACTGCATCGTAAATCTCTTGTGTGTGATGTGTGGTTTTGCCTCAGGCTGTTGTGGCAGCCTCTCTCCTGATGGCTCAAACTGAATGGGGTGGTCTGATCTCTGACCTTCATCAGAATCTCCTTCCAGCTCCATACAAGGCCATTCTTTCTAATCAGCCATGGATTATAAAGCTGCAGCATGGCCAGGGATGAAGAGGGATGGAAGCTGACTGTGTGTGTGTGTGTGGTGAGCTGCATTTGGTGACAACTCCTTGTTGCCACACATGCACTCACTCACCTTCTGGGAGTTGAGGGAGAGGTGTCTAGGTGATGAGAATGTGAAACACTGAAGCAGCTGTGTGTGTGTGTGTGTGGAGGAGTTGCTGTAGCAGCTGTAGAAGGGAGAGTGACAGGCTGACTGATACTAATGCTGCTGAGGAGCAAGGAGGGCACAGGGAGGAGAGGAGAGAGGGATAAAGGGGGGGAAAGGAGGGACAGAGAGATGCTAGTTAGAGCACGCAGTCACACACAGACCAGTGCACTTTGGTGTACTGTGTGTCTGAGCCAGTGGCAGCCAGTCTACCATGTGGCCATTAATTTGCCCACAATTACTCTCTGATGTCCTGGCTGGAGGCCTCAGACTGGAGTTTCCCTGTTCATTTCGTTTCACGCCTCTGTCTCTGTCATATTCTCCTTAGACTCCTCACATCTCTGCTTTTTCCCTACACTCTCAATGAGTCTTACATATAACATTTTAGCATCAGGAAGTTAGACATTAGGATGCTTTTTAGTCATTCATTTGATGTCTGCAGACTCTAGAGTCCTGGTACTTGTGTCCAGCAGGCTATATTTCTGTCTGAAAATGCAGATTTCCCAGTTAGATTATTTAGATGTCAAGTTTGATTTGGTTCAATGAATTTTTCAGCTGCTTTAATTTTACCTAATTTAACATTTGGTGCTCTTTGCTGTATGGGCTTCTTTTCTGTTTTTCTGCTTGCATAATTTAGCTCCAAAGCAGTTTGTTTTAATTAGCCTGTGGCTGTGTGTGTGTGTGCGTGTTTGTGTGTGTGAGTTTGAGCATGCATTTGTGCAATTGTAATAAAACAAAAAGGCCCACAATGTTTCTTCTGTTACTTAAATGTGAGGCTTGAGTCCAGGTTAAATGTCAGTAGTCAGTGGGGACCTTGGGACAAGTGTCAGACTTGAGTGTGCATTTAAAGGTGTACATACTACTAATTGAAAGCCTTTTACCAGCCTCTAGACATAAAAATGCAATGTTCATCAACATTTTTCAAGCTTTTATGGGACAAAAGAGCAGAAAGGCAAGGTCCTTCCTGTTTACGTCAATCCACTTTGAGAGATTTTACATTCATTCAGTACTCAGAAAAACATCAGGAGTTAAAATAAAAGGAGAGACTCACAAATGAAAAAAGCACAAAAAATATTTTCAACTAGCGATGAGACCTGCCACAAAACATTAATAAAACCATTTGGCTCTGTAGAGACACTGAAAATATGCTCTCAATTATATACACAAAAGAGCACATTAGGTTACGGGTTAATGCACAGCCTAACAGTGTAAGCGTTACATTTATTTAACGTTAATGGGAGCACAAACAGGTTTATGCAGTAGAATTAAATCACACCTTATTGAAAAAATGGCTTAATCTAGCGTATCCATAGTCACTATAAAAAAACTCTGAAGCATGTTCAGTTTATTTTAAATTTACTCTTTGTGATGGTGGGAGTAAACCACAACCATTAAAGGCTTATTCTTATTCCCAGTCACTGATTTCTGGTTCATGCTTTTGTGTTGCAGGTCCTTCGTTGCCGTCAGACGGTGATTCAGGCCGACCAGATGAAGATACATTTGGGGTGAGTTTTCTCCCTAATGATGTTGATGAAACAACTGCTAAAGATGTTGCCCCCAGACTGAACATAGGGCCTTTTAACACAAATCTACAGTAAACTGCTTTCTATTTGTACAAAGACTCTGGTAGAGGTTTGTACTGTGTGTTAAAATACACTGCTGAGGCACAAAGGCTACAACATTTCAAACACTGTTACAGTCTGCTTTCAAAGCTGTGTATTCGGACACTAATGATGTTAATGTTGGTAACACTATCCTGCTGTGGGTGATTTTTTTTATATTACATAATATGGGGGATTCTGTTCATTTTTTAATCCCATTCTGGTGATTTATTCCACTGTGGTTCAGAGGACAGAAATAGAAACAAGCACTGTTGGGGTTAATGGGATTTTTAAAATAGCACTTTGACATATCATAGCAGGAAAAGCACATGTGAAATTAATAACGTTAATAATGGCTGCAGATATTGATTGAGAACAGTTCCAGTTCCCTGGTCATGTGCATTACTGGCATGGATCAGTAGAATAACTAAATGGAACTGAGCCTTTGTTAGTGTTATTAATTATACATGTGATTTTCATGTTATGACAAGTACAAATATCTGCAGTCATTTACACTAACATCTACTGTTAAGGAGCAATTGCACTCATGCTCATGGAGTTTATTACAAGAGCTCCATGAGTTGGCTGAAACCACTGTCAGTGGAGAATGTTTTAATATTCCAGATTAAGATTTTAAATCAAAAAAGAAAGAAAGAAAGAAGACACGAAAGGGAAAAAAAGCTACATACATAATATTAAGCTAAAACAGTGAGGCTTAAGCTGCAAAAAGTCAGTTTCACCATTCGATGATCCATGCAGAAGACACTTTAATAAAGAAAAAGTATTGCAGGAGTACTCCAGCTGACAAGTGAAAATGCTTTGAGGATACAGACTAATCAATGGGTTTGGCAGACAGAACAGTCTCTAGAAAAACTCTACAGGCATTTCTGGAGTTGGTGGAGTGTAACTTCAACAAAGCCATAAAAGAGATTAAAAGTTGCTTATGTAAACTCTGATGCGACTTGCTCGCATTAATGTGCATATGTGAGATCAATGACAGGGTTATTGTGAAAAACAATCTCCTGTTAGTGTTGCAGGTAGCTAACAACAAACAAAATTACAAAGCAGAGTAAAATCTTTCGGCTTCACATGTACATCCCTTCAAGAACAAATTTCTTGAACATTTACTTGAACATTATTTGGACAATGTGGCAAAACTATGGCAAAATAAAACAGTTGTCTGTGGCTCCCAGCTCCCTCTGTCGCTCTGTTGGTAACTGTCAGTAGCTCAGACTTCAGTACCTCGGGCAGACTTTCCCAACAACACCATACTTTTTTTTCTGTAACAAATAATATACTTTCTATTGCCAGACATACTGGTTCATATACTGGAAACATGTCAGAAAAATAGGCCAGTACAAGACCATGAAATGCTTTAAAAAACAAGTAAAAGAATAAAAAAGTTTAAAATAATGACTTTAAAATCAGTTGTAACTTAGACACAGATGTTAATAAAACAAACACATTAACATATTTATACTATTAATTTATTTTATTTTATGCACCTTAATGTATGGAAAATAAAATATAAACATCTCACAGGAGTATTTGAAGAGAGCTTGTGTCTTTTTTAGGAGAGCCTGTAAGTCAAAATGTTATTACAGCATATGTTAGAACAAATTAATAAAAAAATCTATCGAAAACTATCTGTCCCATTCATGATTTTTTTTTCATGTTTGTCAGACTTAAGTGATTCAGATCACCAACTTTTCATCAACTAAGCTGTGATCCATCAAGTGTCACAGCAAGCCGTGACAGAGAGCTAACACGAACTACAACGAGAACTACAGTAGCTCACCTACATGGAGTTCAGTTGTTTTTGAAGCTATCTGTTATACCTTTGCTTCTTCTGCTATGAAAAGCCAAAATGTCTGCTGTGAAAATGGTTTATGGGTGTGATTCTACGGTTATTTTGACAGATGGTCAAATAAACTCAGCAGTTCATTTAATTTTCTTTTTCATTTGATAAAAATAACGACATAGAAACAATAGAATAAATAAGAAGATTAGGAGAAGTCAAATGTATTGTTTAGAAAACAGATGGTTACAGTATATGCTCATTATTTACTGTGTAGTATATCATTATATTTTGAGCTTGGTAAATCACCTATAACATATTTTAATTATGACAATAAACCAGACTTTTCAGATGTCGCAGATTTTCGCAGAGTCACATCATATAGGTGACTTTAAAGTAACTGTTGCACTCTTTAAACTGCAGTGAGAGTAAATTTGACTGTAGATGAAAATCACTTTTAAATTACATTCTGTCAGCTGGGATACATCATAGCCAAGACAGGTGTTTAACTTTTTTTCAGACTGCTGTAATCTGTGAGGAAGCAATAGTCACAATCTAGTTGATTAATCTCTGATTTGCAGTATTTAAGGTGATCTGAACATATCTGGAAAGGATTATGATGTGAACACATTCCCTGTGATTGCAGCCTATGAGTCACATAGCGCTTCATTTCTTCCAGGTTTCCATCGCTGTTGGTTTGGCCGGCTTCGCATGTGTGCTCCTCCTCGTCCTTTTTGTTCTCATCAACAAATACGGCCGACGCTCCAAATTCGGTATGAAGGGTAAGTCTACACATATACTCAGACAAACAGATAGGCAGGCAGGCAGGCAGGCAGTTTTCTTTTGCACCTTTCTGCAAGTTGCATCATTGTACGTAATCCACTCTCCAAGCTAATCTTCTCTTTAAAACCTTCACTAGTAAATGTAGAAGTTCTGCTTTTTCACTGCAAATTTACTAAACCACTACTGCACTTTCAGCATACTCATAACCATGTACTGATCATATATAGAAATGTCCCAGAGCAATACTCAAATACTGTCTCTAATTGGTTACAATGATATTAATCAAGTAGGTTCTGAAAGAAAATGAAACCACCTAAGACTGTGCAAAAGATTATACAAAATGGTTAATGAAAGATATTTTATTAATGACGTAAAGAGAATCCAGTGGGCTCATACATGCTTTGAGCCTGGCCTGGATATAGATTTAGCAATATTTATTTTAAAAAAAATAAACTTTTCTATTTGCAGATAAACATGCCCCCTTGAGAAGATGAGTTGTTAAAAAGGATTATGCACCATGGTTAGATAATGAACCTAAAGGTCTCTAAACTAAATAGGTGTAAAAAAATAAATAACAACATAAGCTTGGGAATAAAAATAGCAAGAAGATGTGAATGCTGGCATGGTGAATGCCAGTTCTTTACTTTTTCATCTCGGAATTGTTTGTGAAAAGGTTTATAGTAAGTAAATCTGTAGATATTGCCAATTACAAAACAGTAATAAAATGGCAAACCTAAAATCCAATATAAGTAAAAGTGAGCTTGCCCTGTCAAAACACAGAACTGTTATTAAGAACAAGCATTTTCATTTGAACTTGATACAGTTTATGGCTGAACAATTTTAACAGACTGTAGTCACTTTAAGTCACCTATTTAATAGATGTTTGAATGCAGCAGATTCCCGTCAGTGTGGAAAGAATCTAAAATAATTACAATTCCAAAAAATTAAAAATGTTCTCTTAGTGACAATAGTAGACCTACCCTTTTTTATTCAGCTAATGATTGTACTGAATTGACCAGTGTAGAGCAAAACTGTGCTTGACTGTGCTTGAAAAACTAATATGATTTTTAATGCATCTGAATTAAAATCTGTGATAACTGAGATCAGCTTATGGTTAGCTAATCGTCCACAACTGAATCTGCCAATACAGGGATCAAAATTAAAACAAGCTGACCAGATTAAATTATTAGGGGTTACTTTAAATCATTATTATTGTGGCCTTAGCATGTTTACAATGTTATTATGAAAATGAGAAAACGCAGCTGTTGTAAGAAAGAGTTGTAAGATAAAGAACCTCAACAGACTTCAGTTAGATCAGAATAAGATGCTAGATTGGTGTTAAGATGTTCATATTATATGAGTATTGATGAAATGCATAATAGACTTTCTTGGTTTGCAGGTTTTGGTTTGCTTGATGGCCTACTTTTATTTATAAAGAAGGCAATATTATGAGGTACACCATATTCATTTTCTGCAGTATCTGATAAAATACAGATAAAACACACAATTATTGCTTTGAAGTCACCGTCATTTAGTAATTCCTTGTGCAAAAAGCTATTTTCTAATAAATTCAGTTATTTTCAGAGCGTTCTCTGGGTGGAATAAACTGCCTCATGTCAGTACTCCTACTTTAAAGAAATCTTGAAAGATGTATTTACAGTTGGATTTCAATGATTTATTGTGTACCACTGAATCGCAGGAATATTTTATGGATTATTGTTTTGCTGGACACTGGCTATGTTTAATTTTTATGTCAGTATTTTTTAGGTGTATTTTGAATGTATGGATTCCAAGACGATTAGATACCACTGTTGTAGAAGCTAATGGGGATCCTGATAAATGAACAAATAATAGTTGAGGCCAAGCACATGAGCACTTGTAGACAACTAGATCACTCTTAAAGGACAGCATGTATGCAGACATGGTGTATGCACTGTGCATACATTCACTGTGTCTTGTTAATTTGTCGACTGCACATTCGATCGGCCGTAGGATTGAGGTCAGCTCCAGGTTTTGCTTATCTCTCTGGTGTTGGCATAGTGGAAGAGAAAAAAAGCTGATAATGGTGTCTCAGGTCCTGAGTTCAGGTATAAGTATTTGTATCAGGTGGTGAGCTTAGTAGCACCATCCACTTGTGGAGGTTGGCTTCACAAGTGGTGTGAAGGAAGTGTGGTGGGTGACTTGGCTCACGTCGTAGTAGCAACATTTTTTTCTTCAATTAAAATATGTTCTAATAACATGCCACCAGGACCTATCAGCAGAGAACATGCATGTTCTTAATTTCATACCATAAGCATAGTATTAAGTAGCATTAGCCTCTGCCACCTCCTAATTAGCTACTTTACAGGATTAGAGTTCGTTACTTACTTAATTATTTCAGAGGTGACAATTATTGCATTGGCCTAAAGCTGGCAGTAATCAAGGATGAGTCTTATACAGTAGTTAATGAGGCTTTACAGACGTGTTTGTAATGCCATGGCATATCATATGAATTAAAGCTGTGCTAACAAACTGGTTTGACACAAAGAAAACAAAAGTCACAAATCCAGATAAAAAAAAAAGATAATTATGACAAGATGTTGTAAATAAGATATCACACAGTTTGACCCTCTGTGTTTATATAGATAAGATTTAATTGGCGCCACAGCTTTTTGTTAATGATGCATCTGCTTTGCAGTAACTTGATTCCTTTTTTTGTTTTCAGGCAATTAACAACAGTAAAGTACTTTAATATTTAAAATATCTACCCAAAACCAGTTTTTTTTATTTTTATTATTTACAATTTAATATATGCAACAAAAAATGAATAGGATTCTGTGTGTAAAACTCTCTGCAGGCAGGAACTGTGCAGGCAGCATTGAGAGCTTAGTATGTTTTACTACTGAGAGCGCCCACCTTTACTGTATAGGAATCAACTATTTGCAAAAGGGTGCTTCAAATGCAGTTTCAGTACTCTCCAAACAGGAGCGGTGAAGAAGGTAATTTATCTCCTTGATGGCAAGGTCCAAAGTCCTCTTGGACACTGAGAGGCTTTTTTTCTTAACACTGCAGTGCAGTGCTACCTCACCGACTGCCCTGCTCCCAGCAACACTCACAGTTACTCACAGAGTATTTTAAGATTTGTTCTTTTAGGAGACTTTCAGCATTTTATGCTCTTTTTTACACATTTGTCTCCACTTACTTGTTTTCTTGAAATAATTTGAGCTTAGCTGTGTTTTTCACGGTAAAAGTGTTTTGGAAATTACTCTAATAGCACCAGAAAAAGAAGCACAATGAAGGTTGAGCAAATTACATGGTCGAGTCGTTAGAGCTGCAGATAATTTTAGTCTTTTCTCCCCCATTTTTACTTAAAGGTCAGTGTTATGTGGAGAACTGCAAACTATAGTGTGCTGGATGGAAATTCAATATTGCTTCTGCCCTGTTCTACCTTATTGCTGCTGTAAGCTTTGTCTAGATGTCTTCATGTAACGATTATCAAAAAAGAGATATCAGTGTTAGACCTGGCATCGTTCCTCTTCTCGTTTTGTATCCTGTGGTAGTTTCCACCAGCAGACTGTGCTTATGTAACCTCAGCTCAGTTTAAATAGAGATGCTGCTGTCTCCACTGTCACTGTGAGTGATTGAAGGTATAAAAGACTTGAAGAGGGGTGATGTCAATGTGGACTCTTTCAGGACCTCTCACTGTTTTGTACAAAGGCCTGATTTGTCCAATGTGTACGTGCAAGTGCGAGTGTGTGACAGAGAAAGAGAGAGAGAGTGAGAGTGTGTTTTCTCCTCCCACTCTTGTTTTGGAGAATCAGCTGGAAGGCCTGAAGAAGTCATTACCTTTGGATGGAGCCATAATGGATTTTCGCTCCACTAAATCACTGTGGTTCTTTTGGTTGTTGGAGTTTGATCACTGACCGTTTCTGGGCATCCAATAAAAATTCTGTTTTTTTTTTTTCTCTTTTTATGTGGTTTGGAGTGTGTGTGTGTGTGCATGTGACCTACATTGACTTGATTTGCTAGCATCTCAAGGCCCACCGCCAGGTCCGTCCTCAGCCTGCCATGCATTTACAGCTCTGACTGATACACTGAAGCTCGGTTTATGTGGTTGTAATTGTGGTTATAAAAAAGATATTTGTGCCTGTCTGCGTGTGTATGTTCGAGCGTGCGCGTGTGTGTGCGTTTGCTTGAAAATGGATTCATAGTGTAGATAACCTGTTGGTTCAATCAATATGCCAACTTTACCTGCCAGTTCAGATGTATTGCAGCATAAGCAGCGGACTCATTGTTCACATTGTGATTCACACCAGTGGGTTTTGAAGTGTCTTTCATACAGATTTATGTCAGTGGGGAATCAATAATGCTTCTTTAGAAAAAGACACTCAGCATGTTAGTAATAAGTATTATGCTCAGCTGTCATCTCTTCTTATGTTCAAGTAGAAAATGACCCCATGTTTTCAAGTAAAAAAGTAAAAGAAAAAAGGATGGATGTTTCCCTGCATTTCAGGATCATCTGTAGTGGGGGCTGTAGAGCTGACTTTTAAAACTGTAACTGACTGCAAAATCAGAAAACACAGCACGAGCTGGACCGGCACAAACATAAACATAACAGACTAAAATGTTGTTGTTGTTTTTTTAATAATGCAGTACCAAAAAAAAGAGACAAACTGAAACTTATATTCCCAGTTGTGTTCTTCGTCATCATTACAATACAGTAGCTTACTCAGATCTGAATTTCAGAACTAATTCTGCTGGTCCCAGTAGGACTTGGGAATCACTGCCACTGCTGCATTCTGGGTATTTCTGGGACTCATCCACAATGCTTGTTGGCAGCTGTTGTGTGTTTACATAAGGAGCAGATGATACCAGCGCTATTTTTGGCTGCATTTCACTACAGAATTTAGACTGAAAATATACAGTGAACACACAGGCAGAGGTAACACATTAGGAGCAGAGGAGATGGAAGAAAAAAGCATTGAGCAGCATTCATGTTAGGAAGCCAAGGCGCTGGTTATTAATAGTCAGCAAATCAAAGATGGATGTTTCTGAAACAAAATGAAACTCCTGTAATTCTCACTTCAGCCCCCAAAACACTCTACACCCACAAACTATGAAACAATGGCACTCCGCCTCCATATATACATTTTTATTTGATTATATATACAAATATAATAATCATTACCTACAAACCCACATTATTTACTATAATGCGAGGTGGTCCAGTTACCTGATCCCCTTTTAAATGAATGACTCTGTTGTTTATTCTTAGGCCTCATATGACAAGCTGCACTTTCAGGTTAATGTGCCTGTTGGATAAATAACACCCTCTGTCTGTGAGTCTGCGGGTGCATGTGTCTTTGACTCTAATAATGCTATGAGATGCTGAACGAAGCAAATGACTGAATTGAAAGTCAGGGTCAGGTGAAGCAGAGTTACAGGGATCAGGGAGCACGTTACTTGCAAGTCAAGGTGAGCAGACACAGTACATATTTAATCACATTTAACCATCTAGCCATTTAGTGGATGCTGCTGCTCCGAGCCCACAGACTTCTCAGCGTTTGGTAGATCATGCTGTGAGAACTAAATCTGACATTTTTAAGACATTGGCCAGGCCGCTCTCATAACACTTTCTGACTTAACCGCCAGAGACAGTTGTCAGGTTTTTAGATAGACATGTAGGTAAATCGCGAAGATAACCACCAACACAGAGACACACACATATGACGCACAGACAAACCGTACCCTGCGGCGGCCTGCTAGCCTGTGTGATCCAGGCGTGTGTCAGGGCGGCTTACTCTCCTCTCCGCTACATTACCTGAACCAGGCCTGGGGATTAACAGCACACACACACACACACACACACACACACACCACAACATTTACTGCATCACTGCTTCGCTCGGCCTCAAGTGGCCAGTGAGCTCTGCCACCAAGCAGTGAGACATATCTGTCTGCAGACGTATACTCCTGTTATGTGAAGTACGTTTTCAGCATGAAATCTATCCATTAAATGTATAACATATGCTAATACATACTATATATTTACTTAAGAAAATGTACTTAATGTACATTACTGATGTAGATTTATTCTACTTTATACTTCTGCTCCACTACATTTCTGAACTAATGGAATGGAGAAATAATGGAAGGAAAATAGCGTCCTTTAGAAGATACAGTATTGATATGTTTTACTCCTGACTATACTGTAAGCACTGAGTACTTAAAGTAGTGTGTTATTATTGTCAGATGATTCTGAATGAGAAATCTTGTTATATGTAACTTTGAGGGTACAAAAGCACCAACACATTAACATTCTTACTAATTTTAAATAGAAGAAACTAAATGTTTTTTTCTCATGATGGGCACATGTTTACGGACATTTTGTGAGCATCTGTTGAACTATGTAACTGATAACATTCCCTGCTGCTACATAATTGTTTTGATTTTATTTTGTCACTATTCAAAACCTAATTAGTTTTTCTCATAAAAGCTTTTATAAATATTTTCCATCTGCATTCAGGTTTTCTCATTTAAAACATGAAATCACATAAAAATAGCCTACGTCATCAGCAGCCGCACAGAGATTCAGATCACAAACACCTTTTCCTGCACAAATGTTGTTTACCCTTTGCTCAGTTACCACAGCACCAGCCATCTTAATTGACTGTAATTCATTCTTCCGAACGCATGCGACAGATGGGGACTGCCAAGAAAACAGCAACAGGCGCACCGGGAAGTGCTGCTTTCTCTTTTTTAAATAAGTGTTTCTTGTTATATCTCTTCCCAGAAAAGAAGGTAGTTTTAGGACATAAAGTTCATCTTCTATCATCTCTGTTGTTTTGCAGACTATCTCTGCCTCTGATGCCACAGACCACTGGTGCTTTTAGTGAACCCTAAAAGGTTTTAGATGCTGCCTGCACTCTCTCAGCCACAGCATGATCTCACGTGTCTTTCCTTAGTTCTTTTTGCACCTCATATGAAGATTGAAAATACAAAAATCATCTGTTTACTTATTTATCCTTCTTAAAAGTTGCATGAGGGCCTCTCCTTGGAGTTTGGTTGTTGTGCTGGATGGATATAGAATGCAGGGTGGATTGGGGTTGCTTCTGTACAAATAGGATTACTATTTTTTGTTTTAGTTTATTTTGGACTGTCAGCACTGGACTAATAGCTAAGTGCCTTCTGTCCTCTCAGTGTCTTTCTGCACACTGCTCTGTTGTGCCACGAATTGTAAAGTAATTCCTAGTAAAAGGCCAGTCGAAGTGCCTTGCTGCATGCACTTTGACTGGGTGTCTGGAATCGTCTTCCCTTTTAAGTATTTGCTATCAATAGTTCAGAAGGTTGTCCTCAGTCCTCTGAGTTTAACAATAGCTTAATATAGCATCTTTAAAATGTCAGGATATGGCAGAATACAGATGTAGGGGCAGAAGAAGAAGCCACACTCACTTTTCTACCGCAGGCTTTCTGAAATGCTGCAGCAATTTGGCTCTATCCCAAGGGGAAATGTTCAGAAAATATCATTTTTGTTCCCTTTTTTCCACCCATGGAAAGTTACAAGAGTGAACTGTACGAGAGACACGAGCATGTAGTTTTATAGTGAAAACAAATGCAGCCACATTGTAAACCATTTAAGAGGCAGGTGAGCAATAGGTCCATGAAAATGCATCAGGGTGAACTTCTACATTTCCATGTTTGAATTAGTATTGATCTCAAAAAATGCTCAAACGATCCTCTGCAGTGTTTTATCTCAAATTGAGACAAATTGCAGTGTGAATCTGAACAGTATATGTCAGTGCTTCTGTTCGGATGCCAGTCCAGTCAAGTTTAATTGACTCCAAGTACTGTTGGAGTGAGCAGAATGCTTGATCACCTTTGAAATTTTGCACCGTTATTTAGCTCATGGTAGCACCACATTTCTCTTCTTATTTACACAGTACACCCACAGTCATTTGTCAGCCATTTACAGCTGGACATATTTCTTCAGAGGATCCGGTTTTTGCTTAAATTCACATTCTTTACGAGAGACAAGAGAATCTCCTTCATCTCTGTGAGTAATCGTAAACACATTTATTTCTGCCTTGAACTTTCCTTCAACCTCCCTACCATACAGTATATCCCCTATCCTGGAGGACTTTGCTAATGATTATTGCACTCATATTTTCTGCAATTTACATGAGGCCTTGTAATAGACTAGTGCTGTATAGTGCTGATGAGTTTCTTCCAAGTTAATGAACATTTGGGGACTGAGTCTCTTGGAGCATAGTGAAGTCAGCTTGGACAGCACTCTTCACATCTCATAATGAAGGACTGACTGTTCCCTCTTGGCTGCACACTGTCAGCAGGATGTGTCTCTACTCGCTGTTCTTGTTTTAAACATTAAACAAGTTATGTTAAAGGCTGGTTGTGGCTAAAAAAGATATAGACAGCATGGCTGAAATTGTAGAATTTGAGATCTTTGCTCCCTTAACTGCTGCAGGCTATAACATCCAACTGAATGGAGAGACAGTAACCTGCACCGAAAAAAACCTTAGAAACAGGCTGAATGAAGAGGTGTAGCTTAGTCATAAACCTCCAGCCTGTGCAGCTCAACATTTCAGGCCTTTGTTCCCCTCCAGAAACCTTCGGCATGACTCCAGTTTGGATTTTCTACTTGTGGAGAGTGATGCTTTGCTTATTATGCTGCACCAGAGAGCATCCACTCAGAGGTGGGAAGGTGATTTTCAGGGCCTGAGATGATATTCCTGCCTATTTTTTTCACACTGGAAAAGAAAAGCATGCTGTGTTTTTCTGGCCCCCACTATAATCGCTCGTTATTTCTTTGTGAATTTTAGCCACTGGCCCAACAAACAGCTCATATTATGTAACAGCCAAATGTAGGGTGCTGCATCCTCACGCCTACGCTGAATAGGATTGTGATTCTTTTATACTGACAGATATAAAAAACACTCTACTGCACTGATAATAATTTCTTTGGAAATGATGATGTATGTTTGATATTATCAGCTGGCAGTGAATAGTATTTACAACATATCCAAATATATAGTATAACGCCAACTTAATATATACATTTTAATTTAGATTATATTTAAAAGTGAGAGCAGTCCTCTGTGATACATTTTTACCAGTGACTCGGTTCTGCTATACAGCATCATTTGCCAGTTATTGCAAACACGTGATTACAGTTGTAGCACAATCAGTTATTAGATTTAGGGAGCAATTACTTTTTAACATAGGCCAGGCAGGTTCGAATAGCTTTCTTCCCTTAATAAATTAAATCGTGATTTAAAAAGTGCATTATGTATTTACCCTGGTTATCTTTGTGTAATATTTAAATTTGTTTGATGATCTGAATCATTAAGTGTGACAAATATGCAAAAAATAAAGGAATATTAGGAAGGGGGTGAATACTTTTTCACAGCACTGTTTTCTACAATAAGACTTTAATAATGACTAATTTTTCTTTGTATTATAACCCTACATATAATATGACATTATTAATTGTTAAAAAGTACAATATCTATAGTAGTAACACCACTGTTAACATAATGTATGGCTCTAAACTGTACTGTACAATTATTTGTCACACATAACACATATTAAACAGCAGAATTCCAGTATGCATGCAAAAAACTATCCCTCCAATGGAGCCCTAGAAGTGTGGAATTGCAAACGTTCACATTTAGGCCATTAAACAACACCTCAAATCAAATGTTATCCACAGGAAGAAATAAGTGACTTATTCCTCTCTCATTGTATTTGTGGGCAAAAGGACAGCTATACAGGCCACTAAGCCTACATTCATCCTGACTAATGGCCTTTCTTCTGTTAAATATGGAGTTGTCTTCCCAACTCTTCATATTCCCAGTTGCCCATGTTCCCATCAGCCTCTCCTCAGTTTGCATTAACACACCTCTGGGACTGGCAAACCGCAGCTTTTGTGTTATAGATAGACATGTAGCACTTCAAAGTGTCATTGTTTTTCAGTACGCTGTTTGCGGTGCCCTGATGTTGGCATTGCTACAGTAATGCAGCATTTTAACCCTGCACGAGGGTAAAAATACTGTTCTACAGTATGTTCTGCCACCAGGCGTTGCAAAATTGCTCCCTTGTCCCTACTCTACAGTCTGAATGCAAATGCAGTACAGTGTAGTCAGCATGTGAATTGTCACCGGATTTCTCATCATACAGCTACTGTACAAGATAACTAAATACAATCTGTTGCGCTGGGTTTCACATCACCACACATCATTCACTTTACTCAAACATCTGTCCCTGTCCCTGAAACAACCTTTCTCTGTTTCTTTGGCTCTCGGTTAAAATACGGCTTTTATTGTTCATTCTACTAATTCAAGTAATTAATTTGCTGTTATACGGTAAAATCCCAACCAGAGGAAGTGATAAGATGAAATAATTAATAAAATAAGAAAAAGAAGGTCTGGAATATTTTAAACCGTATATTCACAAAACTACTAAAAGACACCATGTTTAGAGCAGCTGTGGCTGTAGCCAGCAGAGCTTGCCTTGGTTGTAGTTGCCGCTGGGAGCCATGCTATAAGCTGCTTTCATGTGTTATTTTGTGCACCTATGCGCACACATGCCAGCAAAATCACTGAGCTGCAGCCCCTTTCTGATGAGTCGGAAAGTCTGTAGCTCTTAAGGGCAACACACAGCGGAGTTTGTGTAGTTTAGCAGCGGTTATAATGACAGTGGCTGCAGAGACACTCATTGAGAAAGCGAAAATCCCAGAGCTGTAAGAGCCACAGCCTGTGCAGCTGATACAGACGGAAAAGACAGTGGAGAGAGAGAGAGAGAGAGATGTGTTGTTTAGCTGAAAGAAGTAAATTAACACACGCAATTAACATGTTTACTGTTTTCTGATTATACAGGACTTTGCAGTAACAGTCACATTTCTCGGTTCCTTAAACACTGAAAACCTAGTCCACATGTGTTATTTATGTTAATGATTAGATAAGCCATGTCAGAGTAATGCGCACAATAATATCATTACTGTAAACACGATGAGATTTTGCAAATAAGCAGAATTAAAAACGAAAAGAAATGGACTTTCCACAACAAGTGAATTGGGCTTATATTAAGGGTTACAGCAAAATTAAACCATGTTGACATCTGTGATGCAGCTTAGCTTCTGACCGATCCTGACTCTATGTTGGGGATAATTAATAATCATGAATAAGTTACCGCTGCTGTGGCACCTGCAGAAATGCGCACAGAAAATAATTTTACATACAGCTAGAAGCAAACTTCAGAGGACACGGTGATGTTCTCTACACTGCTCGTTCACTTCCGTCAACAGCACTCTTTGTGTATGTCACTTTCTTACAACGCAGGCATCATAATATGGGCTACAACTTGTGTATGCACAGGGTGCTGTGGGTGTAAGCTGAGCGCCACCTACACACATTATACTGTAACACATACCACGCTGCGGCACCAATGACGAGCTGTTGCGGTATAAGTGGCCAATTAATGCAGCAGAGACTGACGATTTGAAGCGCTGCATCTGTAGAGAAAGAGCCTCCATCTTCATAAGGGTGGTTAAAGTTTCAGCTCTAGAGAGTAATTGTTGTGTAATCACAACTAGGGGATTAATTATTCATAGAAGCATGTACACACAGACAAACACATACAATATATGCGAAGTAAACCTCCTTGAATCTTTTTCTGTATCAACTCTCTTTGCTTTGGTGCTTTATTTGTGTATCTCTCCCTGAACCTTTCTCTCCACACGTCTCTCTATCATCTTCTCTCCCTCCCCCTCTTTTTCCACACTAATGGAGTTAGTGAGCACCGAGGATAAAACAATTAAAACAAAATTCATTTGAATGAATTAAAGAGCAGGGAGCTGCAGTAGCTGACACTTCTGAGGCAAGATGAATTATCCTGCTTGGCTGGTTTAGTAGCATTTTACAGTGGCCTCATCCCACCTCATTAACCTGTGTATTAACCCGTGGAAAAGCATTGTTGGTACACAGCAATGCAATACAAATGTGGGATAAATATTTGAAGAGGAAATGATTACTGCCCTGTGTCAGTGTTATTCTGGACTCTTCTGATGGACTTGGTCAAGTAGAATACACCTGTGAGCCTTCAAAGACTGTGAGAATAACAAGTCACTGTGAATTTTCCAATATTTTCCAGTGAGCAGCAACAGGAGATGCAAAAGATTTGAAGCCTGGCTTACGAAAGACTTCGGAGGCTGTTAAGGAAATGCCAAGGCCATCTGTGCTGCTCTAAGAGGGTGTGAAATGAAGATGGAGAGTGTGTCACACTGCGATGAAAGGTCATTACTGGCTCCTCAAAGGCAGCACATTATGTCAGTTTTACAGGTCACAGTCTTGTGGGTCACTACAATTTTTTACACCTTAAGACTTGGTAATGAGTCCAGAAGCGTCTGGAGTTCAAATGTGCATCAAGATCTGTGATGCTCGGGAACAGCAGCTAAACGGGTGCCGCTGGCGATGATTAGATGCAACCAGATGGCGTCAGGATGTTACTTCTTGTGCTCGGAGTCACTGCAACAATCACTCTCCCCCTCCTGGCACATTGTCACTTTATGTGTTTATGTGTGGCAGAATGACTGAATACACATTCCAGGTTGTATGTCTTGCCAGCTTAACGGCGGCATTTTCATTTCACTAGGCTGTCAGAGTGGTTACAGTGTCAAAGAGCTCTACCTTGTGTCACCCAGCTGAAGTGTTCTTAACCAAGACACCGAAACTATATTCAGTTCAGATTTTGTCTGTTGCTAAGCCTGACCTCTGACCTCTCTGTTGAGATAACAGGATTTTCCTGCCAGTAAGTGCTTAGGTCCCTTACAGGAATTTCAGTAGCCATACCGCCCTCTGATTTAGTGCCAGGACAAAGCCAGGTAAAGTGTATGCATGTGAAATTTTACAAATTAATCCTACTCAGAGGTGAGGAGTTTCTCAGAGGTGATGTGGTAATACAGTGCTGAACTGGTGTCCAGTTGCCTCGGGATCTGAATTCCTATTAATCAAACATGTTCTGACTCTGCTTCATGTCAGTGCATTCCTTCTACTGACAAAACTATTTAAACCAGGTGTTTCAATGCTGCATCAAGTATATGTGCATCAAGGCAAGTCCTCCAGCATTCTAAGTCTGTAGCAGTATAACTAAGAGATTGTTCAAAGTCACCTGAACCAACTCTAACTATGTATAAGCTTTATCAAAAAGAAAAGTTTTAAGCCTAGTTTTAAAAGTAGTGAGGGTGTCTGCCTCCCACACTTGAATCAAGAGCTGTTTTCCCAGGAGAGGAGCTTGATAGCTAAAGGCTTTGCTTCTCATTCTGTTTGAAAACTCAAGGAACCACAAGTAGACCAGCACTCTGAGAGCAAAGTGTTGTATTGGGATAATACATTAATATGAGGTATTGAGACATGATGGAGC
This sequence comes from Ctenopoma multispine, assembly GCA_034779795.1. Lineage (NCBI taxonomy): Eukaryota > Metazoa > Chordata > Actinopteri > Anabantiformes > Anabantidae > Ctenopoma > Ctenopoma multispine. Next base: position 22,479,258 of record JAUYWH010000018.1, on the reverse strand, counting down.
TTGATCATTAAGTACTTTGTATGTAAGGAGAGGGATTTTAAATTCTATTCTGTATTTCATAGAGAGCCAATAGGGAGAAGATAATGTATGAGAAATATGATCTCTCTTGCTAATTCCAGTCAGAACTCTGTAGCATTTCGGATTAACTGGAGGCTTTTTAGGGGGAGTTGGGGTCACTGGGATATCCTACAAAAAGTTTACATTAGGTCAGTATAGTAGTAACAAATGCATGGACTTTAAGACAGGATGCCACTGACTTTACAATATTTCACATGTAAAACAAGGTTGTTTATGAGATTTGGTTCATGTGTGAGTTAAAGGCCATATCCTGGTAACTCCAAGGTTCCTCATAGTAGAACTGGATGCCAAAGCTATGAGATCTTGAGTAACTATATACGTAGGTATAAAAAATTCCAGAAGAGTTTTTGTCTTTCTGCACTAGCTACATCGCTTTTGCAAACTTGATATGTTCAAGTAGGTAATCTTGGATCGTGGCTGTTGTACTGCATTTCAACTACAGCATTTGCTTTATCTATTCAAAGTGTCTTTATTTATGTGTCTGGGCTTCATGGCAGCTAACTGGAAGTGAGATAAACTTCATGTAGCTCAGGGGAGTATGACGATGATGAGCTAAACAAACAGACTAACAGTGCTACAGTTCTACAGCACAGAGACTCTGCTGAGCACAGCATGTCCTTTACGCATGGAGAGGAAATAGCGAGGGTGAGGTGGGAGGTAGGAGGGGAGAAAAGGAACGATAGAGGAAAAAGCATAGAGAAGTCAGGAGGAGAGAAAATGAGGGGAAAAGGTGGCGTGTTAAGGGAGCTCTGACAGGCTGGCTCAGCTGTGTGTTAGCTAATGGGTGAACTGGCTACTCTGCTGACTCCTCTGTGACTGTTGTGATGAACATTTCACTGTAGTAGGTTCAAATATTTTTTACCCAGAGGCAGCTGAGGGTCTCTAAAACAAATCTCTTCAGTCCTAGCAGACCTAAGGTTGGGTCAAGATTTAGACAACGGGAAACATTTTAATAATTATTGTAGGAAAGGAATATGCATGAACATGTAAAACTGAAGCAAACATAAACATGCAGTAGCAACAACCTCATTGGATTGTTACTGACCATCACTTCATATCATATGCATGATGTAGAGATGTGCTGTGGTGCAGTTGTGTGTGTGCGTATGTGCATGTCCTCCTGGGACTGAGCTCTGATTTAGGAGTGTCTTTGTGGCAATCACAACAATAGGCACTTTCTGGGTCATGTGAAAAATGGCACCCTTTAGATTTATATATCAACCTGTCCCTTACAAACACACACACACGCACGCACACACACACACACACACACACACACACACACACACACACACACACACACACACGTACGCAAATATTAGATGTGGATAGTATGCGTGCCCACAGAGAGAGAGGAATAAGAGAAACAGAGAAAGGAAATAGTGTATGTGTGTCCAGTACCTTTTCTCTGTCAACAGTACAGCACAGTTGAAGCCTATTTCCACTGAGAGAGGGGCAGGAATATGTTTTGGACCAATGCTGCAGCTAAGATAAGATCCACGCTACTGCAGCCCACAATCTGATCCTGCTGCTGTGCCAGAGGGCAAAATCCAATTTCCTTCTCACTACAGAAAAGAAATGCAAAAGAATTTTTTAATCAACGATTTATGTTTTGCAGGAGATGACTATTTATCTTTTGCATATTCCAGTAGCTGTAGCAGCTAATATATTGTTTTTACTCTCTGTACACCAAGTAGGTTTTTGAATAATTGTATGATAAGGCTGGGCACGTCTTTAACCTGAGCTTTTGTGTCTCCCTGGCCTTCCTCCACCAGGCCATGTTTGCCTTCTCACAACATGACATTTGGAGCGCAAATTGTCTGGCCTTTCAGAAGGGCTGGACTGTCTAGCTCATACTGACAAGACAGACAAAACAGTCTCTCAGATAACTGCTCCAGCTTCAATTATTAGACTTTATTGAACTGAATGTTCCCTGCACTGTGCATGCCTGTCATCTGCTGAGATAAGCAGCATGGCCCACAGTTCAGCTACAACTGTTGATTTGCTACTTTGCCACTTGTTTGTCACTGTGTCACTCTGGGTGGAGAGAAGCACTTGCTCCAAAGTATGAGACTATCAAACCAAAACAGCAGTACATACTAAGAAGCAGATGTGACAATTTGTTCAACACCATACTATCATAAAACTTAGGCAGTCTTTTGTGCACAAGTCGCTGCTGATTTAGAAAATAAAACTGAATAAAAATGAAAAATAGAAGCAATAAAACAAACTTGACTTTAGGTAATCTCTACAGAGGATGCAGCCAAAGTGCATCTGTAGTTCATTAAGCATGCAGTGGGGAGAAGTAGTGCTACAGTAGCACCATCTGTATGTAATCCTCCTGTATGTAATCCTCTGTTGATTAGCATGTAGCGTTACTGGTATCTCTCAGCTAGCCAGCTCCTTTTGCTGCCCCCAGAGTCTTAATCCTTCCTCCGCCTGTTGTGTTTCTGCTCCACTAGAGACCAATTGCGCCAATTCCACTCATCGAGCTTGATAATTAGTGACAATTGTAAAAGTAATTTACAAACTCAAGTAATGCCATTGAGCAAATGGTGCCAATTAACTGGAGATGCTAATGTGGGCAGAAACGCGGAAAAGCAGCATCCGACCTCCATTACAATGAGAGGAGGAGGGCCAGGAAGCCATCCTCCACGTGTCAGGGAGAACTGTCCTGGGAGGAGAGGGGAGGCGATGCATATTGTTGGAAACTGTGCTTGTCACTATGCTGCAGATTAATCCCACAACACAAGAACAAGTATTGTGACCAGGGTAATAAAATGTTCATTTACATTTAAAACTGTTAGCTGATCCCCTTATTCACAGTCACTGGCATTCCAACAAATGCTACGAATCCCTCATCAGCATGCAAGTCAAATTAGGGTTTATGAAAAAAAACACTTAAATCTTGTTAAGTGATATTAAAAGTCTATATTAATAAGTAAAGGGCATCACTATAACAGATAATTGATATGCTGGACATTATAGAAAACTGTGACTGGGTTTGGTGGTATTCAGTCACCACATCTAAACCATATGAAGTGTTGTTAATTGCGATTACTGGTTGAAAACTGTCACGAGAATTTCCTTAATTAAGACTCAGAGTCGCTGGAATCGGGTTCAGCGCTGTAGTTTGTTTATTTTCTTGCGGCAAGGAGACAAATCTGAACAGATCTTCAATACAGAGTATAAGATTGTATGCCTTTTTATACCTAGTACATAGTAGAGGGAGGTGCAGCAACATGCTCTTATGGTAGCTGCACCTTTACAGTGTTTACCCAAATATGGAAATAGTTATTTTTACAATCAGCAGGGTGCAACTTGGTACCGATCAAGGATACATCTTACATATCCATATTTAGTATGGGTCATGAGGCTACATGAACCTTGCAGAGCAAAGGGTCAACATTCCCTAAATATCATACAAGGATTCTCCTTGCTCACACAGCATACAGTATAGGCAACTTAAACATAGCACTACAGAAAATATGAGAGTTATACATATTTTCCTAACAAAAACCTTCCACCTACACATGGATTGATCAAGAAACCACAGCATGCATCCTCTATAGAGTAGCTACTTATCTGAGTCAAATGATTTATGGGATGCGATTTAAACTAACTGATTTTTGAAGCCTGCACATCCTTTAATGAAATAAAATAGCCTAGAAATAAAAAACAAGGTTCACCACTGGATGTGTCTTATGTCTCTAGCAAGAGGTCATAAAGCGTGGTAAAATAATTTCAGAAATCTTTGCTTTGCAATGCATTGAGTAATGCTCCCCTGCCCTGACTTTTATTTAATGTTTAATTTTGTTAAAATGTTTTTCACGGGCGTACAAATATATTCCCTGTACCACTGTTGTTTTCTTGGGTTGGGTTGTTAAAAAAAACAAAATGATAAATTAGAGGTTTGTTATTTTAAGGCAAGACTCTCTGAGACACTGTCTCATAGTGTAATTGTTGTTCAGCTCAGTGCTTCCAGCTTCTGCAATCTGCAATGTGACTAATCCAGTGTACACGAACAAGCCTTCTTCTCCTCTCCCCTTCTGTGGGATTAAAAACAGGAGGTATATTCCCATTCTGTCAGTCACTTTCACTCTGCCTCTGAGGCCTCGGCCTCTATCAGTGTAAACAGAGGAGGGAAAGCAGTGTTTGGTGTTTTCCCCTGTCTAAAAACCTCCTTTTGGTGCCTCTTTGATCCCTTGTGCTGGAATAGTAATTGCTATCATTTATGAAACAAAATGACAAGTGCATCTAACAGCTCAGTAATGCAAATACAAGACTAGATAGAACAGAGGGAAGCAGAGTTATGTACGTATGTAGAAGACTTGATCCAGTCAGCTTGACCTGTGTCAAAGGCCTGGCCAAGCTTCAGTTTAAAGTCATTTATGTCGAACACAAGGAAGAAGACTGATAATATTTCGACATATGCTATATGTCCAAGCCTAGCATCCCTACATATTCCAGTTAATCGACACCATTTTTTTATTTTAATAACAATTAACCAAGAGACAAGCGTGGTACTAAGGCTGCAAGTGGAAAAAAAAAGTCTAGTATATTATAAGAAAACCTTCCAAGAGAGCAGAGAGCCGGAGCAACTGGGAGCTGAAGCCTGACCTTTCTGGTTTTCATAAAGTGGATGCAGCCAAAGTAGCAATGACTGGATAGTGGTTATTCAAACAGCATACATAAAGAGAGAAATCAAGGAACTGGATGGCTCCTCTTCCCTCTTTAAATCTGTCGAAGTGGATAAGCCTCTGGTGTTATTCACAGGCTCCCCCTGACATCTTCTGTTGATGTTTATTTTAAATGGCGCTCAGATTGGTGTGGAAACCGCCCCGTTGCGAATGCCCAGCAGCACACAAAACAGCTGGGCGCTGGAAGGGAAACAGAGAAAGAGAGAGAGAGAAAGAGAATATTTCTGAAAGGACAGAGGAGAAAAGAGGAGAAAGAAAGAAAACTTGAGGCTTTTATGTAAAAGAAGGTATTTTTGTGAAATGTATTTTGTGTAATGAGCCGCCCCAATTCTGCTATTTGAAACAGTGTTACCTGGAGCTGGAAAATAAAAATCTCTCTTTTTCATGTTCCCCATGGATCCGGCTGTTCCCGGCTTACACTGGGCCTACCTCCATTTCACGGAAACATTGCTTCTCTGTACTTTCACAGATTTGGTCGTCAGGAGAGGGTGTCATTTCAGAGCTCCTACTGGGAGATTGCTCTTTCTTTCAGGACATTTCTGACACAGAGCGTTAATAATGTAGCTTTCCTTCCACAGCACTCATAAACACAGCCCTTGACCTCATTGGTCATTGATTGAAATTGCCGTCCTCTTAATAAGCTTCTGATTTCTGCTGAATTTGTTGGTGCACTTCTGTATTTTCTGTATTTCACCAGCGTTAGTGAGGTTTGTTGCCTCTGTGTGGAAGGTGTTGGACACTTATTTTGCTCAAACATGTGAACGCTGTTTCATCATTTGACAGTCCCCTTCCCCAGCATCCAAACCCATTTACAGCCAGCTCATTCACTTTACTGCCATTCGCTGATGGCAGCACTTTGAAGTGTTTGCTAAGGGGGGATGGGGTTGGTGTGGGGGCAGGGGAAGTTTAATTGGCTGTATTAGTTGGTTTGCTTCTCTTTTTCTTTTCTTTGTGCCCCCCAGTCACAGTGAGCCGGATTAGACGACCTACATTTTAGTTTCGCTTTCTTCTCCCAGTCTTGAATCTCTGCTAATAGTCTTCCTCATGTTGTGTTTCTTTAGAGGACCACAGTTCATCTCCACCAACTCCCCTCAAAAAGTTGTTTGAGTTGTGTGAAACTATGAAATCACACAATGCAGCATCTTCAAGATCAAGTCTACAGTCCTCTGTATTTACATTGACATGGATGTGCTCACACAGACTACAGGGAAAGTTAAATTTAGCAGCTTCATCCCTATGCACATGACACTGATTGACAGTCCGCTGTGGGTAATGATGTGTTCCGTTTCACAATGTGTCGCCCACAGCAGTCGCCCTCGGAGAAGTTTTGATGTTTGTTTTGTTTGAAATGCCTATACGCTCTTGTACATCCAGTGTGACATCTCCTGCAGGATGTTGGAGACGTGTGAAGCTTCCATGTGGAGAAAGACAGTCAAATCAATCATTTTAAATGACTTGAAAGCTGTTGATTGTTTTTTTACAGTCTCACTTTCTTTGCTGTAATCTTTGTGCTCTGTGAATGAAGTGCAACAAGTAGAGTTGAAATGACAAATACTAAATGAATGACCAGCTGTTTTGATAATGACATTGATAACAAATTTTCAACAACTTCAAAAGACGTTTTACAGCCCAAACAGCTAAACTCTTAATCTCATTCAACAGCTTAGAAATCATCAACAATAAAGACATTTGCGTACATATTCGAGGCATGGCTGTATGTGATATGGAAGTCTTACCCGCACTAAAGTACCTGTGAAAAAGTGGCCTCCTTTTAGAGCTCAGGTTCAAATAAAGGAAGGCTGGTGTTACAACTAACCTTGGCTATGCACGCTGCATGGCTGCCCCTGTAAGCCATCAGTCTGCTGGGAGTCCGACTGAAATATTAAAGAGCCTGTCTGCTTGGCCGCTGTACCTCCTCCCCATTGAGTACCCAGACTGTATGATGTAGTATATGTACAGTATTCCATAGCTACAGTAAATATGTAATAGATGGAGACCAAGGTTGAGTGGAAGATTATTCTCAGTTTAATTTACACTCATATTACCATCAATCCTTTGATATATTTATCATTATATCAATACATTCTTGTCTGATGTCAGCTGCCTTCAGTGCTTTCTATCTGTTGCTGATGGAGAACTCAAATGATAAACTGTAAGGGTGTAAATGTATACTGTAATTATGAAAGTGACACCCTTGTAGCAGTGAAAGGAAGATGGAAGTCACCTCTCTGTGCTGTAGATCTTCTTAGAGCACACAGACTCCACAAGTACGAGCTCTGGTCTTGGTTCATGCCATGCAGAAGGTAAAGGCGTGTAGCTGGGTTGGCATGTGCATCCTAACTCTAACTATATATTATAATCTATTATATCATTATAAATTTATTACTGTAATAATTATTTTATTATTAATTATTTTAATTCAGTCATGTAAATAGTAGACCAGTAAACTCAGGCATCATTCTCTTAGATAAACTAACTCTAACTGAACAGGCCCGATTGACTAAGACAAAACATAGAGGATTAACAACATTTAACTCAAATGTGTGGCAACAGGAGCTAACACCATAGGCCACACTGTGTTGCTGGAGCCCCCTGCATCACAGACTCGTCTCCTGCCTGAGTGCACTTTTTAACACTCAGCTATTGTTAGGTAATCAAAGTATTGTGATTTGGGTAACAGAAAAGCCGTCGTTTTGGTTGCATGTTGTTAACATCGCTGCATGTGCTTTATGTCACGTTATTTTGTTTATGTTGTTATGGAAATTTAATTAGTGCCTAAAAAGCCTTAAAACACATAAAAGTGGGTTATCATGCTATACTTATACTGTATTGTAAAAGTGGATATTGTAGGAAAAAGAAACAGTTTGTGTAAATATTACTGATTCATTATCAGCAGTTTGCAACTCAGCAAATATCTTATGTTTCTTCATTACGCTGATAGAAAACAACCCATTTCTAACAAATGTAAATCTAATGCATTTAAACATTTTTGTAATTAATGAATTGGTATTAATGCAAGTCAATTTGCGCAAATGTTTCTCCACTAAAATCTCGGGGTCAGCCTCTGATGACCCTTAACAGCTACAGTACACTCACAGAGACACTCCAGTCTCTTTGTGCTGACTTTCTGACAGCAGCTACAGCACAGAGACAAGCTAAAGCTCATTGTGTGCAATACTGTAGCAGTGTGTGGCATTAGGCAGGGCGGTGTAAAGGTTGGATGGCATCCATGTGTCTCGTTAGATATGTAATTACAATGATCTTCTACAGACATGCATACACACACACACAGAGACACATACAGTACCGTACACCTATCCACTTCCCCTCCTCCTCCTCCTCCTCCTCTTCTCTCTTTTTCTCTCCACCTCCACAAATCTGTTTGGTCCTGAACCCTCCAGTGGAGCGAGGCAGTTGTGAAAGAACTGAGGCAGGAATCAAGACTCCTGCAGCTAGAAACAAAAAAAGAAGAAGAGTCGCAGACTGAAAGAGACAATAGAATGAGATCAAATAAATAATGGTGGTCTTTTTATAAACTGCTTTTAAGTAATGATGAAACAGCAGTTGCTTGACTAAAACATGCTGAAAGAGGAATTTACACTTTGATCAGTTGCTGTTTCTGTCATTTAGAAGGCAATTCAGTTTTTAATCATTGGTGTGATATAGGTGGTATTAGTACTTTGGCAACGTGTTTGACATTCAAACAACAAAGGCCAATGAATGGAAATAAAGTTAACAGAGGAAGAGAAAAAAAAACAGGAGAGTAAGTGCATGAAAGAGACGGAAGCAGAGAACTATGATAGAAAAAAAGGGAACACTGATAACTGGTTTATTGACATCCCACAGAGGGTCAGGGACTTAATTGTTTAAGTGTTTGTGTGTAAGTGATCCTAAATAAATGCTTAGGAAATGGGATCTGAATGCACCCAAGTGGAGAAAATGCAGCTAACAATGACCTTAATGTGCTTCTGCCAATTCATTTTAAACCTGAAAAGAGTGCTTGCCTCCGTAATGAGCTGGGAAAGCTTCTGAAAAATGAATCAGCTTTTCACTCGTGCGTTCCAAACCCTTGTTTGCTCTTACACTTCAGGAGTCTAATGTTACTCTCCTGGCACAGTGGCTTTTTAGCCCTGCTATGCCCATCAGTTCACCTGTTTGGTCCAAAGTAAAGGGCGAAATGTGTAGTTACAGCCACCACAAGGCTGACATTTGCTGAATAAACTAAACAACTGTTGAATAGATTGCCGTAGGTCTGGGCAATAACAATGACAAACTGATGACAAATTTTCATCTCTGCTCACCCAGTTAAACCACATTACCTGGGTTTACGTAGCTGACATGTGTCAGGCTAAAAAACAACCACACTGTTATTAAGTCAAAAATGAGCTAAGAGTCTCCAGACAAGCAAATTGTGGCATTTACCATGTGAAGAGTGAAAATTAGAGTGTGTGAATGTGAAAAATGATTTGGCCACACCATCAAGTGGCTTGTGAGTTCAGATACTGCTGTTGGCTAAATGCCAACATGGTTGAAATGAAATTTGGTACAGAGTCATGTTCCTCACAGGATGTGCTGTAACAGTTTCCCTCAGCCACAGCTGTACTCTGTGTTTAGCGCTAATTATCAAATGTTAGCGTGCTAAGATGCTGAACGTGGTAAACATTTGGACTGAAATATCTGGACAACATTAGGGTGGAATGCCAGGAAAGTTTATGCAGACATTTATGGTCCCGAGACAATGATATCATTGGTTTTTTAGTGCCAACATGAGCTTGACAGTTTGGGTTTTGAGCTTGGCAGATGTTGAATGGATTACCATTAAATGTGGCACAGATATTCAGGATCCTCAGCAGATTAATTCTGATGATTATTAGCAAGTATTAAAATAACAAAGACTGAGAAGATAGCAAACATGAGCTTCCTAACATCAGCATGGTGACTGTGGTTATGTCACCTTGCTGATGTTATAACACTGGGCTGCTCCTCAGTGACCAGCAGGTCTGCCTGTGATTGTACTGGGCAGCTTCTATGTGTGTTCAGTGATCAAAGTATTCCTGCGAAATAGAGGTTGCTCTAAGTAAAACTACCAGGAATAAATTTAAGTAAAAAAACAAACTCTTCCCATGCCTTATAGCCTCATGGTGCCAGTAACATAGCTGTCGACTCTTGATTCCCTGATGCACATACAGTAAGGGGTACAATGTTTCTCATGTCCTGTCAGAATTTTGCAGAGACACGCGGCTTTGTGTCCTTGGGCTTTTGAGCTTACTTTTTACCTAGTCAGCTACACACATGTCTATACTATGAGTCTGTGTGCAGTGAACTGTTCATGTTCCATGTGGAGGCTGTGAAAACATTTTTTCTCTTGGGAGCACAGTGAAGTAGCTGTCTGTCAAGCTACCAAGGGGGTTATAAATATTTATAAATAGGGAATTATTCGGATTCAGTGCTGCCTTTGAACTGATTCATTTTTGTGATGTATGTCTGTAAGTAAGTAAATTCAGAATTTAACCTTTTTGTGGTTTTATTGTGCTTATCAGCCTCTATGGTCACTGTTATGTAATTAGGCTCTGTGCTAACCCGCACTACTGATGTGTAACAAAGCCACCACAAGCTTTTCATTTTGCATTTCCTGATTACATGGCCGTATGAGAAGAATGAAACTCCCAAGAGAGTGGACACTTACTCTGGCTCTGAGTATCTCGTCAGATTGCTGTATGTTTTGTTTTGAATTTGTGTTTAGGCGCATAACAAGTAATGAAATGTAGGTCCTGGGTTTGAGACCTACATCCTGACTCTGACGTAGTCATAAATCAAGGAACATACCCAGGACAACTTGGCTGTTGGATGATGTCATTTTCCATCACTTTTCAGACTCGTGTAAAATTGCTTCGTCTGTCTTCAGGGAGCTTACAGGGTAATGTGCTGTCAAAGATATAAAAGCTGATAGGGCAGTCTGGGAACAGAGGGTGAATAACAATCTCAGTGTTTTGTTTTATTATCATTCTGAGCATCAAGACCACAGATATACAGCAGCACGCTCTGTAATTGGTTCAGTGCTGTGTCATTGCAGATAATGTTTGTTGTGGTGTAGATGCTTGATTTTAGAGGACATGCAAGTGACTTCAGATACAGTGAATGATAGTTTTACAGCACATTTCAAATGTGTGTTTATTTCTGTCTCGACTCTGCCGTCCTTCCACTCAGTGTTCACCATTGTTTTATGTCACAATAAAGGGGGAGCACATAGAGCTGTGTGGGGCGTCTGTAAATTATTGATAACCTACATTGCAGAGGACCATAAATATCATCTGTTCTATAGTTCTTCGCATTTGCCACAGTTGGTCAACATTGGGAGGAGATAAAACAGCATGCAGTCCAGTACAGGTACCATGAGAAATGGAGTGAGTATGACCTGCATGGCTGTTACCTGTTCACTATGCTTATCTCTGAGTGGGAGCATGCATATGCAGACATATGCAGGGATACTGTATGTCTGAAGGGCGCTATCCATGTCTTGAGGACATTTACTGGCTACAATGGCAGTGGTCGCAGTGGTCGCAATACTGAATACCATATAAAAAAACATTTAAAGCACTATGATAGTTAATGATAGTCTTTTTTTCTTCTTTAAAAGCATGATGTTTACCTTGATCTCACTGTCGTCTGCTCTTTCTGCATCAAAATTTAATTTGTCTCATATCTATAATTAACTATTGTTCCCTCAGTAAGTCAGCCTTAGTGTGTTCACTTTACATTTCCTCAAATTAATTACAGTCCTAATTAACTACTGTACCTTTGAAAGGAATCTGGGCAATAATTACCACAAGTAGGTGGAACGGAAGCAATCACACAATTTATTCCCCACCACAGGGAAAACCCTACAGCGTCACCTGCTACCGTTTTTTTGTGTGTGTGTGTGTGTGTGTGTGTGTGTGTGTGTGTGTGTCCTAATAATCACCTTCAGCACTCACTTTCACTTGTAGAGAAACCAAGACACAAATAATCATCTGCCTCCACAAACACCCCTGCTGTTTTTTTAGTCCAGTCTGGTGTATTTGCTCAAATAATTATAATAAAAACACTGTTAAAAGTGAAATGAGAGCTGGAATAAATCAACTGAGTTCATAAAAACCCACAGGCTATTGTAAAAAATAGCTCCTGTAGCAGAGGACAAGGAGGAAAAATTAGAACATAGCACTAGGAACATCTAATGTCACTCTTCAGGTGAATAGTAGGCAAGGACACATGTCGCTGATGCAAAGCACCTAAAATTAGACAAAGTCAGTAGAACAAGTAGCAGTTTCAGTATAGACTGTGCTAATCTTTAAAATCAGCCAAAAAAACACATACAGTAGGTTTGTCCGCACCCTCCGATATGACTCATGGGGTGTCTACTGAAAGTTTGTCCCTGCGGCCGAAAGTCATACTGATTTGAAATAGGAAACAAACTGAGGTCTATGGTGTCATAGTCTCAGTAATATAACTGCTAGACAACCTAAAAATAATGGGTGGACATAATAACCTGCTTGAACAGTTGACCTATACACCTACACATCCTATAAACTCATTTTTAGGGTAAGAGAGCATCACCAATAGAATTTATATTTTTTAAGAAGACCTAGTAGTTTCATTAAACAACTAGTAAAAAGTGTTTTTGTTGGGACTATTTGCACTGAGGCATGAGGCAATCAAGTGCTTTGCATCCAATAACAGAAGAATGTGTGGAGAGCTTGTCGGACACATAAAAAGGATTTCTTTCACACAAGCAGGAATTTTATTGCGTTGCTAAAAAGGTTGTGGTTTCAGTTCAGCTGATTATTTACAATTGTTTACAAGGTGACAAAGCCTGGAGAAAGAAGTGAGTTGGTGACTGAAAGGTGGCCAGTTCAAAGGCCTTAGTGTTTTTTTTTTATTTATCACAGAGGCCCCTGATCACAGATGGACCAGCTATCACCTCAACAATATCTTAATGAACGAATCCATTTTAAAACACTGTGTCTGCTCCTGTAGGTAAATTAGATTAACTTCTAAACTCTGAGAAACAGACGCTGCAAATATCAAACTTGATCAACTGATTTACCGGAATTAGCTAATGCACCTGCAAACTGCACCTTACATGAACATAAAACATTTGCAGCACGTGGAACTGCAGAATATGAGGGAACATTGAGTAATGCCAACTTTGGTGACATGTCTCCTGGAGACTCATCTTAGCTGTAGTGACATATTTCAGGAAAATAGAAGGATGTTGGCTGAAACATATTGGCTGGCAAAACATAGAAGGATGTGAGCAATGACATTTAACTAATCTTCAAACGACAGCACGCCACAGTGAAGTGAAGACTTACGGAAGGAATCCCTGGACAAACTGGTGTCTGTTACTCTGAACATGTGAAATGGATGGGGGGTTTTTTTTGCTTATAGTGCCGTGTCTTTTGATACGTTTTTGCATTTATTCAGTTGTGATGGAGGCTGGTTATGAGATGAGTGAGGAAGCATACATTCTCAAAGATTTGCCATGTCTCATCTGTCATTGAAAGAGCGCACAATCTACTAACAACTACATAACCTTAGGCACTCCATGTATACGCACTAATCTTGGCAGGAATGTTTAGGTACTATGCACCTTTTAACTGCAATGACTATGACTGTCTCTCTTGAAAGCGAGATTATAATCTCAGTGACATTTGCTTATAAAATGGAGTATAATAATGTCTAAATATGAAAGTATAGAATCAACAACTAGGCACTGTCCACTAGCTTTGCATAAAGGCCTGAAGCAGCTAGCACGGTGTAGACTCCATCAAAATCCACTGACGTTTTATGTTTTTTAATTTAATTTTGTACAGATTAAATAAATTAAATATAATGTGTTGTGTTTTTAATTAGCTTTATAGGAGCTGGTAGACAAATGTAGTTTTTGTTTTGTAAAAATGTGATTGTACGCTTTGCTTGTTACAGCAATGAAGCAATGTGATGGTGCTACTAACTATTTTAGCTGCAGACAATACTAAAAATTGTTTAGCATTAGCATTAGCAAAGCTTTGCTTTCTTTATTAACAGTTTTATTTTGATTACTCACAAAGGAACAATAGCATAATAATCATACCAGGACCAGAAAATTATAAAGACAGTGTACTCAAAAAATAAAACTACAAAAAAAGTATACTAGTATACTACAAAAGTTTATTTTCCTCAATATATACTATATAATATATACTTAATTAATATTAAAAAGTATGTTTCAGATATTTCAAAGTATACTTTTTCAATACTTCTTGGCCACTTTTTAGTTTAGGGAAGTACACTTTAAGTATACTAAAAATAAACCTTTAAATATACTATTAGTTATATTGGGATGTACTACTAGTATACTTTCTAGTTTATAAAAGTGTAGTTCTAGATACAAATACTGAACTTACAGGTATAGTGTTAGTTTACCTGAAATATACTTCTATTCCATTTTTGAGCTAATCCAAGTAAGTATACATACAATAGGGTTTAAATGGGCACGTGTGTACTTCTCACTGTGACAACAACCACAGTGCTTCAGCTGTAGTTAATCTACAAGCAATAATATTTGATTCTCTAAGAAGTGATAGGGAAGAGAGGGAGGCCTATTGCCTGCTTACCCTTATATATAAATGTCTGTAAATCAATAATTAATTACCTGTCATATTTACTCTCTCGACAAATTCTTCATCTATAAAATCTATTGTTTGTTTTAAAGCTGTTTGTTCACAAAGTTAGACTGCTGAGAGGTACGCTGGGTACCTCTATTTAAAAATCTATTAGTTAAAAATGAGTATGAGAGTATCAAAATTATTGTTGCACCTAGGCACAATGTTCTTACTTCATGTGAAATAAGTTGATTTAGATTAGATGCTTATTTTCATTTTAATCCTATTTTGAGCAGTAGAAGTATCACTGGTGAAAAAGTTTAGTAAGGTCTGCATCAAACCAGTGAGAGCACACGGCTGACTTTTACAACGACATTACTGTGTCAACCATATTACTACTAAAAGAAAAGTTGTGAAAGAAATGAGACATGAACAGAATAGAAAAGTAGTCAAAAGTTGGCCCATTTCATTTTTCCGTCCTATAAATAAATCAGAGTTGGTTTAATAGAGAGGAACTTTACTCTCAGACAGACATTTGAGGAGGGGGAATGTCCAGTGCTGAAATCTATTGGCTGCAGAGGCAACGTCTCAGATGATAAAAACCCTCTCAGAGGCTGTTGGGTCTTTTCATCACTCAGGTAACATAAATGCAATTTTTAGGTTGTTCTCAAGTCAAGAAGTCCAATTTCCCCTTCACTCTTCAGAAAAACTTCATCTTCCAAGGAATCAAGAGGCAGCTTTTTGTGTAGTTTTGAGTGCTGTGGTTTGGTGTGAGGCCAGGTGTTTCCCCAAGGCCTCATCGATCTGGATCTGGAGTCTGATCAGATGGGTTTTCATTCCATTTTATATCGCATTAAAAGCAGAACATAATACTAGAAACTTTGAGGTATCTTTTCCTATTTTTTATAGATTCTTACCATGACCCATCACAATCTCCCATGTAATGATTTTATTTCAAGTATAGTGGTGTTTGAAGCAGCATTCTCCTGCCTGTGCTGTGCAGTGGAGAGTCAGAGGCATTAGCAGAGATTTAGTGCTGCGGTGTGTCACTGTGTCCCCAGTGGTTGGGCAGGTAGTGACCTGGTGAAGACCTGTGCACAGTTCTCGAATAAAGCAGGTGCTCACGTTTGAAACTAGAGAGAAAATGTAAATAAATCGCTGCTCAGATTTTTCAGTTCATCACCTGCCTCCACCCCAACTCCCTAGTGGCTAAGGGTCTAATTTGATATGACTAGGTCTTAATTGCTATTTACTGCGTTATCAAGGCGTGAGAGACTCAACTCACTGTCGGCATTTCACTGAATCAACTACGTTTGACTTTATATCCACTTGCTGTTTCCCATCTCCCCCCATCCCCTCGTTCCCTCCCTCCTTTCTGAAGATTGCAGTTGTCAGAGCTCTGTGTTGCTTTTGACACAGCAGCAATAGAACAGAACAGAAAACTGGATCACACTGTCTGACAGTGAATTTGAATTAAAGACAGGAAAAATATGGTTGGTATTGACAGATATATGCCATATGATACCATTAATTCACGCAGTATAGATCTCAGCCTTGCTGCTCTGGCACTGCCTCAACTGAAGTAATGAACTAATGATTTAAATGTACATTAGTATTTTGAGTTCAGCTGTGTGAGTAAAAAGCGGGTCACTGTCTATATTTAATAAATAAATAAAGCTCCACTCCACAGTGATAGGAGTGTTTTCACACAAAATACTGAATTGCTTCAAGACAGCCTCTGGTGTGTTGGGTTTGTTCATTTATGTAACTTAAAAATGTTAAAAGATAAACTGTTAAATGGCAACGTAGCATATTTATGCAGATCATTTTGTAACTATGGTAAAATGTTAACATGTATGTCACCATGTGAGTGCAGGGAGTTAAAATAGTGATGTTTTATAATATTAGCGCATATTCTCATTAAAAAAGTACCCAAAATGTAATTACTACGCATTTAATCATATTATTATCGTATTATTACTGGGAAAGATGCTTGTTTTTGTATGTTTCTTTCTGGTCATCAATATTTGAGCTGTCTAGTTGCTACCTCAACTAACAACTCTAATACACATTTAATCATTTGCAAGCTCTTTGTGACACCAGACAGACAGGCAGACATATCAGGTTCAGTAAAGACACGACACGAGAATTTGATTTCCCCCTTGTGGAACCATGTGGCCCTGATGATGCACTGCCATCAATTAGATCCTGTCAGTCTGTATATCTTCATTTACAACTCAAGACAGTGTGAACATGAGCTGCAGCATAAATTTGATATATATATATATACATTTTTTATTTTATTGATAGTGATTCGGACAAAAATTTGAAAAAAAACCCTGCAGAAATGTGACTGTGTGCTAGTTTTTTTAGGTTATGGATATAAATAAAAGAGCTGCATTCTTCTCAATTTATTTTCCATCCCTTACTTTTTTCATTATTTAGTTAATCCACCCCTTGAAATGTTGTATTGTTTCATATTAGATTATTATTATTATGTGCACATAGTCATTAAACTGCTGTACAGTACTGTAACTACCATTACTAACTGCCGACCAGTAGGTGAACTGAAAACAAGCTCCCTTCCAGAAATCCAGTCAAATTCAGTTACTGTGTTAAAAATGAATGATTCCATATACTTAATTTCTCTTATTGAAAATTCATGTATGCAGTACATCCATGGCATGTGGACTAAAGGCTTCAAGTATCCAAAGCATTCTACAATTGGTTTACACCTATGATTTCACATAATCTATCACCAGTACTGTGTTACAATACAGTCAGAGATGTTCATTTTGACTCCAGTTTCACACTTTAAGTAAGTCATCATTCTTCTGTCCTTCCTCCAGGTCCAGTAGCTGTGATCAGTGGTGAGGAAGACTCTGCCAGTCCTCTTCATCATGTCAACCATGGTATCATTACCCCCTGTACTCTGGATGCAGGTCCTGATGCAGTTGTCATAGGGATGACTCGTATTCCAGTGGTGGAGAATCCTCAGTACTTCAGACATGGACACAACTGCAACAAGCCAACAACCCGTAAGTTCCTTATTATAAGCACAGCTCATATCCACTGGTGACCATTACACGCCGTAGGTTCTTTGACCCTCCTTTTTGTGGAGATGCTTAACATTTCTGTCAGTGCTGTTCAGTCATATGGCCCAGTATACTAAAACTGCAATACCTTTAAGAAACTCCTATGAAATATAAAGAAAGATGTTACATATGATAAAAGAGCGACATACTAAGAGTTATGACTTTGTGAGGTTTACTCACAAAAATTGAATCTCCAGTGTAATTTGCTATTTATTTTAATAATTAATAGCGCTGGGCCCCTCGAGGCAATAGTATAATTAAGTGTCATCTCCAGCATCAGTGTGATCATATCGTTTTAGCATCTGGTGGCACAGTTCCAGGTTACTTATATAGGATCAGTTTAGGAAAAAAGAAGCATTATATCAGCTACTGGTGCTCAAACAAACACCCCGCACCCCTCCTCACTCACTCTCCCTTGGGACTCATGTTCCAGGTTGGAGAAAGACATGAGCACTTTAAGGCCTAATTACTCACAATTACATTAACTGCTCAACAGAATCAGTGGAAAACAACTGTGCCAGCAGCCAGCCGCAGCCCAGTGCCTGCTGCCTCCCTTCTAGACAATACCAGTCAAATCTCCCACACTTTGTCTCTTATCTGAATGACAGTGCTCTACATCAGACTCTCCTGGTCCTGTTGAGCTTCAGTTTGTTTAGATCTTGGCTCATTCCCAAGATGGTTGATGGTCAGGCTAGCACACGTTTCTGAGTAGGGGCCACTAGAAAAGAAGGATATCTCATTTAGAGGTGATAAATAAATGACAGATCTTATGTATTATGAATTACATGAATTGTTAATGACCAGTCGGTGACTGATTTATAACATCTCATGCCTTGCACACGAGATCTGATTGGAAGCTAATGAATAAATGACAGTGGGCACAAATGAAACTTTCTCTCGTTTACTGAGCACCTGGAATTGAAAGTCAGACCATGCATGTCCACGATGACAGCTTTGATAGAGGCTTTACACAGTGTTCTCCTCCTTTAAAAAGCAGAACCTCCTGTCTTTTTTAGATTTAATTCTGTGTGCATGCATGAAAAGGGAAACTGAGGGAAATGAACCTTGAATTCATCACAAGGTCATAATGGCCACTGTTTTCTGCCATCAGCTGCAAAAACAAAATGGCTCCAAATGGCTTCTGCCTCTGCCAATCATTTACTGAATATGAATGTATTCTTTACCCTCAGGACACACACACACTGAAAGGCAGTGTCTGTGTATATCTACAGTATGTGTAGGTGGACGACAGTGAAAATGAAAATGTGGATGCAGGCGTTAGTTTGATTTGTAGGTAGAATGAACTGGCTGATATGTCATTTCACTGTCTTCCACATCCTCTGTGGTTTGATGAGTGTCCTAAGTGAGAAGTCCCTTATGTGGCCCTGGGGTCCCCTTGGGTCTCTATTGTCCTGCTAGTCTTGCTCAGCCTGACTCTTCTGCAGCATCACATGTCAACCGAAGGGCTTCAGATACAGCATGGCTGCTTTATTGATGCTCGGCCACCAATCCGTAATGTATTCATTCATTTACTTGAAAGCTTCTTTTCCAAGAGAATAGCTTACTGGCACAGTGCCTCACACACACACACACACACACGCACACCTCCTTAGTTCAGTCCATCAGGAGTCACAGCAGCACACAAATACATACATTTAAACACACCCACACTTCTCCTAACCTATGTCCATCACAAGTTCACTAATGTGATGGTCAGTCACAGTCTGCCTCCACCACCAGCCTTCTTGATCATTTATGGTCTTCCTTGCTGTCTGGCTGTGTGCATTGTGAAATCAGCTCCAAAAGTAACAGTGAGGAGGAGGACAGTGTGTTGCCATGCTGGCTTCTGTTAAAACAGTTGCATGTAATGGGAAATAGCCTGCCGCAGAAAGCACACCAGTGATTCCAGTGTGCCTTACCGGGTGAATTATTCATGAGTGTTTGATCTTCATGTTAATCCTGAATGTATATTGTACCATCAGTCACGCAAAATGGAACACACAGTATTTTGGCTATGGTGTTTGTGCAATTATCTCACTGCAGAAAAAAAAAAAACATGTAAAAAATCATCCAATTGCAGTTTGCCCTCTAGTTGAACTAGTGTGCACACATGCATCTGTAAACAAGCTGGAGAGACTGAGGGCATTACAAGACAAGTGTTGGCATAGTTGTCATTCGAATGGCAATTCTAAAAACACAAGGTGCCATCGTGGCCTTGACTTTTCACTGCAGTAAACAGACAAGCTTGACTTGGACATTAGGATGTACGTTGCGATCAGCTTTTCTTTTCTTTTTTTCTTCAGTCCAAGCTGGAAAAGGCCAATGCTGGGGAAATGTAGCCGCATTAGGGAGATAAAGGCAGAAAAGGCAAAGGACAATTCTTTAGCCTAATGACAGATCCATATCTTGCTGGATCCGCTGTCTCCCAGCGAGTGGCTTTGTTTTATCACTCAGCTTGCTATTTTAATTACGGATTTGTCACATCCCGCTGGCCAAAATTAGACAATAGCTTTTGATGTTGGAGTATAGCGCATAGCCTTTCATTATATGCATGTTATTAGGGATATCACACGTGGGCATGGCTTGGACAAACCACTACTCTATCCCCCTTTGCTTTTGGTATAACAGAGACATAATTATGCTCAAGGTGATGTTTTTGAAGATTTGAATGTTTCAAGCAGAGACAAGGAGTGACTAATGTGGCTGCTTGAGAGCTCTGCATGTTCATGGAAGTGCAGAGCAGATTGACTGAAAGGCAGTTATCATGTTCCAAGGCTATGATTCCATGAATTGTAGTAACATCCTCACTGGCTAGTCATTGTGTATTCAAACTGAGTACTTTACTTTCTTTACCCAAGAGGTCCGTGTCACCGCAGGCCAGAAAGAGGCAAAAGAATAACTCTAAAAAGATGCTTGTTGACTGTAGGTCATTCCTTATGAAAACTATACAAATAGACCAAAACCACATTAACATTCACAGATGAAACCCATCTAACAAACCTCCAGCACTGCCTTTTTCATTCCGCATACAGTACAACTACACAGACTGACAGTAAGTAAAGAGTGCATCGTAAATGTATTCTTCTGCAGACACATTTAATTGGTTTGCAAACCAAAGAGGCGGCTAAAAACAGACCACACTCATGTAAAATTGTTTAACATTTCTTGGCTACTAGAACTATAAACTAAGAAATATAGCAATATAACTATAACTGTACATTTACGACATACACTACCAGCCAGCGGTTTAGACACACATAGGAATGAGCATGTTTTTCATGTCTTCAGTTGTGTTACCATCATTGCACATGGTTTTCTAATGATCATTATACTTTTAAATTAATACATTAGCAAACATAATTTGGAAGACAGTACTAATGTTTGCAGAATTTGCGCCTCTGTATGTTTATGTAAAGATTCATTTTTAAAAACAGTTGTTTTTAGCTACATCAGTCATTTACAATATGAACAATGTCTACACATTCATTCTGATCAATTTGATGTTATGAAATCTGCCTTTCTTTCACAAACATGCTCATTTCTATGTGTGTCCAAACTTTTGACTGGTAGTGTATGTATTAAGCCAACATGCACATACAACACATAACTATTACAAGCTCAGCATTATCATGACAATAACTACTAAAAGTAACTGTATTTGAAAACCTCATTCTCATGAATGTCAGAACCATAACATATATTTCATTCTTATCACTTCATCCAGCTGCAGGTTTTCAGCAGCAGAATAAAACAAATCCAGAAAATTTACATTTTCTCTAAGCAAACTTACTTGAATGTACTTTTCAGCTTTAATGAAGCATATTTTATAGTGGATCTACGGGGACTAACAGCTCAGGATGAATAGCACACAGCTCCTCAAAGATGTCAAATATGACTTTAAAGAACCTTCCCTGAGCAGTGGATGTAAAGTACTTAATGCTTAAGTGTATTTAAGCTTAAACTTTAATACAGCAATAACACCAAGGTTTTGTATTAGAAACCATTGTCAAAAGAAATGACATTTTATTTCGGCAGTATGTGTACAGTAACTGTTGTAGTATGGAGTGTTCAGTGTTCAATATTAAATACATAAATGGGACACAATGAAATAAGTAACAGCTTGATTAAATTATGTAAATGATTTAAATAAACAAATAGTGTCCAAAAAATAAATAATTATTTTGATTAATTTCATCATTCTGCTTTTCCTTTTACAGCTTACTCTTTTTTAATCATAGATATTTGTTCATAACAACACTTTCTCATAATGTTACTTTTCAACACAGTGTTGTCACAGCTCTCTAACTCTTACTAAACCTTTTGTATGGCAACCCTGTCTCCTAAAAATTACGTTTGTATATGATGAAACTTTCGATACAGAGCGTAAATGCGACCCGATTACATTTCTGTGGAGAACATAATTGTTACGTTGTACTGAAACGTATTTTTGTGAATGGATGAGGCGCTACATTTATTAACATAGTCCAAAGTCCCCCATGAGTTTGGATTTAGGCAAGAAAATTACTGAGGTTAGAACAAAGATTGTGTTTCAGTTTTATTTTTAATGCAGATGTTGCGTGTGTGAAGCGACTGTATGAAGTGACATTTTTATCCGTTAACCAGCCCATGTTCCTTCACCCTAACCCACTGCTGTGATGCCTGCTCCCGACCATCAAACACATTGCTCCAGTCACATATGTTAAACTGTAATGTTGGATATTTTAGCTGACAGAAAACTGGTTGTAGATCAGATATTTTGGTGGAAAAAAATACGTTGCCTGTGGACATTTCATTAATATGTTCACTATCAACGTATTTACGACTTGTCATTTACGTTAACTGTGGACATAATGATCATTAGGTTAACAGAAAACTTTTGCGACTCGCACAGCTCTCTGTTAAGATTAGAGGAAGATTTTCAGAAGACAAACTCCATGATAACTTGACAATATGTTTATTTACTTTACCATTAAAACTATGATCTTTCCACAACTTTAACTAAAGTGACTGGTAGAAAACATAATTAACCTTCAGATTTCATCACTCTATTTAATCATATAGCAAGCAAATGTAATTCTCTTCATATTTTCCAGATAACAATCATTCCATCTTTGATCGTGATTATTTTTAAAATAAAAACAAAAAACTTACCAGCTGGTAAAGTATCCGTCTCCCCTTCATCGATCCTACATTTAGCTTTTTGACTATAGGAGTCAATGTGGACCTGCTCACGTCTGCACATCTCCAAGGAGAAAAATCTAGTTGCATTCAGAAATGTGGTGTTAGTAACTGTAATAATATCACAATTTGAGAAATTGTAATTGTAATGTCTTACTTACTAGTTAGTAGTAATGTGTTACAGAAGCCTTTGACTGCACCTTTTTGCATTCAGATAAGATTTGGAGCATACTTCTTCTATTAAAAAGGTTAGCAGCTTCAATATAGAAGACTTTGAGACTCCATATCGTAGGAGACACGGCTGCTTCTGCAGAAACACAAGCCGGCTGCCAGCCAGCCAGGCCCAGCAGGTTAGAAGGAGATACCCACTGAGAGTCAACAGTAAACGCTAGTGTTCATGTCACAGTTTCTCAACGATGCCAACTGACACAGAGCCTCTGTGCTGCACTGAATTTAATGGCAGAGAGCTTTTTGTATGCTATCAGCTGCTGGGTGATTACCTCTCACCTAACCATTAACATCCTGTGGTGCTCTTTTTGTAGACAGACAGAAGTACTTTGTTTCATATTTTCCTCTAGATTTCTTTGTAAGTCACCGTGACAGAATATCTCAGTGGAGAGGATAAAACCTGTAATATCTGGAAGTGAGTGCAGGCATGACATTGCTTTTAAATATCAATATATGTCTCTCATTAAACTTTGTGTTTATAGTGCTACTCAGAAATTGATTGATTACAGATTGTATTTTATTTGTATTATACTTGAGTTTTAATAAGCTTTAATTAATAGTGGTAATGGTTTTTAAATACTGACCTAATGTGGCAATGTTTTGTTCTGTTCTTGAATGTACTGGGTAGACAATGAGTGCAATACAATAACTTATGTACAAAGTAAACATAGAGCAATGTTAAAGTTTCAACCCCGCATAAGACATATTGTCAATGGCCAGTAGAGAAATGCATCGATTGACCCACTACACACACTCAGGGAAGCTTTCAGGCAGAAAAAATACTCTCATACACACCTGTGAGGAAGAAACGCACACATGAAAGCACAAAGTTGGCAGGTAGCTGGAGAAAAGCACACCCTCGAGCGTGCACTTACACACACATGCTCTGACTGGGGAAAGTTGGTAGGTAGTTGGAGTAAAATACATACACATATACACACATTCACACACACAGGTACAGAACAAAGCCCTCAAACATCTGTGCTCCCCAGCAGCCTGACCTGACTAGCTGAGTAAATCTTGGTGTTGTGTTGTCTCTGTGTCTCCAGGGAGAATGTTTGCTGGCATTGAGGCCTCAGGTGAGTCAGGACAAATGAATGATGCTGAGCTGCGGGATAGAGATTTAATCTCAGGGCTTTTCAGTGTGCCACTCTGAGAAAAAAGGCTACAGGATGCAGCCTGAGTCTTCCTGCAGAGAAAACTGAAGGTTAAAGTAACTTGTCCTCACCAGTGTTGATTGGCACGCTCCGTAATAGCTGCTTCCTTCCCATCAGTGGGGAGAATGAGGTGGTCAGTAGTTATTTAGCAGCTGAATGATGCACTGAATCTGGATGAAATATTTAACGTCCATAAAATAAAGAAGAAGATGCAAACTGTTACAAATGGAAAGCTAAACAGGTTTTCAATATTGCAGCATCAGTAGTGAAGACAGCGGCATCCTCTGGAGAGCTCCGCATTTTTCTTTCATTAACTTGCTGCATATAACTTTTATGTCAGAGAACAGGTTTATATCACCTGCAGTAAGAAAGAAAGAATGAAATGTCATAAAGGAATATCTTGCATTAAAGTCTGTATCAATTACAGTGGCTTGTGAAAGTATTCGGCCCCCTTGAACTTTTCCACATTTTGTCACATTACAGCCACAAACATGAATCAGTTCTATTGGAATTCCACGTGA
>JAUYWH010000018.1:22415501-22454475 GCA_034779795.1 Ctenopoma multispine | reverse complement strand
TAAAACCACCTTTTGCTGCAATTACAGCTGCCAGTCTTTTAGGGTATGTCTCTACCAGCTTTGCACATCCCACAGAGCACTGTTCAAGAAAGTAAAGTACTCTGACACATCACAGTCAGAGTAATGTTGCATACAGATTGTGAAGGAGTTGGATAAGCTATTTGTGACCATGTGAAATCTGATCTGTCCCTCGAGTGATTGAGTTAATATCGGCTGGGGATGAAATTTTAAATAAAAAAATAAACTAGTGGTGAGGAATATGAAAACAATTGAGCCTGTCAGACACTAAGCTACATAACCCACTAATTCATACACATTTCTAACCAAACTGTCAGTTGAGTTGCACCGTGGGTAATGCAGGTAAAATTATATCTCTGCGATCTTTCCAATGCTAAATTTAATTACTGGCTCCAGTAAACAGTACAGTATGTGCACTATACAGTAAATTTAGTTCTTTAGGATAATTCAACTTTAAGTAACATGAGTTTTTTGTGAGTCGAATGCAATGTGAACACTAGCATGTGTATTTGAGATCGGTAGATGACTCAACAATGCCAACAATTTAGAACAGAAAAGATAAGCAAAAATGTTCAGTTGATTACAGCAATCAAGCACACGCTTTCACACTTTGAACATTTTCAGTTAAACTTCAGTACTTAGTTTATTAACATCTGAAACACCTGATTCTAATCTAATTATTCATTTTCTTGATCCATTTTGACATCTTCAGTTAAGGCACATGTTGAATGCTTTCTGACAGTCGTTGGAAGACAGAAGCTGCACTGCCTATATGTGATTAGTACAACATTAAGCAGGCAAACATGGCAGACGAGTGAATAGATAGAACAGTGAAGTTAAACAATTAGCATGAGCCAGTTAAGTTAATTTACATAATGACAAAGACAGAAGTGAAGAGATTCTGATATAATCAAAAAATATGATTCAGATTCAATTTTACAATTTCCACATCCAGTGTATAAATCCATCTATGACATATCACATATCATCACAAGAAGACTTTTCAAATTCTATATTTTGAGGAAAAGTTAATACTTTTCTGGCATTATGTGGTTAAAACCGTTTCTGAGCCTACACCTGATAGATGACAACCTTCACATTTTAACATTTTTGGCATTTCACCAACTATCTCATCCAGAGCAGTGTAATGACGGATGCAGCGATAGAATAAGCTTCAATAGCCGGATCATCAGCATGACAGGCCACCGGCAGTAAGGCCAACAATGATCCTTGGATGATCATGAATGATGGAGTGCATGGAAAAGAATTAAAGTAAGGGATAAAGAGAAATATTATTCATATTTTTTAAAGAAAGTACAATAGTAGAGAAGCAGGATTCAGATGAATGGGAATAGATGTTAGGTAAGTCTGAAAACTCTTCAGACCCATGGGAGAAAAAAATCATCAACTGAGAAAGTGTCAGAGACATTTGGCCTCCGGAATTCACTCAGAAGACATTTTGAATTAAAATGTATGTATATCAACTTAAAGATGTTTTTCTCAAGCCTTGGAAAGCTGATTTTTTGAGGATGAAGCTTCGACAGCTGTGATGTGTTAATGTCCCTGGTGGGGCTCTCACTCAGCAAACTGGCTGCCAGCTTCTGCAGACACTTCTGATCTACTTTAAAACTGGAACATTTCTTCATATGTAACACTCATTTCAGATACAGTGGTTTTGTTACCATCTGACAGAAACACCAGTGGAGCAGGTGACATTTTTAATGAATCACCTTCTCGCCATGTTCATATGTTCACATGTTAAAAAACCTTCCACTGAACAGAAATTGTCCGATGGCAGCTTAACAACCGAAACAAGACCTGTCAAGCTGTGCATTTACCCACATACTGAAGCAGTGTGCATGAAGCTTTGTTAGGAGCGATACTCCAAGTGTGAACAGAGTGTAGTTGGTGTCTTCATTAACCTATCCAAAACCAAAAAGGAGTGTAACACATTTATTCAGCAGTGTGTTTATCTGCTCTAACATAAGCTGAAAAGAAATAGATTTCCTACAGAGGCTAAAGGGGAAATGTAGCTGCTTCAGAAAGGGATCAAACAGCATTAGCTTATGGGAGAAGCTAAAGAAACCATGACCTGCCTGTGAGCTTCAGGCTGCCACCTTGTTGTGTTTGCTGATGAGCTTGAATTGACAACAGCTGTGAGCGTCGAGCTCTGGCTGCAGACATCAGTGTTTTGAATATACAGTATAGCCTATAGTGTTGTGTGCCCTTGATTCCCCAGTGACGTATTTCCCATGATTCAACCACCAATAACATAAAAAAAGACAAAGAATGTACAGATGGAGGATGAATAAAGATCACTGAAGTTTACTTGTTTACCAAGGACACATTACACTTGGTGACTTGGACAACAAATAGATTACAGGTCCTCCTTTAATCTAATTCCTGATTTAATTTAATACTTAATAGCTTTTTGCCCTTCACCTATAATTTTGTAAACATGCATTGCACCACAGTTCATTCATATGTCAAAGCGAGTAGAGTAACAGCTATGATGCCCAACCTTGGACATTATTCTCTAGTGTCAAGCACTCATGTGCTGCCTGTTGGAAATCATATACCACGATGTGTGCATACAGTTTTCATACTAAACCTATAAGCTGTCATTATTTATTCAGAGTGGTTTTGTCGACAGCCAGCAACTCCTGCGCCTTTTCAGATTTTTTATACCCCTGGTGGGTATCAAGGGGAAAGGTTTACCCATGATGCCTACCAGGCTCCATAATTTTGTCTCACTTTTTCATGTTTCCCCTCTACCTCTGTTTTTCTCTCTTGTTCTGCCTCTTAAACTCATGAGTATGGCCAACATCCAAGATTGGCTACTTTTGTTTGGCTTATCAATAGAAAAATACGATTCAGTCTCTGTGATCACAGACATTGCAGCCAAGGGAGTTAAAGTGGTCAGACTTTATTACCTTGCAAATAGAAATAGAGAGAGTTATTAGGAAAAAATAGAATAAGAAGTATAGAGACAGACAGAGGGACTGTTTTTCTCACTCGGCTCAGCTAGTTGTTTTATTTCCCTCACAGAGATTTTCAGAAATAGACATTTTACAATTCTGTTCTCATTAGAAAACGTCCTCCTGTGTTGTTTCAATGCCAACACTAAAAACAAGGAGTCGAGATAAGCAGCGCGGCAGGTCCAGTGTCATCTCACAGTTTATTTGCACTTCAGAGATTTCAAACCATTTGAACCGTAATGTTCTCACCATTCTCTCTTAAGTAGCTTCGAAGTCAGATAAAACATTTTTTACACCGTTTGACAACGCTGCATATAACTGCTCTTTTCAGCACTTCACTGCAGCTGTATCACTATTCAAATATTCAAGCTGCTTTCTTATGGAGTTACCATTACATGAAACAGAGAATTTTAGATGTCGGCATCATTTTGTACACACTCCCTTCTAATTCAGCATGACATGTTAGGTGCTATATGTTGACTGGAATTTAAAATATCATAATGTAACACTGTATTTATTTATTTCTCTTTGCTTGTATCGCTCTCTGTTTCCCTACTTCAATTTCTCCTTCTTCAGTGCTTTTGACATTGTATAGATAACAAAATATTAATTTAGTTCATCTATTTTTTTTTTTTTTCAAATATGCACTGGCATACTTTGTTGTCTCATAAAATGTTTCATAGCTTAATGTCTGGGGAAGGGTTTAAAAAATGACTCACCGTTTCTCTGTTTGCCCTCTTTCTCTCCCTGTCTGTCTGTGTTTTAGTTGTCCAGCATATAAAGCGGCGAGACATCATCCTGAAGAGGGAGTTGGGTGAAGGCGCTTTTGGGAAAGTCTTCCTGGCAGAGTGTTACAACCTGAGCCCCACCAAGGACAAGATGCTGGTGGCTGTCAAGGTACATCTTTGCTGTGTGGTTGTGTACTGCGTGTACAAATGTGTGTTATAAATAGCATTAAAGAATTATTCAGCATTTTGGGAACTGAGCTTTTTTCCAATCTCTTTCAAACTTTGGTCTCCATTTTCTGCAAACTACTGTAGATAACAGAGACAAATGTTGGGTGTGATTGTTTGGTGGGTAAGAGCTCTATTACCTGCGACCAGGTGCTCCATCCTTTATCTGTGTTATACCTACCTAGAACCAAAGTATCAGCTAAGCGATGAGTATTGAACTCTGATCTGTCCATCTAGTGAACAGGGTCCTTTGTTATAAAGCACAAAACATTTAGGACCACTGCACCTGTGTGGCACCTCTCGTTCTCTTCACAGAGCTGCTTGTGCTTGGCAGCTTCCAGTGTGAGTATGCAAAACTGTATGATTGGGAGGCAGGAGGATATTGGATAAGAGGATGCAGACTCCGCAAGTCAGAAAACCATCCTGACCTTGAGAACAGGAGTAGCAGACGAGCTAAGATTCAGATTACCAACTACCTTTCCATAGTATTACAGGATTAACAGAAATGCTACCTGTTTAATAGTAAGCTTTCTCTACAGTGACCTCTTTAGTTTTAAAACACAGTACAATGTGCATTCTCAACTTACCATGCTCCTGCCTCTGATAAAGCAGGAAGAGGCAGGATACATTTAAAGGTCAACAAAAGGAAAATTCATGGCAATGCTTTTCCTCAATTTATTGTAGCTGAGCATTCAAAGTATTGTTTTGGATGGATTCCCAGACAAGAAACATTTCTTTAAAAATGTGGTTTGATTTGGTAATAGAATTTTATGGTCATTTTACCTACTCTGCCGTACATCTCAACCACTGCCAGCACTTCACTGCAAGTGGAGCACATATGAGTAAATGGATTTCCATCCCAAGGTCTTTCCATCTGTAATAACATCAGCAGCAGGCTGGGAAAGCAGGGCCCAAGGCCAAGGAGATCAAGAGAAGCAACTTGTTGTATTTTCCTGTTGCTGATGAAATGTCAAAAGCCTTTTTTTCTCCTGTAGAGGCTGCAATAAGACACAATATTGCTGCTATTATTTCTGATACTTGCAGCTTCAACTGACATCCCATCAAGATATGATATTTCATGTGTGCTTCATTTGAAAGGAGTTCAAAGCACTCGCTGGATATCCTATTATCAATGTGATCAATATTTGTGTACAAGCTGCAAAATGAAACTAATCCCAGAGCACTGCTCGTGAGAGTGATGATTTGCCTAAAAACTTTGTCTAGGATATGATGCATAACCACCTATTTAAAATTTGTATTCATAAACAATAGAGAAAAAGCTCTTTCAAAACTTTACTGAACTGCCCATTTATCTCTTTTATTCCCATTGAGTCTGTGATGTGCTGGTGATGGCGGGAATGGAGGTGGAGATGGGCAGAAAGCCATTTCAACAGCATGAGGCAGAGACAAAAAAGGACAACAGTTTGGGTCTATAAAACAAGCATCCACAACCAGGACAACAAACAGCCATCAGCTGTTCAGCTCCGAACATTCACATAACCAACATTTTCTTTTGCTAGTTTCCTAAAAATGTTGTTACAGTATGCTCGACATTCTAGGGTGTATAGCCATATGTATAGCCAGCCAGAGATAATGTAAGCTAAATGTGGATGTCACATCTTGACAATGCTAACTTACTGATATGTAGATACTTCAGTCTGGGCCATAGCGGTGAAATGCCCAAATGTCATTCTACATCTATGTGGCTAGCAAAAAAACAGAGAGAGGACTAAGCATGGTGTAACTTAATCATCAGGCAAGGGTAAGTGTTGGTGAATGGAAAAATTAGGACATATGAGACAATGCAATTAATACATTTACTTCTATTCATTATTATTATCTTGTTATTATTAGGGATGTTCAATATTGGCTTTTTTACCGATATGCGATATTGTCTAACTCTTAATTTCCGATACCGATATACACTGATACCAATCAGTTTATATCGATATATATCCGATATTACATTTTAATGCTGATATCGGCCGATAATATTGCACATCCCTAGTTATTATTGATAAGAAAAACAAACAATGGAGTTGCCTGGCATTTATAAACAATCACTCGAATATACTGTCATGCAAATAACTGCCACAATGGACTGTGAGATGTATTGGGCTGCAAAGAATACACTAGTTGACTTCCTCCAAATCTGGAGGAAAAGGGGGCCTCTGCATTGTTAGTTAAATGGGTAAATCTCACACATTGTTTCCCCTTTCAGACTCTGAAGGATCCCAATCTCTCAGCAAGGAAGGACTTCCAGAGGGAGGCAGAATTGCTGACCAACCTGCAACACGACCACATTGTTAAATTCTATGGCGTGTGCGTAGACGGAGATCCTCTCATAATGGTGTTTGAATACATGAAGCACGGAGACCTCAACAAATTCCTCAGGTCAGTTTTTAGATGAAGGTGCAGTCAGTTTAACCTTAATGTACCAGGCTTGTGCTGGCTGAGCAAATTAGATTCATCATGTCAACAGACAGTAGCAAACTACAGTGGGTAAAAGCCTAATTATAGTGTGAATATGTGTGTGTGCCAGCTCCATTAGGAGCATCTGCACTGAGAAGGAAGTGTTCACCAACTTACTGATGACATGTACTGTAAAAGTAACACTTCAGTAAAAGTCCAAGAAAACAAAAATTCCTGAATTTTGTCAAATTCCTGCCACCGATCGAATATCTATGCAACTTCACGGGCTTTCTGGTTTAGCAAACATGAGTGCTTTAGTGCTTTTGTTCAGTGATGTCAGACTGTACCAAGGGAAGTGACCTCTGATAAGCCTGAAGAAAAGCGACACGATGCCGATACAGCAAACGCTTTTGTAATGGAAAGCTTCACTGGAGTTGATGTCAGTGTGCACAGGAGGAGTCTGGGATAGAAGTGTGCTATTTCAGGTGCGTTAACAACAGCAGCTCTGTGTGTGTGTGTGTGTGTGTGTGTGTGTGTGTGTGTGTGTGTGTGTGTGTGTGTGTGTGAGGTCTATCTCATTTTTTGAAGTTTGAGCAATAGTTGAAAAGATGACATGTTACGATTGAGTGTGAAAGTCTGTGTGTGTGTATTCAAGAGTGCATGAAGACTTTCTGTTGGGAAATCATTCCTGAAATGAAAGGCAGCGTCGCGAATGATGAAATTCTTTCATGCAAGGTGCAAGATGTGACGGATTTTGGTCTATTGGCCCTGTTGGTCACATTTAACAGATGAGATGTGCAGGGAATCAATAGGAATGAATAGAGGATCTGATATGTGGGTCCAGCTCAACCTTCAGATAAACGGAGGGCAGCTTGTACTCATTCAGCCACTACTAGATGCGTGTGAATTCAAATAGAAGTAGAAATACAAAAAGACACACAGTAAGAAAAAGTACTACTTATCTCCATAAAGCTGGAGCTGAATTAATATACACACAGCTGAAGCAAAGAACATTGAACATTGCATTAAAATTGAGAAATGAAAAAAGAAAGAGTTTGAGAGAGAGCGAGCTGTAGTCTTCCCTGCATGGTGCCTGGTCTGTAATCACGCTGACGAGAAGGTGATGAGAACAGCAGGAATTACACAGGAAATGAGTTCATCATCGTCACCCAAAAATGCTAAGCAGGGAAAGACCTGTCTCTACTTCTGGTAAATCTACGACTGTACCTTGATGAAATTCCTGAACCTTGGTTTAAATTCCTTCCAATATGGAGACTGGAAAATGCTGCAAAATCACAGCTTTAAAACCAGGACTCATGTATTATCATCATAGAATTAATTGTAAAATAATTCCACACACTTCACAGTTTATAAACGCAATTAAAGCTGCCTGAGTGGTTGCAGGTTACAATTAATTTTCTATTTTTAACAGGCTCTTTATTATTATAATTATCCTCAATAGGTATAAAAAAGGCATCAATACTGCTAGTATTAGAGTTTATTAGTACCGTAAGGAGCTTTGGATTACTTACTAGAAGGGTAATGAGGTTGTAGTCTGCTCTGCTGAAAGAGACATTAAAGGTTCTTAAATTCATAAAGCGAGAGTATGTAACTTTTAAAATAAATCTCCTATAAATAATTGATTTTCAACCTTTCACCAACAATAAACTTGCTTAATTCAGTAAATTCGAGTTAGTAGTGACTAATGTCGCCAAATTTTAGATACATACTAGACGTTATTGGCTTCACTGACTTTTGACGCCTCTCTTGTACGACTGTCAAGATATTTTCTCACAGATAAACAATTCATCATTACCACTTCTATTGTTTACTTAAAGTTACATAGTTTTACTTTCAAACAACCAAGAGAGAACTCATTCATTTCACTTCATTGAATCAGTCAGTGTTATTCTTTGTAACACAGAGCCCACGGCCCAGATGCCATGATCCTGGTAGACGGCCAGCCGCTGCAATCCAACGGAGAGCTAGGCCTTTCCCAGATGCTGCACATTGCCACCCAGATTGCCTCAGGCATGGTCTATCTAGCCTCCCAGCACTTTGTCCACAGAGATCTGGCAACCCGCAATTGCCTGGTGGGTAATGGCCTGCTGGTGAAGATTGGAGATTTCGGCATGTCCAGAGACATCTACAGCAGCGACTACTACAGGGTAAGACTTCAGGATATGCTTATTTTGGGCACTAACATGATCTATTTTGTGTTTCTAAGCTTTGATATGTAGATACTGAAAGTACAAACTGCCACACTGCACATTAATCTTCTATAATCACCCTACGAACTGACATTAACAAATACAGTAAACTGTCCTTGAGCTGCTATCAGTTCTCCTCTTCCTGTATATTTTCACAGTTTCATCAAAAAAAGTGTACTTTAGTTGTGAATGTTCACAATACCTTTACTTGGTAATTGGGTCCAAAACAACCCTAAAGCTACTGTAATTTAATAAATGTAATAAAAAGTGTCTTTTTTTGTTTCTATTCTAAGGGGACTTAAGTTCTCCCTCCTCATTGCTAACCCAACTCCGTACATCACCCTTCATATATTCAGGTGAGAATAAAAAGGTTTAACTGTGTGGCAGGAGATGAGCCTCCAGCCTGAAGCTTAGAGACTTGTTTATATGGCCTCAGATTCATGTCTTCTCTGTTTAATGCAATTAGTAACTCTGAACACCACAAATCAGGTGGTAACTGTTGGGCTGGAGAATTTAATGTTTTGCTGAATAAATAAGTGGATATTATGGGGTGATAGCTGCTACAAATGTGGCTTGTTTAAACAGCTTGGTCTTGTGAAATGACTTTAGGTGCACCTGATTCTATTTTCACCAGCGTGACAGCTGGCCCAGTTCTGACTTTGCTGGGGGCAACGCCAGCAGTCATGAAGTACTTGCCTGCTGGGTGCGCAGCTCTGCACACATAAAATAATTTGTGAGCAAGTTTGAACGAGATGTTTGTAGTGGTGTAGTTTGGTACATGGCTCCTCTATGCACACCATCTGTGTGGTGTATGTATCACTAAAATCTGAGTGTTTTGTTTCATTTGTGAACAACCTATAGCCAGATTCTGCATGCAATGTCTTTGTGATGCTTGGAGCAGGTTGGTGATGGGGCTGGATGACTAGCAATAACTAATCAACTAACAGTTTTGGCCGTCAGTGGCGGTAAAAATGTCAGCTTGGCAGTAAGGTGAGGATGTTTCAGAGGGAACAGTAAATCATAAACATGTTTCATGGTAATCTTACTGTATCTCAGATCTTATGCTACGTATCTTACTACTGTAGGTTAAACCAGTTTTACAATGTCAAGTCTCCTTGTTTCAGTGGCAGGAGTATACAGTACATGCATGGGTTTTGTGTGTGTATTTTCTATTTTGAGTGTGTCACTGAAAACTATGTGTCACACATAGTTATCATTGCTGGCTCTTGAAATCAAGTTCATGTTTGGAGTAGATTGAATAGTTGTCACTTTTGTATAGTAGATTCTGGTCTTTATTTCTAATTTTATAGTCATAGCACAGTATTTATGTCTATGTTACATTGCTTTAGCAGTGTGAGCTTGTCATGGCAGACATTTGCAGATGTAAAATAGTAATTGTTTCTGCCACCTTGCATTAGCAGGTTAGTTCAAACTCCTTTCTTTATACAATTCTAGTAGAGCTTCTTGTTGGCAACCAGTATGACTGTGGGTATACTGGGTAGATCAGGTGTGCCTTCCTGGACAAATAAAGCATAAAATCAGTGTTTTTCCTTGTTTTGGCCCAAAGAACAGTTTTAGCTAATTGTCTCTGAATAACAAGTCACAGCTAATTTAGCAGGCAGATACTGCTCAGCTGGAAGATTAAATGGTTCAGCTGATTGTTCTTGTCTGAACAAGTATAGGTCTTATATATAACTCCTGTGAGTTAACTGTTCTGTTAAAAGGCAGATAGAGCGAGAGGCTGTTTTAAATAGACATACACTAACACAACTCACTAGGAGCAGTGTAAGATGGGGTTTGTACTGTATGCGTGTGTGTCTGTACTCTTAGGTTGATGGGGGGTAAAATTATTAACCTACCACTGCAGGGATCCAGCTTCAGTTGCCCCCACAGACAATATTCAGAAGTAGGAAGCTGATGGGGGATCATGTCCTTGACACTATACCAGAGAATCCTGTTGGTTGTTCAGAATGCCTATGTGAAGAGGGCGTGTCTGGGGATAATAATGTGAACCTCCAAGCACATTATGCTCCTCATTGACAGGTGAAAAGAGGTAGAAGGTACCTGAAAAGGTACAGCCTGCACAGGCTAGCAATAGTGAAAAAACACACACATAGTGTGAAAGGAATATAATCTGTCCAAATTAAAAAAGAAAAATCCAGAAACATCAGTCAAAAGATCACTACAAAGTGCTTAATTTACTTAACAGAAGAGGTTTGTGTTTATTTATGTTTACAACATCCAGAAACCAGGTGGCTGATTACAACTAAATCAATACAAGGGGATAAAATAATTAATATAACTAAGCATAGTGCATTAGGGAGCAATATGCAAGTCTCAGGAAACTTTTTCACTCAAATGTTGGTTCCTTCTATCAAAGTCAGTGTTGAATTTATTGAGGGAATTTTAGATGGTTGAATAATGTACTGATTTAGCACACACACACACACACACACTAACCCAGTGTAGTGAGAAAGGGAGAACAGTTCTCACAAATCTGTATGGATTAGACAGAAAGCAGAAAAACTGTTTGTGAAAACAGACCAGCATCAGTTTGAATTTGGCGTGTTGTATCTGTATGTGTGTGAGTTCCGCTTCATGTGAAGCTTCTGTTTGGGCATTTTGATAGCATCACTACCCGCCTACACAGAAGAATATTGACAGCACTCCGAGATAAGGAGCTCCTAACAGCACTTGGACACTTTCCCTGTGTTGAGTGATTATAAATAGCAGCCAAAAACAGAGTCCTCCCATTCCCGACTAGTCGTATTGATGGTTGTTGCCCTATGGGACTCCCAGGACACTTTACCAAGCAGGAGGGAACAACTCCAAGAAAGAAATGAATATTGTCCTAAATCACGTCCATCTGTCATATCCTTCTGCTCCGCCTGTGCTGAATACACTTTTGTGTTGTTTCAAAAGAGACAACTGCAAAACCTGCACAGGCAGACAGCAGCACCGCTTCCTGCTATGTAGGTGTTTTATACCACTGCCTTGCAATATATCAGGTAATGTTTTCCTGAGTTCAGAGAGTGGAGCACTGAATTATGCATGTTTAGGTTGGTATAAATGACTGTGAAAGCTCTAAAGGCACCTATGCATTAAAGGTGGAAGAATGGAAACTGAGCCAAGTGTTTTTACTAGAAATGCTTCAGGAACATAAAGAGTAGCTCATGCAGAGGCTCTGTCAAACTGCCATTGGTCTCAAATGTCATTATTATATGTAGGTCTATTATTTTGTCACTGTGTAATGACAGGTTTCTTTGTATTGTATGTGCTCTGTAATACAGGACAGAGTTAATACTACAATATGCAATATGCAGTATATTTGATGGCCCTGACAGCTAATTTCCTTCTGTCACTTTTTCTTATCAAACCCTGTTACATTTGTACATTATTCACTGGTTATGTTGAGTTGGAAGTCAGATAAAGTTGCTGTTTGATCTGCTATTTATTCAGGTAATTAATTGAATTTTAGAAATTTGTGTGAAATTCAATTTTCTGGTGACAAGAAAAAAGTTCAGGAAAAGTTTCCAGCTTGGTTTGTGTTGAGATGTTGGTGCTTCTAAGAGAAAAAATGCTTATAACAGCCAAATTATAAACAGTGAGATATACAGTAGGTTTCTGTCAGAGGTTAATGTCAGAGTTTCTACCTTTTTGCTAAAGAATATTAAAAGTCTGGACTTTTCTCTAGACGCCTCCTTGCATCCTCAGTGTCTTAATTTAGCAATAACATAGTATTGTTCTTCTGTATTGAATTGAGAAATATAATGTGTCCAGCAAAAAATCATTTTCCCAAGCAGCTTAACTGCAAACACTATTACATTTTGTAGCTAAGATAATTATATTATTGTTATGTGGTGCAATCAGTTTTTTGGAATGAGTGAAGAGCTACTTCTATCAACAGTAAGCAAGTCACTATGAGGTGGTTGGAGTGAATGGTTGTGTCCAGTGTTCTTAGATGGATTTTAAAAAAGTAACCAAAATTACCTTCCTACCACTGGCATTTGGGTAGAAAAGCCAGAAGCAGCATTTCTGAATCACAGACTAATGGCTATGAAACACCGGGACAATGTTACAGCCTAATAACTCTGTTTTGAGGACTGTGTGTTCTTTGTGACTTTGTCAGGAAGCCTCTGCTTACCTGCACTTCTTTGCTTTGAAGAAAAATGGTACCAAGGTTTCTACTGTTTCAAGGATCACACATGTGCTCTTCTGCTGCATTATTTATCAAGCACAAGCTCCACAAAACTGTATGCAGCCTGGTGCTAATGAGTACACAGGCCACATTTATTACTGCTGCACGGAGGAATGAAAAAACTCAGTTTTGTCTTTCCCTATGGGTCTTACTTTTTCACGCCTAGCTCTCCTGTCGTACATGATCACTCTCTTATGATCAAGTAATAAATCTAAGCAATGGCAGGGATGATAACATTGACCTCGTGGGATAATCATGGTTTTACAGAGCAGTTTCTGCATTCTTTGGAGCGAGTTCAAAATTTTGAGTCGACTTCTTTTTGAGAGTTTTTTAATAAGGTTGGTACCTTTGCATTTGATGAAGCTGCCAGCAGGCTATTGGGTTAGCTTAGCACAAATACTACAAACAATCTAGCCATGCTTTTACATTATAACTTTTCACTGCACTTCTAAATATTAATAATGAATGTATTATATTTTGTGTTTAATTTGTACAAAAAACAAGTGTATGCATGTGACAAACGTGTGTCATCCCAATGGCTTTGTTGTGGGCTTCATTTACCCATGTTATATGTTATGTTTGTTTAAACACAGAAATTAAATACATTGTATATTAGATAAGACAAGATTTTGTTACTTTTTTTTCCCTGCTTAAAGTCTTTATGCTGCACTAAGCTAATCATGTGGATGGTGTTAGTATTTAATGAAGATATTTGCAAATGGTCACTTAACTTTCAGCAAGAAAGTAAATAGGCATTTAACAAATTTGTAGTTTAGTATATCTGTAGTGTTTGTGCACTGCAGATATACTGATGTCTGAATCCGTGTTCAGTGTTCTCCCAAGTATACTGTGGTTGGAAGACACATCACATGGCTGCTATTAATTTCATATTCAGACCGCTGCAGCAGAACTAAGGAGCTACCTAGCCACACACGGTATGGTACAAGTGTTTCTATTAAGTCATGCTAAATACTTAAAAAAATATGAATGTAAAAATTGTATGATAGCAACAGTGCAATGTACGTGTGTGTGTTTTAAAAACCTTCAGAAACAATCACCACCCACCAGCGTGGGAGAGTAGATACCACTTTATCTCCACTTGGCAGCAGCACAGCAGGTAAAAACCTAATGGACGTCGTAGGCTCTGAAAGTGAACTTGTGTTTGCTGCCGTTTGAGCTGGGAGAGAAGAGATAGCAACGTTGTTAGAGCAGGGAGAGAGTGTGTCTAGATGGTCATCAGGGCCCTTAAAGATGTCTGGTGCCTCCCAGGGCTCACTGTAACCCACAGAGCGCCCATCGAAGAGCCCAACTGGGCCAGTAATCTATCCCTCCGCCATGCTGCTGTGCTCTCCACACTGTTAATCCAATCACTCCCCTGCCACGGTGGGACAGGCAGAGCACTAATCCAGTTTACACAGCAACAAAAAGAAGCCCCAGACTCATTCCTCAATCCCCGCAGAGCATTGCCAGCTTCTCGATATGACATTGAGTGAGAAAGATGAGGATAATTATAGGGGCAATTATTTTATTTTTATTATGTGTTCAGCCTCTTTTTTTTTCTTTTTCTCCCATGTTCCAAGCTAATTGCCCTGGACTGGTCACAAAAACCCAAGGTGATAGCATGCAGTCAGCCAGAGTCAAGCAGTTTCAATGTCCCTCGTGACAGCATTGGCGGCTGAATCATTAGTATGCATCTGATGAGGTTTGGCCTTGTGTGCAATGGGCAGGGTGGACCTCAGATAAGTCATTTAGACTAACAGGAACTTAATTAATTCTGTTTAATCCTTATAAAGCTCCACAGGGGTACAGATTGGCATACAACTTACCAACTCCTTCACCTCATTTTCAGCCCACCTAGCTTGGCTCAGCCAACAGATTTTACACAACAGAGGCAACTGGTATCAGCATTGATATTGGCTTAATGTTGTGTACAATACAAAAATGTGTCATGTCTAATGAGACCAGCTGGGGTGTAAGTCAGTGTTCATTTTGCCATTAGCTTGCAGCAGAGATCTGGCATGTAAGGTTGAAGGTGAGCACTCAAGAGAAAACTACTGCCAACCCTCCTCGCTGCCGCAGAATTATCTCTGGGACTGTTGATAAATACTGTGTATGTTCTAGTAGAGAAAGGGCACCTTACCTGAAACACTTCTCAAATTTGTGTTTAATTTAATTTAAATTTTTATCTTTTCTGCTACTGAATAAAAACACCAGCATACTTTTTTTAGGCTGGGATTGAGCTAGAGAGTGGGCTTGCAGGAAGGAGTTTGAAAAAATTAGGAGGTAAAGGATGTTTCTGTCTTTGAGTGTCTCTTAATACCTCAGATACCCTTGGGCAAGATTGTGACAGGAGGATCTGGAGCGAGGACACAAAAGTGTTCTCTTCTGACTTTTTACAGCTCTGCACTAAGATGCAACTGGGCAGGGAACTTAACCCCTGTTGGGATTAGCAGAAGACTTGTGGTTGTACTGGGAGCTGTGGGGTGTAAGTGTGCATATATGTGTTAATGTAAAGAGGGATGTGGCACCTTCTAAATGGGGAAAATGTTTTGAAACACTGTCAAGAGGAGTAGGAGGATTCAAAATGATCTAATCAATTATCTCAAATATTGATTTTGATATATGTTTAAATACAGTCAATTTATTTAGTTCTAGTTACATTTAATCACTTTTATCAAAGAGATGAAAGAGTTAAAGTCGGACTTTTGTATTAAATTACATTTGTGAGGTAGGAATGGAAGTGAATGGACACCCTCCACTTGTTTTGCTGAAACACCACTAACACCAAAAGTTGGGCATTATGGAGGTTAATGGAGTGTGATTTTGATTCGCAGTCAGCATATAGGCGTTAGAAAACTGTCTCTAATGGTGTAGTTGACCTCCAGGCTTGTGTTCAAAAAAACGATTTGTGTTTAGTGTAAGAAAGGCATACAGTTTCATGATATCACATGATATCAGCAAACAGTATACTCTAGTACACACTGACGTCCTCCACGGACCAAAATCACCATCTCCAAAACACTAGTTCTTACATATCCAATCATTAGCTTAACTGCTTATTCACAGCACTGTATAAGATAATATGCACAGCAATATGGACTGTGGAAAAAAACCTATTAAACCATTGTGTTACAGCTTGTGATGCTACTGTACAGTGACCTCCCTTTAATCATGTTGATATTTCCTTGAAACCATTTTAGTCAGAACCAGGCAGAACTTCTTCATTTCCAATCTTTGTGCTGAGCTAAGATAACTGTCTGCACTAGGTTTGTATTTGCTGCACAGTTGAAAGTCATATCAATCTTCTTATCAAAGCTTTGACATAGATTTCTGTCAAACTGTTCTTTTAGGTTTTAATGCTGCAGCCTGATTCACTAGTGTAGTAGGGAAACTTAAAGAGAGGACTAACTTGGTGATGGATTTATCAAGAGCCGGCATAACAATCCAGGAGAGAAAGTTGTGGATAAAGGACATTTAACAACTAAAGGCCTCATATTCAGCAACTTAATTTGATGAAGTGTATAAACTAGAGGGCGTTTTGAGTAAATGCTCAGGAAGAAGAAGCGTTTTCGCAGATTGACAAAATCTCACGTTTCTTTATAACATCTCGAAGACGCATCTGTGGTGTCAAGCTGACACATGGAGATTGTGTTTGACTTGTAAATGACTTGAAATGTGCAATCTTTTTTTTTTTTTCCTCAATACTTTAAATGCCACACAGCTCTCACAGCTGAAGGAACACAGATGTTGGAGCTGGTAAATGGAATTGGGAGCAGATCTGATTATGATTCAATGAAACTGATTGTGTTGTAACCCAGAGGTACACAGCGGAGGAGCCGTGTGAGCGTGAATGCAGCTACAAGCTAAGAGGTTTTCGAAAGCTTATGTTTGTTTGTTTGTTTTGGTATGTTGTTGTTCTTAATCACAGAAAATGAGCTCAGAATGATGCATGGATGGAGGGGTGTTAGATGTGTGTCTGTTATGCTCTAAATCCACTGATTTAGAGATAAAAGCCTCAAAGGGGCTTCAAAATCCACCTCATTGTTATCTTGATGTTTTTGTCAAGATAACAACAGCTAAAGCCAAAAAACTGATAACAAAAGCTGAATGACAGCATTAAGTGACAGGACAACATATTCCATATAATAAACACTGTAACTGTATATTTTCAGTGTTGTAGAAGAACACATTCTGGCAATTAAAGATCGTGTATATTGTTTTTACATTAACTTTCATGGTCTGACAATTAGTATACAGTTAAACAAGATGAATAGATTTTAAGTTAAACTGTACACTTTTATCTTTAGTCATTGTGGGATTTAGTCCATTTTCCACGTTTAATTTTTGCTATGCTAAGTGCAGTTTTTGAATTCAGTATATATTTATAATATATAACAGTATATATGACACGTATGTGTATTCTTAGTAAATATAAGTAACACATTAGCAAAATAACTGATTTTGAGCATAACCTTTTCGATTTCAAAAAATGTACCTATGGTCTGCTTTCTAGTTTTTACTTTGGGCTTTCAACTGCAGTTCATGGACTCAGCACATACTGTAGAGTTTGCTTAGTGTTCAAAGACTCATGTCAGTAAAGTTATAAAGCAGTGGCTCTGAGAAAAAAAACACAAATACTGTAAATCTCCTTTGATATAATACATGTTGTTGTATGTATATCATATTTTTTGGTAAGTCCATCAGCAGTTTAGCACAGGGTAAAAACCACACCGCAGACACTGGCTCCAACACCTGCAGGCTTCACATCAAACCACAGCAGATGATTCTGAGCTGAAACCTTTTCTTCTCATTCCCACGAGACTCTTTCTGCTCGTCACCGACATGATTAAAGCACAGCCACTGTCATGAATGGGAAATAGATCTTAAAACAATGTCTGCTAATGGAAGTTGAGAGCAAGGATGATTAATGGATGATTTTTTAATCAATTAATTTCCAGCCTCAGAGGATTTATAGCAAGGGAGACTTCATTCCATGTTCTGTTGGTTAGAAGACATTAAATAAGTTATGGCTGATATATTTGCCTGAGATGTTACTGGGCCTCATGCAAACGAGTGCAAAACATTTCTATGTTGATATGTCAGCAGAATTCTAACATTTACATTAGCAGCCATGTGAAACTCTTTAGTAGAAACCAGTTTATATAAAAACTGATACGAACACATTTGTTTCCCTGCTTAGAGACTCTAATCTTCTGTTGGTGCCTCTGCAGAAATGGGGCTGCAGATTGCTATTTTTCATCAAAAGCAAAGGAGTGGCTTAATACCATAACCTAAAGAATTTGCCATCATGTGATTCAGTACGTCCAGAGCAAAGTGGTAGATTAGTCAGCATTTTCCTGCATTACACCAGTGTCAACATCCAGCAGCACAGCAGACATTCATGAGATGTTAAGTCCGTCGTATCAGTTACATGCAAGGACAGTTAATCCCCAGACACATGGGAGTTTTTGTTTATGATTCAATTTTCTAATCTAACTTTTAGCCCCAACATTTGCATTTGCAATAAACACCTGTTCTCTACACTATTCTCTTCTCTTTAGGTTGGAGGACACACCATGCTACCTATTCGCTGGATGCCCCCAGAGAGCATCATGTACAGGAAATTCTCCACTGAAAGCGACGTCTGGAGCTTTGGAGTTATCCTGTGGGAGATCTTTACCTATGGGAAGCAGCCTTGGTTTCAACTGGGTAACAATGAGGTACAAACAGCCTGAAGTGTGTAGATAATGCTCCACAAGATAACAGCACATGTAACTGTATATTGTGTTTATACTATCAAAGGCTTTGGCGCAGGCTTTCATGCAAACACAACATTATAGCTCCAGGTTATCCAGTGGTAAATGTTTACGTCTGCTTGTCTATTTCAGAACATCAAGAAAAGATGTCTATTGCAAAACACATTAAAAAAAAGTATATTTAATTGATCTGTTTGTTATTAAAGAGGGAAGCAATAGGATGGAATTCACTGGCAGAGCACCGAGGGTGGGGAAACACTCCCCTTAGCTTCGGCAAAAGTGAAGCATGAGTTTTCTAATAGAAGATTTAAATGAACATTGCCATTTTGAATCTTAATCTAGTGCCTGATGTTGTTTCTTTTCTCTCTGTGAGACTCATGCTGGCCCAACGAGGTGATAAATTGATGCCGCTTTCCCACCAGACGAGATGCTGCATTACATAACACCCATGATTGGTTTGTTTTTTCATTGGAGGCTCAGACTTGAATCAATAAAATTCAATTAGTATTACTCTTGTAAAGCGAGCATATTGAGAAAATTAAATTGACCTAAAAGAATAACCTGGCATGTGGCATGCATTGCACTTATAAGTATTTCAATTGAAAGATCAATATGTCCTTAAGCTTGACACAAATTGGGATTTCCATATTTCTATATGTCCTGTACAGAAGGAGTTCTGGGACACTCTAAATGAAAAACATAGCCGATTTAACCACGTCGCCATAACCTTATAACAGTGTAATCTGATGAGCGCTATTATGTTGTGGCCAAAAGATGAAACTCAACCATTTGTTCTCCTTTAATGTAATTCTGTATTTAGGTAGTGATAGGTGGTAATATTTTTTTATCATATTATTCAGATTTATTTACTTTATCACCCAGTGATAAAAA
Source organism: Ctenopoma multispine (assembly GCA_034779795.1). Taxonomy (NCBI): domain Eukaryota; kingdom Metazoa; phylum Chordata; class Actinopteri; order Anabantiformes; family Anabantidae; genus Ctenopoma; species Ctenopoma multispine. The sequence continues at coordinate 22,435,059 of JAUYWH010000018.1, read as the reverse complement.
GGTTTCTCTGACAATGACAAATTCCTACCTGTGTGCAGCAGGAACATGATTTAAACAGGCATCATTCTTCACTGGGCTGTATGCGCTCCACCATTCTCCTATTCAAAGCTGCGCAGCTGGCTTTTATAAGCATGCTGGCAAACACTGACAAAACCCATAAAGCGTTATTAAATTATAATGGACTTTCCACCAAATATGTCTGAATTATGGGGAAATGTGTATAAAATGGTGCAGCCATAAAAGCACAGTTTGTATAAGTCACTGTAAAGTGTAGCTTTCGTGAAGAGTTGGAACACTGACTGTGTGAAATTGTACAATATGATATAAACTTAGAGCTACTGTACTTCAGAACATACAAAAGAGGAAAACTGTATGCTTAGTAAGGTATATTAACATTTTTGCTCTACTTGTGGTCAAGGATGTTTTGCATCTCCGCTTTTCTTTTTAACGCTCTTCTTCCATCATGGGCGTCTTAGAAGCAGAACATCCTAATCCAGACATCTGCTTGCAGCTGAGCATCCTGCTGTTAAGTAAGGAGACAGAAGTAGCGTCTTGTAATACGATCATAGGCTCCAACTGTGATCTTAGAGTGAGGGTGACTAATAATCTTCCCTTGTCTATTGGCAAATGCAATGATATTTACTGTTACAAATTGTATCTACAAAGGATACACATTACACACTAGATCTCTTTATTATGTACCTTTAACCGCCAGCATATCTCATCAAAAACCATCCTTGATATTTCAAGCCAAAAATGATCATGCTGTAGGCATTCATACAATAAGTAGTGTAGATTTGCAGCAGTTTAAAATGTCAACTTCAAAATCACAAATTTCATCCAGCTGTTGCTATTTATCGCATTGCCGTGTAAGTTAGTAGATTGCTGCCTTCAGTGATCACAGTCAACAGAAGTCACCCAGCCAGGGACAGAATTAAACCTGAAGTAAAGGCAGATTGGTTTTAATTAAAAGCCAACGTTAGTCACTTAACCTGTTGTTCTCCTTAGGTTCTGGAGACCTCCTGCCATCTTTAACTGCTCTAATAGCTGAACTGCCAACATGCTTTCAGTCTGCTACAGAAAGTAATGCATTACCCCAGTCGTAAAACACAGTGCTGTAAATGCAAAGCATATTCATATGCTCTATAACAGCTATGGACAAAAAGAAGTTTTGCTTTGTTGGACAACTGCTGGGCCTGTGAATGACTTGTGGCAAAAAAGATAAATATATTTGCTCAGACAAGAGCAAATACAAGAGTGAATTATAGAAAATATTCTAAATCTAGAAGAACCAGCAAATACCAAAGCGAGTACAAATGGAGAACACACATGCAAAAAGAATTCCAACACTGGAAGAGCTCAGGGATGCTGCGAGGACTGATGGAGAGCTTTAGATTAATGTCAAGCTGACATTTTAGCATTGGTAAGTTTCTCAACTTTTTCTCTGCGCCAGCACGGGGCTGCCTCTGGATACTTTGTGCCCTAACAAGCTGTTTGGTGCACTCAGACAGCCTCTCTCTCTGTCTTGAAACTTGCCAATGCCAAAATGTCAGCTAACATTAACTAACGTGTTTTAGTCAGTAAAATGTTCATCAGCTTAGAGCTGGTTTGGAAGCATACTTGTTTATATGTGTGTAAGTTACCAAGCTTTATAGTATTTATCATATTAACTGAAGTCAGTCATCAGCTAACATTTCTTACCTGTACACTGGTCTTCCTGATGGATCTGACAATCTACAGCTCTCCAGTGCACTGTAACTGCACAAGTAATTCTGTGTTCACAGAACTGCAGAAAAGTGGAAAATATGACAGTCAAACTGTACCAAAATACATTATTAATTGATTTCGAGCTGCTATTGGTGTAAAGTAAGATCTAAAACAGCCTGAAAATGTAAATATCTCCCCAGTGTTCCTGTTGTCCTCTCCAAGCACTTAAATATGTTGTGTAAGAAACTGTAAATCATAAAGTTCCCACGCTGACTGAAGGTAACGTGGTTAAGCCCACCCCCTGTGCCAGAACAGGGCCAAAAGTCTGAGACTAAAATAAATACGATCTGTACTTGATAACATAAGGTTTTTACCTGAATAAAAGAGTTGAAACTGCAGGAAAGGTGTGAAACTAAAAAATTAAGATCTGAAACTGTAAAAAAAATAAAATCTGAATCTAAAAACATTTTTTAAGAAGTATTTATATAAAGAAAAAAAATTATAAATTGTATACTTAAAATTTTAATTGAAAAACCTTAGTTTTGTTATTAAGTTTTTCAGGTTTCAGCAGCAGTGCAGTAAATTTTGGTTTCAAAGTTTTGTTTTTCATTTACAAAAACTAATGGCCCCCGTTATAGCACCATAAGAGGCTCCATATGTGTTAGCTGGAGTTGATTCCCCTTCCTCACAGTCTCAGTCTGTCTGCCAGGACATCAGAAAATTAATAAATCACAGGAAGATCTAATTTATGTAAACATATATTAGGCTGTTTGTACCTTCTTTTCAGAAAGGTAGGCTTCATATTGCAGGTTGAATATTGTAAAGAAAAAATCACTGGTTCTGTGCAGGAATTCTTTAGACACAAATAGACCCATATACATACTCAAGCTACAGTGGGCTGGGATTGATACAAATAATAAAGTCAGAATAGTCAGAACAGCAGTGAGTCGTGTGGCTAATTAGAGCACAAGTTCAACAAACCACATTGTTAACATCATCTCAAACATCCACCCCACAGATATTGAATATTATTGTTACTTTTTGCTGTGTGATAGAAAAGAAAAATCTTGTTTCCCCTTTAATATTGCACAAATTTAAGAGCGACTGCGTTCTGTTTATTTCTTTCATCTCAGTTTCATTAGTTCAAACCTCAAAGGACAGTCTGCTCAGTGTCACTGGTTTCTCATTATGAACAAACCAAAGCAATCAGTCTGTGAAAATCATCTGTCTCACTCCACTACCCTCTCTCCTCTGCAGGTTATTGAGTGCATAACCCAGGGTCGGGTGTTGGAGAGGCCACGGATTTGTCCTAAAGAGGTGTACGACATCATGCTCGGCTGCTGGCAGAGGGAACCACAGCAGCGACTGAACATTAAGGACATTCAGAAGGTCCTGTTCGCCATGGGAAAAGCCACGCCGGTCTACCTGGACATCCTGGGCTAGCAGCGGCCCTAAATGGCCCATTCCTCGTCAGACAGACAGATTGACAGAGACATACAGACAGATTGACCCACATGAATCCAGGAATAACCAAACCAACCTGCTCCACTGTTGAAAAACACCTACGATGTTTGGGAAGGACTTAAGTGCCTGCAACACTTTTGGATATAGTGGATAAAACGTATTCAAAAAACACGCACTTTTACATTTTGTTTACTTGGGTATAAGATGTACAGATTTGAAGAAGATGTTTTTTTTTCCTTGAAGAACTGCAAAAATACACTAAAATGGTGACAAAAAAGGAAACAATGTGGACTGGGCTGGCAATAGAAAAATGGCCACAGTGATTATATTACAGAGAGAACACGTCAGAGTTCAAATCTATCCTGGTTTTGGTTTTATGAATATATATAGAAATATTACATATATTTTATATTTATTTCTTTTTTGTCAAGGTGTTGGAGGGCCTGCCATGTGCGTTGCTAAGGGCTCGGCCCTGTCCGAAGGCGTCACCGACAAACTATTGGCAGGGACTTGATGATGGAAGCCTTACTTGCATTGGCCGGCACTGAGCTTTTAATGGAAACTCTGCTCCTGTGGAATAACACTGGATGGTTGGGGGAGGGGAGGGGGGAGGGGCACTCAATCGAGGACTTACCCAATCAGACAACCGACAAATCTATTTTAATTTAAAAAAATAATGTACATATTGTAAAATTCTATGTGTCAGAATTATGTTAACTTATTTTTTCGGACATTATTTTGGTTCATTTTCTGACTGTGATGTGGTTGGCTAAAGTATAAAGCTATGGTATTTGTTTTCATCCTAATCTAAAGGAGATTTCTTTTGGGAATTATCTGTGTCAGTGCTGGTAAGTTGTCTTTGGTGGTGCAGGTGAATGGCTGTGAATAGCCCACTGACACCGAATCACAGAAACTTTGGAGAATGGGGCACGACTCGGAGCCATAGTTCAACACTTTGACACTTTTCCAAAGAGGTGATGAAACCTCATATTCACTTTTCAGTTCATTTGCCTTTTATGGCGAGAATAATGCGTTGATATACAATGTCTTATACCACACCTCTCAAACACATAGACACACTTTGAGAAACTTTTATGTCATTTTCAGGCTTTTTGGTGTGAAACTGCTTTTCCACTCACACAAAAAAATATTTTTAACTTAGAATATACGTAAATCATTTGTTAGTCACACGTGTACGTAGCATAAACATGCTTAGAAAATATAAAAAAAATTGTGCAAGACTTTGGGAGAATACATTTTCTTCTTTCTAGGAGTTACATACTATTCATAATCTGTCAGCTAAATATGAAGCTTCAGCCAGGAGATGGTTAGCTTAGCATAAAGACAACAAAAAAAAGCTTGCCTCTACAAGACGTCTGATTGAACTGTACAAAAAAGTAGTATAAAAGTAAGTATAGTAAAAGTATAAAAAAGCTAGACTTTATGCTAAGCTAAGCTAACCAGCAGCTGACAGTACCTTTTACATTTACTGGGCAGACATGAGCCATGTATCTTTCTTCTTACCTAACTCTTGGCAAGAGAGCAAAAAAGGGCATTTCCCAAAATGTTGAACAATTGCTTTAAGATCTTTCACAAAACAACCACAAACCCTTCTTCACGCCTCCACAAACCATGAATAAAAATAAATATTTGCCTCCTCCCTTACATTTCATTTAGAACAACAAAAAGAAAACACAGCATTTTTTATTGTGCTCATTCCTTTCTTATCAACTGTACATGACTCTTCTTCCTCGCACTTGTGGCCTTTGCATGTTTAGCATTGACGAGGTTTCACACCCGTCTATTGCTTTGATAAAACCCTCTTCCGTTACAATCAGAGAGGAGCCACTGAGGCAAGTAAACAACTGTGTTCATTTATGGACGGTACTTCAAAAATAATAATCACTGCAGACGTTCAGCTAATTGTGTGGTATTACACATCCCATATTTTTTTGGTAATTACAGTATTTAATGAACTGTAAAACATGAAGAGTTTTGTTCCAAAATGTGACAGTAAAACGTGACCCCCAAAACGCTACACAGCAAAATAACTAAATGATATTACTGAAGAATCACTTGTAATTAAGTGCTCAGTTGAGAAAGTGATTTAATTTTTACAGAGTGGATCCTGTAGATGTCTCAGACACCTAATGACAAACCTCAGGCAACATATTTTTTTTATGTCGTATGTGGATATATAACATTTTGGAGTGGAACTCTTCACTTGGCTTCTCCATTATAGCATCATGAATTCTCACAGTATCACAGTGTTGTCTCTGTTCTCCTAAGGACTATGTAAATCATTAACAAGTATTCAGTTACTTGAAGTATTTTATATGAAAGGCAGGATCAAATTTCAATGAGTTACCCAAAGCATTGAGTTTTTGTGTATTCTCTTGTGGTAAAGATAAACGCTTAAAGACATTATGACACAGACCGTGAGCATTTGCAGGGTAATGTAATCCTTTACATGGTGAGTTGAATATTGTTTTAAAAGTTTTCTTTTGTTTTTTTCTTTCCTTGGATGAAACTAACTGAACACTTTTTGAAGCAAAGTTGGCATATTACCATGTACACATGTTACAGATTATAAAAATGTGGTATAACAACTGCAGTATATAAGATACTGGTATTCCATGATAGATCTTTGTATTAATGTGACTCTCTTAAGAAAATGTCTTCAAACAATCAGACGATCTCCTTTTCCATTTTGTCCTGTCTTATAAAGGTGTGTGAATTTGACTAAATCTCGTCTTCATCTAAATTTTTTAGAAAGCTGAGCAGAGTGAGTTCCCTGTGAGTCTCTGTTATCTGCACTTTTCTCTAAGGTCACAGGTTTGGACGAGCTACAGATGAACAGCTGGGAAGTTTGTACATATTCAGTGTTTTCCCACTTTTCTCGCTGGACAACATCACAGTGTGGAAGATTTTTTTAATTACACTTGGAAAGATTTCAATATTATCTTGTTTTGAGAAAATATGTCTTATTTTTAGTATTTCGGGAAATCTTACCAAGTGTAATTATCTTACTGCATGGACAGATAATTTCACTTGATTCTAGTGTGAACCTTCCCAAATTGAGTGAAATAATCTACTTTTGCAGTAAGATATTACACATTTCTGTGCTTGCTTAGTATCTAACTCTCAAAACAAGATAAAAAAAGACTTTTTGGCTGGATTTAAGATTCTAAGACTTGATTAGACAGACAAAATGTGTAGTGTGGAAACCTGTGGAAAAGCAAACCAGTACTGACCACCTTTACCTAACAAGCTGCAGGTTACAACTCAGTTATGTTCCTGCATTTAAAATACTCTAATTGTCAGTAGGGTTACAGTACGGGGGTTTACAGTATTAGAACTTGCTGATTAATTAGGCAGTGACAGAACTGCAACAGGCTTTATCCAGAGTTGCATTATATTCCCTTCAAACAAACAAACAAACAAAAAAACTTGCCATCATTGCTTAGCTAAACCAAGAATATGTGTGTCTTGACCACTTACCAGGATGCCCCACAACCCAGTTACTTCATGAGAGCCGCCATCATGTGAGACGCAAATCAGCATTAGTTTTCTAATTTGTGGCTTGAGGCTTCATTGGCGTGTGTCCACATATTAAATCACAGCCATCCCGTTATGTTTTTAGCTGCCCTCTAACAAACAACGGAAAATGGAGACACAGTCAGTGCCGAGGGATTTGAGGTCAGTGAGCAGTGTGTTATGATGGTGATACTGTAATTGTTTTATTGATTTGCAATTACACTGTGTATTGTGAGTTGAGGTTCCCCTGTGAGTTTGTGTGCATGCATGTCATATTTGTGGTCTAGTCTGAGGGTGTGTCGAGTGTCCGGTTTCAACTCCCCTGTGCTGCGACTGTGGCCTGTAACAGCATCTTGAGAAATGTTCACAGCTTAGATAAAATGTAAACACATCACATACAGACACATACATAATCACAGTTACGCACACAACTACTTTAAATGCGTATTACTGCAGCTGCAGCTCTGAAGAGCTCTGACAATTTGGTATTCTAGTTTTTGAACAGTTGATTTTAGACAACCAACTGTGCTCTAGAGAAATCTGTTCCTAAAAGTGCAGGTGAATGTATTCACCAGATACAGTATAATTTAATCTAGACTAGAAGTTTTCAAAATGTTAGTCATTACAGAGGAAGTGTGGGGAGAGACGCGAGGCAGGTGTATTCTGATGTTCTGCAAAACAACAGGAAGCAAGCGATTGCTGTTTGACCTGTTGATTTGTCCCGCTTGTCAACACAGTTAGCATTTGAAGCTGACGCGGTTGCTGTGACACACAGCTCGCAGAGAAAAAGAAGGTATTTTAAAACCACTAAAGTGTCATTGCCACACTTTGCGTTAAAAATAGTCAAAACTCTGTTAAATCTGAACACACAGGCATACGCATATTTTTAGATTGACTATAATTCACACTTTCCTGTAATGGGAAATAGAAAAAAGTGTTTAGAAGTCACAAAGAAAAGACACTTTATAACCTGCATGAGGATAGTCATGTTTTTAGATTTAGTTCAATGTCAAGTCCCATTAATCGTTGTCTGGAGGTTTGTTGCAAACAGGAACTACTGATAGTTAATTGTGCATGACTTTAATAGTGCCAAAATATGAAGAAACAGGACTCAGGATGTTGCCCATGGAAACCTTGTACTTTCTGTCTACATCTTCCAAAGCCTCCAAATTATGGGAGCTGTAGCGACAAAGCTCAGGTCACAGTTATTCACCAAAAATAAGCAAACAGAATATATTAAGTTTTTTGATCTCCTGTGTCCGGAGTCAGACTTTGATAACCCAAGTGATGGAAATTGTTAATACCACATTTCGGAGATGCCAAACAACATTTATTTCCTGAACTTTGCGTTAATTTCCATTTCCTACTCATGCTGCCTAGTGTTCGGTGAACAGACCCACATGTTTGTGATGTGAAAGCTCTTGCTGAGAATGTTTTTAAAGTGAATACAGTATATTCTATATACATTTAGCTTTTCAGGCAGATTGCTTCTTGGTAGTTCAGTATTGCTTGTCAGCATCAAGTGCTTCGACACATCCATTTGAGTGACAATCCAAACATATACAGAAAAGGCATCATTTATAAATTGCTTTTAAAAGTGCATTTGCTTTCAGGTACTTCAGTCGGGCTATCTGACTCACACGTATCTGTGTCTTTTAAAAACACAAAATGACTACAAGGAAATGATTCACTTTCTGTGCTGGAGACGGTTTGTCTTCTTTTGTCAAAATAATCCTGAACTGTATTCAGCTGTGTCAGCTCGCCTTGAATGAGATGGTATTGAACTTCATCAATAACTGTGGCACTTTTATAGAAAACACAAGGACAGGAAGTGGGGGCTGAGGGTTGTCTGCTTCTGCTCTTTGGTGCAAAGATGAGTAGGCAAACTCTTTTATGATGAAGAGTTTCCACAAACAAAATAAGAAGCCACACTGACGCTCATTATATAAGCCAATACCTCTCTGTTTTCTTATCGGCAGACACGCAAGCAAATGTATTGACCTTGAATACAAAACTCTCCACTGTTTGATCAAAAATGCTTCTTTCAGTATGATAAGTTGTGAAATCATAATCTGTTCTGCCTCAAAGCAGTCTCCTGTGCTATCGCACTGTAAACAATGTTTTTTGTCGAGTACGTGAGCCCAGAGCTGGCTTCTCACCACCCAGGGAGAATGCCTTTGACTAATCCCCAGGGCTTTCTTATCAAGTGTGATTGAATAGAGCCTTCATTTCCCAGAAGACAGCCTAACCTATAACTTGCCTATTTTCTATTTCTGCATCTCTTTTTTTTCTCTCTACACAACAAGTTGTTTGAGGGAAAAGGAGACCTGTTAACTGTTTACCCCTCCAATATGCACATAGATTCCCCAGTGGGCGTACTTTTGAAACATGAAAGGCTCTGAACAAAATGGAAAATTTCCCCTTCGTTTTCCTTACAGCCAATCAGTGTGCGGTGACCCAGATAAGGAGTGTGATATTGATGATGACAGCAATAAAGACATATTTTCACCACAAGTCTTCCTTCTAATTAGGTTGATCAGCAGAGAAAATAAATGAATTTTGACAAAATGCAAAAGAGGTGGTGTGGTGGAAGGATTAGACAGAGTGTGACAGGAAGAGGCGAGTGAGAATCAGAAGGTTTCTGGGGGTTAAGTGAATCCACTGTAGGGGAATGGGTGGCAATTACCACTGAAATGAGATTTTGTGGCTTCAAGTGCCTCCTAAATACGGTGTTTGGTCAAAGTAATTGTTCAGGGTCAAGTGGGTGATACTCATTGGTGATGCTTTAGCTGGTTTTTTGCATCTTTTGAGTGCCTGCATTTCAGACTAGGTGTTCTGTGTACAGTATTAAAAGCACATGTGCTACTACTTCACACTGCATGTCAACTGCTCGTGTATTATACAATTAATTCCCTCATTGAATCCCTCATGAAAGCTACACAGTGGCAGCAGTCTGTAGGGTAAGTGCCAGTGCTTAGTACAAACCAAACCAAATGAAGCTGGCTTTAAAAAAATCTGCATGGTGAATCTGCTTAAGGATCTCTTCCCTCCGCCAGCTGTGCCTTTGAACAAAGAAGGACAATTCCACTGTCACAATTTGATATCTGTAAGTTAGTTTATTAAATTGTTTTCTTTTGTATTTTCTCAGGATATTTTAAAACCTCTTCCACAGAATCTGTTTAAAGAAAGCATGTTGCTCTGTTCTCTTTCTTTTGAAGGTATATACAGTAACTGAACGTGGTTAATTTAACATTACACATTGGTTAAACAACTTGTTTTTGTTGGACATGAATGTCCTGTAGCAATGCTGGACAACAGTTTACCTTAAATATGAGTTATTTCATTGAAGTTACAAAAGTTAAAGCTTGCATCATATTGTATCCAACCTGTTTTTCTTAAGTTCTTTTAAAAGTGTTTTTGAGAATGTCAGAGAGGAGTTTAGCGGTGTGGCAAGGCTGGATAGGAAGCAAGCATGTAATCAGGTCAGTCGCTGAAATGCCAGCAGGAACAGACATGCAGAGCAACACCGAAATACCATCCTCTACATTTCCTTCTAGAGAGAGAGAAGGATCACTCCACACACTCCGCTTCCACAGTGGATGGGAAGATGGGGATGTCGCCCCACGGCAATACGCTGCACACTCATCAGGTGTTGACATCTAGATTAACCTTGTACTGGTGTGAGTCCAATTCCTCTGGAAGTCAATGCCTTATTAGAATGCACACTGAGAGCGTGTATCCAATCCCTGGCTGCTGAAGCTCCCAGGTACTGCTCTTCATGGCCTATCAATCAAATGGTCATCAGAGCATTGCTGCAGGAATGTGGAAAGCTTGGAAGCTGGCTGGAACTTTTAACCGAACAATACGTCTTTTCTAATTCATGTTACCTTGACTGCTCCTGCAGGAGCTTTTCATTTCATTTTCATTCTTTAGGAATCAATGGTAAAAGCATGTAGGACATTCTCTACATAACTGAGGTCCTGACCCCAGACGCCCATTCCATCAGTCAGTCTACACAGTAATTCCTGACCAATGACAAAATAAAAACGTGTTTTTATAAATCAAATTTAAATCACTAAATCTCTCTCACTGAATTCAGTGGTCTGATGACACACAAACACCAACCAAAGTCCAGGTTTAAACCACAAAGAACAGATTAGCATTTTTTCTACCTCAAATTAAATTTACAACACAGCAAAAAATGTTCAATATGTTAATATCTGCTAATTATCACTAAGCATAAAGTAAAACTGAGGCTGTTTTTGTACATTTTTTGACCTTGTGGAGGACTGGAATCTGCATCTCTAAGGACCAAAATACACCAACGATTTGCTTAAAGACTTGTTACAATATTAGAAATACTACTACAATGTAGCAGTATAATATACGAGTTTATGCATCAGAAATACAGGTTCCAGCCAACAATAATAATAGTGATGGTGAATAATACTATATGTATTAGTACTTTGTATAGTAAACTACATGATAACAATATACAGGAATGAAAATGAAACTACTTTCTTCTGTCATTTCATCACCACAGAAAGTGTGTGAACGCTACCTGCCCTCTGTTTTACTGTAAACAAGGCAGAGTGCAGGCAGACATCGAGCCCTCACTGTGTCTCTCACCCACATCTGTGACAGACTTGTCGAGCAACATGTCAGACATTTCCATGGAGACAAACAGCTTTGTTTTTCTCCGTACTGCAGCCATATGTCTGTTAATTAACCCATGCACCATGAACCAAATACCATTTTCCTACAGCTGACAACATGCATGTTAACATGCAAAACTGAATTAATATTCTCAGTTACTCCTAAGTCCCACAGTGGAAGTTGCACAACCTGTTGCCATAGCAACTCTGAGAAAATGACATTTCAGGAGGGGATGTTGATTAATCCTGATGAGCATGGACAACAGTGTACAGTTGTCATTCATCAGGATGAGGATGACTAATACACGGCGACAATGTTATACTGTTCTTTTAAAACCAAGGTTACAAAGTATGTTTCATAAAAGCTCAAATTTGCAGGTTATGGTTGGAAGAAATGAAACAAAATTTAGAAAAACGCCTCTTCTGAGGAGGATTTTTCTTCAGTAGATGCTTATGCAAGCTGTGTCAATTCAACAAGGTAAAAAGAATCGAGTTGATTCAGCTGAGAGTCAATACATGCACAAAAAACATTTACAGGGTCAAGTCCACATTTAGATTAGAGCATTTTTCAGATCATAACCCCTTGACGACATAATTATTACATGGTTTGACAGAAACATTAGACAGCTCTAGACACTTTATAGTATACGGGTATTTATAAGGTACAGATGCTCAAACAAAATGATGCTTTGGTTGCAGTATGATAAATGTAGGAGCAGCGTCCTTTAACTATACCAAGGACTGAAAGTCAGCATACAGGTAAAGCATCTCCAGCCCTGCTACTTTTACTTTGACCATAATATTTTAAACCAGTCTCTTTAGAGTCCCTGAACTTTATGGAAGTGCAGTAATAAATCACACATTCCAAAATCTCAACAAAACAGCACCAAGTTCCCACACCACTAAAAGGAAACCGACAGTAAATGCTATGTTGACCAGGAAAAATGTTACTTTACTTTGCAGACGCTTTTATCCAAAGCGACTTACAGGGAGCTAGCGCTGAGTGTCGGGCTCAGGGACACACCCATTGAGCTACCAGGCTGTTGTTCTATTACTTAGATTTTTGTTTCACATATTACTTACATCATAATGTCACACATCATGGGAATTATCAGTTAAAATGGCTTCTGTCTTATGTGGCTGACAGATTATAAGACCTGTTCACTAAACAGCCTTTTAAAGACGTGGTTAGAAATGACTGTTAATGGCCTCAATCCTCAAATGGTGTAAAAATACAGTTTTACATTAGGCAAACCTGAGCCTTTGTTCCCTTTTCTATGCATTTTGGTGCCAAACACAACACCAATATATACAGACAGACGAGGTAAGCAGAGAGGAACAAGCAGGTGGTGAACTGCGTTGGTGTTACTGGGCTGACAACAGACACCTTAGAACACGTGTAACATCACTCCACTGGTGCTTTGGTTATTTTACCAACAAGAGCAAATTAAATTCTAGCAACAAATACATGTGCAGCGCTGTTACAAATGACCATCATCCATGTTTACCTTGATTAAATCAGGTGAGAAATACATTGTTCTAGGAGAGACGTTGCAACTCCTTTATGCTACTTTGCAGTTTTTTCAAAGGTTTATATTCTTGAAATGCTTTACGCTGCAAACACTGGTAATGTGATATTACAGCATGAGATAACTCTCAGTTGTCAATATGATGATGAATAATAATCCCAAAGCCAGACCTCAGAAATCTATGTTTGAAGTCTACATTTTTTACTATATACCCATTTGATTTGTTGCTTATTGACTATGGTGGGTGGGTGGTTGCGTTTTGCTGACATTGCTGTCCAGAATATGACTTTGAAACTTTTGGTGTAGCTCTGAAAGATGCTGTGAGCAGTTTGGTAGGTCCTGCAGTATCAGCTATAACGTACATTTTGTATATTGATCAGCACAGAGCAAGGCCTCCATCCACATTTCTCTTCTGGTTATAGGGAGAAAACACAAAAAAATCAAACCTTCCTTGATCCAAATCCAGTTTAAACGTTCAAATACTTTCAAAAACTTTACTTCGACTTGAGTCATATCTGGCTTGTTCCCGTTTTCGTGGCCTTTGACGTTTATCTACCAGTAGAACCAATCTTGAGATTTTTCTCTGCTGATTCCCTAAACTGTTGTTTGTTGTTAAACTGAAAACTGTGACAATGGGTGATGATTGGTGGTGTTGCAACTGAAGGGCAAAGTGAAAAACAATAACAGTACTGTATTATTTTATATATTAAATATACACAATATAAACACATTTATTAATATCAGAAGACACTGTGTTGTCGTGGGCGGCACTGTGACACTGGCCAGCCTGCATTAGTACATGCTAAAATTCCACTACTGGCTTTGCTCGATTTTTACTGGTACCCATATCAGTAGATGTACTGTCGTTAATTAAGCATTTGGCACTCACTGAAGTTTGAGTGAGCAGCAAGTGATCTGTCACTACTGTATGCTGACTGAACCCTAAATAGCTGAATGTGGATTACATTAGATTGTGCCAAAACACCACAGGCACTGTGATTGGCTGCTCTGTCTGCCTCTGGTGATTTGGGGGGGACTTATTGTAGAATTGAGGAGTGATTGGTTGAATTCAAAGCAGACACATCAACTGATCATACATTTGATGTCAGATCACGCTGTGTCAAAGCTGTTTGCATCGACCTGCTTTGTACCGCTGCTACTTTTAACATTTCTGTATCAGTGCACCTCTATTCAAATTCAAATTCGGTATCTTACAACAAAGTGTTACATTTACTCAACTGTGAACCTGCTGACTGACTCCTCACACGCTGTGAATGACATGAAGCAGAGGTCTCACACTGAATCCCATCAGAAACATGAACCCATTTGATGTTAAAAGTACTCTTAACAGTTAAGGATACTCTCTAGGTGTGACTAAAAAGCCTCCAGTGTAAGACAAAGACAATAGTCGGTAGATTACATATCAGTCTTGTGGCCCACAGACCCTGATGTTTTGACTTGTAAGGTCATGTCAAGAGTTCTAATATATGTACCTGCACCAGACCTTAAACTTTGTAGTCAAATCACGCCGGTCATTAATGTCCGTTCAACTTTATTGCTGTGCAGAAGTCCAGGCCTTCAACCTATAAAAGCATTTTGATCTGGGATTATGGATGTGTGATGGAAGGATTAAGACCCAATTAACTGGAGGGCTGTGAATGATGATTATGTTTGAAGACTTTTCTTCACTTTCTTCAGCGTCTTTGGAGTGGAGCGCCTTTGCCCATATGTCTTAGTGCAAATATTTTAAAGATCTATAGTCCATTAACAGTAGGATTTTCAACCAATCATTTCTCACGCCGCTCACATTTGTTAGATATTCTGCTTGCTGTGCGTGCGTTTGCACAAAGGTGTCTATGTGTGTGTTTGTGCACTGCAAACGGCCCACTCTATATGGGTGTGAAGACACTGGTTCATACTTTGGGTGATATACAGATTAGACATGCTCTAAATTCAAATAGCCTCACAGCTCAGTAAATCCAGCATTTTACCCACATTCATTTTGCATGTCTATGTGTGTGTGTGTGTGTGCGCATATGTTTATATGTATCAGCATAATAATACGATTTTATTTAACTATAAATTTCCCTTTTTTCCTGCCACTCTCAGACTTGGCTGTGACATTATTGTAAATCCCTCCGTAGAGATACAGTAGCACATCAGACTCTGAGAGCCGGCCGTCCTCCTCGGAGCCAAAACACCCCCGCCACTCACATACACACACACTTAGGCAGATTCTTTATCTTTTATCCTCAACTGCCCTCTTCTTTCAGAGATTGAAATTTACAATCCAACTTCCCCTTTTGTTAGAAAAGATAATACTGCTTTCTGCCACTGCCAAAATGAGCTGAATAAAAAAATATGCAACAACCTGACAGCACCTCCTGCTCCAGAAAAGAGACTTTCTTTCCCTCTTTGGATTGAATTATATATAGAAGCTTTAGAAGAAACTCCCCAGCCATAGTGGTGTTACTTTCTTCATATTACTTATTCAGCATGTCTAACCTTAGGCCCCATTAGCGTTGGAGAGGTAGAGCTATTTCCTCAGCTCTACATGTTCAAACACAGGACCAACATAAAGGCAGGAGCTGGAAACCCACTGTGAGTCATATGTCCTCCCTATCTGTGTGTTCTGCCTCCTGCTCTGCCCTGCTTTGGCAAATTAAGGAAAGATTTCATAGCTTAAAGCTACAGACAGCATGCACTGCCACAGGCAGTGGAGTCCCAGGGTTCGCCATATTTGTCTACAGGATGTGACATTGTTGCTCTGCACGTCTTTTATCTGCCTTGTCTTTTTATGTTGGCTTGTCTCTGCGAATCAGTGATGGAGAAAAGCGTGTTTATTTCTCGGAAATATGTAGTGCTCCAACTGTCACCTGGATGAGGTGATTTGTATGTACTGCCGCCGCACATATCAACTATAATACCTTGAGTGTTCATTTCATAGCACGATCCCAAGCCTTGTACAGCAATTGAATTTGGGCATTTTTTATTCCTTTGTGTCTGCCTGCCTTTGACATGCTGTCAGCGTGGAAATTCACAGCACCCTGCCACTCTTCCTCCAGCAACCTCTTGATGTGCCACAGTGAGAGTCATGTCATGAATAAACATGCTGCTGTACAAAGGGATGAGTGTTGGTTGGAGATGAGATAGACAGTTTACATGTGTTTGAAAGGGAGGGTTTTCAGAAAGGGGAGTGACAGGGTCATAGAACCCAAATAAAAAGCCAAGCTGCATCCACAATTTTTTTTTTTTTTTTTTTTTTGGAATATCTAGCAGTGGTTGCGACATGCTTGCGGGAAACTGTGGATGTGGCGCCTGCTGTTGCTCTGCGATTACTGAAATCCTGTTTGTAGCACTCCTTTTCTGAAAGTTAAAATATTTTTAACTTCTACAACTTGGCTCTCTGAGTGGTAAAGACATGCTGAGCTCTCAGCATTGTGAGGAACAAGCAACAATACCTTCTTCAATTCAGAAATAATCGGGCGGGAGGGGGGGGGGTGCTTTCTAGTAAAGCTTTGGTGGAAGTTGGGGGCTGTTGTCAAAACACCTCATCACACGTCAGACCACAAGGCCAAATGTCTGTGTGTCTCTCTCTCTTCTATACCCATAGTCGTCAGGACAATAGACACTAATGATAACAACACACAGACTTAAGAGTAGAGACTAAGCTAAGTGTTGGTGTGATGATGTTGAAGTACCTAGAACAACACACTCTATTGATAACCCTTAAACGTTAGCCTCATTATTCTTCTTTTCTTTTTTTGTTTACTTTCTCAGGGTAATTCGGCCGAGCATGTGTGCACTTCTGTTATCCACTAATCACTCACCTCCCGATTTGTTGACTCCTACCACCTCAGCGTTTCATTTACATTTAGTCTTTTTATTCACACAATTAAACTGCAATTGCAGATATGTTTTTATGGGGAATATAATTGCAACTGGATTAAGTTTTCTCGTAGTGTTATAACTACATGTTGCTAATTATTGTGAATGGCAAGTCTGAAATATACTCACAGCACTTTGTTAAGGTTAGGGAAAAAATATAATCTGTTTTAATGCAGAAAAATGTAAAAGGTAACTTCAGACACAATTTGTGCATTTAAATGCACTCAAAGAACCTGTAGGCTGATTTCTTAATGTTATGCAAACAGGAAACCTGGTTTTGGTAATAGAGATAGGGGATTACAGAAACCCAATTTCCACAGGTAGATTTCTGATTTCTGATTTTTCTGCCATGTGTTGATGCACAACCAAGTTTCTAGTTTCTAGTTTTAACAAGAGCGCATGTGCAGATAAAATGCTGCAGAAACTCATCACCCTACTACTTTCAGGAGTGTGCTGCTGAATGAAAGGGAAGATTATTACATGGAGGGATGCTGCCTCATTTTTAAATCACGTCTGCCCAAAATACGACTAACACTGAAACCACCACAAAGTGACCCGTAGACCTTTAAATAAGTCACTTTTTACAGTGTTTTTCTTTAAGTGAGACAGTTCAGGCTGTAAAAAGGAGCTCTCTGACTGTCTGTGTGTCTCTCTCACAGCGCTGTCACCTCCCTTGATACATGTATCAAAAACAAATAAATAAATAAAAGAGCAGTTAGTAAGCATCATTTCTGTCTCTATAAACCATGCGTCCAAAATAAACCAAAGTAAGAGGACAAAATCAGATTACTAATCTGCTGCATGTATATTTGCCTCATTTGAGTAAATATAAAATGTGAGTAAAGGTATCCTGGCCCTGTGTGGAAAAGTAATGTCCCCCTTGGCTAAATCATGAATGCACTGTGATTAAGCACATTTTTTGAAAAGCTGAGTTCAATTTCACTTGCCACACCCAAACCGGATTACTGCCAGACCTGTTAAATCAAGAAATATAAACTGTCCAACAGAGAAAAGCACAAAAAAATCATCTCAAAGAGCAACACATCATGCCACGATCTAAAGAGATTCAGGAACAGATGACAAACAAAATAACTGATATGTATCAGTCTGAGAAGGGTTAAAAAGCCATTGTTAGCGAACCAAAGTGATCCACAACTAAAAAACTGAAAACAGTGGTGAACCTTCCCAGAGGTGACAGGTCTACCAAAGAGAGCACAACAGTGACTCATCCAGGAGGTCAACAAGGAACCCAGAACATCTAAAGAACTGCAGGTCTAAGTTATCTTCTGTGTTTATGATTCAACAATAAGAAAGAGACTGGACAATAATGGCGTCCACGGCAGAGTTCCAAGGTGAAAGCCACTGCTGACTGAAAATAACAAAAAGGCTCACATTTCCCTGTAACACATCCTGATTATCTACCACTTTTTGGCAAATAATCTGTGGACTGATGAGACAAAAGTTGAACTTTCAGAAGCTGTGCGTCCTTTCACAAATATTTAATTGCAGTTGTTGCTGCCAGAGGTGGCACAACCAGTTATTATGTTTAGGGGTCTGTTATTTTTTCTTCAGGCAGGTTTGGACAGATTTTTCACCAAAATAAAAAAAATCATTTCAAAACTACGTTTTGAATTTACTTGCGTTACCTTTGTGTATTATTAAAATTAATTTGATGATCTGAATCATCTAAGTGTGACATATTAAATACATCTATATATAAAAAAAAGAAAAAGTACTTTTTCACAGCACTGTATTATGTGGATCTGCATTAACCTGTAAGGACCCAGAAAGAGCAGACACTAGGTGGAGTTTAATGATATAATGATAAGAAAAAGTATAGGATCAGGAAGGGAAAAAAGTAGCCAAGGTAGCAGAGTGGCCAGGTGTAACTCCATCCTCACATGACACAAGAGACAATGAGGAGTTCAGAGGTTTCAGGAATTCAGAGGATTTTGCAATGTAAAAGTTCTTCTTCGTGATTACATCGTGTAGATGGAGAGACTGACTGGAGGAGGGGAGCTAGTGAGTGTTTTACAGTGAGTATGAGATGGTCACTGACAATGGACACAGTTTTCCACGGTCTGCTGCGCGTTCTACCCACGGACCACCCCTCACCAAGTCCAAACAGACTTTTTCCCCAAGTGAGAATGTGTCTTACCTGGACTATCTGTTGTATGTAGCTGCATGTGTGAACAATGTACAGATCTAATTCTTTAGATACTGTCCGGAGTGCCTATGTGAAAATGGCCTAACTCCGCTCTGTGTAGTGACAGTTGTGTGCTTTGTACACCCACCATCCTGCCCAGCTTCCTCTTTGAGGCAGTCGTTCACCTAAAATATACATTACATACGTATACAATTCCATCTGTAACAAACACATCGTTGCAGTTTAAGTTAGTTGCATGGGAAAATTTTTTAGGAGACAGGATTAGTACTTGGTTTAATAATACCAAACACATTCTGTCCTGTTTATCAGATGAGTCTCACATTCAGCTGCTTTCACATGCACGTAGCGCACGTCTGTCAGAGAGAATAACGGGGCCGCTTCCATCAAAATGATTGACAGCTGTCAAGATAAGATAACCCCGCCCATTTGCTATTGTTTTGCTCCCTAACCACGCCCCATAACAAAACACGTCACGTTTGTTATGACATGTGACTACACCCCACGTGGTTTTGTTATGAGATGTGACTACACCCCACACCCCACCAAAACACACAACCAAAACAAACCATGTCATTGTTTTGATCCGTGTAACCAAGCCCCAACCCCCGTAT
>JAUYWH010000018.1:22395879-22415401 GCA_034779795.1 Ctenopoma multispine | reverse complement strand
GTTTTGGTGGGGTGTGGGGTGTAGTCACATGTCATAACAAACGTGACGTGGTTTGTTATGGGGCGTGGTTAGGGATCAAAACAATAACTTAGGGGCGGGGTTATCTTATCTCGACAGCTGTCAATCATTTTGATGGAAGCGGCCCCGTTATTCTCTCTTCCGTCTCTTGTCCTTTGTGGCTTGTGCATGAATAAAATGGAGTATTGAATAGGAACTGCTGAATGCTACAGTGGCTAGCAGAGAGATGATATTGGGGGGGAAATACTCCTGGTTGGTTTCGTAGTCTGTTTGCCTGACTGTAGTATAGCAGACAGTGTCAGAGGGACATCAGCAGACCCCCAAGGTATTGTCCTCTAACAGATCAACCAGGAAAACATGTTCCCAATGACATGCTGTCCTGACCATGTCAAAATACTCAGTGTCACACCAAATCCAGTTTTCAAGACTGTTTTTTAAAGTCTGTAGGATAGTAGACTGAAAGCAGCACAAATTGATATGTTTAAAAGCACTTTCTCTCATTAAGTAAAACGGGTGGTCTGCAACAGAAAAAAAAAATTTCAATACCTCTGACAGATTTCATTCATTTACATTTTGAATTCAGGTATGGACACTGATACAGCAGGAAACCTGCTCCCCACAGGAAATGACAATAATTAACAGTGAAACACAGTGAGAGAGACCCACTGAGAGGATGCTCTACCTCACTTACTCTCTTATGTTTATTTGACTGTGATGTGAACACTTTAATGTCTTTATTAAAATGTGCACAAAGATCCACCTCAGCAAGCAGTGAACTGTAAACCACCCTCGGTCTTACTTTGACCACAGAAAAACACATGTAATTTTTAAATACCCAGTTAAATATTGTTTCAATACTGTTCACCGTGCAGGACTGACATGTCAGAGATCCACATTCAAGACCAAAGTCCACCATGAGTTTGGGTTTAGGCAAGAAAAGTCCTGAGGTTAAGGTTAGAAAAAAGCGTTTTGGTTTTATTCTTCATGCAGACATTGTGTGTGAGAAGTGACTCTATGAAGTGACATTTTTATCCATTAACCAGCCCACAGTTTTTTCCCTGAGCCTAACCCACTGCTGTGATGCCTGAAGCCAACCATAAAACACTTAAATATTAGCGCAACAGTCCCATATCTGGATGTTGAAATGCAACGTTGGACAAAAATACATTGCCTATGGACATTTCATTGATACGTTCAGTATCAACGTTTTTGCGGCTTGTCATTTACATTAACACAAATAAACGTAATCAGGTTGCATCAAATACTGTATCAAAAAGTAATCGGGACTGCATTTTTGTCATATACGAACAGCATTTTTAGGAGACAGGGCTGGACACATAACATTGTATTTTCTTCTCTGTTCTCTTCTCTCTGTTGATCCCTATTATAACATTAAATGAATCACTTTCTATTGAGGTCACTTATCCCAAGAGCATCAACCTTTACTGACACAATTAAATACCTGAATCTTTATTTTTTTTTTTTAAGACCATGGAACCAAACAGGTGTGGCATGGTCCCCCAGCTTATGCTACATCTGTAAGCCATGCAGCATTTTCATTGTCTGACTCACTGCTAATTTGCCCTCAGTTATACTGACTCGATCTAGTCCTTTCGCAGTCTTATTCTAATGTTTAATGGCATCATGAAATCTTGTTTGGCCTGACAGCTTTCCAAGGGAACACAGTCAAGTAACCAGCTAAAAGTCAATGTTGGCCTGGAGCATCCTGGGTACACAGGCCCAGATGCTTTATTCTGTCTTTCTGCTTAATCAACTATTCATGATTGAAGAGCTCATAAATTGTTATTTTTAAGTTTATAATAATGTATATTCAATTAAACTGAATGCATTTAAAGATAATTTTCATGCATTTCCTGCACACATCTCACTTCGGGTGTAGTTTGTTAACGGGTCTCGTCAAACATTTCAAATCTGCTGGGACCCGAAAGAACCTTGTCTCTCCTTCACAAAGGCTTAGAAGACACACTTCAGTCACTGTAAAAATCAAACACTCAGGTCGAGATTAAATGGGGGAAGGAAGATGAGAAGGAACATGGTTGCAGATTCTTAACAGTACTCCCTGGTGAGGGCAAAAACGGGAGGGGTGTGAACAGAGCACAACTCGGGGTTTCTTTTCATTTCACATTTCAATCTTATTAAACAAAACTGAAAGTTGGTTAAAACATTTTCTCTTTACTTTATTCACATTTTGTAGACATTCACAGAGAACAACAGATAAGAGAGACATTTACTGACATTCTTATAATTGCTTTACTTGATTATGTACGTCAGACCTTCTTTCCTTGGTTTAGTCTGCTCAGTTATTTTCTACATTTCACAGAATGACATTGCACAGTTTGGAGGTAAAAAAGGTATGAAATTAAGCTTTTCAGTCAAAGGTATGGGCTCCATACCACTATACTCTTAAGAAATATGTAATTTAGAGGAAAGATTGTTTCGCTTTAACTGAATATTTTGAAGGAATTTTTTCACCCTATGTCTGAAACACTTCATTTTAACTCCTGTCTCTTTAAAGTTTCCCCTCACCCTCAGCTCACACTGTCCTGATTAGGTAGCTTGTAGAAGTCTTACGGTTGACATCAGAGCAATGGAAAAATGTCCCAGCTGTACAGGTGGGGGCAAAGGTGCATTTGTAGATCATGGATGTATTGCCAGAGCGGGAGACTTCCAGCCTTAAAAATTAGACATGAACTCCTCACAATTCTGCATTTTGAAGCTTGCGACTCCTCTACGTTTTCCAAATGATATTGGACTGAATGGATCAAATACATACACACACACGGTTACTATCAGACTAACCTGAACATATCTGACTGATACTAAATCTCTTTCACTACAGAAGAATAACACAGATGTGCATAAGGCAATATGATAATATTAGTCATCTTCGGTTTGGGGACTTTAAGGACAGTATGTGAGGACAAGTGGGGGAACGTTTGCTTTTCTACCCACATTTGTCCAGCTGGTCTGTGGATTCTAATTGTCGACATTCTCACCAGTCCAGCTCTCTAAACTAAAAGCCACCAACAGAGCAAATATACTACAGTCAAGTTAATTTAAACTGGGCTCAACCAGCATGATAAAGTGTAAGGCACCGTGCCAAAATAAGTGCATCTGCAGTGAGTCCCAGTTGGAGATGGTATTTCACTAAGATAAATGAATACAGACACAGAGAGAATTGGAAATCTCCAAATTAAAGCTAACCACAGTCAGGATTGGCCCAGATTGATCCCTTTTTTTTCTTCAGCATAAAAACAGTGTGTTTTTCCTACAGCAGAAAAGGACTCTGCGCTGTTAGCAGACAAAAATATGTTAGTGTTTTTAATTCACTCTGTGTATCTACAATCTAAAACATATCCTACCAGATTAGCCCAGGTAATAGTTTTTTTCTTGTATGTTTTTGATGGTGGTGAATTCAGAAAAATATATACAGTACTGTGCAAAAGTCTTTGTTGCTTAGACAAGGCTATTATGACCATTACCATTATTTTGGTATTATTATTATTATGGATGCCAAGTTGATACAACTTGGCATCCATAATAATAATAACTTCCTTTAACTTATATAACCTCCTTTAACTTCCATAGTTAAAGGAGGCTTGATCGGGAATGGTCTTTTATATGTGGACATCATAACATTGCCAAAAAAACTAATTTAGTGATGACCTAAGGCTTTTGGACAGTACTATACAAAATAGCAGATATTCTGGAAGGTGTGCCAACTCTTCCACACACGTGATGGAACAGAAAAGTAAAAAAAAATGGCTGTTAAAGCTTATCTTTGCTTTGGCAGCAACGAGGCTCAATTATCAACACAATACGAGGGTGAACTACTCCCCACAACAAGTATGAAAGCAGGGTTTATGCTAATAATCATTGAGTTTGCATGTGAGGAAGTAGGAGGTAGATGCAGGTCGTGATTTCATTATGCTGTAGACACTTTGATGTGGGAAGACAATAAAGTAAAACATGCATTGGATTTTTTCAACACACAACCATGTTATTGAAATATGTCGTTGCATAATACACAATATCAACTTCTGTGTACATTTGGTCTGTAGTATGATTTGTTAGACATATATTGCCACAGTAGCGTTACAGATGTTGATTTAAATGTGACATTTCATTTCATTTATTGTCAGTGTGCAGACTTTGTTTGATTTAAAAATGGACATTGACACAAATTGAAAGGCAAGATTTTGATAAAGTATGCATACTTGCAGGAAATGCAATTTTACCATGGAGGGGAATTGTGGCTCAGTCAGAAAATCAAATAATACAGAACCTATTCCCGTTTCAATATCCTGCTCGATAAACATCAGTGAAAGACTCGCTTTCCAGACGGCATCTCATTCGATCAAGTGCTACCTCAGACCAGAGGCAGGGGAGTAATTTACTCCATTTTTACTGTTTGTTTTGTTTTAATGTGCATCAAACATGTGCAAGGAAAAACCGACTCATTCATCAGGAGTCATCTTCACATATTTTTAGAATAATTACCAGCAGGTGCAGATCAACAGTAGACCATCCCCAATCCTATGTAGATAAAAAATAACTACATTTAATCTTGTGTACAGATCCATTTCTTTCCATTCACCCTCTTTGAAATAATCTCCACTTAACTATTACTACAAATAATGATTTAAAAAAAGCAATCATCATCATCATATTATAAGACATTTGTTTTCTAGGAATCTGTGCAGCTCACATTCATCAACACACGAAACCCAGAACATACATGTGATGGCTGGCCTCACTTGATTTACGATGCATATCACATCCATGTCTTGTTTGACGGATAACTTCTTGGCATCTCAGTACATTTCAGTGATGCACTTGACCTTTATTGATACAGCCCACTTCAATACACTGAGCAATGAAGGGCTCCTTCAACTTAGTACATGATTGGCTTTATCAATAGCCTGTGGTGAGTGACGATCTGTTCATTAACTGTGCAACTAACATGTTGCTAAATGAATACAATTAAATGGTCTTAAGATGAATAGAATGTTAAACAGCAGAACATGAATAAAACAGTAACACCTACAACCACTATAACTGCAGGTAAGTGATTTTAAGCCCCGCTTTTATATAGACAAATGCTTATTTTCACTGTCAGATCATTTGTCTGGTACACTACATCAAAACGAGGATTAAAATTTCTTTAATTGTAAATGTACAGCGCACATATAAAATTTATATGTGCATTGTGAAATTACACATTGGCCAATTGCGATGGCGTAGTTACAGTCATCCAGTGCAGACCATTAACGCATTGAGGTGTTAGGTTCAGTTATAATTGGTTGACTTTGATCTCTGAACTCTGCAGGAGGCAGCTTATGATCAGTCCTCGGAGAAACCTCCTCCGTGTGCCTTCAATGGATCCAAAACCTTCTGGTTCTCATCATTTTCCAGTATCGAAAACAACACACCTGGCAGCTCATTCTGATGTAAGGGTTTCACAGATATTTGAAGGTCAGTAACTGAAGCTGACCTGAAACTTTCGACAGCAGCTGTTTTGCACCAGTATTAACATTTTTATTCCTAAGGTGCCAGAAAAAAGTTTGTGTCATCCATTTTTTTACAAAGGATTTCATTTGAATATATATTTACTTGAAGCAGGTAAATAGATATTTAAAGTTTGTACCATACCTAAATGAAAAATGCTGATAAATAGTTGAAAAATAGTTGCTTTATTTCCTTTGGCAGTGGTTCGTTTTTTTTACACCAGAGAACATGCAACTTTGTGTTGGTTTATTAAAAGGAATCTTAACCAAATCAAAACCAATGTTGAAGTTTAATGTGTGCCTCATAAAACCTAAATAAAGAAATCTGCTCAGCACTTTAGTTGCTTAAGCTGATATTAACATTTGTTTTACAATCTAAAGTTTTAACATGATGAGCTACTGTACGCGCTTAAAAGTTTCAGCTGCTTATCATATACCCTTGACAACTAAATTACATCTTAGCCAGCAATGCGAGAACACCAGAACATTTATCTAAGCACAAGACCATCACAGTGTTTTCAAAGTGAACCAAAGGCCCAATGGAGAATTCAAAATTCTTATTTGTAATAATAATTCTAAAAAGCAGCAACAGACATATTCATGAAATTATGACATTAGTTATACACATATTGTAACCCAAGATTGTGTGAAGTGCAGGAACCCAAGAGTATAATTCTCGCTTCACAGAAAAGTCATGAGAAACTCCAGATGGCACAGCACAAACAAAAACAGAAACCTAGCAAGGTGGGTGTGCAGAACAGTTCTGCAGCAGTTAAGGGGCAAACCTGTTACACCTGTATTACTACCAACGCTGCATGGGTTAGGGAGGAACACGACTCACAAATACAAGTGAACAAAAGAACGTTGGGAGGCCCGTGATGCTGCAAAGAATGAGTCCTCCACTGATGTTTGTCGGGAGTGTTTCTCTCAGATACAAGAAAAGCCTGGTAAACGGTTTCACACAACCAGTGTGATAGATGCTCTGCTGAAACAGGTAGATAATGGACATAAAGGCCCTTTGAACAGGAGATTTCCAATGTGCAAACCACACAGCATGCAAGAGTGCGGACTGAGCTCAATCTCAAAGACATGGGGGCAGCAGTAGCTCAGCTGGTATCCAAGTTGTCTATGAGCCCTACGGTCAGGTGTCCTTGGACCAGACACCAAAACCCTAGTTGTGCCAACATGTTCTGTCTGGCAGGTTCCCACCCCAATTTCATAAGGGTATCGAGGGTATGTCTTTATTATTATTTATTATTAAGGTGACCCTAGAAGAACTGCAGATCCCTTAGGCTTATAAACTGGATTAGGGCGCAACACTGCAGTGCTGTGACGCTCTTGGACCTGCAACCATGCAGGAGAAACAAAGAGAGTGGAGAGTTCCCCGTTATGGCGGAGGCCAGAGGCAACAACAAAGTAAAGTAAGTAAGTAAAATCCCAAGCCTTACGATTTAATTTCAATATAATTGATGATAATTAACAATGTTTCTTCAACTGTCTATACTTTTCAAATTGTGGATACGAGGACCTATTTCAATTTTATCATCAATGTTAGCATTTTTATGCCACAATTTTCTAAGTATTACATGTAACACAATAACACAGTAATATCTTAATCTTGAATCTGTAGTGGGCAGAGAGAAAAGTATATTTAAAATGAATATAAACTGAGCTGGGCACCATTCCCAAAATACCATATTAATTATACAGTCAGTAAGGACCCAAACAAACCACATTATATGCTTGGTATTGACTATGGAAGCCACCGATTGGTCCATATTAATTTTCTCAGTAACAAGCCACTAGCTGATGTAATTTCTTCAACTGTGCTACTCACTTCTGTTTTGAATTGAGTCCTGCAGGGATTGGTTTGAGCGCGGCTTCCATCCCCAAGAGAGAGTCTGTCATTCATAGCTGAACTGTTTATTTTTTGACCTTTGCATTTGTTGTATTCGTCTGTCCTTTGGTTGGCTTTGCAAGCAGAGCCATGTCCTCAGAGGCAAGGCAAGGAGGAAGAGATGAAAGATTCATACAGGCACAAGTAGTGTGAGAGAAGTAGTGGGAGATCTCCACCAGAGAGAATTAATTAGGATCTCACCACCCCAGACAATCACTCTGCTCTTGACATTTCATCTCACTTTTTCCCGAACAAATTTCCCTACAACTGGAGGAGACGGGCAGACAGAGCAGCAGAAAGACACAGAGAAAGTGCTTGACCTTGTTTAGGTGTTGTGATGCATTGGTGGCTTTAGACCACATCACTCTGCTGACCCATGATAACGTTCAACATGAAACACTGGAATAATCCCACAGCTCTCCAAGAAACCTGTCTCTAAAAGCCTGATTCCTTTCACCTGAAAGGAAGAGCTCTTTCTTTGGTTCTTTCCTGTGCAAATCCATTTACTGTGTAGAAGCATACACACACACACATATATATACATATATGTTCCACAGACCCATTTCATAAGGCCTACGGTTTTCCTGCTGCAAGATTAAAATGGTGCAGAAAAACACATTGATTCACAAATCAGTACCAGTAGTCAGGTTAGGGAGAGTGCAGAGATACAATAACAGAACAAAACAGGCCATCAACACTTAGGATTTAAAAAAAATAAATGACAATAGGAATAGGAAACATAATCATAGCTCGGCTAAACTGAAAACCTTCAATGTTCAATGTGATATATCTGTTGATCAGACTGTAACAAGAGAAAGTGGGACCTAGATAAAGAGAGCGAGTGTGTGAGAAGGTAGAATGTGTTTATTGTCCCCCATCTCCCTGTCTGTCATTTGCAATTGGAGAAAGCAGACTGTATTATTGGACACCAGTGCCAGTCCCAGTCAATGATGTGACTCCGTGATAGATCTCTTTAATGCACACTTTATAGCTGGCAATCCCCCGCTGAGGATTTTTCAGAAAGCTGACAGAGTGGTTATGGGTAACCCGCTTGCAGAGAAAAGGGAAAATTACCGTACTGAAATTACTTCAACTCAGAGCTCAAAGAGGCAGCCTGTCTCTCAGTCCCCAGGACCTTTCTGGCTAGGCTGAAATAGCTGACTGAATTTCCTCACCTCTCCAAGAGTTCGTTGTGATAGGAACAAAAAAGAAACAAAAAACGAACAAGTGGGTATATTTGTGACAAAACACAAAATAAGACAGAGATGTGACTCACTACTGGCCCTGTGACACTGAGATTTTACAGTCATTGATTCCTGCTTTTATGTAGTCACACATACAGTACAGCTATTTTTACTGCAGGCAGGGGGAACACAGGTGTTACAAAACTATATACTGTGTTTTTTTGTTGAAGAAAGAATGCCTGGACTATGCTGTAAAATGTTTCTTTAAAAAGTAACACCAACACATTTTGTTGTGCTAATCTTGACATTTAGTTATAATAATAAAAACAGGATTTAGATTTAAGTTCCACAGACCACAGCTCCAACCTGATGATTACCGGTCACATGACAAAATATCTGAGGGGTCATCCAGTCAGTCAACAGCCCTTGACAGAGGTCGTCCACATTATGGATTCACATATTAAAACCTCTGTATGGGTGTAGGTCAGCTAGGTTCTGACAAGTGTCAGCGAGATGAATGACTCTGTCACAACACACACACACACTTTCCACCCTCTCCACCCAGCGAGGGCAACCGCTGCCAGTAGGAACAGTAGTCATGGAAATGAGGGTCGCTAACCCTGCCATACTTAATTCATAAATCTTCTGCTGTCTGCTGATGAAGCCAGTGTTGAGTCAGTTTAGACTCTCACAAACTGTTGTTTTATTTTTGTTTTGTTTAGTGGTGAGGTACTGTATAATTGTAATTGTTGAATCTTTAGTTTTTATCCACAGGATGGTTGAGAAACACTAATCACAACCAGAAACACAATCAGACTGATTGTATTGGAATTTTATCTTTTTTATCTAGTCTTTATACTACAATCAACTGTGTTTATGGGCAGAAGCTTTAAATTGGACATATTACAAATTTTAATCTCTTCGAGAAGGTGTATTTACCTCAATAACTAACTGTTCTTTTAGATAACTTAATGATTTAGGTGACTAGTTAACACTTACTAATAATATGATCATGTGAAATAATAACAGACTTGGACTGATAACACCTGATATTAAAACACAAACAACACTGTAGCTGAAGTACTGATAAATTAATAAATCATTCTAGGAGCTTTGTAGAACATGATGCACTTCAGGTCCTAGCTTGGCCTTTTTTTTTCCACATTCTACACACTTCAGTTCTTCTGTTTACCTCAGCTCAAAGGCTTTATATTCACTGAAACCAAGTGAGCAGTACAGATCCTGTGGAAGCTCCTTTGCTTGTTGTGCTTGTTGATTCAGGGTCACACAGCTGTCTCAGAGTGGCAGAAATACGATGCAGCGTCACAAAGGACAAGAAAAGTCCGTCTTCATGTGCCATACTGTAGTCTAAAGGAGTCAATGACAGTCACATTATACGTTACAAAAAAAAAAAAATCAGTCAAAACAAGTCTGTTTCCGAACTGCTAGTCTTTGGTTGACATATCTCTACCTTATCTACAGCGTTTGAGTAGGAGACTAGAATGTGCTTCACTTCAGGAACATTACTGTAATAATCAGAGACTTCATTTTATAATATATCCCATTATTGTAGTGCACTGGGGCCCATGAATAAAAAAAAGAAGAAAACTGAAGTACTGAGAAAGGAAAATGAGTTATTATATCCTGATAAGAACATATTAGAGCGGGTACGAAATGATAAGGGGATATGATTCTGTGAAGAGACGAGAACAAGGTCGATGTGGTTTTATACATCCAAGCAAAGATTTGATATTTGTAACCAAAAGTCAATTATCATATCTGTAAAGGTGAGCAAAGAGGCACTTCAGCAAAGGAAAGAAAATATATCTGAAAGTACGGGGTTCCACTTAGAGTAATGATTATTTTCCCTCAACACAATTAAAAGGATTTTAGTATAAAATCCTGCAATTAAAGAAGCCATTCTTTATAATGCCACTTTCTCACCATTTATTTAGTCCCTAGTTTTAGCTGCTCTTTCATCACCACATAATGGATTATTTTCAGCCATAAAGCTCAGATCTTGATAAGGCATCAAACATTTGTCCAGAGACATTTCAAACAATCCCAGTCTTGAAAGAGACGAATTATTAC
Organism: Ctenopoma multispine; assembly: GCA_034779795.1. Taxonomy (NCBI): domain Eukaryota; kingdom Metazoa; phylum Chordata; class Actinopteri; order Anabantiformes; family Anabantidae; genus Ctenopoma; species Ctenopoma multispine. The sequence continues at coordinate 22,404,683 of JAUYWH010000018.1, read as the reverse complement.
TATCAGCTCGCCTGCAATTAATTAGGATGTCATTTGTAGCAAAATGAACTCAGAGAGAAATAACAGACACGTTGGGAAACTGGCTAATTGTCTCATATAATGCTCGGATTGGTGCATGTACATTTTTTTTCTGTGCTCACTGCCTTTTATGTCTTTTCCCAGGACAGTGTGTCCATCAACAGCCATGTGTTCAGGCGGAGTGTCCTGGAGCAAAACACTGGACCCGTCTGCTCGCTAGTGTAAACTCATATTAGGATTTTATGATTCCCTCGGTTATTATGAATCTCACCCTTTCTGATGACATGGCAGATGTTTATTTGGTTTAGTCAGCCAAGTTTCCGTCTCCCCTCCCATACTCTGGAAAGTCATTGGGATCTCCTTTTCCCCGTGTTCCTTGAATTCCTGGAATGTCATCCTAGTCCTGTGTCCTTTCTTTTCTCTCTCTGAATGTTATGGATAATACGTCTGACCCATGACCTCCTTACTTTTGATTGCTTATAAGATTGGAAAGTCAAAAAATGACCCTTTGTCTCACTATAAATGAACAGTGGCTGTGATTGAGACGTGTATCCTGTCCCCCAGAGAGTAGAAAAACATTGCATTAGCCCTATGATGTCCTATAAAACAGGGTCACACAGCCGTCTCAGAGTGGCAGAAATACGACGGGTGTACGGATCAGCCACTGGATCAGCACACAGATATTCGTACAGACTCGGCCTGAATCCTTACGGATTCTGGACATGGGGATATTTTGCCCTTCATCATATCCTGGCTTTTTCATTAATGAGGTTGACATTTTTGTTTTTTAGCAAAATCATAAAATTTGGAACAGATATCTATAGTGCTCAGAATATGAATTCTGACTTTGATGAAGCCCTGACTTTTCAACTTGTACCAACAATAGGTCAACTTTTTTAAATTTCAATTAACTATGTCTGTATCTACAAACCCCATTTCTAGAAAAGTTTCATTTCATTTTCATTAAAAGGCAATAAAAAGTATGTGATTTGTTAAATTGCTTGATGCTTCATTATTTATGTGATAACATTTGAGACCCATAATCCATTGCCTCTCAATGAAGAGGTGGATAAAGCGGATTGTTTCTTTGATATGTCAGATCACAGCCCATACCACAGCTTACAAGAAAGGGCTGACAGGTAGACTAACATTTCTGATATGCAAAGATTTAGATGTTTCACATAATTGACAAACTACAGAGATTCACACAAAAACACTGAAGAGTATCCAAAATCACAGTCCTGGTCAAACATGAGCAGGTTGCAAGAGCAAGACAAAAAATGTAAGCAAACAGTCAGAAAACATAGTCCAGAGAGAGACACAGGGAGATCTGAACCTGTTTTATGAGGAAGAGAATCTGAGGCAGGTATGAGTGGTGACGGGCGTTATATGCAGAGTCTGTGCAGGTGAGTGGAAACAGCTGATGAGGGCGTGTTTGAGAATGAATCCAAGAGAACAACATGAAGCGGAGTATAAATCCTGACCAGTGTGTTCTGGACTGGACTGTCTCCTATGACACATGAGTGGGTGACATTTATGTTTTTTTTTGTTTCAACAACTTCTTATAGTAAAGATATAACTCGATTCTGCAGATATATGCAGAGTTACAGTAAGTAAAGATAATGTTCTGGCTTTTTTTTTCTGGCTTTCACCTTGGTTCTTGGTTAGTGAAAAATGTGGAGTGAGGTATGAGCGACATGGGCAGCCACCCAGGGCGCAGCAGCCAGAATGAAATGAGAATGATGAAATGATTCATCCCCACTTTTTGTCCCTGTAAATGACCTCTTCTTTGTTCTTGTTAAACTTAAATAATTGTTAAATTTAACTTGACTATTTAAGTGTCATTTTATTTTCTCAAAACACACAGAGGTTAGAAAATGAGTTCATTACGATGTTTGGATTCACTCGTCAGTCTGTCTGTACAGCAATCCAAATAATAAGCTCTTAAAATTAGAAGTCGAGTTACATACATATTGATGTGATTGCATTTGCCTTGATAACCAAGCAAGAAGCCTCACAGTACCATTTACTTATTATACCACATTAGTAAATTGCAATATTGTCCAAACTGACTGCAACAATGACTTCTTATAAAAATCGTGCAGCCCTAGTCTAGACTCAAAATGAATTCTTGGAAGGAATTGGGAATTTGGAATGGGAAGGAAGCACAAAGGACTTTAATGCAGGTGTCAGCTGATCATGAGGAAGGACGAAGCATTGAAATATTATTTTATTCATTTAGTTTGGCATGTATGTTGTGAGTCTGTGTAATAATGTAACTTTTTGTTGCCTGTTACTGTGGTGTGTGAGTGAACCGAGTGAAAAATAACCTCTGGTTTGATTAAGCTAATAGGCCTCCTAAATGAAATTAAATGTGTGAACCAATTAAGGAGATTCAATTTATCACCTTTCCTCAATCTTTTTTTTTTTTTTTTGGCACTTTACGTAATGCCATTAACATTTCTTTTCAAATTGTCCTTGAGCAAGGCATCGTCATGCCAAGCCTGCTCACTCACGACTGAACCTGATGTGTGTGTGTGTGTGTGTGTGTGTGTGTCACAGGTACAGAGAATGTCCACAGCGTAAACATCCATGTAAAAAAGAACAAATGATATTTTTATTCTCTCTTGTACACACTATTCCCAGCATACCAAAAGGTTTCCTCTAATTTCGGATGATAATTTAGCTCTATACCAAACCCTAATGATTATTGATGTGTATTATCATTGAATGAAATGTGCTTAGTGTGCTTGAAATTGAATTGGGAGGCGTACATTTGCTTTGACGCCGCGAGGCAAATACCAAGAGTCATTAGATGTGCTTCTTAGATAAAAACGTGAACTCTCTTCCGCTGCAGATTCAGCTCCCTCTGGCTGATAGAGAGCCTTATTAGGAAAATGCTGTCTGACTTGTTCCTTCGCTCCGCTTTACAATTATCTCCACAAATGTAACAAACAAAAAACAACAGCAAACGTTGAGCGTAGCTTCAAGTCACAGAACACAGTTTGAAGACTGCCTGCCTCTGTCTGAACTGCGTTTACTACTGAGTGCTTGTAATATTAGTTATCTAGAAATTGAGAGTGACTCATTCATGAAGAGTGTCAGGTGAATCACAGACGCATTGTACATCTATCATCCTTACATCTATCATATTTTGCCATAAATTTAAATAGAGTACAAAAGGATTTTTCAGAAAGTATGACTACATTAACATTGTGTGAATGTCGCAAATGACTCTCAACTCCTAACGACAAGCTTTCATCACTTAAATCGCTCTTTGTCACAGATGTGTTATTTATGAGCTCACCCTTATCCGTGTTCTTTTGGCATTTCATTAGGGTTCTGTCTAATATCCGGTTTGCTCAACTCTTTCCTAAATTCCACACTTATGCAAAACCTACCACAAAAATCATTAAAATTCAATCTTAAGATTTCACCTTATCTTTTTTCCAGTGTAAGATCATAAAGTGCATCTTCATCCTCCTGCTGCAGCTTACAGCACAGTCGCTGCATGTTTTTCTGCTGCTGTGTCTTTTATGGACCACAGGTGACCTCCAATCCCATGTGAACTGAAGCAGGTGACTGACTCTGACGGCTGTCAAGCCAAAGATGCTATTTCCCCCAAATAGGGACTTTGAGCGCAGTAAACACACAAATGTAACACAAACAAACAGCAGAAGCACACAACACGCAGGTTAAAATCTTCTCATAGCAGGAGTGATCTCCTTTCTTTGTGGATTCACTGTCTGCTTCCTCCTCGTGGAGCTCAGAGGTCAGACACATGGTTTTACCTCAGTGACAGGGAAGAATCCTGTTCTAGCCACAAAATCTTCTCCCTGTCCATCTACAGTTTGTTTGCTTGTTCACACAGATGTCTCAACATATTATTCATGATGACATGTGCATCCCATGGATTTCAACACCTGTTTATTTATAGCTTTGCTGGCGAGTGCCCTCCCTAGTAGAAAATGTATATTCATATGATGTGACTGATTTAAGACCAGGCCGAAAAAATGGATTCACCTTCAAAAATACACTAACTGCTGAGTGCACTAAAGAAAAACACATAAAAATCTGTTTCTCCTCTAAATGTGTGCTTGTGAAAAAATATATATCTGTCTTCCAAACGTCTATTTGTGCGTCCAGTGTAGAAATATTTACAAGGGAAAACGAGGTGAAATAGTGCATATGTATATGTATAGTGTATATTTTACCTGTTACCTAAGAAACCATCTTCTGAATTCTGCATTGCTTTTAATAATGCATTTATACAAACAAGCAAAAATCTCGATTATCTTATGCCATGACTGCAAAACATGCAGAAACAATCTGCCACGGTGAAGACCCAGTGATTAATGATGTGCTTAAATTTGTAAGCCCAACTAAATGAAGGCTTTTAATATACAATATCTTTATTACTTTCCTTGCCTGAAGAGTGTTTTTCTCATCTTCACCGTGATCCGTCAATAATCTGCATGAGCACCTCAAGCCTTTCTGGATTTGTTGTGAGTGTGACACGGGAATCTTCTTTTGAACTTGCATTGCTACTTTCCAGACAAAATGCATATCTTTTTTCATTTATTTTGGTAGAGCTGAGTGTTGTACTTACTGATTTTGTTCAAATAAAGTAACACAAGATAAGCCACCAATTTATTTGTATATGCAAAGTATCACTTTAATTAACTTTAATGTCAGAGTGTGATCCCAGTGAACCTCCTTTTAACATGTGTACATTTTCAATGAGTAATAGTTCATTTTGTGATGATTTTAAATACATTTGACTTGTTTATTGATGTTTATACAGCTAATCTTTATTTCAATTAATTCTGTTACCATTCCAAAAGCTGAAAGATGTTGACTTTGAAAACCGTGATCTATTGTTGTTTCCACAGTAAATACTTTTGCTGGGGCCCATTTCTCCAATGGCCACACCACTGAGAATACGCTGTTTCTTTGCCATTACTTTCCACAGCGACTCCATGCGCCGAAAAATATGGATGGATTACTGACCAGACTTAAGGGGTACATGCCCGGGGGGCCCCTGGACCAGAGCCTATGTATGAATTTACTGTCGACATTTGTTCTTGAAAAGCTCGTCAAACAGCTACATGGAGACACAAAGTGAGGCAAATGACCATAAAGAGGAGAACAACCTACAAACTGATACATAATCCACACAAAGAGACATGAAAAAGAAAATATATACTACAACCTTAAAAATACATATTCAAAACAGGATCTGTGTTTGTTCTGAACATGTGAAGGAAGGGTTAGGGGGCCTCCTATTAGAGTTATGAGTAGCATCTATTCAGTGATATTATTTCATGTTCAGCTATTTCAAGTTGCATATTTGACAATTATTATCACACTGAGTTAACAGTGTAACTATTAATCATTTAGAGTTTGTTATTGGGAAGGACCGGGGCTTTAAACGTGAGGTTTAACACATTTTTACTCATTTAATAAGTATAAAACTGTGTCTGCCCACTATCCTCACAACTCCAATAACAAGTTGCCAAACCCACGCCTGTGCTTTCTGTCAGCGTGTTGTATTGTACCATTTTCCAAGTATACTGCAATTACAAATGCCTCCTCCACTGTGTTTTTGTTTTTGTACTTTTTTACACATCGTTTATGTACAGACAAACTGGCCTGGCATTGTCATCTAGACCACCAGACTGCCTAAACAGCTGCATTAGTCATCTCTGGGTTGATAATAGGTTGCCCAAAAATAACTAGAGAAACAAACCCTTTTAATTGCAACATTTGACTGTGAGTGTTTGGTACAGTCAGCACAACCACTGACGGTACAGCTTCAGAACAAGAGACAAAATCGCATTTACTTTCTCAGAAATACACATTTTTTATTTTATTCAGTGGGATAAGATTAAAAAAAACACAGCTCAGCTGTGGTCTACGTCCAGCGGGGGCTTCACACAAACTAAGACAGCCATGCTGGCCGGGACAATCTGAAGATAAGTGGGATCCTGGAATGAAGAGATCTACGGTGTATATTAAGGAAAAAACAAAGACCTGCTGCAACAGAACAGAGAGAGAAAGTGTTTGTAAAAAAAGAGAGAGAGCACGCAGGAGAGTGTGTAGTGTTGCGTGTGTGATCTCCATTAGATTCTCCGCTCTGACAGCCAACCAAGATCACTGTGGCCATAAAAGCCCACAGGTGAAACAGCTGATTTTATACCTAAAAAGGTTTTCAATATTTCATTGATGGCGATGCACACGTAACCTGTGGACTCACTATATTTATTTTACATGCCCATTTTAAGCGTGTATGGTTTTTAAAGTGGAACTTGTCATCTGTGAAATGGCTGAGGAAGAGTGCTCTCTGCAAGAAAAGGAACAGATACATGCTCTTGGTATATTCAGTTACCATGAGAAATTAATGAGGACACAAGTTTTTTTTTTCTTCTTCTTCTTCTTCTTCTTCTTCTTTTTAGCTCAGAATTTTAGCACTCAATGCCGAGCAAATGAATATGTATCCAGTTTCAGGCTTATGTTGTCACACCTGCCAGCCAGTTCAAGAGAAGGATTCTTATTTTAAAGCTCTGCAGAGACGTGATCTACCCCCAGAACGCAGCAGCACTTCGCCTCTCTGTTTCAAATAAAGTAATTAATTGAAGCTCTTCTGTTTAACCATACAGTACAGTCAGTATAGGTGGGTTGTATGATTAACAGGAGAAAATGCTTGGACCTACAATTATCCACAGATTTTTTTTAACAACCGATTTTTTTCACCATCAGTTAGTTTTGAAACTTCCACAACAGTCAAGTGCTGCTAACTTTTGGAGCACTCAGAGACCAGCCCTACATCCCAGCCTTCCTCACTCCCTGTGGTTTACCTCATAATAACACAGTGATTTGATCCTGTGGAGAAAAGAGGCACAGGCATCTGAATGAGACACTAATTAAGAAATTCAGTCATGTGTGAACGTGGCCATGCTTATAGCATTCAGATTAAGTCACTGCTACCACCGTTACCTGGCCACCCCCTCCCTCCCGCAACAATCAGATAAAACGTTTAGGATTGTCACAGTGAGGAAGGATGCTGCACTACTAACTGATTCAAAAACTACTGACGAGGAGAATATGGCTAATCTTTTACAGTACACGTTGCCAGAACAAGCTTCAAATTAAACTGGAATAGAGGGACGAGATATCAAAGCAGAACAAGAAATATAAAAAGGATGCAAAAAAAACCTTGATGACATAATAATGCAGCTGAAAAATATGTAAAGCAGCAGTGTACAGGACACAATATGCCATAAGACCAGTATAAAACATAATGGTATGATCCCAAACCAATTTTCTCATACCCTGAATCAAAGCAGAGGAAGAGAAGCACTGGAAAAGACCCTGCAAACACCAAAAAGGTTTAAGCCTTTCTACCCCAGGTACACTCAGTATCTGTACCTCAGTACAATACAAATACAGTAAAGAATGTGATGGAGTTGTGAAGCAGCAGTCTGAAGCAGGTGAGGTGAAAAAAGGTAAGGCTGGTTCGGTCAGTCAGACCTTTGGCAGTGCAACATCCAGGTACAGAGAGACTGTGTAGCTATGCTGATGCTCATCACCGACCATGGGAAAGTGATTCACAGCTGCTTAGGCTTCGGTTTGTGTTCTTGCTCAAACAACAGGAGTTCGGCACATCCTAGATGAACTAGAGAACGCTGTTTTATTCATTTATTAGGCTAAATATGCCAGTGGAGCAAATAATTGCGGTTGTCATAAATTAAGTAATGAAATAAATAAATGCCACATAATCAGAGCTGCAAGTTTTTTTTTAGAATAATGTGCCAAGTTGCTATACTGTATGTGTGCCTTAGGTTATATCACCTCCTCCCTGTCAGTTTTCTGGGGCCGCCTCTTTCCACTTCACATTTTTTTGTACAAAATATCAGTTTCAGTATTGGTACTGGGGAGATCGATCACCCAGCACCCACTCATTCTGCACACACGATGAACATGCACCGCAGAATAAAGTCTAGTGTAAAAAACCAATGATGGGGAAGCATGCCAAAGTTCTCCACACTGTATAATACTCACACCCTTCTACTGTTTCCCACACCGCTGCACTTCTCCTGCTTGTCTGTACATTTTATTGCACGTCTTAAGGTCAGGTCTAAGTCTACAAAAGCAAAGCAGCCATGGAAAAATGATAATATTCACAGCTGTAAAAGCAAATGTAGGAAAGCAGAGATGGAAGATATCAGGTTTTCTCAGGTAAATTATGAGGTTTGGAAGGAGTTTTTATTCCACTATAAAAAAGCATGGATGGATGGAAAGGACTCTTATTTCTGCATAACCTCAATTTTTTATTTACTTTCTTGTGTTGATCACCTGGTAAGTCAATAAGAGCTTCTGCTACACCAGTATTTTTTTAACCATTATCCAGTCTGAAGTTTTAGAAATGGTGGAGAGTGCCTCCGTTTACTGTTGAGGCCTGTTTGCTTTGTGTTCATAACAGTCATCTGTTCAATTTTTGTGTCCTTTAATTTATTAAACTGCTTCTGTGCAGCCACACATGCTGCATCCTTTTTACCATAGCATAGTCTTTGACCAGAGGTGATAAGTAACTAAGTACCTTTACTCCACTACATTTATTTTAACATCAACGGTTACTTGTTACTTTTTGCAGGATTAGATTTTTATAAAAATCATTATCTATTAGTAAAAGGCTGATGTATCATATACCAACCCTGTCTCCTAAGAATTACGTCCGTATAGAACGAAACTGCGTTCCCAATTACGTTTTCTACAAGACGTATTTG
>JAUYWH010000018.1:22368954-22395779 GCA_034779795.1 Ctenopoma multispine | reverse complement strand
CGCGATTTGCCTTATTGTAAAACCTGCTATTACTGTGCTTTGCATTTAGATGGTCATGACGAGAGAGACAGAGTCTGTCTGGCTAAAATGCTGGCAGTTATAAAATATAAAACAAAGTTCTAAGCTAACTCACCCGTGTGTTCTCCTTTATTAAAAATAAGAATCGATAGGAGAATCGATAGAGAATCGAATCGTTAAACAGAATCGAAAATGGAATCGGATTTGTAAAAATCCTATCAATTCCCATCGCTAGACCTAATTACGTTTTGGTGTAACGTATTTTTACGTAGTACTGAAACGTATTTTTGTGAAAGAACGAATGACGTAAAACATTTATTAAAGTAAAAGGACTTGTTGGATGGTTGGGGCGGGTGGAGTACGTACATTGTCGAGGTCAGTCATGCAGGAGACTCGAGTTCGACACCGAAGTCCCCACTGAGTGTTGGGTTTAGGCAAGAGAAACAGTGAGGTTAGGTTTAGAAAAAAGTTGTTTGTTGTTGTTTTGGTGTCATTTCTACGTTTGTACGTTGTGTTTCTGAAGTGACACAAAACATAAAACATTTTAAACAAGGTGATAGTACTAAACTCACGTCTGAATGCTGAAATGTAACATCGGATATTTTAGCCGACAGAAAACGGGATATGGATCGGATATTTTTCCGGATAAAAATACGTTTCAATATTACGTTCAGTATCAACGTATTTCACACTTCTCATTTACGTCAATTGTGGACATAATGATCATTACGTTCTATAGAAACGTAATTCGGTCGCAAATACGTTCTGTAACAAAACGTAATCCGGAATGCAGTTTCGTTCCATATGGACGTAATTTTTAGGAGACAGGGCTGCATATACACATTAATTTCCTGTCACCATATAATGTGTTAAAATCAGCTCCACCTTCACCAACTTCTGTTTCTGTTCCACATTCTGTAGGTAACAACACATTTTTATCATAATTTTCACCTTTAGGAATTAGTTAAAATGCACTTCTTTCTATGTGGAGTACTTTTGTACTTTCGGTAAGATTTTGTGCATGTACTTTAGTACTTTTACTTGAGTGTTGAGTTTGTGTACTTCATACACCTCTGCCTTTGACACAATCGATCAGTGTACTGTTAGAGAGACTGAGTATGGCCTAAAATGTTTTGTCAAATAGAACTTTCTTTTGCAACTTCCTGCCAGCGCGGCGACAACAACCTCAACCCAACTCATTATTTAATCCTTTATATTTCCCCTGTATTTATTCTTATAGTCATTTTATTGAAAGCCATAAGAGGCGGAGTTTGGGTGATTCAGGCTATTGTGGTATAAAAAAACCCAATTGACATCTGGTGTCACAACAGGAATATAATTTCATTACAGTAATACATGCAATATTAATTACTGTATATATTTGCATTATTTGATTTATTATGAGCATCTAGTGGTGAAGTTAGGAACAATTAAAGGTCAGAACTGTGACAAATTACTGACAGTGGAATAATTATGGAAACAGGAAAGAAAACAAACAAGACCGCGAAAGTGATGCTGTGAACCCAACAGATGAAAGAAAGTGATGCAAAAAGAAGAAAAATTATTTAGAGGAGAAAAGGACGTCCCATACATTTAATAAAGAAATGCACTTTACAAGTTAGGATGGAAAAATAATAGATAAGGACTTTGCTGCCTGAGGTGGTAAAAAACAAAAATGAACTTGACACGATTCATATTAACACAGAGCAGACGTGATATATTGAAATGCACAAACGTCAGAGAACAGGTTCAGTGTTTTTCTCAAGGACACTTAGACACGCTGCAGTTGAAAGATTACTGCAGGGATTGAACCTTCAACCTTCCATTTATGAGACGGCTGTGTTGTCACCACTTTCTACAGCAGGTCTCAGTCCATTATTAAATAACATGTCTCCTTATCCACTGTTGTTCTGTCCTAAATGTCTTTTCACCTATTCTCTATATTCATATGCTGTATTTACTTGTAAGAATCTATTTCATTTGAACTTAAATGTTAAATGTTTTAACACTTTATGTATTGAGCGTAACAGTTATCGACCTCAGCACTTTAACTTACAAGCTTCTTCTGGTGTTTTCGTCTGAATCTCTCCATGTTATCAGCAGACAGATTTTGTTCCTGTTCACTGGAACCACTGTTTATTTGATTTTATGAGTGCGGGGCTGCATGATGATGCACAAAGCGTTTTTTTACCATTGTGTTTTAGTGGACTGTGGTAGCAGATCTTTACCGACCTGGCGAGGTATGAGGGTGCCAGCATTTTCAGTGACTCGCCTCACATGTCCAGCAGTGGCAGCCGTCTGGCTTAGCAGGACTTCTCTCTGTTAGGCTATTTTATGATGCAGAAAATGCCCCTGCAATGCCACTGTTTTATGATGCATTTCAAGCTTGGCAATGATGGGGGGGGGGCATTGTATTAGGTACTTGTAAAATCGATGTGCCAGTTCAGACTGGAGCCAGCGCTGATGTTTGGCTGCTCTCCTTGCCCCTCTGAGATCGATAGAATAGGTGATCTTTCATTTAGCAAAGCTTAGGCTGATCTAATGTGCCTTAAAATACAATAAGCAGTCACACATTCACTACACGTGGGGTGTCATCTTAACCCCATTATCTGTCAACATTGTCAGTAGAAGCTACTGTAGATCAATACTACTGAAGGGGTGGATTTACATACAAAGTTCGAGATATAAAAGGCCACAGATGAAAAATTTCATGTACTCACCGACCGTTTCATGTACTCACCGACCGTACTCAACTCAATGAGTCATTATTTTATTTTCAGGCTGCTCAGTTGTTAATGTGTTTATCCTTCATTCAGCAACAGAGATGTACAGATTTATGTAGATATAGACATATTTCGTGATCATACATTGAGTAATTGACTGACTCTCTGACAGAGATTTGCATGCAGAGCTCTGTGCAGCACTGAAATATTCCTGTAAACAGTAACAGAGCGTGCATTAGTGTAATCAGAGTGCGAGTGCCGTGTGTGTGTGTGTGCGTATCTTTCAAGCTGAAATGCATATGAACACACACTAAGAGCTTTGACTGGATGCTTTGCTGAACAGAGAGGTCTGATGTGGAGGGTGAGAGTCTGAGGCTAAGCTGTAATTGAATACCAACAGGAGCAGTGTGTTCTACTCAGACCTCTGAAGGAGGATCTGACCTTGAGACGCTACGGCTGATAGACAGGCACAAAGACCCGGCTAGCTAATTAGATTAAAAAACATGGATCTCAGGGGATGGAGATGTGACAAGCACATTGATTCACTACATCTCCTCAATTTCCATCTCACTCCTGCTCTCTTCCTCCTTTTTCACTCCTCCTCTCACTACAGTCTTCATTTTCCCTGCCTGAGTGTGCTGTAGTGCATCTCTCAGCTCAGCGTGTTTCATATGTTTCCTCCTTTACATAGTATAATGAATGTGCAACGACATATTTTATGAGTGAAACAGAGACTTTCGTCTGTAAACAAATGATTTGATATATTTGATTGAAGCGTATAATTTGTCCAAGACATAATGTCATTGTCTTATCTTGGATCAATGATTGGTCTTACAGATGGTTTACTGTCACTGCAAAATTTCATTGTCAGTGAAATGTTTGTCCACCATGACCTCCACAAATGTCATCTGACGTCTGACGTCTTTTCCATGTGTAATGCTAGTTTGTTTTTGAATGGACCGGAAATATTATAATATTGATGAGGGCACTTGTTGATCTTGATCCAGATGCTGATATGATGAAAAACCGAGGTAAAATAGAGGGATGCAGTGATGTGGTAAATATATCATGTACAAACAAGAAAAGCGTGAATGATGTTCTTAACAATATAATACACTAGCTATACCACTGTGACCAGAACCACCAGCAACATAAAGTCAGTTGCAGATGTTGTGAGGGGGTTTGGGCTTAATGAGGAGGAACTAAACCTAGCTTTATCCCAAGCCTCTTGTGTGCATAGCCTTTCTTATTTTTGACATATTTGTGGTATCCAGTTATTCCTCAGCTACCTCCTCACTGTTTGTGTTTGTACTAGTCTACAATCTACAGTATGTAGCATTTTGTCGTTAGACTAAGACGTGCGTTTCACAGCTCCTCTCCCTTTTTCTCTGTAATTCAGAGTTATATGAGCAGTGTTTTAATTTTGCAGAGAAAGGCACACAACTCAGTGGAGGAGCATTAAGTCTTTCTCTGTGGTCATTACAGTCAACAGTATGTAGTTAACACCAGCAGTGAATTAACTAGTCAACACTGGCTCCTCACAACACATGTAATTAGCTGAAAGGTGTGGGTGCAGAGTCACTGCAACACTGATTTATTTAAACAAATATTTCACAATTAATTGGTTTATTTACCTTTTGTATTCATTTCATACGATTTTGTTTAAAGTTTCATTGAACACTTTAGGCCTTCATATGATATGTGTTTTGGTCTTTTCACTTTATGTCATTCATTCTTAAACACATATATACAAATACCATGACCACCACATGCGTACATATGTTTAAGATGCATTTCCTCCAACCAGCAGAGAGGAGGAAATGGTGAATGGAGCAGATGCAGAAGTTCAGGCTCCCATTGGATCAGAGCATCCATGCTGCTACTGCAAAGGGCAAACGCATCAATTACAGAAGGGAGATGAGAGACAGAGGTAACCCTCAGATATGGTACTACATCACGCCAAAGTAGTATATATGCTGAAATGCATAATCATCGCGCTCCCTCTCCAGTACTGCTCTCTAATTAAGCTATCTCCTGTTAACAAGGCTTCAGGCTCCAGTCTCTTTGGAGGGATATACTGAAAGGACACGATGCAAATGTCTGACAGTTAATCACTACACTCTTACGCATCGATCACATACCAAAGAAAAATGTCAAATGAGCAAACACCGTGTGCTTACTTTTCAGATTACATGAAGGGGCCTAGACAAACATGTGGAGGATTATTTTCAAGATTCAATGAAAACATCGATTTGTTTATAAACTCTTTGGCCATAGACGTAGAAGGAATAGTCAGTCAGATAAAAAAGTATTAATAGTTTTCAAAGAGAAGCATAACCCCGATAGAACATGCATGTTCTATTATCTTATTTAATACGGTGGTAGAACTGTAATTCTCTCATCAGCTTAGTGCGTGCAGCATTCCCATCCACGCACAAAGGAAAGAGTGAGAGACATTCATCTGCCTGATTAACAACTTCAGTCATTGTCTTCTTTAATTACAACAAAGTCAACAGCTCCATTACTTCCCTTCCTATCTGTCTTTCATCCCTGGGCTCTCTGAGGATTGTGATGTTGGAACAAGACAGAGCAGGCTTTAGTCTCATCTGTAGGCCGGCGCGAAGGTCTGCTCTCGCACCGGAATGTAATCAGCATTCAGAGGAACGCGAAGAATCGACATCCAACCAAAACATGTATCCTGGGCTGCTGGTGGTAATTAATGTTTCTTCTGCCAAATGAGCTCAGTTCTCTACCAGAGCAAACGGCCGCTGTCCTTAAAACTAATTTGCATGGTGCCCAGCAAGTGAGTCAGCCAGCAGGCAGTCAGTCAGTCAGTAAAGCAATCAGTAAATCATCTGCATCTGTCAGACAGTAAACCAGCCAGTCAACTACTAAGCAAGTAGTTTGAAAAGTTAGTCAGTCAGTTAGACAGCTTGCCAGTCAGGCACTCCATCTGCATGTCAACTGGTCAGTCAGTCAGTCAGTCAGTCAGTCAGAGGGCGACTGAATAAAGGTGTATCAGTCAGTCATCTCCCCATCCTGTGGTAATTCTGAAGCTGAGACAGGCCACACTAACGCCATGCAGCTCTTGGAAGGAAGTGATTGGTGAGATGATGAGCATAACAAATGATCTCGTTCAATGCATGTGGTTCTAAAGCAGCACAATGAGAGCTACGCTCTGTCATTAGTCACGGTAACGTTTAACAACAGCTGTAATATCACTCAGTAGTGTGGATGAAACCACACTAAGACTTATAGAGATGATAGTGGTAATTTACTTTAGATTATTTCCCAGCAGGGGACAATTCTGGACATTATTTTTTATCTAAATTGGGGCAGCTGTGCAGCAGAGGTTAGAGAAGCAGGCGCGTGATTGGAGGGTCATAGGTTTGAATGAGGAATACCAGATGGGGAGATCTGGGCGAGCAAAGTGAATGAGGAGTGCTTTCAATTCCTAGCATGAAAATGCCCTTGAGCAAGGCACTCAAGCCAGGCAGTTAACCCCAAAGTGCTCTGCGTGCTACACAGAGAAGTGCATAAAGGTAAAAATCACCCCCATCTCCAGCACATTCGACCTGATTCACCAAAACGTGATGTTCTTACTGTGCCATATGTTAAACTGCAGCCCTGTAGAACCAGGTACTTACACAGACAGGTCAGAAATGTCTCTGTACTGTAAGTCATTATGGCTAACAGCGCCAATTGCTATAATGCTATGTTATTACATATTGTACTTGGGTTTCTCCATCCCTCTTTAGATCCACTCAAATGCCAAGCACAGAGATAGAGAAATAAGAGTTCATTGGATATAATGCCACTTTTTATTAAGCCACATTATAGGCCATATTATTTCATACTCGAAATCATGTGAGGAATACTAATACACATACTCAGAACCTGTATTCAAGGAATAATGTACATATTAGATTTATCTGCAGCTATCATTCACAGCCCTACACCAAGGAGGTCAGGGTGGGCACGATACAAACCTGCAGCCGTAACATTTAGTCTTTAATCAACAGAAAGCATGAGCCTTTCCCACAACTTAAACCTGCAACAACTGATCATTATTTGGACATTTGAGGACATCAGAAACGAGACATGAACATAATACTGACATATTATCAGGTTTATCATGTTCATATGACAAACTTATTATTTATTACATTAGCAGTCATTGTAATATTTACAGTACAGAAGACCTGTTTCTTTTCATTGTAAAGTTTTAGGTTTTAGATTTAGGTACTGTATTTTCTAAAATATATACAGTATATAATGCCATTAAAAAAGCTCTTTCAATGGCCATCAGTATCGGTTTATTATATATATATATATATATATATATATATATTTATTAAAAGTGCACTCTAACAATTTAGATTTGTACTTTCCTATAGCAAAACATCCTGACTAGTCTTTGGTTTTTTGGATCGAGCTCCACAATCCTGGACCCTACTGTACATTTACAATAATACAAATCAGTGGTGTCTCTAATTAGAAACCTCTGTAGCCCCACATGTCAAAGTTCACTGAGAATTAGACTTCTACTAGAAGTCCTTATAATCCTTCCAGAGTCATACTAGGCAACGGTTTTCACATAATCCTGATAATGAATTTGCTTTTCTTAATGTGCAAAATTAGTGTAATGACACTATATTATATTTAGGTTACCAGTTATTGACAAACATACTGTTATACTTTACCCAAACTGTCTTGGTGGCAATTCCTTCATCTGACATGTGCCTACGCAGGTATGTTTTTTTATGTCAGTCTCTGTGCGCCCTATTATACCGTATTTGTAGCTAAGGTAACAGTCAAAACGTGTTCAGTGTGTTCTGCTAAATGTGCCAGGAACAGGACATTCACTTCTTTGTCAGTTTCATTATGTATATGAATGAGTCATTTGTTACATTTGCTCATTTTGCAATCACTAATTAGATTTGGAAAACAAAGTGGGAAAGTATGGCTAAAAGCAGTGACAGAGGCTAAACCAAATTACAAAATGACAACGTGATTCAAAGGCCTCTGGTGTGGAACAATTAATGAACTCTGCAGAGTCACTGTGATAACCAGAGAGCTAATGCTGAGCAGCACTGCCAGAGCAAACAAACAGAAACACTTCTGACTGCAAATCTTCGGTAAACATTGCAGTTTAGTACTGCGCAAAACAACATGCCATCCTCCAGTAAACAACGTCTTGAAAAACATGTTTCTCACAAACTTTAAAAATATGAGCTTTTGGAGTAAACGCATGCAGAAAAAATGGGTAAGTAACTGATCTTTCTTATTATTTATAATGAAAGTAAAAGTCTCACAAAGGGAGGTTTAAAACTGATGTTCCAGGTCTCAGGTGATATTCATTAACATCCAGTTCCTTACAGCTTAAAGTATCATGTCCCTGTTTCACCACCACCACCCTCACTGTGTCCAATTGTCAGCAGGCTTCGTACAGATGTCCTGTAAGTGTCTGAACTTTTTTCCCCACATAACTTCCAAAAAGCTAAAACTGCAAGTGTAATAGGTACTTTAAAAAGACTTCACCCGTTACCTCTTTGTTCTCCCCCTTTATTCTTGCCACTAAGCATTGCTCAGTCTGAACTCTTGAATCAGCAACCTCAGGAAGGTAATGAAATGCAATAGGAACCAAGGAAGCAGCAGTTCTCTGTATTCCAAATACAGAACGTCTGAATCCCTGTGTTAAAATGGATTACTTGTCCTTTCACTACCTGGGGTTTTTGTGTGGCCGGTGCTCCTGAGTCAGCTCTCTGGTCCATTTGTGACATTTTCTAAGACAGTGAATGCAGATCATGTTTATCAATGAGCGACGCTCTACATATAGTAGGAAACACATTAACTCAGCCTCCGCTCTCTTTTGCTCTGCTCAAACCCAGACCTGAACCAACAGCACACAGCCTCCGGGCCCCATTTCCTATTGGCACAGAGTCTGTGTGTTGAATCACCCAAGCCTCAATTATATAAATTCCCTTTGGCGTGTGATGTTTTTGTGATTCAGGTAGTCATTCTTCTGTTAATGTCTGCTTTTTTTTCGTGATTTGAATGCAGTTTTCTGTCTCTCAGTCATCTATTACAAAGAACAGAAAGCAACACGGTCACAGACAAAATGGCTGATGAAGAGCCCAGACGCAAATGTCGCTCTTGGGTCTTATTCCAAACGAGCTCCTGGTTTTAAACTCCATGGCTGGTTTCCTGTAGCCTCGCCACTGGTTTGAGTATTGTCCACATCTAGTCATCAGATTTTTTTTTTTTTACTTGGTAATTTCTCATTAAGAAACAACAGAGTCATACAGCCACTCTACAAGCTGTGACAGGGTGTCCTTTAGCAATGTTAACATGGTGATGTTTACCATGTGTAATGCTTACTGTGTTCACCACCTTGATATCACTATCGCTCATTTAAATGTGTATACAGCTGAGGCTGGTGAGAATGCAGGTACTGTGTCTGGTCATACCAAAGTAGGGAACAAATAAAAAAAAATTACTATTGATAGCACTAGACAAGACATTCAATGATTGTTGTTGTCATTACAGTTCATCCTGAGGGGCCACAAATGTCTGTCCCTCCAATACTTGTTGAGACATGTCACTCAGCCACAAATGTCAAGTGCATGACGGCAGTAAAGGAAAATTCAGTCGTTAAAATCCATCCTCTGGGGAACTGCTGTATGTTTATACAAAATCTGGAAGAAAACCATCAAGTAGACTTTCAGATAATTTAGTCACAGATTCAGCTAATTGGAATATTTTAACTGCATTAAATGGACATCACTTGTTCCTGTACCTAAGCTTAACCCAATTGTTATTGTACTTAAACCCAGCACACCCTGCATTATTTATTGTACAGTCTGATGCATGATAACAGCCTACTGAGCTGATTAGGAAGTGGGGTAGAATTCTACTAACCCACATCCATTGGCCCAGTTGCACCTGATAATTGCCACTGAATGGCAATATAACAGTCAAAGTAGGTCACTGAGTAACAGATCAGTATTGTTGCCAGTAGAGTCATGCAACTAGTGTGGAAAAAGAAAAAGGAAATGAAGAAAGAGCACTGTTGTTACTAATTTCAAATAACAATTATTTGGATAGTGGTAGTGAAATCACATCGATGAATAAGCCGTTACTGGTGGAGAACTGTTCTGTGTGTTATGCTCATTATAATATATTTCGCAGAACTACATTAGGGAACAAAATATTGTAGGCAAATAAACCAAACATGTCGATCTGCTTGAATCAGGACATGTGGGGGTGGGGTAACACTTTGTGTAACCTTTTCAAGTTTGTACAGACGCTATGTAAAGCTGTTACTAGATTCTCTATGTTCCTCACAAACCTCTGAACATGACAGGAATACATTTGTCGCTCACACATTATTGTGTACCAAAACTATTCTGGGCATCACAACACATCACTGTAAGTGCAGATAATTAGAACGAGACTTCACGTGATCTTTGACCGAGGGACCGCCATTCTGATTAAGAAGAGACCTGACGACCACCGTTGTGAGGTGTGAGGAGGGTGTGAAATCTGTTTTTTTACCTTCCACTGTGAGTGCAGATTGTGAACATGATGGATTGGCTATTTTTAGAGGTGGACACATATGCAGAGGCTAAAGATAGACCAGATGCATCCTGCTGGTCAACCTGCCTCTACTACATTTCATTTATTTGTATGACTCACAAACAATACCGAAAACACAGAAAACGTGTTTTAATAAATAAAATAAAACATAGAGTCACTGTAAAACTACATTGCTGAATGCATGAACACAGAGCTTTCAAGGACTAAAAGCAGGCTGTGAGTCCGGTGTGTGGTTGGGTTTAGCTAGCACACTATGTTAGTGCTGCAGAAAAGACAAAGAATAAAACACACAAATCCAATACTCCCCAATTTAAAGCAGCTGAACATAATCATAGATCAAAATAATCTAAGAAACACACAGGTCCCAGTTGTTGGCTGCAAACTTGATCATGACATTGATATTATAGGCAGCGAGGGTGTTAATTCAGCCTGATTACAATTCAGATTACAAGTGAAAAACTGACTGACCTCGAACATCAAGGTATGCACACATACATGAGGCCTAAATACTTATTGTAATTGTTAATTAAAGTTTATATTAGTATATACAGCTACATATACTTTGTGTTGTTCCCCTAATTTATTTGGACAGTGTAAATATGCTGTTAATGCAATAAAAAAATATCAGAGATATAGAGAAATAACTTTAAACCAAAAAAAAAATCTATTAATTTCAGAATTTGATCTTGACACTCTTGAACAATAACAAACAGCACAGATGTAGAGGGTGAAAAAAAGCCCCCCCACACACACATAGGTGAATTAAAGCAAAGACTGTGATCTCAGCTTGAGATGAACTGAATGTTTCTGCACTTTCAGGTACAGTTTGAGCAGATGGCTCTCAACCATATGCTTTGGGAGGGAAGAAGTTTGCCAACAACCTTGGGGACGCTGGGTTTGTGCAGGTCTAGCTTCATCTGAGGTTATTTTTACTGGGTATTTAAGAGAGGGTAGAAAAAGCTGGTGTGACTGTAGAAATCACTGGCATGTTACATATGAATGGGACTACAAATACAAATGTAGTTAATCCAGTTCAAATATAACTTGAGAGTTTACACATTTAGCTGACATTCCAGGGAGACTTCCACCGAGTGGGCAGTAAAATAAGCCTCAATTCCCTTATCGCCAGGAAGGAGCCAGTAGGAGTGAATGTACGGCTCTTTTCAGAAAGGTACAAGAAATATTATCATAGAAAATGTTTCCAATCCAGAGTGTAAAGCACCAGAATAACCTCATTGTGCCTGAAGGACAAAGCGTATCTTAGCTACAGATCATTTTGATTTGAGTCAAACTAGATTTCGCAGTATGTATAAATCTCACTTATACATATACAAAAGCTTGTGTACAGACCTTTGTATGGTGAGACAATATAATATCATTTACAGGAAGTATTCATCATCTCCCCGGTGAAGCAGTCCTTGTTCATCCTCTTGCATTTGACACATCCTATTTTAAGCTCTACATGTCATGTCTCTTTCATTTGAAATTAGGCTTTGATGAATATTGTATGAAAAAGAACCTGCTTGCAAAGAGACTGACCTTCACAGCTGCTTTGCTGCCGTGATTGAAGCATCGTCGAGTCCTGTGGGCTTACGAAGGCACTTAGACTAACAGAGGTAGAAAGAAAAGGACTGCAAAATATTTAACTAACGTTGCCTTGATTTGAAAAGGCTAGCCGCAAGGCTCAACAGGCAAGGGCTTAATCACCTGGATGGTGGTATTTGAGACAGCGCTTTAAATGCCCTTTCTGCTTGTTCTGTATTGGTGAGCTGTCTAAGTTTGCCCGTTCAACTGCGTGGTCGTGATAAAGGTTAATCTGTCCACGTCAGGTATCACAGATATCTCAGATAGCTTTGGATTAAAATAACAAACTGGGAGAAATCAAACTAACATTCACAGGCAGTGAGGCTAAGACCGACTCTATTTGTGATTTTTTTTGTTGTCAGTTTGAGTCCTTTGAAAACATGTAGTGATTGTCCGGCTTGCTAAAGGCATTCATAGCTAAACATGACTTGACTTAATTTTTGCCTTTTCCATTTAACTGCACTGCCAGCCATCTGAAGAGTTTTGAGTAAATAACTACTGACTTTTTAATCAAAGACACTGAGGCCTATGACTCCACCTTAAAACACATGCCTGAAACATCTGGGCAACCAGCTGCTCCTTTCACTAATCCAATCGGCTCCTTAATGTTCTCTGAGAACATCTGGCAGCGCCTCAGCTCTTTGATTCATCTCACCTGGCAGAACTTCGCTATTTGGCCTTTACCTTGCTCAGTAAGCATTTAAAAAAAACGCACTTTGAAAAATGTCAATGCTCCTGAGTAGAATCCATCAACAGAAAAGTGGAGACTCAAAAATAAAGCAGTTTCCTGTAATCAAATCTGTGGTGCTAGAGTGTTTTCCTCCGGGGTATTTGTGCTTTCACCACAGCCTCAGGTGACACTAATCGCTGGCTCATTTGCTCTTTTTAACGTGTCACTGACAGTTCATACTCGGTGTTATTGGTACCAGCGGCCTGTTAATATCTGCTGCTATAATGCGGGGCAGAATGGCTGCAGGCTCCACTGACTGCACCCTACATCCCTCACTTCCCTTCAAAGCAGAAAAATGACACAGCCTTGTGATTGCAGAAGGTGACCAGGATGATTGCCCTTGTAGATCTAAATCAAACTTCTGCACAAGATTACCTTTCAAAAGGATGTATGAGGGATGTTGGAAATGTCTTCAAGAATAGATGATACTTCTAGGTAATGTTGTGCCACCATTAGTAAGGATATTATAACCAAGGAGGTAGGGGGTAACATAATTACAGGCCCATGTCCTTAATCAATGTTGATTACAATTTGAAGACTGATGACATGGGAATATCTAATAATACGTTGCAAAATCCAATAAACCCTTCTATTTCGAGCATGATTCAAAAATGTTTTACACGTTCGAGGGTACAGTCTGAGGCTCTGGAGCCACAAACTAAACAATAAATATGCTAAATATCAGGACAGACATCCATATGTGAAGAATTTTGTCAGACAGGCCAATCAGGAAGCTTGTGCAGTGCTTGGCCCGCTTCCTGTTTGAAACCTGCATGGGCTGCAGAGTGTCTGTCGGGGCAGCTGTCCAAACTACAGCCCAAACAGGCCCGGTGCCATCTTTCTGCAGATTCAGCCTCAAGCTGTCAAGCTCAAGAAAGCTCTGGCACACTTGTGGGTGGAGGAAATGGCCACCTTTTCGTATAGGAAACACTGTCTCTGTACATTTAGATGGACTGACGTGGAGAACAGCTCTATACATGCTGCACGGTGTCTCTCAAAGTAGCCTGTTTACATAATGAAACTGGCATTCTAGATACTTATCTCAAGAGCTGCACGGCTCTGCCTGCAGACATCACCAGCAGCGCTATGCTCAACCTTCCTTTTGTTTATTCCTCCCTCTCATCTCATCCGTGTCACACTGCTGAATGCCTGGCCTAAATACATGCTTGGAGAATCTGCCATATATTGTATGCTGTGCTCTCTAAAAATGTCTCTTTTCTTGAATGTGCTACAGATGAATGCTGGTTTCACCCAGACCCTGTGGCTCAGTCTCTTAAAAATGTCAGCTGCTGTCGTTTTACCCGCTTGTGTGCAGGCTGTTATAAACTTAAACTTGGCTAATCCACACACAACATGACTTGTGATAGCTTCCTTGTGGAGCTAATATTATTGGATACCTTGTGATAAATCTTGATTGTGAGCAATCTGCTTTGAAGAGATTTGATGTGGCGCATTGATCAATAATGTGAGTGGTTTGATCACCTCTAGGGGCCTGCGCAGTTGCTGTATGTGTGTGTCACTTTTCAATTCAATAAGCTGCACAGCCGTTGCTTCCCCCTGCAGAGCCTGTCTCTCTGTTCTTCTCTCTGTATACACACTGAGAATCTATTTTCACTACAGCTGGATTCTTTGGGCAAGTGCAGAACACACATAGATCTAAGTGGTAAGATATTTGTACCAACCTATTCTTTGTTTGCAGTCTACTCTTTTTTGTAAATTAAGCTTATAGCTTGCAGGATAAAGATGTTTCAGAAAAGTAAATAGTTTCACGTCAGTAGAGGAAGTTTCATACAACTGAGCCAAAACGGACGACGATCTCTGTGGAACAGCTTGCTGAATTCATGTCTTCAAGATCTCACACCGAGCGAGTGTATACTCAGTGTACTGTATGTATACTCAATATGGCAGCCTCTCTCTCTCTCTCTCTGTCTCTCACACACAATGGTCATGTTTTGTTTGGTACATTACCAACTCAGACATGCTTAACAGAAACAAAGAGAAGCAGACACAATGGATAAAAGCTGGAAAAGATAGAGAAGGATAACAAAAAGCAAAGCCGCAATGCTTCAGCTTGTTTTTCTGCTGCTCAGTGCGTAATTTGTTTTTACCTAATTAGGTAACGTTCACGGGAAGGTGAGGTGTCGTTGTGAGGAACTGTAATGATCTGTCACCTATGCTGAGAGCATGGTGAGGATATGATTGGCTGTGACACTTCTCTTGGTGGATAACCTTCAAGACAGTGAGAGAGGGGCAGCTTTGCCTCTATCACATCGCTGCACCTGCAAAAAACATGACGTGTAGTTCTTTATTAACTTTAATTAAACATACTAAAATTATCAGTGAAGCCTATTAGCTAAACACTTCCCCCAAACAGCAACCATAACCAAGCGACCATAACTAGCTGACAAGGTCTGTTAAGGTTTGGATTAGCATTTACAGAAACTACAGGGTGGTGTTTTTAGCATGTTTGAACAACTTAGTATCTATAGATACATATATTTATACATATATATATATATATGTGGGTAACTATACATGCGTTAAATAGCTCTGTAGTGCAGCAGGTTTTTGAATGTACATGTCTTCTACATGGATTATAAGATAGTAATGATGCTGTAGAATATTCTAGCAATAAATTACACATCTTTAAAACTCCTTTTACAGTATACTCAGTTTTATAGAAACTCTGGACGATGTGGAAACGCATGGAACTTACTGTTAACTTTATTACATATAAGTTGATAAAACATGCCAGCAGTAGCTGTCATTTCAGTACCAACAGCCTTAGCTGTCTCAAATCAACAACCTACATTTTTAATTATTACTATTCGTTTTGCGTAATCATTGATAAATCATTGGAAATTGCATATGTTTAAGAATGGAAAAGCTTGACAGGTGTAGCAACAGTAATTAAGGTGAACAGGGCTTAGCAAACACTCAGTACTTATATAAATGTATGGAACAAATGGATCAAAGCATTAAAATGTTATACTACTGTATGAAATGGGAGAGGTGCAAAACCACAATTCTTTCAATTCATCAGAAAGCTGTAGATACTGTCAGAGGGCTATTTTAAGCCACAGGTCATGCTCAGTCTTTCATCTCTTTGTAAAAAAAAAAAAATCTATCAGTGAAAAAGTCAGCCAGAGCCACCTCCTGTGACATCTCAAACTGAGGCTGAACGGCTCTTGTATCTCTCTGGGATCACAGGTGATCTGTCACATAGTGCAGCTGTTTTGTATGCTGTTCAGAGTCACTCTGGAACAGCATCTGCTCCCTCCACGTCCTAGTCAGCTGCCCTGTGCACACACACACGCACACACTATTCTAGTCAGCTGCTGAGTCTCTTTGTGCCCCGTGCCCCCTCCAACCCTGCTGTTTATCTACACTTTCCCGACACAATCCCTCTAAACATGCAGGCGACAGAGTCATACCTGGGTACAAGCGTTTTCTAAGAAGCGCGGTTTAGCCTGTCAGCAGGCCGGCTTTGCTGTGAAGCTATGTGAATGCACAGGGAATCAGGGCTGTAGTGGTTCGATGAGCACGGTAACAATTAGTTGCAGTGGAGGACAGAGAGAAGCATCTCTGGCTGTGAATATGCATGCTGTGGTTCTCCGCTCCTTGTCAGTGGGACTTAATAAAAATGCACGACTCAACAAGGGGCACTGAGCAGAAAGATTAAACTTGGCTAAGCCACCAAACTGCCTGCATCTCTTGAATTTTACATCTCATAGGCCTGGAGGCACAGTCTATCCCTCTGACATACTCCACTGGTCTTTCAGGCAGATCTGAATGCATGCACCGGTGTCTGAAGTGATACAGGAAGGCCTCTCCAATCTCCTCGCTGATGGCTTGGACCCACGCCAGCAGTGCTCACGACTCTGCATCTCTTCCGGATAAGGACCACAGTGACCAAAGGATTCCTGACACAGGTCAGCCTGGCAGCCGGAGATCCACCAGGTCGACACAGATGGAGGTACAGATGACTAAATCTGACTGACACAGCCACGGGTAGCAGCATTCGGTAATCGTGCACTGGCAGCAAGAGGTAACATCAAAGACTCTGAACTTTGATTCAAACAGTAAGTAATAGGTAAGGTAGTGGCAGCAACATTCAGATAACTTCATCATGTCTGCCAACTTCTAATATTTTTCCTATGTAACATTTTTGATGTACTACTCAATAATGTTTTGCTTGGAACTTTATCCCAAAAAAAAAAAATGTTAATGTGCTAATGACAGAGACAAGAAGCTCTCTCTGTACCTCTGAGCTCAAGAAAAAGAGAGAAAGCCCATTCTTTTCCTACATTTCTCTATAACAGTTGATATTTTGACAAAATAAGCATCAATTAAAAAAGATTCATAAGTCAACTGCTTATGTTTCAAAATGAGCAAACAACTGCACAAATGTTCTAACATTTATAACAATGTTATGACAATTACACTCTTTGTCACTCCTCGTCTCTCATTGTAGGAAAAAAAAAAGAGTTTTCAGGGCCTTCAATATTTGCTTAACGTCATTAATTGTCACTGAAAGCTGCACACTGTATCTTTGAATTGTGAAATTCGGAAAAGAGTACCTGCTCGTAAAAAGGATGATTTACTGTAGTTATAGTGAGGACTGATTCATCTTTGTCCCACTCCATCATATGAAATAACGACAGTAGCGGTCTGTCTATGTGTGGGCTACCATCTGCTTCTCTTTCACATTCACTGAGCATCATCATTGCAGTCAGAAAAGGAGGGATACATAATTTCTTCCCAACCATATGTATTCATCAGAGGCAGAAAGCCTTCACTTGATATTCAGCAAACAGCCATGTTATGTCTGTCGGCGTACACTGTCTGATTTCCGGGCGCTTTGTAACACTCTGATTCTCCCCCACTTTCTCTTCTGGTCTTCTCCAGCTCATTCCTTTCAACTTTGTCAGGGAGAAAGGATTCATTATTTGAATATATCGGCTCTGACGCTAATTTGTAGGAGAGTGAAACGGAGACTGATGCCCCCTCTGACCTGAATCTGCCGTGTCTAATTATGCAGTCTGCCTTTTTTTAGGTCACACCTGGTGTCACAGCGCCACACTCCAGCAATGTTAAGTGGTGCTTTTAATGGGTTTTCTGCCACCGGTTCAAGTAAAAAAAAAAAAAAAGGGACCGGCATAGACTGCTCTGTATTAGGGATCAAAATTACCTGCAAGAGGGGGCAGAATCATTTATTACTGGATCTGGAGGAGGAGAAAGGTGAGATGAAAAATTGAAATGAAGCAATTCTCATCTCGCTGATGTTATATTGATAATTTCATTACTCATTTTTACATTGCTGTAAATATATGCTGTCATATGTATACAAAAACATTTAGATTATGAAATCTCTGCTTTAGTAATATAGAGAGAGATTTACATAAGAGGGTTATTATGCACATGAAAACTCGTGTGCTGACAATCCACCATGACAGAGTGTGTGTAGAAAGTCTATGTAGTTATGTATTATGGCAAAGTTGCATTTAAAATTTTAGGTTTTATAGATTTCTATGCAGTGACCACAATAAAATGGTGCTCTCCAGAGGGAATAACGTTCTCACACTGGCTGATTAATACTGACAAACAATACCGTTAGATTTGTAATATGCAAACAAATAATTTCCCTCTGGCATTAATACAGCTTTTGACTCTTAAATCTTGAATATCAGTGTGGAAGCATTAATAATACATTGTCACTTCAATTCCAGGAGCCATCTAGACACTTTTGACAGTCTGGTCGTTTGTTACCACTGGAGCCATAAAAGACAGACAGAATAAGACAGCAAACAGATGTTCCCCCTTTGAACAATGTGAGGTAATGCAGTAATATTAGCTTTATATTTCCATTTTTTCTATTTACATTTGTGTTCAACTTTCAACAAGTTGAAAAGCCAAACTTGAGTGATTACAGGCAAATCCACCATCAAAATACTGTTAACATGCTTTTGAGAAAGGTATTTACCTGCTACCTGTTCTACCAGCTGTCGTTTGGCCAGCAGGGAAACACTGCAGTTGTATTCAGAAGCTTTATGTGAACACAAGGAGCTTGTTTGACTTTCTCTGGATAAGTAGGAGAGAAAAAAAGGACCCTTATTTGATACTTTGAATATTTGATGTAAAGACTTGTGTCAAACTTAAAAGCTGGAAAGCCCTGTTTTGCAAATCAGAAGGTGAATGAACTCAGGTTAGATGGGTTTATCCCCGTTGCAAAGTGAATTTCAGTCTAATTCTCCTGACACATGAGGCTTTGTGTAACAGGAGTTGAGACAGAAAGCCCACGGCTCTGAAAATGAAGGACTGTAAAATAATTTTCGTCAGAAGGGGTGTCAGACCTGGCTTCAAGCAGACAAGGATTCAGCAACATGGGATGGTCCTGGGGGAAAAAGTGCGTGTCACGCTCAACATCTTCACAACCAGCTGAACAAAGCTACATTTTGTGTATATTTAAACCCATTTCTTTTAGCTTTCATGTGCAGGAAACAGGGTCACGAAGTTTCAGTGTCTGGCTCTTTAGCTACATGAGCATGTGAGCCTGAAGTGACTATGTATGACGGCTGATGTCGGCTGGTGGGGTCAGTTTAAGCCCAGTGCTCTACATCAGCTTCGGTTTCACCTAGACTGTTGCAACACATTTACATTCTGGTCCGTACACTGGCACAAAATGAAGCGGAATAGCTTTGAACAGCATTCAGAAAGAATGCAATCGTATTTTTCATCACTGCTTTGTAGTCTCACTATATGATTAATTGCTTGTTTAACAGTCATGATTTTACCGACACAGAGACGTGCAACAATTCACGCTACTCACACCACTGGACAGTTTAGAGTCAGCAGTTAAGCTTACTGCATGTCAATGGATGGTGGGAGTACCTGGGTCCTTCTTGCTGTGAGGCAACAGTGCTAACCACTGCACCACTCGGCCACCCTATTCGGCGTGGAATACATTCATTTCAAAGTGCATAATATTCAGTAATAGCGTATCTGAAAGTGGAGACCAATAGACTTTACAGAACGTCTGCGAAAGCCTGTGGAGGTGTTAAGAGTCTGGTCATTCTCTATACATACAGACTCCTGCTTCTGCTAATGGCCTTTTGCTTTTCTGCATCTGTATGCTGGTCATGCTGCTGCTTTTTCTGTCAGGTCTCCCTGGAAAACCGCTTTAATCTCAACAGGCTTACTCAATTGCTAAACAAGGTTAAATAAAGTCAATACAGGTTTAATATGAGGTTAAATATAATGATAAATAATGCACCATATTATGTTTGTCCCAGTTTGGATGTGGCTTGCCTGTTTTGTACCTGACACACATATTTTTAAACCGTCCCCGTTCACTGCAGATAGCACGCATACTACTCATGCTACTACAACTCTACGTACTGTGGTTTTGCTATTGTGGCCTCCACTTTACTGCAACTCCTGTAACAACTACTGAAAATCCTGCAACCACTGGCTCTCTCTGTTTATTTCTTTATTTTCCTGGCCAAAGGTAGCTAAATGTCAGAACTTCTGCAGTTCATAATACATTATATATTATTTATTTAGCCCATTAAGCTGCACAAAATACATTGTATAAAGTGTACAAATGCACATTACATGTGGTTATGTTTATTAGTTTGGCTTCATGACTTCCTGCAGTCCTTGGTTGCCTGACAATCTCACGATGATGAAGACGAGTTGCATCAGAGATATTGTGAGGACAGATAAACAAATAGGAGGTGATAGGTGTACAGATCACTGCAGGAGCCCCTTCTATTATTTACTACTTAAACCAGTCGCAGCTGTGTTTTAACAGGTGAAAAACTAATGTTTCAATCATGAGGCAAACACAAAGACTAATGTGAGCCTCCCATTCAGCTGCATAACACCATACTAATGTTTTTGTTTTGCTGCAGATGATGCAGTGTTTCTGCCTCACAGAGTTCATCTAACCGGTTTCATACGTGTCTTTAGCACACCATTAATGAGTCAACAAGGCGAAAACTGTAGCAGACTGAGACATAAAACCCAGCACTGAGGAAAAGACGTAGGCAAAATATTCTACTTTCGCTTACCTGGATCTTACTTCTCCAAGAATAAGGGTCTGACTTTCTCCCTGGATTCTATTTTCAAGGCTTTGTGACTGTGACCCCTCCAACACCTTTGAAATGCTTTGAAAGCATCAAGGGGTTCTGTTTGTTTTTATTTCCCTTTTTTTTCAGTCACCTTGTGTCACTACCAGAATCACCTTTTGAAATGAAGATTTCATAGCGGTGTTCAGAACGTCACTGGGCAAATGGCAGAAAGATAAACGGTCTTCATCATAAATGACAGTCTTTGTATTTATACTTTTTATGTTAAAGCTTAAAAGTTGTGTAAATTATCCTTTTGCAGTATTTTTTCGTGGGTGTTGATGAAACTCCCTTTTTAATTTCCTGTTTCAAGTTGTGGTAGTTTGCATTCAGGCCAAGAGACGAGTGTAGGAGCTGCGGTGTGTCTGAACAGTAGCATCACTGTGACACGAGCTGTTAAATTACTCATGTTTCACATTTAGGCAAGTGCGACGTTACAAGTACCAAGTACCAACTACAACAGTTCTAATTATAGTATAAATACCGTGTTGCGTGTTACCCGAGTCAGCCTCAAGTTTCACCTCTGAACAACAACAAGAAAACTCCTCAAATTAGCAACCGAAAGGGGTCGGCAAGAGAAGTGTTCGCAGACATTTCACTATGGAAAAATAATCACATCAGTGAGTCTTCCCAACAAATCATGTCTCATTCACAATAGTGTGTAATAATTTCATGTTTGGGTGCAGAAGAAATGAAAATAACATGTATGCACAATACACATTTTACATGTGTGGTTATAATCAGAAATGTGCTGTTAGCTTTTCTGGCCGTCATTCACCATCACCATCACCACATAGACCTAATAGACTCCTGAGCCTCTGCTTATGTTGTCACAGATACTTATGACAATGTTAGAAAAATTTATTCTATGGATATTTTATATAAATATCAGTTTGAAATAAGATCTGAGGTGTATTTACCCTTTATAGAAACTTTGAACTGCTCCTGTGAATGCAACCAGAAGAGAAGCTCTGATTAGGAGCCTCCAAAATGCCCTTGGAGGAATTCCAGCCACGTCCAACGAGGAGAAGGCCCAGGGATAGACGCACAACACACTGGAGGAATCACATACCCTCTCTATAGCTTGAAAAGACCCTGGCATCCTTAAGCAAGAACTGAACGCATGGGGAGAAGGACATTTTAGCTGCTGTACAAGGTGTAGTTCTGTAGAAAACAAAACATTTGTATGAAAAAGTGTAAGCCTGATTCTACATCTACTTAATGAATGATTTGGGAGAAACGTGACAACATCTGGAGCCACCAAATCAATCTGCTTAACCACAGTTTGTCTGGTAGTTGTTTCAAGTTCAAACTAATGCTGTGTGTTAGCAGTTAGCAGTACCTGTTGCACCTTGTCAGATCACCAGTAAGCAAAGTCACAGTTGTAAAAGTTGTGCGCTGGCTGTGCAAAGGTAACCTAATGGTAAAGAGGAATTCGTACAGGGAGCTCTTCAACACCTGAATCCTATCTGGTTAAATGTGAACCTACTGTCCTAATTAAAGATAGGACAGTCTTCTCTTTTACAGACCTTTAATGCAGCTTCAAATGAAGAGACATATAGTTGGATGTTTTCCATATCCTCTCTGGAGTCACAGTAAACACTGCTCCTTACTTAGGCTCTTCAATGACAGCAGGGTGTACTGTGTGTTTAACCTCTGTTGTTGTATATAATAAAGTATGCAGCATTGTGCAATATTGTGCCTGTGAGAGTGTGATCCATGAAGGAGAGAGCATTATAAAACCATCATAAATGAAAAGAGGCTGGAGATAACAGCCCCTAAACACTGCCACTGCTCTCCTACTATCCATAATCATTGAAGAAACGGTGCATTACAGAGCATCCAAACACAATACAGTGCACACACTTGGTCATTTAACCTTGACTTAACATCTAATTCCACCAACAGAGGATAGATATTAGCTGTGTCATCCAGTGGAGAGAAAAGCACAACGTGGAATTTGTTCTGCTATTTAAGATGAGTAATTTCCTCTTTTCCTGAGGAGAAAACTGAACATCACATCAAACAGTGTGCTGGCATTATTCAGTTTAATCTCATGTGTACATATTCTGCACTCGTTGCTAATTTGCAAATTTATCTCAGTAATTTCGACTGCTATGATTTATCCTTCATTATACTGTATAATTTTACATTTTTGCCATACTCTCTTCCCTTTCCTTACTCGCAGTTGCACTGCTCGTATTTTTAACACCACCGTAATGGTGCAATCATTTCCAATGCATTTATATTCTGGGCGAAGCTGCATTAGGCAACTCATTTGAGCATTTGAGTAATTAGGGCAACTCAACAGGGTCTCACAGGCCAGATGGAACACTTTACTTTATAATTTAGGCTAATATTATGTAAAATCCATACATTATAATGTTGAAATTGTGAGTTGTATGTATTTATATTCCATCTGTTCAGATCTTACTCCGTTCTATCCTACAATTTAGCACTTTTTAATTTGATTATTTTATGTAATTTTTTCTTTTCATGTTTTATATTTTGCCTCCTATTGTTCAGTCCAATTGATTTAACTTCAGCTATTAGCTCCTTGAGTAGAGAGTGCAGCCACACAGAGACATTAAGGACTGGATGTGCTTGCGGTTGAAGGATCTCAGATAACAGTGTTTGGTTGGTGCTGATTGGCTGTAATTGTGTGACTGAGCGGTAGGGGGTCAGCTTTAAAGGTGGCTGCCAGGCCAGCACCATGCAGCCTGCTGGCCTGGCAGTGCCAGTCCAGGCTGCAGATGAATAACAGATGTTGGCTGACAGGCACGACCATTTGTCATTTAACTGTCTAAGCAAAACAGGCTGGAGGGTGTCACCATAAGTCAGTGTCAGAGGCTTGGACAGCAATGAGCGGATCCAAACATTTCAATACTGTTTAACCCCTCTCTTTGTACCATCGTGTCTCTCGCGGCTAATTCCGTAGCTCAGTGTGACCTGCTGTGTGTTTGCTCCCTGGTTTTCTTCTCTGATCCTGATAAATTGGTGGATGTCTCGTAGATCTGGAAGTCTGTTCAAAACTGAATTCATGGAGCTTTCATATTTTGGCTTTCTGTCCAATTTCCACCGACTTCTGTCCTGAAAAAAAAATAGAGGAAAATGTGTCTGCTAAACGGTGACACTTAAACAGATCTTCTTGCTGTACCATTATACTTCCCAACATCATGATGAGTAGTATCATTGTCAGTTATCTTGATGCATTTCTGATGGTCTAATGGAATTTCAATCCTTCAGATTTCTGTTATTACCTTTTGTCACTGCCTGCAGAGAATAAACTAGCCTCTGCATGCAGGACGGCATTGATTTTAACAGTGCACTGATTTTTACAATGTTTTCAAGCGGTTGCTTTCACAACACAGAGATTTACACAGAGGTTTAGGCAATTGAAATGGAACCATAACTGTAAATCATGATATTTTACTGGCGTGAAATGCATATGCAGTTAAATTAAGCAGCATTCAGTTCTTGCCCAGCCCCCTCATCATAGTTGCGCTGCCTGGAGGTCGTTTAGAGCTACGGCACGCGCCAAATTGACCATTAATAGTCAACTATAATAAAAAGCTCTGTTGGCCTGTGATGAATGTATTTCAATCCTTTTGTGGACATTGTTTTAATAAATGTTGAAAAGCTAATATCAGACCAAAGCTGTGAAATTCTGGGTGGTCTACTTCTGGTGGGATGCTTGTTTTTTGTTCTTTTATTACCAGACAACTTCAAGACAACATTCCTCATGTTGACAGCACATATTCACCTCAGTGATCTCGGGGGCTCAGCTTGGCAATTTCTTCCAAAGTTCTGCTCAAGGTTACCATCTCCTCTCTGCACAACAGCAGCCAGATGCGCTTTACTACATTTGGATTTTGTCCTCTCTCCTTCACTCCGCACAGCGTGATTTCATGTAATGTTACATTACATCATAAAGCTGCCTGTGAATAATAGTGACAAATTCCCACTGAAAAGAAAAAAAAGCAACAAGACATCATGCCAGAGGAGCCATGATGCAAACAAATCCCTGTGAGATGCTCTGCCCTGCAGCCACACAAACGTCTGCATCAGTCAAACGTCTTCAGCGGATGCATGTAACCACAGCTACCCTCTATAACCATCCCCATGAAACCT
Organism: Ctenopoma multispine; assembly: GCA_034779795.1. Taxonomy (NCBI): domain Eukaryota; kingdom Metazoa; phylum Chordata; class Actinopteri; order Anabantiformes; family Anabantidae; genus Ctenopoma; species Ctenopoma multispine. The sequence continues at coordinate 22,370,865 of JAUYWH010000018.1, read as the reverse complement.
CAGACATCCTACAAAATGAAAGATAACTATTATCACTTCACAGACAGCTGCCAAAAGATATTAATAGAATTCAATTGCAGAGGAGATTGGGCACAGAAATTCTGTTGTATGCAGTTAATAAGAGGCAGACTGTGTCCAGAAGGTTGGATCTAATGCAATGTTATGAGGAGGAACCTATAGAAGTGGAAAGGAGAAAGACATTCACAGTTTAGGCATTGATCTGACACTATTATCCAGGGTGACACACAATAAATAAGAGGTAGAAGGAATGAGAGTGAGAGGGATGGAGTGACAGACGAAGCAAGGGTTAAAATGAGAGTGAGACCTCAGCGGCACATTACGGCTGGGAGTTGGTTGCTTCCTGAGGCTTCTAGTCTGAGGAAAATCACCGGACCCGTTTCCTGTACCTCCCAGCTTCTGTAGCTGTATCCTGTATTCTGTATTCACTTTTCAACACAGATGTAAATAACTGTTCCGTAATTCATTTAGCATAGCGTGTAAAAAAAAATTGCTAGGGGGGAGGTGCTCGTGGGATGTGTGAGAATGAATGTTATAAAGTGCAACCCAGCTTGTCATTGAGAATCGCTGATCTGAAACCAAATTCACGCACACCAATTACACATACAGTCACCTTCAAGGGCACTCGAATGGCAAGGCCAATACGGTGCGTTTCTTCTACACGAACATTTGAGTTTAAGATTTTAAAAAAAAATTTAGTATCAATTATTGATTTTAGCTTTTATGGTATTTAAGGTATACACCTACACTACCAGTCAAAAGTTTGGACACACACAGGAAATAGCAGTCATATCATCAGCTGTGTTATCATTGCAGGAGGGTTTTCTAATGATCACTTCCCCTTTTAAATAAATATGTTTGCACTAGAAAACATAACGTGCTAGAAGAATACTAATGTTTGCTGATACATTTATTAATATTAATATAGTTTTATTTAAAACAGTTGTTTTTATAGCTACTGTACAATAGTCATTTACAATATTAACAATGTCTAAACTGTATTTCTGATCAATTTGACATAAAATATGCTTCTTTTTCAAAAACATGTTTGTGTCTAAGTGTGTCCAAACGTTTGACTGGTAGTGCATATATATTAGCATAGAACATTTTTCGTATCAAATGATCCTAATTTTAAGTGAGAGGAAACATTGGAAAAACAACATTTTTAATTAAATACAATTTTAAATTTTTTGTTACATATCCTGGGAGTTAATCCAAGCTGTAACACTACCTGCACTGTGCTTCACAGATGAGTTTGTTTGGATCACTGCAGACCCTCTTCCTCCTGACTGCCACTTAGGTCAAGGTTAATCCTGGTTTCACCAGTCCATAAAATCTTCTTCCAGAACATTTGCGGCTCATCTTCAGGGGCGAATTCTTCTAGCGTACTGTATATGCCCACAAAAACCACCACACAGACTCATCCTGAAGCAGGGTTACCATGATACTATCTCAGAATACCTTTAGCTGCTAAGGTACTAGTAAAATAAAAATCCAGAACAACTGATGCTGCCAATTAAAATGAAACTTACTTTAAAATATTAGAAGCTGTATGTACAAAATATGTTGGACTTTTGACCCAAAATGCTGATGACAGGTTTACATCTTGTGATAAGGCCGCTGTATTTCTGCTTGTAAAGTCTTCTTGAGGTGGTGGGTTGTGATATCTTCACTGCAGCTCTGTGGAGGCTGTTCGTGGCGTCACTGACTGTTGTTTTTTCAGCTTTTGTTGCTTTCCTTGGCTGACCATCAGTGGTTTCTTCCTTGTTCTGTCAGATTGTGGTTATGAATATGGAGGACCCAAACGCAGACCAGTACAAGAGAGGGTTCAAACAAAAGAGTCTTTAATAAACAGAACATACAACTAAAACAAGGAAATAAACTGAACAGAAA
>JAUYWH010000018.1:22347334-22368854 GCA_034779795.1 Ctenopoma multispine | reverse complement strand
CAGCTGAGGGCAATCAGGGAGTGAGAGTGGAGAGAGGGCGTGGCTAAGGTGAGGGAGGAGCAGAAAGACGTGGAAAAAGAGACAGACAGGGGCAAGGGGAAGACATGACACTGACATGTTCAGGTCATTCTAAATTGTTGTAATGGCTATGCCCAGTGACTGTGCAATGAATTTGATTCATTTTTCCTCTTTTTTCAAATGCTTTTCTCCCATAGACAGCTCAGAGGTTTCCAAGTTGATTTATCCTTTTAAACAACACGTGCAGTCTGCACAGGTAAAACCAGGAGTAATCATTTAGAGCTACTAATTGTTTGGACAAGCAATCGTCCAGGACAAAGCCATCAAGAAACACCTGTAAGTCACATTTTCTAATGCTTTTGCTCACTTAAAATTTGATTCATCTGATAAAAACGGTGCCATGTTCTGTGTTGTATATTGTATCTAGGTGTTAATACAATCAAATAAAAGCTGAAAGCTTTTGTCTTGAACTACTCATATTTTGTTTTTAAAATCAAATGTATTTCCAGAGGAAAACTCTAGTGCTCACAGCTTGCTCCAAATTTTCATTTCAGCTTAATTTAAATTTCTATTTTGTCTGATATTTTTCTGAGATGTTTCTACTAAGATCAACTAAAAGAATTAATCTAACTCACTTCTCCGCAGAGGAAAATGCCCCCAAACACTTTGACATATGAGTACACCATAAGCCAGGGATCAATCCTGGGATGGGAGGACGACCATTCTACTTCCTGATCCACAGGCGGTAGAATGGACACAGGGTCCATGAAAAAGAAGCCCTTAGAAGTATCTCGGTATCTAAAGCAGGCAGTTCTTTACGATTCTTCACACTTCACGACTCTTTCAACAACCTCACTTTCATGTTCCTCACTCACATGTGATGGTACAAACCACCCAGAAACTGGGAGCAGTTAGGGTAAATGCACGGAAACAGTAGATTCAGCAAATTATTGTTACTCTTAAATTATCAAATAGATGTGTAATAATATGAGAATGTAAATGTAACTGTAAATATTTTACCAAAATGTGTTTTTAGAAATATAAATATAATATATATAATATAATATAAATCTTAAAAGTAATATCAGTTTTGAAACTCTCCACAAACCCTCGTTGCCCTCGTTGCCTCCCTGGTTCAAACACTGGATGATGGGCATATGTTATTACCTTTAGAAAGAGCAAGGCTAAATGTTTCTCACTACTACCAGTCTTTAGCCAGCTATTGCTGGGACCTTAATAAATACTGTCAACCCTCCCAATTTTTCCAAGAGACTCCGACTTTTCACTACCCTTTCGACAAGGGTAGTAATAAGAAAAATTCTCTCGCATTTCTCTCAATTTATAATTTGTAAAATTTTACACTTTTCTGCCATTTTATCAACACTGTATGGTTTTGTGCATCATGAAAAGTATTGCCTTGCCTTTTTTCCTTGAGTCTTTTTTCCTTTAAGTCTTGATTAAGCAGATGCAATGTATATGAATCTTCTGAGCCCTGACATGCTGAATTGCTTTCTCCCTTCAATTGTTTCTTTGTGGTGTAGTTCTCAATTTAATTGAATCTGTGATGAGCCTGTACATTGGGTTAATTATTATGTGTTGTAGCACTGAATCACTTGCCTTTTCCTCAGCCTATTGTTCGCAGTTAGTCCAGGTGACATGGTCTCCTCTAAAAAGTTAAACTTTTCTCCCTGTGCTTCCTATAGAGAAGCCAGGCACAGCACAGCATCTTTTACTGCAGCAGCCAGTCTCTGTTCACCTTGCCTGTGCTCATTGACTTTGATGTAAAAAAAAATAAGTTGTGGCAGTCTGAGAAAGGCAGAGCCCTGAAAAAGTTCCCCAACTGGCCAGGCAGTGAGGAGAGAAAGCTATGAGAAACCATTATAAAGCTACCATTATTTTAAACTTTGGAAAATGATGTACAAAGTTTAAAGTAGTTGTTCTTATTTGCAAAAGCTCAGAGGAAGCTGGCTTGACTGGGTGATTAAAAAGATCCTTAACAGGCAGGAATACAAGGGGGTAAAATTATAACGTGATATTTAATTTTCAGGAAACCTGAAGAGAAATAGTAAATTCAACAGCCATGGATAGTTTTAATATTAAAAAAGATTTAGCAAGAACTAATGATCTGTGTTTGTACATTAAAAACACAGGGCTAGGAGGAGTGAGCTGCAGCATCTATCATCATGAATGTAAAAACAAACACACACCTTCAGGTGAACCCCTGCGGCCCATCATATGCTGAAAACACTACAGTCAGAAAATATATGCTCATCCACGTGAGCATGACAAGGGCCTTCTAAACAGAATTTGCATTTAAATGAAGCAGGGAATTAGTATCAGCTTGTTCTTCAATGTAAGCATGACCCCTTTGAGTGTATTGACTAACTGCATGTTGATGGCATGTCTTCATGGCATTTAAATATTTATGGGCTGGGAGTTGTGTGTGGGGAAGTTGGAAAACATACTTGTAATTTTGAAGAGGATAATTGCACTGGCATATTCATATAAGGTGAAATGTGACGACTGAACACACCAACCCACACTTTACTTTCACACCTTATAATGATTCCACTGTGAACGTCTACATCAACTGTAGTTATTTCTTGGATCTGTGCCATTATTTTAGGATTTACTCATATGTGGATTTGCGTGTGCGTAAATCTGTTTGGCCATTTTATATTTTAAAAAAGAAATCTTTGGTCATAGCTCCATAATGGCAGCAAGCATTGATCACAAAAAGTAAATATGTTTTATTTGTGTATACTGACCTGTGTCGTAGCCTACTATAGGTGCACAGACTGCATACATCATGGCATACCAAATTGTTTTAGATCCACAACGTGGGTTGCAATCAACTTATATGATAACAATAATGCATTTTCCTATCATGCCCAACAATTCTCTAGAGAGGTACAAAACATGTATATGGCGTAAAATGACAGATATGTTGCGTATGTTTGATTCTTTGAGCATGAACATTTCTGCAATAGAATACCTTCTTCATAGTTTAAAGAATAACCTTACCAGGCGCATATTTATACTGTATGTTTTAAGGGCATCTGGAGATATGAGATCATGTATATGAAGGTAAAACTGGAAAACAGCTGCACAATAGTAGACACAGGTTATAGTACGTTGGTGATATCATCTATGACAAAATGTAAAGCTAAACTACTACTAATATTGTGGTCATCAGATCATTTAGTAGAACGTGATGTTCAATTAAATGTTAAATGTTGAACCCTTGGAGATCACTGCCATCTTAAATCTACTGCAATTTACAACGAACATCCAGCTAACAACATATCTAAGCTAATCATCAAATAGTTCCAGGACAGATTAACAAGTGCCCTTTCCAGGGCTGGGAGAATATACTTTTTCAAACACACAGTCAATCAAATCTAAATTCACTCAGCGTGGTCTCATTATCAAATGTTACATGATGAGAATAATTTAACATGTTCCTCTATTGAGGCAGAGTGATTTGTATAAAATTACACACTAACTAAATTAATAGACAACTGTGTTTTCCACGTTTGTGAATGTGGTCCTGCTCTGTAGGAAATTATATTTTTAAATAAGCATTATTAAATCAACTCTCATCTCCAGTAGGTGTGCGACACATGAAAGCATTGATGGCTTTTACTGCCCGTCCTAGCAGGAAACTAATAAAATATGCAATGTCTTACAAATGCTTCCATTATGTGAGACATCACCTTTTTTCTTCATTTCCCAGGTGTCAATAAGGGGTTTTCAGGCCTTTAGGAGTCATCCACAGCTCTCATTAGATACTTCGTTGTGACCCTGTCTTAACCATGTCATCCGCAAGAATCTCTGTGAAGCCATGCATAACTTAAAGGGCTCATTGATTGCCAGTAGAATCACCAGGCCTCTGACAGTCAGCCAGGCTGATGAATCTAGAGGGCCGTGGGCATCCGCCGAGTCCTCCAGCCTCCACATCAGCGCACCAGTCAATACCTCTTTCCATCGATAGGACACTGAGGAGAGAGGAATGGGTTTTCATCTCTTAAACTACCTGCTGGCACTGACAGCTGTCAGCATCTTCAAAGATAAAATCAAAAGTTCCAAAAAATAATAAGTGGAAATAGCAAAGATGTGACACAGTCTATCTTTTACATTAGTCAAGGGTATAATCACTCGCAGGTGATTGGTGACTGATGGCGATGGAATCAGCAATTGGTAATCACCAATCCTGAGCAGACTAACTGCAGAGAAGTGCATCTCTTAACAAGATGAGCAACTGTTTATGTGCCTAGGACTGTCTCAGGCAATTAGGACAGGGTTGTCTTCACTTCCACACAACCAGTCCAGTTTTTTCAAGAAGGGTCTTAATTTTCTTTTCTCTTTCCCGCCATGTACTGCTTTGGTATGCGAGACAGGAAGCGTGGTTGCTGTGTTGTGCCACCCTTTCAATTCACCCAGGTTCCAAGGTGCATCTATTAAATTTTAAAAAAACCCTTACTTGCTATGAGAGAGGAGTGTACACACACAGTACAACTGATTGAAGGAGAATGCCACTGAAGAAAAATGCGCCAACTGCTGAAGGAAGAGAGCAGTAGATAAAATGGGAGAGATAAATATCCCATCAGCCCCAGGCATGGGATTTAATTTTCCTCTATGAGCATTTCTACTTCGGCTTGGGAAATTGATTATTTATATTCCCATACCTGGTGGAAAGTGGAAGGGCTTGTGTGCATGGTGGTGTGCGAGTGTGTACGAAATTCAATACAGAGAGAGAGAGAGAGTAAGAGAAGGTATGAAAGCATAACTAAACACAGCAAGCCCAGAACAACGATTCGTGGTGGTGATATAGTTGTTACTCAGTTAAATGATTCAGCAGTAACAGGATAAACAGAAAAAACAAAACCCTTGTAGCCTGGGGAAAACCTACATAAACTGACAGGTAGATTAACACTGTCCCACAGGCTGTTTAGCTCCAAAAGAATAACATCATCATATTCATCACGGCTATTGATTGATAGCCACTCTGACACCTATATCATGCATCACAAATTGCATACTACACAGACACAGACAATCACTCCAGCTGCAGTTGCAGCGGTTGCTCTTCGCATATTGTTTCTACAAAGCATAATGCGGCTAATACTGCATATGCACAAACATAAGCACACATCTAAAAACACATACAGCCTGTTCAGTCATGTCCTTGTCAGCTTGTTGCTCATAAATAGACGTCAGTTCTCGGTGGGCTCTGTGTACGGTGCTGTAGAGAACAATCTCTTCAGCCGCGCACGGTGACATTAAGATCACTTGACAACAACACACAAACACTCCCACGAGGCAGAACATGAAAACACATTTGCATTGACTCGACTACTCAGCAGCAATACCTTTGAAAGCTTTAGGACCCTGCTGGGAGGCAGAAGTGCTCAGTGTTGGTTTGAGATAATGACCTTTTTTATATGGTTTAAAACAATTTTACTGCAGTGGTTGGAGAATAATTCCCATTTCCAACACCACAAGCAGGCTGTTAAAATACTTATACAGTATATGTATATGTGACTTTTCCTTCTTATAGTCTGGTTTGTTGTAGCAGCAAGTGAAAAGACGATGCAGCTTAACAAGAAGATAAAAGTAGGATGAAAAGTGAAATGAAAAATGTGTGTACTACTTGAACATCCCATCGAATATTAAAATAAGCTGTTTGAAGATGTAGATGAAGAAAAATTAAATACATGTAGAGCATGGACATTGTGACGACTCTATCTGTTCCTGTGGTAATTTAACATTAGTAGAAGCAGGAAGCATATGTTCGGAGGAAATGTCCCCTTGAACAGCAATGAGCCCAAGAAAAGAGGATCAGCACTGATCTGGGTTTGGAAGGAAAAGATTAGAAAAACATTTTTTTTTTAAGAAGCATAATTTGTCTCTGCATCGTGTGATTGCGATTCAAGTGATGCCCTTGGCGTTGGCTCCCATGAGAGAGGCTCCTGGGGAGCTGGGCTAATCAGATTGCTTCGTCCTAAATTAGACCTCCAGGGAATAAAATGCCCAAACAAACTGAAACATTAAGTGTGTTTCTCCCAACAAGGAGCAACAAGGAAGATTCCCGCTGCCGCGATTGGACTACCTCGTCTCCAGCTCTCTCTTATCTTGTCCTGAAAATGTTTTTGGTACATTTTTGTCCCCCTCTAACCCATTTTTTTTTTCTAACTCTTTAAAACACAGTGCTGTCTAGTCAGGCAGAAGCAGCAGCAGGCTCCCACAGCTCCGGAGGTCCGGCAACAAAAGCCGACTGTCCAATCAGCTGTCTGTGGCCGATAACAACAGAGAAGTCAACTCTTCTCAATGCCACAGAACACTGAGGGAGCCGGCAGCTCTGCTATCTAACCATCCCCACTCAGGCAAAAAGGTGTAATTAACTGCTACAAATTGCAGGATCCTGTTTCTAATTATGTGTGAATTTTTGCCCCCAAAAAGAGCTTGGATATCGAAGAAGAAACTTGCCACTGCATATATTAACGATGTTCAAAAGTTACTTGTTAGAATCTGTGCAGAACTTTGCTAAGTATCTTTGCTATGCTAATCTCAAGGGATTCCAGACAACATGTAATTTGAATGAGATGTGCTGATGAGTGTGAGGTGAAAAGCAAAGGGTCTTCAAAGAAAGAATAAACTAACAAGGCATGCTCATGAGCTGCATTATCTAACACAGATAAATTATACATGACCTATGGAGCTAAACTTAGTGGTGTAGTTTTACAAAACTGCAGTCTTTCTTTTGATGCATTCAGAAATCACACTATTCAAGGGTATTCACAAATGAGAGCAGGGCATAGATTAAACTGAAGTTTTCCTCATTGGTTTGACTGATTTTTTTCAATAATTGTAGCTCATGCTAGATTTTATAGTTTCCCCTGAGCAGTTAAGTAGGATGGAAAAAGGCCATTACATTCAGTATTGTAGCAGCTGTGGCTCAGGAGGTTCTACAGATGCTAGTTTCATCCCCAAAGTCAAATGTCAAAGTGTGCTTAATCAAGACACCTGACCTGTGAGGTCGGTTAAGAAACCGGACCCAAAAAACATTCAGTCCTGCAGCCATGTTTAAAATGTTTATTGTAAAGAACGATAATGAGTGTCGGCCGGTCAGGCTGAAGAGTACTCGTAGCCAGGGAGTCTGTCGTCGGCCTTCGTGGGAACAGCGCACCTAAAGAGATGGATAATAAGGTCAATGCACCTCAGCAAGAGACGTGATAAATAACACTGGCGAAACAGTTTAAAGAGATTTACGAAGCTTAGTGAGTGAAATGATCCCGAGCACAGTTCTAGCAGCCTGTGGTTCGGGAGAGCTTGAAGATCTGCAAAAGAGTGGTAGTAACGGTGGGTTGAGGCATTGGCAGGTTTCAGGACAGTGGAGAACAACTGTGGGGTAAAGGGGAGTGGGATATCATGGGGAGTTGCCGGAGACGAGAGCAGCAGGTGAGTGGGGAAAATGGGGGAGAGTTCAGCTGAGGCCACCGGTCCCTATAGAAAGACATAAAGGCTAAAACAGGTGAATATGTAACACAAAATGGCTCAGTTCACAAGATTCAAAATCAAAACTTCTTATTGACAGTCCAGGCCAGAGTCACACACAGAGAAAACATCAGAAATCATCCTGTCCTCAGTCCCAAATCTCCCAAAATGTTCTAATAATCATCTCCAGGAATCCACAAACACGTCAGGATCAAACCACCCGTGGAGCATTCAGTCAGATACAGCAAGAACAGCTGAATACCATGAGCAGGTGATTGCTGGACTGAACCATTGCAGAGGGGAGACCATGGAAACAAAGGAAAACAGACCAAAAGACTAATCAGTCATGCACCAGGAAGTCAGGAGTCAAAGCATGACATGGTCACAGATTAATCCCGTTGAACAGGCTCCAACATGTCCATGTGTGAATATGTGAGTAAAGTGATTTGTCCAATAAGGTAGAAATGCACAGTCCATCCGCCATTATACAGGAAACACTGATTTATTTCAACTGTGTTTTCCTAAGCTGCATTTATTATGTTTTTGGCTCAGTATAACCGAGTGTATAATTACCATAATAGTGTAATCATTTATCCTTTGTTCAATGTCCATCCATCGATTAGCTTAACCACTTTTCCTGTTAAGGGTCACGGGGGTGCTGGAGCTAATCCCACCTGACACTGGGCAAGAGGTAGGGTACACCCTTGACAGGTTGCCAGTCTATCACAGGGGTAATAAATAGAGACAGACAATTTAGGCTCGCCAATTAACCTAACGACATGTCTTTGGACTGTGGGAGGACCTGGAGAAAACCCACGCAGGCACGGGGAGAACATGCTAACTCCACACAGGAAGGCACCCAGTGGCTGCATTTGATCTGCTTTTGGCTCAGTGATGCAGACAGAGTGCATAATTACCTTAATGGTTTTATCTTTACAAAAACATACAATTTAGCTCCGTTGCTGTTCCACTCACACCTCTCATGAACTCTTTATGAATGTATTTCACAGGCTTTGTTTGACATGGGTAGATGGTTTGCTGAATGATTTTCTTACATGCTTATAATCTTTTTTAGTACAGTACAATATACAGTCAAAATAGTATTTTTTCATAGTTTGTACACAAATTATACTGTGCCCACAGGAAACATACATATTAAGAAAAAAAAAGTTGCAGATGCATCTTATAAATTATGGGCAACAAACACAACAACAACATACTACATACCTGTTGGCAGAATTGTACTGAAGCTCATTCTATGTAGGATCTAGGATCTGTCACAAAAACCGTCAGAACCATGGAGCAGGTCAGTCAATTTGTTTTGGAAAGCAAGCTAACTACAGTATTTTGTCCTTTAGGTATGAGGAGAATAAAACTATAATTCTAAGACAATGTTCAAAGCGTCACACTTCCTTTAGTGGTCCCACCACCGTGTCATCCTGGAGTCAGGCTGGCACAGTTTTATAAAGCTCACAGTCCTGCAGATCTACAGCCACCGACTGCTGAGTTTTCTTGTATAACGGAGGTCAGGACAATGCCTTAGAGGTTACAGGCTTAAACATTTGGGAAATTGGCCTTGCTGGTCCATGCATAATTTACATCAGGACCTGTGTGAGGACAGATATGGTGAGGAAGATGAAAAGGTCCAGCAGCTCTCATGTAGCCTGGCTTCCAGAAAAAAAAAAAAACACAACATAATCTCAAAGCTAACAGTGGCTGTCAGAGATGGCTTGAGCACCTTGATCTTCATAATACTTTTCAGAAGCGTTGGGAAACCAGGTTTGATATGATAATTCTGCTGCTCAGCTCTGCATTCCGCCATATGCCCGACCTCTCTGTGGAGAGAGTAATGCAGCTGGCTCTTCTCACTATTAATCAGCCTGATGCGGGAGGTGGGTGGCGGTGGTTGTGGCTGTGCTGGTGTTGGGATGGGGAGGTGCTAGTAGCAGCCGGATGCTGGCCAGCGTTTTATTAAACACGCACACATAACCAACTCCTACATGTGTGAAAATAGCTGGTTCAGCATTTTCCTGTTCTCCTTCCTCACCTTCTTCCAATCTCTGTACCTCCTCTCCTCTTGGTTTTCCTCTTCCATTGCTCATCTGTCCTCATCCCCTTTCTTCTTCCATTTAAAAGCATCCAACATCCATCACCCCTTAGCCCATACACAGTCAGCACTGAGAGCAGGGCCCAGCAGGGTGAATCTACAGAGTGGACAAAATATGAGGAAATCAGGAGCAGCTACTGTTTCCATCAATCACTCTGCTCAGGTGAATCCAGGTAAAAGCTCTGATCCCAGATTGATTTACCTGTTAAATCCAATTCAGTCATGAAGGAAAGATGGAGATGAAGGAGCACTAGACAGCGTAACAAGGGAGACATGAACCTTGAGAAATCTGAGGCATGGATCGAGCAGACACGACTCAGACATGGTAATATCAGACAGCAACAACAGAATCAGGACAGAAAATCTAGAGGAAAACCTAAATATATCACATATCACAAAGCTTAAACCACAGTGAAAAGATTTAAAAGATATATATATATATATATATATATATATATATATATATATATACAAATATATACACAGGAGACATAACCTGAACACAATAGGCTGTTTTACCTTAGCTAGAAAGATGCATGATGCCGAGCTACCACTACAGTACTCTCTAAAGTAACTGTCCTTTGGCAGCCATGTTGGAGATCCACAGTGCATCACTGTTGAAGTCATGTTCACAAACCAAAATTACACACAGCTGGATTGGAAGAGCCTCTAACATGGACATGCAGGTCGTTTCTCAGGGTAAGGGGCTTAAAAAGGGGACACTAATCAGTTTATTAAAGTTACTGTGTAAATGTAACAAACTCTGTTGTGTACACATCTCCTGTTGATCGACCCACAATACAGAAGTCAAATGGTGATTTTTCACATTTTTCTTTCAACTCTTATTTCTTCACCAAAGTTTCACATATAGGCTTTTATAAAAATTGTGCTCAAGGACAGAAACAGCACCATTAGGGGCACAGTGGAGAGGCAAATGTTTCTTTTCACCTGCCTCACCAATCCTGGCAGGCTGGAGACCTTCTGATGAAAAGCTCACTTCACTAACCATTAGTTAAACTCCTGTCCTGTCTCTACTGTGATGATAATCATGTCAAAACACTACTAATATTGTAATGATGAAGTTAGCAAGAATGCTTATAGTGTCAGCGCTCACATGCCTGTCCTTTCTGAGGCAAGACTCGACACATAGCAACACACTGGCTTGTCTGACTGCAGGGATGAGGCGAAGAAACAGCACATTTTTTTCAAGTTTTGTGTGGTGAATTTGCTACTGCACCTATGTTCAGCTAAATTCAAATGCATCTAGTTCTACTTACCATAATCTAATTATTCATTAATTAATGTTATAAGCGGCGCCTTTGATTCAGATGATTCAGCAACTTAAAAGTTATTACACATTATTCAAGGAGGTTCCCCCACAAATTAACTATGTTTGCAGTCCAGTAAGTAAAACAACCCGTTTTAAATGAGCTAAAACAAGTAAATGAGAGTCAATAATGGATTTTATGTTATCATATCTACAAGCAATTGCAGCCAAAGGCTTGATGAAATCAGTACATTACACAAACTACAACTCAAAATTAGAAGGAGGCTCTTACTCTTACAACCATAGGTTGAGCAAAATGACATAACTACAGTTATTAGTTATTATTACAACTTATTATGGAGCAATGCATTAACACGCCAACATGGTGTAAATGCTATAGGAGATCATCTATGTGCCACTCTGTGTGCTTTGTGTGCCGGTATGTGTCACAAGCTTATTGTCTGAATATCTGTACACAGGCAGTGCGCCAGAGGATAAAGCTGGTTCTTTATGGATGAGAGAGAAATGCAGAGCAACAGGCATATAAGTGCAGAGAATGCAAAGCTTGGTTTCAAAATGGTTGAAATTTAACAGAAAATTACCTTTAAAGTCCCACGTTGTGTTTTTTGTTTTGTTTAATTTTAGCTGCCATAAACCCACATGAGGCTCACAGCTCAGTGCTTTGGCCTCTGCTTCAGTCTGTAGCTGACAGCATCAAGGCACCGAAATGGATTCAGCAAGTTCATATCGTTCTGACAGACTGAGAGAGATACAGGACAGAGGGACAGTGCTTTTGGATGTGTTCCACAGGCTTTTAGAAAAGCTCCCCTGTGTTTTACTATTGGAAATATTTGCTTTGGGAAAATGGCTTTTAACGCAGGGACACAGCATTAGCCTCAGGGTACAGTATGATGACAAACAGATGGTCTGCAGTGATTTGTGCCTTGGTTGTTGGTGTGGAGATACCATAGCCTAAATGATATGCTACGTGAGATAGGTGCTCGATATAGAAGGCGTTAGGAACAGACAGTGATGATTCCTTAATTGTATTACTATTTATTATTTACTTACAAATATTTTCGTATACATTGTATGTTACCCTTCACCTTTTATGTTTATTTAACCTGGCTGAGTGAGATTAAAAGCCCTACGTTTCACGATCAACTTCATGCTTATAAATGATGACATCCTATCGCACAGGGCCAGATTTAAATAGGCTTTTGCACCTGTCAGATGCATACGTCATGCATTCTGCACTAAAAACACATGTGCTGCATGTAAGACGCAGCGTCACCAGGTTAATTTGTTCAAGTGTCTGCGGTGTTCATCTCAGTCCTTGTCAGATCTAAAGCAGAATTGCACATTTCGTGTTAACAGAGGAAGATTATGCATTCTGCAGCATTTAGATCACACTGTTGTGGGAAAAGTACTTCACCTCTGAAAAGGAGGCAAAACACAGAACAGACGGGACTTAAATAAGCCACAAGTAGGTTATATATAACCAAAACCTGCTGATTTATATGGTATAATTAATGGGCGTCAATTTAGCAACATCAGAATCTGTTGATTGATTTGATGTGGTCAAACCACACCCACACAGACCTGGTGAAGTATTATGTAGCTGTGTTTTTTTGTTTTACTAAATAAACTAAATATGCATAGTAAAGATTTGTTGTTTATTTGTTACTTGTTATAGAAAAATACTTAACATGTTATTTTTCCATGTTTGCCCTGTATTGTGTCTCTTTCATTACCTGCCAGGAATTTCAGATCACGCATAACTTCACATGTCAGTTTTTAGTTTTTTTCACAAAGTAGTTTGAAAAGGTCATATTGTATCTACGTTTGTGAAGTTGAGGGTATCCATGTTTCACATAGTCAGAGGCCCAAGCTTGAGGTAAACATGTGTTTGCATACTGGCTGTAGTGAAATGCTCAGGTTTCACTCTGGCTGACATAGTAGCCTGCCAGAACTGGGACCGATCACTGCTCACCCTCGGGTTTGAAGAGGACTGCTTCAAACCCAAAGGTGATGTCTAATGTCTAAGAACATCTATAAAGTATCAATAAAAAATTTAAATAAGTACGCCTTCCTGCCCACTCTCTCTGGCTAGAGCTCTGCTCAGGGATAATTTGAGGGTTCGTACAGAGGTCGATATGTCTTGCAGATTTTTTTTTCACCTGTGTAGGAAAGTTAAAGTCTAAGACAAAACTATAAAATAGCAGATACAGTTACAACAAAATAAACCCTAAATCTAACATAAGGTCAATCTCATTTATTTTTTCTAGCCAAACTAGATTTCTCCCCACAGTAGCTTTACTGTAGCTTTGCTTTTTCCAAAGCAAAGTAATTGGTAGCTTGCAAAGCTATGATTTAAAAAGGAGCTGCCCCAACACTGTCATTAACTGTAAGCTAGCTAGCGACATGACCATGTGTAAAGATGTGTGCTGAATCTGTGTGACAGTTTGTGAGATGATTCAGCCTCTCTTTGTGATTTCTTTTTTTTTCTGCACACATCACATGTCAATGATTTTCTGACCCGCAGGTTGCCACAGATTCTGCTTGTGTTTGTTATACTGGGTTCATTTTTCCCCCATTTCTTCAACACTTGCGTTACCATGGTTGTGTTTGCCCTTGTCGATTTTTAGAAACCACACAAACAGCTCATGTATGTCTAAAGCCAAAGCACCCCTATGAATGTCTCCCCATGATGGCAGTGAAGGAATCTAAGTGAGGCACATTGCTGGGTGTCTGGAAACAGTTAGCATTCTTCTCAAGGAATGAGATATGAAATATTAACCTTGTTTTCCATCCTAATTGGCTGAAGCTTCAGAGAAGGTGAGAGGTGAGGTGGAGAAAGCACTTTGAACACAGAAAGTAAGAAAATAGCAAGCGACATTCCTCAGCAGCTCAGAGGGTGTGCTTATTTTTTTCAAGCAGTTCCTCCTCTTCATTTGTTAGCCTGCTACACATATTTCACTATCACCTGCCTCCTGTACCTTCACCTGTTTTCGGGAAAAGGCCTACTAACCTACAGAAATGGACTCCAAGAATACATTAATAACATTAATGGCATGTGCTGTTGAATGAGATTGTGAAACAACACATTGCACAATCTAAGTTCTTACTTTTTTTTAACTCTGCTGTTGTGTTGCAGGTTAAAACAAATTTCACTGATATATTCACAGAGTACCGGTGTTTTGATTACCTTTGGACTTTCCGGAAGAAATATTTATTCATAAGTTAGATACTTAGAAAACATGACCACACCTGTCAGTCTTCAACCTTTTTAAAGCCGCACTGTGAGAGTAAAAACATCCGCCCACTTAAACTAGGTTCATTTAGTTAATTTTCCTTCCTTTTCCGTTCCGTATCCAGTATTTGCACGCCTCTGTGTTGACTTGTGATTTCCGTTGCTCATTTTGTTAGTCACATTCATTTTCATTTGAATTTTGGGAGGTTCATCAGCTCATCTAACTTAACACTTTTTCTCTCTTATTCTTTTATAATCTGGAAAAAGAGGTAGTAGGGAAGATGATTGAAGGTCTTTATTTATGAAAGCACGGCACCTTTTACAGCAGGGATCTTATTGTCTGACAAAAACAACACCTTGGCTTAAAGAAACAATATAATTGAAGTAAAACTTTAGATAAATATGCATTCAAAGCCTCACCTTTAATTGAATCCTTCCTCCTTCTCCAGACAAAAACCTGGGCCACGGCAGCACCATTTATTTGTTGTCCTTCATTTTGAATTATTACAGAGGGGAAAGAAGGGAGCCATTAATTAGACAGGGATGTAAGATGTCTCAATGCCAACCATTTGTCTTGCAAGTGATTACTTAGAGAAAAGCTCTTTCTTTGATATGTGGCTGAAAGCCACAATATTCTCAGGGAGTTGTACAGGAATGAAGATAAAGGGATGGTATCATTCAAAAGCACACAAACCCAAGGCCAATATCGATGTAACCACAATGGCTACTGATCTATTACACAGAAAACCATACAGTAAATGAAGGATAATATCAGCGTGATATTAACACCTTGACAGCATATTAAGTCATTTGTCTAACAGTGAGTTGATGAATATCTAAACCCTCTGAAAACACTTTGTATCCCTAATCAGCAATGCTTGATCCTACAGTTAGTCTGAATAGTTCATATCAGCAGATGCTTCGTGTTAATAGCAAACTCAATGTTTTTATAACAAAAAGTAGCTCTAATTCATTCCTCCAATCTTATTTCATTGATCGTACTCCTGGATAGCTAACAATACAATCATTTGTGTTGCATCAGTTAAAACAGATTGTGTTTATTTGTAAAAAACTTGACCATACTTTAAAACATATGCATACATAAATGAAGTTTAATGCAATTTATAAATAACGACTTTCATACTGAGTGGAACAGTTTTAAATGTTTAATGAAATGTTGTCAAGTTGTACAGTAATTAACTAAAGTATTGATGTAAAAGCTTAAAATCACATGCTAAACTGTACACTGTTGGTGTAAGTATCAGCCTTTAATAAACAACACACATACGCGTTTTGCCGCAGTGTATCAGCCAGCTGTCTGTGAACTAGTTAGAGCTGCTTCTTATTCATTTAGTCACAGAAATGAAACATCAGTGATGCAGGCAGCCTTACTGCTCTATTAGACTGTGTGCAAATGCCTGCTTCCCTATAAATCTAAGTCCTTTGCCTGATTATGACTATTTGTAACTTTGATAGTGCTGTCGCTTGCAGCATATAGCTGACTAGTAAAACAGATCCATCTCTTTACCAAATGGCACCTCAGTTTACCGCAGGAAGGTTTCCAGAGAAAGCAGATGCTAACAAATTTCTCTGATCCCACACAGAGACACACACATAGCCTATTTATAGTATATATACTGTATATATGCTGTATATACGTGTGTGTGTGTGTGTGTATATATGTGTTATTTAAAAATGAAGGATTTGAAGTAAATCATCAAGACAACAAAGCCTGGGTTGATGGGGTACAGATGACATTATGTGCAGTATTGTCATTGTCATTTATGTGTTATGGCTTTCAGCCATGATCAGCACATGGGCAGGATTAGCTTACACAATAAGCCTGAGAAGGAATACACAGCTGGCTGTACTGTGTCAGACATTTAGGACATATTTTCCCTTGATTTTTTCAAATCATTCCACAAGCTCGGACCTGGAGAGGTTGTTCACTCCAAAACTAAATTATCGTTACTGATCTTCATTTACGTCTCTCTGTTTACGTCAGCGCCTGTGTCTGTCTCTCTCAGTCTGTCTTTACCTCTGCTCTTTCGTCTCTGTCTCTGCCTGTGTCTGTCTGCCTCTTCCTCCTTCTGGCTGCTGTATTGCTATCAGCACTGAGTCAGAAATGTTCCTGTTATTGATGCACACCAATGCACAGCCTCTGACAGGAGCAGACAGCATGAAAAGAGAAGCTGCTGAAATAAATACATATGTAATGAGGGAAAAGGGTCCGCCAAATGGCTTGGCAATTTGTATTTGTCAAAGGCTGAGCTCGGGTTGCATTGACGTATAGATCTATAATGGAGTCACTTCTTAAGTCATTTAGAGGGGTCTACATAAGCCATCACACCTTCTCACCACTGCTCTCTTTGGAGAGGTACTAGATTAGCAAGGTGCACAATTTCTGTTCTTCATTATAGAAAATTGTTTTGTCCAAGGGAGACTTGAAGTCGCTCCAGCTTTCCTTATGGGGAAAATTACACGTCATTTCTGCCACCAGCTTTGCAAAGGTAAAAGATACAAGCTGGAGCTGCCAAGTTGAGCACTTCAAGGGCAATTTCTATAAGCAACTGCACTCACTCTAAGTAAGTAAATTCTGCTGAGATTTTCAGGACTGCCACAACATATGGTCATATCTTTATCTATAGATCACACAGTGGTTGCACCCATTAGGGAAAAAAGGCAGCAACATATGTGTGCTCCTGCATTAATAAGCTTGTTGAATAAAAAATGTGAATTGACTTATTTAGATAAATGCTGAATTGTCAAAATATGTAGATTTGTTTTGATCACTTAGCATAGCTTCAAGTCAGTTTTACTGACTGTTTTACTGTCTGTCCATCAATTCCTGACTATCAGTTTATAAAACCAACAGTCTGATACACAGTTCGCACAGCGACCGGTCAGGTGTAAGAAATCAGGCAGAGTGTGAACTTCTTTTTCTTAAAACTCTCTTATTTTCATTCTACAAAAAAAAAAAGAAAATCCTCTGTTCTTTTCTTTTTTATGTGTACAAGTGTGAGTTCAACACGAATGCTTTCAAAGAAGAGCCTGTCTGAAAATGTGCGCCTGTAATGTGATTCACTGCACTGCGACAACAAAGACACACAAAAGTCACAGAGCTCTTTGTGAGACCACGCAGGCAGTGGGTTGAGGAAAGAAGCAGGCTGTAATGGCCTCTTGTTAAAAATATATATATATTGTTTTGAAAACTCTTGGATCCCACTTTTGCACCAAATGCTGAAGTTTGTTTTCAAATATGGAATAGGCTCAGTGTTGCTCCTTGTGGCCACTGAGGGAAAAAATGTCTCACTTAAAAATTAAGGACCAGTTGGTGTTTTCTGGCCTCCAGTCTAAGTAATGAGCCCATTAAGGCTTGGTGCACCACAATGACTGAGGAGGACACAGTACTAGAAAATGCAATTAGACACAAAAGTGAGATTTATGCTTTATTGGAAGTGTTTTCACAATCACTTCTCTAAGGGGATCTATTTTGAACAATCTTACATACAGCGAATGAGACAATCCCAAACAGGGCTACCTCTTTGCAAGTCGAGCTCTGATGTCAAGTAATTGCACAGTCCCTGCAGTATATTTACAGGTTCACTGTAAGAAGAACTGTTTTCTGAACGGTGTGATGTTGTTTGAGCATTACTTGAGTGTAAAACCATAGATAAAGACATTTGTTCAGTGTTGCCTTGTTGATGATAAGGTAGAGGAATAGCGCCGCTGTCTTCCTAGATACACAGTAAATAAGGTTAAAAAGGAAAAAAAAAAGTATGTAATGATGTAAGCTGTGAATATCTTTTCTGTTTCAGGTACACTAGAGAGATAAGAAATAAATAAGGAAATGACTACCATTTAATCAAGGATTAGGCACATGTTTATGCATGCTGCAAAAACTAATTTTACACATTTTCTAAGAAATTAATTGAAAAATGGGACAAGTCGTGCTGATTCTCAGCTGTTCTTGTCCATTTCCTGTTTTTTGGGTTGTGTACTGGCCTTCTGTTGTAATTGTGGTGAGGCTGCGTGTGTTGTTGCTACTGCACGTTAGCCTCATCTGCCATTGAGTGAAACTTATGAAAAGACCAGACCCGAGTGTGAGTTCTCATTTCAGAGGAATGTTAGAGCAAGCCACAGATAACCCCCACTGCAGCCACATGCCAGATGGACTCACAAACTGGACCTAAGACCAAAGAGGCAGTGTTCTTTTGCACAGGACACTGGCTCTGTGTAGGCATGTGCAGTAGTTTCTGAAACAGGACTGGAGGGGCACGGGGCGAAGGTACTCTCTGGACCGATGAGTTTAAGAAAAGCTAATCTGTAATTAGTTATGCGGCCTTCAGTGTGTTGACTATTTGACGGCTGACACAAGTGATGAACAGAAACGAACCCGGAGCATGCTTATTCCTGGAGTCAGTGGGATAGATGCACTGAATCACTGCTGGTTAAGTCAAACTGTGCAGTGCAGGCCTCTTACCGCCTGTACTAATGTGCCGTGATGTAGGATATTCTGTTGCTGCAATCTGCAATAGATGGGCTAAACAATACCACAGCTGTATTACTAATTGTAAATACATTTGTGCAATCCTTTCCATTAGTTAGGTCATTTAGGCTCATACTGAACTGAAATATGTAGATGCTGATTCTATTAGTTTCCATTTAATTACACTGACAGGCATTTCCATTATTTTGACCAGCTAAATACCAGAAACTTGTACAAGTACATCCTCCACAATGACCATACAGATGAATCAACACCTCTCCAAAACAGTACCAGCAAAAAAAACAGAACCTCTTCACCTTCCTGAAGGAGGATTTATTGTTTGACTGCATTTGTTTTTAGGCTGGTGTATCTAATAAAGTGTGAGTGGCTGAGTGCAGGTGAAGGTCACCTTTTAACAACTGAAATGTAAAAAATACACTCCGTCTCTGAAGGACACTGGGTTCAGTCAAAACAAGCTGAATGTCAATCATGCTAAATGGAAATAACCCAACACTGTCCACGTGGTTTAGAAAAACATGCAGTTGTGCTCATTGTTCAAGACTCCTACAGTGTATGGCTGAATGTTTGCTGCGCTGCATTTCCCCAGAGGAGTTATTAATCAGCAGTGTGGCGTTAGCCTAGAGAACTAATGACTCAGAGATACAGTCAAAGACTTTTGTTTTAGGATTATGTTTGTTGGTACTGCATCACAGTAGGAGTACAGGACAAGCACTACACGCAACAGAAACAGCTAGACCCTGAACACGTCTCTTACATTTGAATGAAAAGGTGTGTTACAGTACGTGTACGGATGCTACGATCACGTCTGATGCTGCGCTTTATTCAGTGGTGGAAGTTGTTATGTAACTCTTTTCTTCTCACAGCTACCCAGCAGATTTCATTCACTCTGTCTCATTACTGCCAACACTGCCGTCCACTTCTGAGCCTTTATACTCCAGCAAATTCAAAAATTATTATTAGAATTTTCTCATGATGGAAACATACTTATTGACAGTTACAGCGTCTGTGCTTCAGATAGGCTACACTATTTGATGCGTAGGGTGATAATGAGTTTAGTTCGTGATACACACATTGGGCCTTAAAAAATTTTTTTTTGTAGCTTCTTCTACTACAATAATCAAAAGCACCACATTTCAGTGTTCTTTTTTCTTTTTTTTTTTTCCAGAATTCATTCAGCTGCAGTTCACCAAGACAGCAAGCAAATTACTCACACTGCTAGAGCAAATTAACAGAAGAATTAACATAAATGCATAAGAAGGCCTAATTTCCCTATATAACAAAAACAGCTAATCTAAATGCAAAAATATATTGCCTTTATTATGATAGATTATCTAAAGAAAATGGTTTTAGGGTTTGTGCCAGAGTCGCAGTACTGTCAGATAAGACAGATGTGGAACTAGAGCTTAAATCAACAGAACATCTCATAAGTAACACATTTACAATACGAAATTCAGCTTATAGTGGAAAGATAATTTACACCATTCTAGTTTATCCTCCGACTTTCATCTTCAGGCTTTTCCAGCAACACCTGTTCTCATATTCATACAACCAATAATACAAGAGCAAAGTTCAATACTATCTCTGCTCAATCTTCAGCAGGATAAACAGGTATTAAACTCACTAACTTACAGTAATAATTTAACATTATATAAAGCATAAGGCAGATTATTTTCTGCATTTGTGGCATTGTTAGAGACTAAAACTACCAATTCTTTCTATGATGTCTGTGAATCCACAACCTGCTTAGGTGCCAGACACTTCCAGCTTTGTCAGAAAACTATTAAAACCCTTTTTCTACACCTGGAACATATGTCTAACCTAGTAATAAGCTTCATAAACTGTGTCACCAGGAAGTGATTTCAAGACGGTTAATCAAACGTTTGGTTTTTAGCATCTGAAAAACTACAGGCGGGCGTCACGGTGGTGTTGTGGTTAGCACTGTCACCTCACAGCAAGAAGGACCCGGGTTTGTCCTCTGCGTCCTGGTGTTACTCCAGACATGTCTCACAAAAGTTGGAACTGGGCCATTTTTACTACAGTGGTCTTTTAACAGCAGCCTGCAAACGTCTGGGAACTGAGGAGACCAGCTTCTGTACATGTGGAGGGTTTTAGTTTTAGGTGGACTTCCTGTTTCATCAGCTATTTCATGTGTTTGTTTTCTGTTTTTTTTGCGACTGGGATCTGCACGTTTTCTCTCAAAGTCTATTTTTGTTCAAGCTGCCAATATTCACAGCTGATAGAAAGTGCCTCTCAGAAATATCGCTCATACACTTGTTACAAATGAGCTGACGGCAGAGTTGCCAGGGCAACAAGCGCCCGTGATCTCTGATTGACGAACCACAAGTGCAACCCAAACATCAGGAAGTAGCTGGTGTCTCATACGCACTCGTAAGGAATCCATGGTTCTCTCCACTAATGTGCCCACAGCTGCTGCACATCCCGAGCATTCAAATTACGTGTTTGGAGCAAATGGTAATCTCTCAGTGTAAATGCAGCGAGCAACAGTGAGTATTTTTAGCTCGTAGATAATCAGTCAATCAGAGAAACATTATACAGTTTTACAGCACATCTGGAGTTTTGACTGTGCCTGGTTTACAAACAGCCTGCACTTTGCTTCACTGGAGAATGAATCAGATCCCTGTGGACAAAGTGGAAAAAAAAAAAGAACATGCACACACCAAGTTCATATAATAAGTCATGCCTTACATGATTTTTTTTTTCATTTCCGCTAGCTGGAAGGCAAGGAAAATAGAAAAAACACCCCAGCAGCATTTCCTGCTGACAGCATTACTACTCCCCCTGCTCCCTGTCTCCCTCTCTCTCTCTCTCTTCCTCTCTTTCTCCGGCTGTCTGATTATGGGGGGGGGG
>JAUYWH010000018.1:22313513-22347324 GCA_034779795.1 Ctenopoma multispine | reverse complement strand
TTATTATCCCCCCCCCCCCCCCCCCCGCTTTTCTCTCCTCTTCTGTGTCTCTTCTGACATCACAGAAGTGTTGTAGCTTCACCAGAAAGCCATGTGATAATGTTCATTGACTGGATTCTCACGCCAGTGCCCTCGTCACTCGAAAAAAATACCCTGTCAACACACAAACACGTAACCACGCACGCTCCCTGTGATGTGTAAACATGTTTACACCGCCTCCTTTTTACCCCCAGTGTTGTCATGCTATCCATCTTGTACAGGAGCACAACTAGAGGCGGCATTACAGGAGATCTGGGACAAAACTGCCTTCATTTATTCCCCCTCAGTTTGGCAGTAATGCCCAGCGCACAGGTTAAAATCCCTGCTTTCCACACTGCATGTCTATCTTCAACCTCCTCATCTGTCTCCCTGCCTGGGAAATGAGTGCATTGTGTGAGCAGCTTCCTACCTCCACCGTAACACTAATGGCAGCAGAGGCCTTTATCTGGCAGGGGAGCAGGATTTCATCTACAGAGCTGCCCCCAGCTACAGCACACACACAGACATACATTAAGCCTTACCCATACACCCCAAAAAAAGGAAGGAATGGGAAATGGAATTCAATTTGAAAGTAGCTCGCAGAAAGACAACAGGGGGAGGGTTCGTCCGTGCCTTTGTTTGTTTCTCCCGCCGCCTTGTTATGCAGCACCTGGAATATCAGAATTAATAAGAAAACATGATTTGCATTATTATGGTCAGGCATCAAAAAAACAAAATAAGTTTGTTGATGATGAGCATAGACACAGCTCAGCATCAGCCTGTACAACACACAGCAATATGTCACAACTTCCATTCAAATTTAGACGTGCCGGGCTAAAATGATTGGCTCTTTAATTAATTGCATTATCATCAGCAAACACAGTGATTTTCTCCCAGCCACGAAAGCTCCTGAGAGAAGACAGATATAATGTAGCTATGGCCACTATCCACTCAGCCACTGCAGCAGCAAATCAACAGGCGTGGGGCTGCCACATAGTCACAGTGCCCCCTACTGGTCAAGGCCGTATCCACACCGTGAGAGAGCTTTACCCTTGGCACTTCATCCAGCCACAAAAAGCCAAGGGGAGGGCATTTGTGCACACAGCCATGGGACACTCAGAGAATGGCATCCCTTCAGAATATGAACAGGATTTTCTGCCAAGTGTTTGGCACTCCATGCATACTCAATTTCAGGGTTGCATTTAATAGAAAACAGCTTTACATGATAGTGGGATGTGAATGCGCACCATTGAGATGGAAAATATTCAGCTTCCCATGTCATGCATTTGCAAGCCGCCAGAAGGAGGCTCGAAAATGGAGCGAGAGTGTATCCCCGTCGGCATCACAAAGGTTCAGAGGTTTACAACACCCAAACAGATATAGAGAGAGGTATTGTACAAATGTTTTCAGGCTACCTATTCTACATCTCAATTAAAGAAATGGCAAATTCTATATTACTGCATTTTAGTTGCTAAAGACTCTGCTGATGGATGATCTGCATGGAGGCAAATGCTGAAGCTGATCCATAGACACTGTGTAATGAAAGGACAGCTGCTGGGACACCACGTGTGAGTAGCTGTTGTGCGGTTTTACTGGGGATATGGAGAAATTTTATGATTCACAGCTGGAAGCAAATTTCAAAAGTCTGTTAGGAATTCAGTGTCAGGTAAAGAGTAAGTTTTCCGGGTAAATAGATGTCTTTACACTCTGATCTCCAGAGAAACCCTCAGTGCCTGTGGCACTTGACTTAACTTTTCCAAAATCGTTAGAGAAAATGAATGTTAATGTTTTAGATGATTCCCTTCCTTTGACCTCTGCCTCCCAGGCTCTAACACGACGACTGCCCGCTCCTTGGAAGAGACATGCCAGACACAGACTTGTTGTCCTATAGTGATGCAGTTTGTTGGGAAACAGCAGCAACAGAATGGACATATGGTTGAACTGGGCAGAGCATATGTCCCTCAGAATTCATGCTTGAGTCTGTCTCTACAAATACGACCGACCCAGGCCAACATCCCCAGGCAAAGAGTCTGCTCCTAGCTTCTTCTGCAGTGCACACTCCTAAGCTGTAAGAGTGTGCACTGCAATAATAAAGAGGAGAAATACTACAGACAAGAAGCGTATTAAAGCTAAACGCACAAAAATCAAAATGTGGACATCTGTCCTGCATTAGAGACCCGAACAGGTGATGTTACTGCAGGGCTATTTTATTCTGCAGACATCATCGCTTATGATTTAAATATACACATTGCAGTACATGGAATAATTTTTAATAGCCTTTAAAATCTACAGGATAAACTGATCCTTAATGGTACAGTTTAAGACTAATCTCTGGAAAGTGTCCACCCAGAAAGGATGGGCTCGCACTGTATCATCCATCTGTTCTCTGCTGATGCATAAAGTTAATATACATTATAAACATATGAAGATATATTAAAAAGTTGTAGTTACAGTTTATTAGCCATATTAAATATGTATTTATCATATTAATATTTATGGAAAGTTGTCTTTAAAGTTGTTTATTAATGTCGTACTAAGGATAAAGGAGCAGCTAAAAGGCTCACAGTGGATTTCTCCTTCTGCACTGACAACTTCTGTTCACATGCAAGACATCTTTTATGAGTTCTGAAAGAACAAAAGAGGTGCAGAAATAAAATTTAACAGCTCAATGGTTTTGAATTTGAGAGGAGGAAACAAAGAGGTAGAGATGTGATGAAAGTTGATCTTAATGAGCCACCGGAGGATGTTGGAGCAGCACAGAATCCAGCGCAAGCAAAGCAGTGTAAACAATATTAATTGATATTCTCCATACCTAATGCTCAGGTTAACACTGTATGTAATATCCATGTTGTGTATAAGAATCTGCATAATGAATGATGGACAAGCTTTGTATATGTATGTATCCCATCAAAACAGTATATGACCACTCTGTAAAGCTAAAATAGGGATTGTTGTCCACCTAATATCTGACATGACGATATCGTCAGTTCTGATAAAAACTTTTTCCTTATTTCTGACTCTTATTGCTGTTAAATTGTTTATTTAAAAAAAAATTGTGTTCAGCAGCAGTGTTTTGAAAAATTAAAAGAAAAATAAATTAAAAAAAAAGAAAGAAAAAAGTAAATGCACGTCCACAAAAAAGATCTAGTCTCTAGGGGCACAGGGATGTTTGAGCCAAAGCCGGGCACGCTTTATGAGAACGCTTGATTTTCTGTGAAATTGGTAAAAAAACATTCAATAATCTATTTCAGGCATCAAGAATGAATTAAGAAAGAAGTTATAGCTTTAATTATCAATAATTACACAATTATATATGCTTGACACTTGATTATAGTTTTGCCATCAAAGGGCATTGAGAATGTAAGAAATATATAACATTACATGAGCTGTATAAATCCTTAAACCTCACTTAAACCAAATTGGCAGCAGACGTAAAGTTACATTTCACTCAAAAATGCTTACATTTTAGTTTTATTGTCCTGGGACCTCCAGAGTCAGAGAAGCCTTTGATATAATTCAATTACAGCACAAAAAATATTTTGAAGATGAATACATTGGATAATATTAATAACCTATTTGCACCCTCAGAATTGCACCATGTGAATTCCTCATCTGTATCAATATAATCAAATAATAAGAAGGGACTGGAGTCGCTGTGCCTTCGACTTAACTATAACAATGACTGATTTAAGCCAAAGTGCTAAAACAAGCTGGAATTAGACCTAAAGAAAAAGGTAGGGGTGTCTTTGCTGTGTCTTTGCAGATTGTGCTGCACAGAGCTGTTTCCTGACAACAGTACTTGTTCCTATGAAACCAACAATGCTACCAGCATGTAACAAATGACTGCTCTATTCTTCTTCACCTTCATTTCCTCGTCTGTAAGAGGAGCACCGTTTCTCCTCTGTACGTTTGTTCCAGTCAGCAGGTTCACATGGACGCCATCCAACGTCCCCGCAGTCTGCAGGGGAACAGAAGGTCTCTGCAGTAATCTGTTGCCACTTCTGTTACAAACCAGCATTAAGTTCACTCAGTTACAAAACAAAGATTTTTCTCAATGTAATCTACGTAAATAGCAAGTGATTTTCGTTTTGTTTAAAAAACACCCACATGCAGACCCCATGGGGATTCAAATGATATGTAATTGAAGTTTAATGGGTCTCTGTGGCAATAACAAGGAGCAATGAATATTAATATTTTAAAAAGACAATAGAGCTCTGTATGAGTTTCAGATCGCAAGAGACGCTGCAGTGTAACATACCAAAGGCTGAAAAAAAGCATCTGCTAGCAGCAGCGTGACCTGCTGAGTGCGAGCAGAAGCACGCAAGTTTATTCAGACTCTATGTCACAGTTCAGCCAAACTCAATGCAAAAACAGATGGCGCACTTAGGAGTAGGGGCGACACAGAGAGACACAGACAGGCTACTGCAGGAGCCTTGCTCTCAGATTCTTTTTTAGAGCGGACTGTAATTATTCAGAGAGAGTTAGCTGAGCTCCATGCTGACGCTGTCAGCATTGCTCTGCTTCATGCTTGTACACTTCCACACATTTATGCTAGTTGGCGCCCAGTAGAACCACAGGCTGCCACCGTGAGCCACATGCTGAATGGAGGCAGAGTGTTAACATCCTAAGCTTAAAAGGGCCTATAGCTGTGATTTCTAACCAGATGTAATTGTAACCCAGGGGGTGCTCGTGAAATTGCAAGGGGCTGCTTAAGATTGTAGAGTAATTTGACAAAACGGAAATTATTATTTGATATTTAAAAAATCCACATATTTAGTCAGCTGTATTATTAGCAGATAATACATAGAAGCAATTTCCAAATGTTGGAATTAAAAGAGAAATGGAAATAATAAGCTAAAAAATAATCGATAAATGGTTAAAAAAGGAAACAGGTTAGGGTTAGGGAAAGTCAGTGGTTAAGACAATGAGCCTTAGCTCATAGCCTACTGGACGATATGTGAATAAAGATTAATATACTTTATTATTACAGCTAGCTATAATAATAAAGTGTAACTTTGACCAAATTACATCTAACTGTATGAAACAATT
Source organism: Ctenopoma multispine (assembly GCA_034779795.1). Taxonomy (NCBI): domain Eukaryota; kingdom Metazoa; phylum Chordata; class Actinopteri; order Anabantiformes; family Anabantidae; genus Ctenopoma; species Ctenopoma multispine. The sequence continues at coordinate 22,342,257 of JAUYWH010000018.1, read as the reverse complement.
GTGATAACGCACAAACAAATGAGTTTTAATGGCTTTAAATAACATCCAGATAAAATGAATACATTTGGAACATGACAGGTACTGTCAAAATCATGTAGTTCATCTGAGGCAGTGACAAAAAAAAATTGCGAGCCACAGCTCTTCATTGCTCTCTTTTGCTCAGATTGTAGTGTCTGTTAACTTAAGACCAGGATCACTTGATTATTTAACTGAGTCAGACAGGGTGCCAAGACGTTTCAAAGGGCCTTTTTAAAAATATATATTTCATTCTGTATCCCCACCACTTCCTGACAGGCACCATCACCTTACATGCACTGAACTCAATTAAACTCTGCTGCTGACCCATTTCCCTAGCAAAGAGCTAAGTGAAGTATCTGGCAAATGCAAGTTCATGCCTGCATGTGCCCAGAGGATTGTGGCTTCAATGAACACTCTGAGATCAAAACTCTGAGGTAAGCACAATCGCATGCAAATTTATAGCATGCAACAAGCTCAGAGAGAGGAGGAGAGACAGACTTTGAGTGTTACCATCCTTTTGTTTTTCTATAATAGGCTATACTACAGCGACTTCCATAAAAATAATTATAGGTTAATCACTACTTAAATCAGTTGGTAAAATCAAACTCTCTGCATGCATACTTATTACCAAAACAATAACTTGTACCAATCTAATGTCTCCTTGTAGAATAACTTGCCGACTTCAAAGAGAATCTATTAGCAGATGAAGTGATAATGATTTGAGGACACTAGTCCATTAAAAGCCGTTTTCTTTTCAGACTTGAAGAGAAAGCTTGTGGGTGTAAAGAGTCCAGTTCTGCTCCTATCGGCTCCAGTGTGGAAAAACAAGAACAGCGTGCCACTGGGACATTCCTGTGAGCGTTATCAGCACTCCTTAACTATTCTAAACTGACATCAATGGCTGTGCCGGCGTGATCCCAGCGGACCTTGTTAGCTCTATTTAATGGCAAAATGAGCCAACTTCTCAAGTCCTGCTCTGGTACTGGGTGTGGTGAGTCCTGGCTGCATTGTTGTATTACAGTGGAGGGTGAATGTAAAAAAAGACATCACACTAATTACTGGAGGGACACAAGTTTTGGAAGGCTAAACATTTGCACGTTTGTTAGCGCAAAGAGCCAGGTGGCCACAGAAAGACACTTCCATATAGCTATCCCATAAAAACATATGAGCAGCCTCTGGCATTAACTGAGCATTTTTTGATTTAGACTGTTTAAGTGGCATGACCTCTGACCCTTGACTGCTCCATAGCTTGTATTTTAGTACTCAAGGAACAACTTGCCTTGTATTCATTGTATAGTGCCTACAGCAGTTTTTTACATGTTCAAATCAGATAATGCTGCTGGGACAATTTGTATCTCCGACAACCAGCAATTCTTTTTTGTAATGACGTCTTTATAAAGTTTTAGCAAAACTATCTACAGTCCATTTAAAAAAACAGTGGCCACTGTGGGCACACGTGGCTATTACAGGATAATTACACTGAATGTCCTAATATTTTCTTGAGTTTATTGCTAATCATAAAATCACCTCAATTAGCCTGAATAAAGTGCAAAAGTCAACAAACTAACTCAGTAGCACCTGTAACACAGCAACATCAATCAACCAAACATTATGCTACGAGCTACTGACCGAGCACTGTAAAGCTGACTTAAGTTACACAGTTACATCTCACTTGTAAACGTCATACGGCACAGAGATGTTGCTTAGGTAGATTAAAGTGAAATTGTTAAGTCCACCTGGATTCTTCTGGCTCGACTGTGACAATGATGAATATTACTCCTTGTGCTAAAAAGCTGGACCTGTTGTAACTAATGTGCATGTCTGAATCCGTGCCAAGAAAATGTGAAGTACATTTCGAAAGATGAATGTATTCTAGGCACACTCGGACATAAGAAAACAATGAGGCGATAAGTTTGTTTGAATCATCCTGATGATTTACTTCAGAAACAAATTATTTTAACAGGACACTCCAGACGCAGTTTCACAGGGTATGCTTTCAAAACCATCAGAAGTAACAAGTTCATAATTTATGTGATAGTGTTTTCGCTCTACATAGTTATTACCATCTGCTCCTGATGTTAAAAGGGAGCAAAGTTTGGGTTGAGGATATAATGAAGATCTAAGGAAGAGAAATCGTTGCTGCCCTTTGAGAGGCTGGTTGACATTTCTTCCATCTTGCCAATCAGATCAGCACAAATCCTGTCCTGGGGGTGAAGGCTTCTGCTCTTTTGTCAGCTTTAGTTTGAAAGATGACCCAACCAGACACTTTGAAAGTTTGATCAGGCATCTTGTCTTCACGGTAAGTGTCTGAGCAAACTTTCTCCTCACTTTGCGAATGCTGTTGATGTGTTCTTAAGCAATGAAACGTAACCATCAGTCTCTGGTGTGGCTCTGAAGTAGTTTGATTGTATTAGTCAGCTCCTAGTTTACTGCATCTGTAGGTTAAAATAGGCAACAGGTCTGGTGTATACAGTACAATTGCTTCGTGAAGTATTCAGTCCTCTTCCATTGTTTTGCTTGTTCATCTTCAAGAAGATCTGCTCCAGAGTACACGACCTGAGACGACTGGGGTGACGGTTATGTAATATGAACATAACAAGTCTCAGGTGGTCTTTGAGCAGCCCAGCCTAATCCCAGACTGAAACTCCACGAAGAACGGAATAAACTGCAAAACTCCAGGTGCGAGAAGCTTTTAGAGACTACCCAAGACGATTTGGAGCTGCTAAAAGGGTTTTATAAAATTTACAATTACAAATAAAAGGGGGTCTGAGTACTTTCTGAAGTGACTGTAGAAGAGAAACATTCGCCAAAAGAAGTGAATCTTTTTGGCCATCTAATTGTGAAATTAATTGGAAAAAAAATGCTCTTTAAAAATGTGATTGTTTCCTTTCAGGTCTTCATTTGAAATCTTTTTTTTATGCTTTTTTAGATCTAAATTGATTACCAGCAATTTAAATGTTTTTTTTGCACACTGGGTAAAGAATTTGCATACATAAAAATATATACTGTGCTTTTTACAGGATATTCTGATTCTAAAGACGATCAAAGTGCACAATTAAAACTGACTGAAATGTGAGACCGCATACATTCAGACACATACTTAAACACATAAGTGAATACCTCAAGTTTTATATGTGCAGTTTTCAGTGTCTTATAAGATTCATATGTTTATTGCCTCATTTTTTGGACCCAAGTGTTTCACCATAAAGAATAAAAATAAAGATACTGTTGTATGTGTCCTGCCAAACATCAGCGGTAAAAAAAGAGCAATGAGGGTTTTGCCTCCTGCCTTCTGTGCTGAGGAACCTGTGGAGAGTCACGTTGACACAGGCAAACATGTTGATCAGAGCTCAACGAGCAGCACTGAGGTCATCGAAAGCGTCTTTAAAAGAGACAGGCTGTCCGTTACCGCGGCAACGAGCTACACCACCGAACAAGCAGGAGCTGCTCAGACAACGTGAACGTGTACACATGTGTGTGAACGCACGTTTTTATGACTGTACGTGCGGCTCAGAGATTCTGTGTGTGTGTGTCTGCTAAATGTTTGGAGGTAGGCATGGTCCCCAGGAGTGTACAGTGTTCTAGCTTTTGATTTCAGACTCCCAACTGCTGAATGATGGATAGTTTTTTCTCTCTCACACAGTTTTCCCCGTGAACACTCAGTACACAGTAATATGGAGCCTGCTAAAACTGCATATTAACCTACAAAAGGTTACTGACACAGTCTGACCATCACACACTGTCCCCTGTGACATTGTACAGGTGCACCTTTACAATTCTACTTTACAAGGTTATAACTTAAGCTGAAGCTGTCAGAAAATTCAGATAATTCTACTATATGTTTGTTATTGAGGTTATAGTGGGTGGGGGAGTCGTACTGGAGTGCCTCTGAAGTGTTTTTTAATGTTTCAAAGTCCCAATTTAAAGAAATGGGGGGGTTCAGGTGTACCTCAAAAAAGTGGTCAGCTTGTCTATGTTGTAAATTAGAAGAATGAGCGGCTGAAGAGTGTCTACCCTCTCTGTGAGAGGTAAAATACTACATGGCACTGTTACCATGCAAAATGAACACTGCAAGTAAGGTAGAAGTAAAAATCGAAGTAGTTGTATCAGAGACTGACATTGGTGCTTTTGTTATTACCTGTTCTGGTCATTTCAGTCCTGTCCATGGAGTAATCCAACTTCTGTCATTTTCCAGTGGCTAAAATGTTTCTATTATTCTATTATTATTTATTCTATGTTTCAATTATTATCACATGCTGATCATTCTTCGGTATGATATATACACCATGTCATTTTAGCAACATTTGCTAATTGGCACTAAACACAACGTAAAGCTGAGGCTGATGCGAACGTGATGAGTTACACAGTGTAGGACAGTTTGATACGATGAGGCTCGCCAGCTCAACATAAATGTACCAAACGTCATGGTAACTCATCCACTAGTTGTTCACACTTGGATGAAAACTACAACTGTCATCCTGCTGACGGCATTAAAAGAAAGGTCAGCAGTGTTAACAGGATATATTCTCTGGACACTACAGGTAGATGTTATATTATATTTCATTTTGTACGAACCGAGTCACAAAGTATCCAATTCATGCACTAACACACTGGTGCAGTGACTTTAATTTAATTTCAGCCAGGATGTTTAACACGTTATGTTTAGAGGCTAATGATTGTTCATCATGAGCAATATTTAAGTTTCATGTACAGTGAGTTATTGTACTTTGACTACAGTGTGGTCTTTAAGTGTGGTGGCGGCTTGCTCACCACAGTGTGAACCTCCTAGCCCCTGAAAAAGTGTGTGTGTGTGAGTGTGTGTATTAAGGCAGGGTCATTGAGGAGTAATAGGATTGCTCGGCCCCGCTCCCTCTCTCGACACCCAGGCATAGACAGGCCTCCTAAATCATCCTCACATCTCTGAGCAAGATGGAGGACCAGGCACCGTCTCTCCCCACACTACAGCCCCGCCGCAGCCATAACCACCCTCCCCACTGTGGCACAGCTACCGCTCGCAACCGTGATTTCCCTCAAACCTCCAGGAGGACTGGAATAATATCAACTCAGCATTCTGTAAATATCCACTGGGAGAATGTACTCTGGTTCATTGCAGCTGTGCCACAGTTACTGTGGACGAGCTCTGCTGCTGATCCTCAACTTCTGCTCTCTGTTCTTGAACTTTTCATCTTATGACTCCTAAAAAGGAAGCAACGTGTGAGGTGAAGGAGCCTACTCAGCTAGTATTATTCATTATTCATGTTCTCTACCCTTCTTCCTATTCAGGGTCATAAAGAGGCTGGAGTCACTTACACCTGATGTGTAAACTAGACCGAGACCATTTGTGTTTTAACTTTTTATTCATGATAATAAGTAGTCCAGTGTTCAGAACGTTTGTCCACTTTCATTTAGACGTACTAGCTGTTCAAATTTACCCAAAGCCAATAATAATAGTGAAATACATTTTTACCATTAGTCTGCTGTGTTCTGCTACTGTTGTGGCAAACATGGAAATGGATCAACCCTGTCTATTCTTGTTTCAACAACAGAGCCAAGAGGTGACCTGTCACAAGACCAGCACGGTGTATTTGTAGTCCCAAACAGGTGCTGAGGTATAACAGCACAGTCACAGCTCAGATCACCTTCCCCAGACCGTGAAAATAATGGTCAGGTTATATATATATATATATATATATACAGTATATATGACTTTGGACTTCAGACAAATACAAAAGTTCCGTAGTTATAAAAACTCACCAAGAACAAGATGACAGTATATCGCCACAGGATGACTCTGAAGAGCTCTGAATATTGTGACTTTTTTTTTTTATTATTATTCCAAAACAGATGAGAACTATCACAGTGTGAGCAGTGAAAAAGCCAGTGGCGCTTAAACAGACAGGTTATTATGGATACCACTTTAATTCAACACAGACCTGCACATACAGGTGAGTTAAAATGATTTGACACATCAGAACGTCACCGTGTAGGCAAACAATTAAACATCAGTTTATTATAAAATAAGTCATAGTTGGAGTGCAAATACCGTACATTTACTTTACAGTTTTATACTTGGAACAAATTTGTGTGTTGACTGTGTAACAAGGATCCTTACGACTGGCAGTGTTTTCAAGAGGGAGCATGTACCAATAGATAAAGTAAGGAGGCCCTAAATGCTTCCATGAAGAAGCATCACAACACGACAAGTCAAAAGAAACTTTCTTTCTCACAAGTACAAGTGAAACCAATCAAGTGATACATACCAATACCAAAGAGACCTACTATTAAATGTAAAGATGCAAATGCAGCAATCAAATCTAAGTGAAATAAATAATATATCACTATAATACGGCAGGTGTCAGATCACTCCTGTGCTTTTACTTAAAGGTTCTATAATGAACACTTTTATATTAACAACTAATCAAATGACTGTGTCATGGTGTGAAAGCTGCTGCTAATAGTGACAACACCCACAGAGTTTTATCACCCAACTGTGCAGTTTCCCCCAGTTCTATGGATCATTTTACTGTTTGTTACCACGGTGAAGTTAGACCTAAATAAAAAGTAAAGAGAAAATTATTTTAAATGTACTTGAAATGTTCTGATAAAATTCACGATGGAGCATGAACTGCATGACTGAAATCACAGGGAAGGTGAGAAGGGGCACAAAAGTCGACACAGCACATAATGAAGAAGCTCAGCTCGGTTTGTTTGACTGAGATCCAGATGCATTAAGTTATGTAAGTTCATGTGTGTAGGATTTAATTTTTACTGCCTGGCTGCAACTGTTGCAGAGGATCATGTCATTTCCGCAGCTACAGGAAGCGCTTGCTTGAGGTTACTGCTGCCAAAGGTGGTTTCACCAGTTATTAAATCACTGCTTCACCTACTTTTCCCACCATCAAAACAGTGTGATGGTGGGAAAAGTAGGTGAAGCACTGTTTATTGGAGTGTTTAATAAAGACACCTATGTGACTGCTTGTGTTCGTTACTCCTTAAAAAGACTCCAGTTAATACAAAATGCTGCAGCTAGAGATCTGATGGGAACTACTACATTAGCTTTTCCATTGACCTCATAGAACAATACTATTCCTGCAGAACGCTTTGGCCATCGAGCTCCTCTCCTGTGAAACCAGCTCCCAATTCAAACCAGTGGAGGCAGATGGCCGCCCACCTTGAGCCTGGTTCTGGATTATTTCTACTTTACTGTCTACTTAATGTCTACTTAATACTTCTTCCACCACTGTATGAACATAGATCTAGGTCCTAACAACCTCTATATCTACTAAAGGTCCCTGAGCTGCAATGAGCTCTGACCCCTGTGGGTGCAATAAGCTGCAGAGAGAGCATCTATACGTGAAATTAAATCTGTTGCTATGATAGATCAGCCTACAGGAAACTCTGATGCTTTGATTAAATTAAGTATTGTGTCAGTCACTGTCTCTTTTTCCAGCTCAGCTCAGTTCAAAGCTGCTTTTAAAACGATCAATTAGGCAGACTTAGTCAATTATGATATGACAATAATTAGTTCAACAATGTCAACCTTATCTCATCTATGGCAGATCTGTTAGAAATGTGGGACTGTACCATGAATGCTCAGCTGTTTGTTATCAGTCACTGGAGCTTGACAGATTTATCTGCCAGTGAAAAACAATCCTTTTATTCTTCTGCAATATGTTGGAATTTTTAATTTGCAATCATTATGTAGTTGCTTTTTTCACGTGCCTGCATCTTTCCCCTCTCTGTCTGTCACTCGCCTTTGGGATTTTACAACTTCAGCTTGCTCCAAAAGCTTCTGTATCCCTATCACCATGACAACCAGAAGCAGATGAGCCTATCTAGCTTTCTGCCCTTGCACATCACAGACAAACTTGCTACCTTTGATTTGGTGGGAATAATCCAACAAGCGATAAGATAACTTTTACAGTGTTTTGCTCCAACAAACAAAATTCGCACTGTAACATATCGAGCTACGGACAGCCTTATCAGGTGATGCTTTGTCTCTGGGCTTTATATGTTGGACGAGCAGAATGGAGGAATATTTTGATGCGGATGAAAAGAAATCCCCTGGTTCAAATGAGAAGAGATGGGATGGTGATGAACCTGGCGAGATGCATCAGATCCTACAGTTAAGGAAAATAAAAAATGTTTTATTTACTCCGGTTTCCAGAGGCAAAACACTGCAGGGCTGAGCAGGCAGAACACTGTCTGCAGCATGGAGAGCATGGAGAGATTAAAGCAGCTCGTTCTTTATTTATCAGCAGGTACAAACGCTGCTGTGTGTCTGCACCGCTGTCAATCCGTCAAGATCGGTGTCTGCTTTTTCCACCGGTGGCGGTGCTTAAATAGCAGTAGAACTACTAATGGAAACGAAAAAACCAAACCATTAACTGAATTTAGTGATTGCAGTTTCAGTGCCTCTCGAACACAAAAACTATTGATTAATGAGTACAATTGATTTTATTGTTTTTAATCATCCAAAAACAAAACATAGATTAAAAAAAAAAAAGATGTTTAATGTTAGAACAAGTAACAGATCAGGTCCAAGGAAAGAGTAAAGTTCAATGGAAGCAAGGGTCTGAGGACTTATAACTTTATAGTCTGCCAGATGGTTTCTGGTCATTCTAATTTATTTATTGAGTAGACGGTATCAGTTGTTCTTTGAGGACTTTTGAATCGATTATGATGTTACATGATCTTGTGGCTTCATAGTATTTGTCTGACAGTGGACATGGACGCAACTATGTGCTAACAGACTAACACTTTCATTTGAAAATAATCACATCCTGCTGGAAAAGCAGCTCTTTTACAGAGATTTGAGGATAAAACTGGACAGTGCTGATAAGATCCATCCCACTTTCTGACAAATGTATCGTACTAGTTCGGTCCCTCACAGCAGAAAAGTGGCACAGAGTTAGTCATTTCAATTTTCCTTGGTCTACAACTGCAAACTTCTACTGTAAGAAAAAAAAATCAGTGTTTCCAGAAGGAAACTATTCATGCTCACATTTTGTTCAGCAAATGCTGTTGTCTATTTGGCCTTTGTGAGGGGGAACTTCGCAGGTACGTGTTCCTGGTTCTCTTTTACTATACATTAGAAAAACGTTGTTTGATGATAGTTGTGTCAGGTAAAGAGAAGGATGTGTGTAAAATAAATATCAGAGCAACATCTGGCAAATTAAGTACATATAGGATTGAAACTATAAAATACATAAAGTGAACACAACTAATATAGAGCATTTTCCAAAAACTGCATATGAAACAATTGTACTTTTAGCAACTTCTTACAACTGATGAAAGCAGCTAACAACAAAGACTCCAAATGTTCAGTAGGATTTTTTTTAATTATGAGAGAAGTATGACTTTACATAGTTTGTCATCCCAGTGGTGAGAATAAAACATAAATAAAACATTCTTACAAAATGTTGCAATAAATCACAAGTGGAACAATTCATATTTTTTACATTTGATTTGTTTTGTACATGAATCATATTTACACATTTGCCCTTTTTTTACACTGTTGAGAATTTAACAACTGTGTACCATTTTTATAGTACAAACATTTCCTTCGTTTCAAAGTCAGAGGTATAAAAGCTCTCCTCTCTGTCCTGAGAAGATGCTGGGTTCTACTCTAGTGCATTTTATGGTAAAGATTTAAGGCTACGCAGGGTTCACCTGATGGACACACTCGTCTCATGGACAGGCCTCTCATCGTTTTGTGACTTGCGACTGCTGATTGTCCCTTACAGAAAGAGGTCTGTGGTTCTGCCCGGCTCGCTTCAAACGTTAGACCTTTTTTTTTTTTTTTTTTAAAGCTGCTGCTGACTGGTTTCACTGAATAACCAATTACAATCTCTGACAACTTATTTGTTTCTGCAGTCAATTACAAATGCCGTGGGGGAAAATGTCACAGAGTGTGAGAGCCCACGCTCATCACATTATCTCTGTGTTGCAGTGACCTGGTGAGAAAAATATGTCAATTTTGCACAGCAGGAAAAATATATATCAGAAAGTGAAATTTTAAAAAAATGTTTCAAACTTCTTTGTTGATGTTGTTGTTGTGTGGGAGGGAATTTGTTTAGTCATAGGTGCAGTGCTCTCTAGTGGTCAAAACACACCTAAAGGGGGATAAAAGCAGCTCGTTTCTCCCCGTTTCTTTGACAGGATTACACCAAAGCCATAAACAAAGACATGAAGCAACTAATTGGCTGGCCCTGTAAGCCTCTTAGAAGACACACTATAATAAACTAGCCTGGACATGAAGTCAAATCCTCAACACAGACACTGAGTTACAAACAAGCACTTAAACATGAGACAAAAGTGGCAGTAGTGAAGCAGTTCAGCGACGCTGCTCTGTAACTCACTGAAAAAAGTTTTTTTTTTTTTAAATCTCTTCTGTTTGTACGTCCTACCTGTCCTGCAGGTAGCTGCGTTGGGTTTTAGTGGGGCTAAAACACAGGCTTAAAACGAACACAGGTCAGACAGGTCACCTTGGAATCATAACATAAAAGCTACTAGGCCCTTTTACATGTGAAACACAAAAAAAACTGAACCACAGCATTTTTTATGTACTTTAACACATCATCTCACTTTGGATCATCATTGCTTTGCATTAGCATCAGTGCCCTCAATTAAAATAATCCACAGAATACGAAGATCTGACCTTTCATACCGATTAAAAAAACATGCAATGATCAACATATTAGGACCAAAGTGCTTAACAACACTGATGAGTGTTGATTAATTTGAAATGATCACAGACTCAGGCAGTTCAGCCATTAAACATCCTCTGGTGTTTTTAGTTCATGTCTTCTCTCATTTTGTCTAACCAGCTCCTTTGTCCCTAAATTAACAGCCTCCATTTCTTAAAACCATCAGCCGTGCATGTCTGCTGGGTCTATTATCAGAACTCAAAGCGGGAGGTTGAAAGAGAAAGTTGAACTCTTAAACAGACAGAAGCCATTAGTATGCTACCTGCAGAGTTACATGCAATTAAAAAAAATGAAGGAAAGCCCAGCACCCCGGCGCTCCAACGAAGGATGAGGGCTGCATAAAAGCCCATTGACAGGCATATAAAGTGAGGATCAGGCTAATATCCAACTAAGGCTCTTAAAACACACTAAAGGATGTGAATTGAGCCATTAGACAAAGAGAGATGTGTCTCAATCCTTCCATTACTGTTGACTGTGAAAAAACAGACACATATCTGAAGAGATTCACTCCAAAATGGGAGAATATCCTTATTTCAAATAAATGAAAGCCTCAGCAAGAAACACGGCGGAGACTAAATTAGTGGATGTAATCGCATCTATCTTTTCAAACAGTGAGTAAAGGAATGTCTACAACTGTCTTTCAGTGTGGATTTGTACAGAAGCGGTACTGAATGAGAAACTGGAGCAAACAATGAAAACACCAGAGGTTTTTTTGTTTTGTTTTTTCGATTAAAGAAATGTGGCCAGGGCAAACAGTTTATGCAGAGTTTCTTGTGTGTGATTATGAATGAAAAGACGATTAGCACGATCAGGAGTTTGCAGCGCTACGTGGAGCTGGTCTGAGTGGACAAACTCACATGTGCACTGCTAATGAATGTCCCCCATTTAATGTGCTGCAGGTGTCCTTCCTTGCATACCATGATAAAATATTTAAAATACTTTCATTTCCAGAAACTAAAACAAGTGGTATTTGAATTCAAAAAGCAAGAAACTACTTGCTGTGTCTTATTTCTTGCACTTAATGTTAACAACTCTAGCTCATTATATGTCAAATAAAAGTCTTTTCGAGGTGATTTCAAAGCCGCTGGAAACTCTGCTAGTACCCTGCAGCGTGATGCATTACTACATGGCAGCAACACATTCTTCTACATGTCAGAAACGCATCATGGGTCATTGCAGAGGAGCGTGACCCGGAGGAGGAGAGCCACTTCTCTCAGCAGAAGAAGATCTCTCCGTCCAGAGGAGGCTCTGGGAGGTGCTGGGGGTCTGGAAGGATGAGAAGACAGGAGTCAGTGTCACATTAGAAGAGAGGGATTCTTCCTAAGTGGGTCCCACTGCTGGTTTGTTGTAACATTTATTCTATATGTGGGGTTAGTGAGCAGCACCACCCTGCTTCACATTGATCAAACCCTTAGCACAGTGCACTGAGCCGTCATCGAGATCCATTACAGAATTGACAACAGCTGCCTCAGCGAGCAGCTTAATGTGCTGTGTTTGTGTTAGCTCACTACTCACTGCTCATGTCAGAGCCATCGTTTCACATCTAGAAATGAATCTGAACTTTCATGCACCCTCTACGGTTTTCATATCCGATTTGCCGTGCTGCTCACAAACACTTAGATGCAGCACTAAACAAATTTCTTTCCACTCGCACTAATCATAAACCCACGCACAGGTGAAGTCAGAGGCAAACCAGAGGCTTCTTTAAACTGTAAATGTATAAGTTAAATTACTAACCTCTCCCATTCTTTCAATAATGAAGAAACTAAACCTGAGCTGCGCCTCTAAGTCTACCCACATTATTACACAGGGTTTGAGTGCACAGTGAGTTCACACTGGCAAAATGACAAAGTAAAACTCAAAATGTATCCTCGCTAAAAGGAGTGACTGACTTTTTTCTTCTCTCCCACGGTAGTAATCACAAAGGAAATGGACAAGCTGCATTTTGTATCATTTCCTTTTAGTGTGATTAAAAAAAAATTATTATTATAAATGATTATAAATAGCGATGATATACAACAGTGTGTAGTAGGGATTTAGGACACTGCAACAGACTCCAGAATCACATGACCTGAAAATGACAGGCACTAAGACCCAGAGAAGACTGCTGCACACTACAATGAGTGACCTGGGAGAAATGTAGAGCAGAGTGGACTGCAGCTGCATCCACTACAAGACGAAGGAGACAATGAAGATAAAGACGCAGTGTGATGCAAGCACACTTTGACTTTGAAGCTGCATGTCTTTAAAATACATCAGCAGACTGTTCATCCTATGATGTGAACTGCTTATTATTGCTGAAGATAATCATTTATTAACCATTTATTAGAAATAACAGTAGAGGAAATCATATAGATGATCTTCTAAAAATCTAATGTTTTATTGGAGGAAATACAAAATCTGGAAACAAACTTTTTCAGGCTTTCTTATCCACAGTTGCATGTATCTGTGCCTAGAAGTGAATCCACGTATAAAACATAGATATCTCAGGAATTTAATTTGAAAGGATTTTTATCAGCAGCAGTGCTGTTAACTTAGGACCATGAGTGTGAAACATAAAAAAAGGACTTTACAGTGTCATATATTCAATGTATCCCACTTTCAGAACAGAACTGGAGTAACTGTAATTTTTTATTCATAAAAATGCTGAATGTAATATCTTTACACTTAACTCAGATTCACCATCTATGCTTCATCACAACGGTTGCAGCTTTTTGTAAAGTGGTGGTGAAGTTTAATTTATTATTTTGATTGTAATGTAAAAATTATTATTGTATCTGTTTCTATGTTGTCTACCAACAAAAAGAACACAGGATACAGCTACCTTATTTAAAATACAGTATCTTCATACTGAAGTTAAACTACAACCAAACATTGTCTCTAATCTGAAAAGTCCTTGACAAAAACAATGAATGAAAACCTGCTGACTCAGTGTAAGACAATGAATAATTAAACTAAATGCAAATCCATCCACTCCCTCCTGCTCACCATTCCCTACCTGCGCTCTGTGTGCTCCCACCTTTGCCCTTCTTCTTCTTCTTCTCCTTCCCCTCTTTGCTCTTGCTCTTTGCCAGCTGCAGCAGGCTCTTTGAGATCTGGTTGTTGGCTTCACAGCCCTTGATGTTGGCGTTCGTCGAGGATGAGGTAAAGGGATTGAGGCTTTTCCCTTTGGGCTTGGGCCGCTGGGGCTGCAGCCTAGGAAGGGAGGAGGAGGAGGAGGAGGGCTCCAGCGGGTCCAGCTCCAGAGAGTGGGAGCTGCCGGGGAACTGGGATTCGTCAGAAGTTGTAGAGGGAGTCCGCTAGAAGTAAAGGAAGAGCGACAGACAAATGAACAGATGTTGCCTATGTCTGTAAGTGAATACGTATGAAAAGTGCATATTTTAAAGTCTTAACCTGAATAAAAATGAACATCAATGTTACCAGAAAACTGTTTTATGGAAAAAAACAAAAACGTTTACCTATAGATACAGATTTAGAATGACAGTCTGGGGCTATGACTTTGTTGCTTGGATTACCTGTTTGCTAGTTATTAGAAAAGATCTTTTTAAAATTCACTTTCAAGAGGACCCGTGTTCAAGTCTCTAACGTCAGCATCCATAAACATCATCAAGCAAAAGGTGAATCCCTTCCAGCTCAATGAGTGTCCCTCTTTACCTGAGGGGGCAACAGAGGAGGCTGTTCTCCTGCAGGGAGCAACGGATCATGTTATCAACAGTGTTAGGATTTTAAGTGTCCCTGCTCACCTCTGCTGGACGGAGCTCCTCCATCTTGTTGAGCTGCCGCTGCACAGCCTCTCTGTCCCTCTCCAGCTTCCTCTGAGCATCTCTCAGCCTCTCCAGGTCTTTCTGGTAGTCCTCCTTCTTAACGAGAAGCTCCTGCTTCTCCTCCTCCAGTTCCGTGTGCTGCTTCAAGATCTCCTCCTCCTGCAGTGGTTAGAAGGCGCATTGATGGATTTATTGAAATGACACAGGTCAAAGATAAAGTGCGTTTTCACATATTGAAAGGGAAGTTTCTGCATCATTATGTATGATGACAGGACAAGTCTGCAGGGCCTTTAAACTAGTTTATATCTCCTATATGTCTGAGAACTAATGAATGAGAACTAATGACTGCCTGGTAGGTTTTGCCATGTCAGGAAGAGATATTGCAGAAAAAGAAACTACGGGGTCAAAACCTCGTCAGTGTTGGGTAAATAATTTAGTGTTTACTTGCATGTCGTATTATTTTTAAGTTTCTATTAGCAACACACTTCAATGTTTTAATTACTCAATTAATTGGAATCACGTGACTTTCAAAATAAAATTATTATTTCAAACAGTAGCTAATTATTAGTTATTATTAGGTTAAATCTTCTTCCCACTTCACCAACATCATTGCATCCCCCTGTAACCCTTGCCTTGTGAAGGTAGCAGTCACTACACTGCATGAAACCTTCCTGGCACAATGCTACAGTGTAATTCATGAAGAAAGATGCAGTACCTGGTAAATTACTGTGGAAGCATCAACGAATATAACTGCATAAAACTATATAATAACGTGGAACGAATAGAAAATTACATATAGGTACCTGTATGTGCACTAGCACCTCCCTCTCAGTCAACCGCTGTTCCCTGAACTCCCAGTCCTTCTCCCTCCTCCTCTTCTCCTCAGCATGAGCAGCTTGCTGTCTCTGCAGGGAGGCCATCTCCTGCCGCTGCTTCTCCAGGCTGCGCTGCTTCTCCTGTTCAATCAGGGAGCTGGGTCGCGAGGAGGGTCGCGATAAAGACGTACACGAGGAGGAGCGCTCGCTCAGGGCCTGCCGCTGGTCCTCTATGAAACTGTCCTGCTGGACGACCACTGCCTGAAAAGCCCAGAGACAGTAGATCAGACATATTCCCTCTGGTATTGTGTAATATTTGGCTAAAGCTTCAATATATTATTCCTCCCTCTGTCTATATAGCTATAGTGCACACTGCACCACAGAATGTCTCAGTTCAATTCTTTTCCCACAGTTTGAAAAGTGGTGTTTTCAAATTCATATTGGCAGCAAAAAGCATCACAGAGTGGCATCATTTCAATTCTGATCTGGAGCACATGGATGCATTATATCTACACAGTCCTACCTGCAGAGTGCTGAGCAGCAGATGAAGATTGGAGACACTGTGGAGGACCTGCTGTTAAAAGGAAACAATGAGCATTGCATAATTCCAACTGTTGACACTATACGGCAGAAAAATGCTGTCTCATGGTGCCTTGCTTATCACTGCACTTGACCATGCTTATTAAAACAAACCACAGATTGAAGCATTTTAAATGTTGATTAATTGAATTTATTAGTGAACTCTGTTGTAAAGAGTTTTTTTTACCCCCATTCAGACACCGGCAATATGACAAGGTCATGAGTTTTCAGCTGTCACTGATGTTCACAAAGACACATTCTGCGCTTAATGACCACTAGAAGTGCATAAAAACAGCACATCTTCAGACAGGTGACACAACCTCGTCATCAACAATAATATTTATAACAAATATAAAATAAATAAATATAAACAAAGGAAAATAATCATCAATTCATATTCTATACATATACCATGTGTTTTCTATTAAATCTCTAACTGGAACTATTATTGACCTGTTGAGGCTGAATGACCATAAATGTAAACATCATTTGATTTTTTATCTACATCATTAGATTTTTATAATTAACGTTAATTTGAAGTTATTTTATTTGACAAATGTTTGTTGTCACTTTGAGCCCCTGGTTTTTATTCCTTAATAAGGTGTTCTGAATAATTCTACAGTATCTTATACTAGTAAGACAAAAATCTACAGTACAACAAGCAACTAGTGCTATTGCCAGTGCCTCAGCTCATAAACAGACTGATGCTGATGCAGAGTTTTGACAGTTTCCATGTAAACAGCAGCTCTAATTGAATTAGAGGCAGGAAGTCAGAGTTACCTCACTGTTCCTCTTCAGCAGCAGCAGCAGGTTGGCGTTTCCTCCCTGCACACAAACACACAATGAATACTGTGGAGCCAGAACACCCTGATGCACTCTTATGCACATATCTGCCTGGTGTGTCTCATTGTGCGTGTGTGCGAATGCATAATGTACAGTATATATGAATGTGATTATAGCTGTGGGTGTACTGTAAATATCACTGTATGAGGCTATAATTATATAAGATGGATACAGTAATGCAACAGTTTTGCAGCTGTGGGTTAAGCTCTCGGTTAAATATGTAAAAAAATTTATTTTATGATGAAAAAACAAAAGCTACAACAGAAAATGCATGAATTAACTCTGTTTGATAATGATTCTGACTTCTGCTCACACTCCCTACATTTACTGCTGAACTCTCTTTGAACTTTGGCTCAAAGCCCAGGATGAAATGTTAAGAACAAAAAAAAAATCCAAGTACTTGTCTTTTGTTCAGACACCAGAATTTACAAGGAACGCTCTGGTCTGTAGTTGATTTAGAGACAAGAAAATGCTTTTGTTAAACAGCGTACTACAGTAGCTTGGCTCTACTAAAACATTCACGAAACAATTATGTGCCGTCCAGCTGCTAGATTTATGCAGGATAAATCACTATAAAGGCTAGCATCCATTGCAAAACTACAATAGCAGCACCTGAAGGCAGCCCATTCATTTCCATCCACTGTTGAATTCTTAAACAACTGATGGTCGCTATTAGCAACGAGACCTGGCAGGAAGAGTCAAGAGGCTAATTCACTGGAGGGAAAGAAGGCAGCTAAATTCATCTTGATATTATTGTTAATGTTGGAGGACAAATGCACCCCCACACATTGCCTGAGGTTCTCACTGAGAGCGTGGGGGCGTAGCGGCTTCAGAGTAAAGAATAATTGGCTCCTGAGATGCTGACCTTCTTTAAAACGCTGTCGGACTCCGTCCTGCGCAGATCTCCCGCCATATCCTCACTTTCGTTTCTGTCGCCACCTGACATGAAGGGAAACCACAGGAGAAAAGGTGAAGCTGGCAGCCAAGAATCTACAATTAAGAACAGTATGAGACTACACAACAAACAGAATAATCGTACCCGCTGAAATGATGTCTTTAACAGAAGATAAATTCAATATCAAGAGCAAACTTATGGAGGTGGTCATATTTCAGAGATGAAATATATTTTCTTCTGCATTTTTTCCAGGCACAGCAACACACAGGTATCCAGTACAATTCATAATATGAATCTGATGAGCAACAACATGTGTGCGATGAATGGGTATCAAAAGTGAGAAGAGATTCCACATGCATGAATTAAAACACGTGGCAGTTAAGAGTTGAGACAGTTAAGACGTTAAGAGGTGCATGAACTGTGGCCTTGAGCTGACAACCACACACGGAGTTATCAGATATATAACCTTGTCTTTTTTTATACTCTTTTAAAAGTATGTTAAACAGCAGACGTTTTGTGCAAGTTGATGCTGGTCAACGTTTTCTCAAAAACATGATGATATTATTTAACCATATTATTCATCCCTTTGATACTTCATCTTCTCGGCTGAAAATACATCCTGATAGTTTAAAATGACCCTAGTTATGTGGTGACAGTGGAAAGCTCATCAGACTATTCAGATCTTACAAGCTCAGTGGACACGACAATCAGCTTTTGTCTGGCCTGTAACCAAACTCACAGTCTTGACAACAACACATCTTGTGACTATTAACTTACTTATGTTATCTTCATCAATCTCATGTCATCTTTCTTTGAAGGCAACAACCTGCTCATTCATTGCTGCATTAGTGTTCCTCGGCTGTGGTCTACAAAGCTTCGGAGTCTGAAGATTTGTGTTATTAAAGCACATGATGAAGATCTGCTGACCTACAAGTTTGTACTGTTTGTGTAGATGAAATACGATACCTCATCTGGAAATGATGCACATCCTGTTTTTGTGTTCATGATCATGCTGCTGCTATTTGCAATTTATTCTCTCCACACTCATACAAATGATTTCACTGCTGCTATGTCTCCCTTTAACCTAAATACTAACACGTTGAGTTGGTTCCTACACTACTACAATCCATATATCACATCTAATAGTCTGCCTGTCTCCAAGGTTTCTACATGTGTATAATAAAATAAGTGGTAAATCTAAGTAAAAAATATCACACTGATGAAAATAATCTATAGTGTCACTGTTTCACATCAGTGATGTAGATGTTTGGAGTTCTTATGACTCAATATCTGCCACACTGTCAGAAGTGGCCCAGTCTGAGCTTGCAAGCTACCAGTTCAGAGGTATCGCCTCAGGCCACATCTCCCTCAGGAAGCTTCAGTTCTGCTGTCCAAGTCCCCATCTAAAATGTTTTATCTGACTGCATTAAACAGGGGCACTGTAGGAAGTGCATGGTGTGGTGCCAGTTGTGTGACCACTATAAATCAGTTTTAAGAAATATTAAATTTTTCAAAATTTTCAGCAAGTCATGTGGACCAGCAAGTCTGGGTTTAGTGTGTTTTTTCTGTTATAGGATTCTAACATGTAGTCAGGCACATACGTACTTTTACTGCTGTGCATCTGGTGACTGTCGAACCCTCCAAAGGTCTCGGCCCGCCGGGGCAAACTCGCCTGTCCTGTGCCTCCTCCCTCCTGGACGCTGGCCATCACTCCGCCCAGACTGCCGTTCACCAGAGCCTGTAACGTCTCCACTATCACACACACACACACACACGGACAGAGGCAAACATCAGTGTGCAGGTCAGTAACTGAATTATCTCGGCTAACTGCGTTACAGTTCAGCTCTGCACACTTGAATCCAGCCCGCTATTGGCTTCTGTTGCTAAGCAACTATTGACAACCTGTTGGAAGCACAGAGCTCTTCTCCTAAAAAGTTTAAATATTTTTACCATGTGAATTTATATAAATCCTGGATCCACATATTATGTTTTGGTATCCATATGAAGACAGAACATGTAGTACTATGACCTTTCCAGTAAAAACAAGAGAAAACAAAGCTGTTGCTGGTGGATGAGAACCTGCAGGATAACGCAGCAGAAGAGATGACGTTACTGCTGGACAATTATTGCCCCAGGCTTTAAAGGCAGGAAGAGGAAAATACATTTTGCATTAGTGTAGCTAAACCTTTTCTGCTAGTTTAAAAAGTGAAAATCGCTCCTTCACATTTCCTGAACTAGATCTGCAGAAAATCCTTCTTTAAATGTCTCAGTTACCAAACCTGCAAACAATAAAACAAATGCTTGTTTTTTTTTTTACTGTATTTGGTACTTTTCATGAAACACAATTTGCGTGCAGCCGAACTTAGAAATCTGTTCGAGCTGGCTACGTTTTTGTTTGGTTTCTCAGTCAGATCACCACAGTAACTCAGTTCTTTCAGGGGGCAACACAAAGAACACTGTGTTTATTATTTAAAATGCAAAAACAGAAATCAAGCCAGCTTCATCCAACAGGCACAGCGCTTTAAAACTGGAGTTGTATTACAATGCAATTTATTTTATTTTTCTTCATTTTTCTAATTTTTTATTGCCTTTAGGTAAGAAGACTCCTTCGTGATTTGAACAAATGTTAAAGCATATTATCCTGAAAACAAGTGAAATTTCTTTTTTTTGAGTCAACTAGACAAAATGGTTTGAAGACACTCAGGCTGGAACAGTTTTTGCCACAAATGTATTTTTCAGACTCTGTTATTTCAATCTAAAGTCATCTTAATGTGCAGAGAATGCAATGTTCTTTCCTTTCTCCACATTTCAGTCTCTTTTAGTCACAGTATAAACTCTCTGTCTCTCAGTTTATTTCTCAGCTTGTGCTGCTTTCTTCTCACACACTTGATGAACAGGGCTGCCAAAGCGCCAAAAAGAGCTCGGATGATGTTTTCTATACAGTCGCACGAAATGATCCACAAAACACAAATGCCATCTCCCTCACACTTCTGCTCTCTAAAGTTCTGTTGAGATCCTATTACCGGGCAATTACCTTTCAAGCATTAGTACGTAGAAAATGACTGTGTCACTCTGACTATGACCTGTGTAGTGTTAAGTGTCCAGTTTCTGTTTGGAATGGAGGGTTAGTGGTCATCTAGTCCTCGACATGATTGACTGTAAGTGGTACTTTTCAACACGAACACTCAATAACGAGTGGTAGAAGACATTTCTTGGAATAGCATCCTGAACTGTGGCTGAATATAACTGAAAATAGCAAGTGGTGCTGGTAAAACTGTGCACAAACGTAAGTGTTTCTTCAGGAATAAAAAGCCTTTTTGATAGCAGACATTTGGACTTGTAATACCCTGACAATCACAAGTGCAAGTAATAAATTACAAGTCTGTTCAGGGTGCATGTTCCAGTAGCAGGGTTTACTGTTCATATCGATTTACTGTCTTTTGTGGACGTTAAATATGGAGACATTTTAATGCTATTAGCAAGAAATAAGCGTGTTTCCTACTATGACAAGACAAAATGGCTCTGGTGAATAAAGACCTTACACTAAACTGAAAAGTCTTGTGGTACAGTTTCAAGCACACATAACTGATTATGTAACTGTTCCTTTATGATGGGCATGTTAGGAAAATGGGGGACAGAGGGAGAGATGTGAGGAAGACGCGGAGACAGACATGATATGGACAGGCCTCTGCTGGTGTTCTACAAGCAACAGGAAGTTATTGCAGCTTAGTTTGTAAATTTTCATGTAAAACTCCACTCATTATACGTTTAGATTCAGTGTGCCTTTGAATGATCAATGAACAGCACATACATTATAAACACTGTCTGTCTTACCTTCCTGCAGAGCATCCTTCATGATGGAAGCCCCTTTAGGCATCTCCAGGTTGCAGGTTGACCTGAAGTAGGGCTCAACCTGCTGGCAGGCCTCTTCGCCTGGGCTCAAGCCCTCCATCATCCCCCTGAAGAGCCGCACCTTCTCCTCCAGCAAAGACATGATCTCTGTATCCTTCTGCCTCAACAAGTCTGAACAGAGAGGAAGAGAGGCAGGCAGTGAGGAAAACATTTTGTGTTATTTGAACCAAATTTTCCCTTTTTTTACTTTCATTCAAACACAGTAAACACGTTCCTCTCACCTCTCATCTCCTTGGCTTTAGTCTCCAGTTGTCTCTTATCATCTTCAGTCTCACTGGGAATCCCTTCATCTTCATCCTTCTCCCTATCCAACCAAGGTCAAAAACACAATAAAAAACAGCTAAAAATATCAAAAATCAGTCAATTAATCAGTTAGATACAAAGCATTATTTATAATGTATAGCCCCCGATTCAAAAACTTTGATTACTGATTAATCATAAGTACTGGGAAAAAATGCACAAACACTTGTTGGTTTCAGCTTTTAAAACATGAAGATTTACTGTATTTCTCTTATTCATTCCTTTGTAAATATTTTTAAATCAAGTCAAAAATGTCAGTTTGTGGATTCTGCAGAGTAAACTATTCTTTAAAAAAGGATTAATGAAAAATAATCATTAGCTTCAGAGCTATTTGCAACCAATCAATTTATACAACACTGATACACAGAGGACAACAGAAAACCTCAGACGATTTGTTGCATATGATACTGTATTTTTCTTCAAACAGACAGCTGAATTATCAACAGAACAGTTTTGTTTTTATCCTCTCTCATTCCTGCCAATACTTGATCTCAATTTTGTATTTTGACGGAAGTCAGGGAGAGAAACAGACAGTGCTAAATCGCTCTCCTTCCTGCTGGCTGCAGTCGAATAATCCTCTGCTTATAGTGAGCTGCCCTTGAAGTCAATCCAGTATTAGATTGTCCCTGAGTACATCCCATCCGCAGGTAGAGTAGTGCTAATCCTCCTGACAGCACAGTGCTCTGTCGCAGATTACCGTATATTACTCTCTAGAAAACTGGGCTGGGTCTAACTCCAAGGTTACACAGATGTACCGTGGGTCAACTTTAAAAGGCCAGCACTGAATGTAAAGCATTGTGAACGCAGAGTTTGTTTTTCAGTACAAGTTATGGTTTAGGGCCAGCTTAAGTCAGTTATGTTTGGGCTTATAAACTGACACTTTGTGTAACAAATCTTAAGAATACTCTTCTAGCATCAAAAAAAGCCTCACTTATTTGGATAATTAATTTAAAATATCTAAATCAACACATGAATCTTGCATACTTACATAGACTGCATGGCTTCCTGGATGAGCTGCATCCAGGTGTTTCGCTCATCTTTCGAGCTGGCCAGAACCTCCATCATCTCTGGATTCTGAATGCCTGCTGTGATGAGGAAGAGGCCGCGCTCTTCGTTTGCGACCTCCCGGACAATCAACTTCTGCAAGGAGATGACCGTGGAGCGCTGGTCCTATAGGGAGAGGAGGGTGGGGAAGAAGGGGAGTGATTGATGGAGGCAACAAGGGAGAACAATGGAAAAAAAAAAAAGAAAAAAGATCATAGTGGGAGGATCAAGGAAGAGAAGGGGAAGAGGGAAGAAATAATGAAGGGGGGGGGATGGAAAAGGCAGAAAGATAGGTGGTTTGAGGAAGATGAGAAAAAGAGGCGGAGAGGAGGAAAAGGAGAGGGATAATTAGGAGAAAGAGAGAGCAGGGAACAACAGCAAGATAGAAACAAGTCCAGCAAAGGCAGGGAAGCAAGATAAAAAGAGAATTTGAGGAAGAAGATGACCAAAGGAGATTCTGGTTATCATCCACACTGGAGAATCAGCAGTGCTTGCACTTGTAAAACACACACCACAATTTGATTTCTGCTCTGTCTGGTAAAAGTCACAAATTCTAACCACATCCCACTGTTCTGTTCTTAAATTCTCTGAAGTCTGAGGTTTATACATTTTCTTTTGCTTTTATACTGCGAGTGTGCTGTTAAATATAAAAACACAACCCACAATCCTCATCCTGTGCAGAAATGCATTCTTACATATAAATTAAATGGGAATTGTTTTCGGTACAAAATGCTCTCTTTGTTTTTGTTTAGTAGACTCCAGGCACTGTGACCTCCGACTTCACTGTCACTGCCTGTGTGTGTACTGTTAGTGATCCTCACTACTCAAACTCAACCCGGTTCACATGGATCTCATCCATTTAGAACCACATGTTAGTCCTCTTTTCAATGTCAACAGCCTCAATTCTTTGTTTTTTAAATGACGGATGTGATTATTATGCCACAGGCTTGCTTCTGTTTTCAACCCCCCTATTGTGTGTGTGAATAAATGTGTGTGTCAGGCTGTGAAACTATGAGTCCTGTAAACATGGAAAAAATGACATAAACCTATATGATTTATCACAGTTGGATTAGATGCCCAAGGCCAGAGATTTATTAGGTGCAGCTAGCTTTCTAGCTACAGGCAGACAATATTACACAATGGGAAAGCTAAGCGGGGCAGCTAATGCTAACGGCAACAACAGTAGAGTGGGAAAATATGACAACAGCATCTCTGGCAGAGCTCATAAGATCTTTATTACTGAAGGGACTGGAGGGAGGGAGAGAACATGGAGGGAGCAGCACAAGGGAGGAGAGAAAGGGGGGTGGGGGGTGGGGGGAGAGAAAAGAGTTGATACTGCAGCAAGAACCTACCAGCATGGCAAAAACATATTTCTGGTCTTTCTCTTGGAGGAAGACGAAGACATCTGATAGGAGCAGAGCATGGACGTCTGTAGAACCAACAGAGTAAAAGTAGTTGTGGGTGGATAGGAGAGAAGTTTGAAATACATTAACACATTTCCATAGTTTACAAAGGAAAAACCTCATCTCCTCACCCTTTAGTCTCCCCTGACTGTTCTTCAGCTGCAGAGCTCCATCATGGATCAGCCTCCTCCTCAGCAGATCCTCCCTGGCAAAAATCTGACCACTCTTCGTCATCATGATAGACTTGCCGTCCATGCGGCTGTGGAACTCCTTCAGACGGCGTTTCTTCTCGTGCTCATTCACCTTGTTGTCGACCGCTGCGATTACCTCCTTCACAAGCCGAACAGCGTCCGTCAGGTTATTGTAGTCTTCCTCGCTTTCTGTAGCCGACATGTGGTGAGAGGTTACAGCAATACCATTTAAACGTTTACTATCATTTTATTTCACTTGTTTTGTGTGAAAAGTTTAGACTTTAAAAGTTATTTTTTTATGCACTTGCAAAACTAGCAGAAGTGGAAAAGCAGGCAAAACCCCTGCTGTTAGTCAAGTCCATTTGGTAATTTAATGGCTCCATTCTAACACACTTAAAGCAGACAGGTACAGCTGAGGAGGTGTTTACGCACAGCAGAAGGTGCACTGAAACGTTGGTGCCCCTTTTGCCGATTAACTGCCTGCACTTCATTTGCTGAGAAAGATCTTACTGCAAATGCCTTCGCTGAAAGACATGAAAGCATTTTTCGTTGGTGGAGTTGGATTCAGAAATAAGATGGACATAAGACAGTAAAGTCAGTTGAACTCATTTCACATTTCTTGAATTTTGCCTTATCTATTTTGACATACTTTTTTTCTCCTGCCAGTGTACATTGAAAATATTACTCTTTTCAACCAAGACTGAGCTTTGCTAAAACTGCACTTACACGAGTTACTTGTGAATTTTCTTAGAGCAAGATTATTATGTCAGAAATATAAGCTGCCCTGGCTGTTTACCTATGATTTCAGTTCTTATCATGTTTATGCAACATTGCCCCAGTTATCTCAGCAAAGAGATTCTGCTCCTTAGGTTAATTGCAGTAGATACAGTGAATACATCTCCACACCAGTCTTCAACAATATCTTCCTGTTGTTTTGAAAAGATCCATTTGACATATCTATTAGGGCTTTTAGGATGGAAGTATAATGTGCCTAACAGACTGATGATTACATAAGATATTCATTTTTCAGGCATGTTTTCTTTCTTCTTATGTGGTGGATTTTTTTGCTGTATGATGTTTGCGTGTCAGCAAAAAAAGTCAAGCTAGATGAGCATAAAATGAAAAGTTATAAAAGAAAAAAGGATCCTGTCCTGATCTGTTGTTTCAATCACTGATCTGCATATTTGACCTGTAATGTTCTTGCAGCACATTTCTCATTTGCCATCAGCCTGTGGAAGTTACAAAAGTAACTATAATATTATAGATTGATGACTTTTCAGGATCTTTACAATAAAATTTTTTTTTAAGAAATGTGTTTGCTCACTGTCCGGCTAAGAGGAGAAACACGTGTGTGACAAATGACCATACTGGCTATGTCCAGTGGTAAAAAAATCTGCTTGTCAGAACACCTGGAGCTCAATAATAAACTAATTATCCTTGATTGTTTAATCAGTAGTATAAAATAACACACTGTGGCAGTTCATGGACTTTTTACCTTCCGTCAGAGGTAGTCAGAATATCTGCTTTCCACTTCCAGTCTCTATGCTAAATTATGCTAACTGGCTGCTGGCTCTGCACTTCATATTTAGCTGATAAACGAGAAGGTTGATGGCAATCTGTTAATAAACAAGTATATTTTTACCAAATGTGGAAGTCTTCCTTTAATATTTTTGTCAATGTAGTTTACATTTCTCTTTCCTTTGTATCTACTAACGTTCAAGCAAAGTGTGTAAATCATTTGAAAATTCAACATAAACAGAGCATTTAGAAGCTTTGTATTTCAGAGTAGCACTGAGAGGGTTACAGTGAACTCACCAGTGGCTTGTAAGTCTGGCAACTGAATAAAATCCATCCATTTATATACTTTCTCATATATAACATTTGCATCCAAAGTGAATTACTTGCCCCCCCCCCCCCATCACCGTTTTGTTTCAGTGGCACTAAAATACTAACTAACTGTGTTATTTCCGTTTAGTATATATCAAAGTTAGTATGAGAGCATCTTCTTAAAGCACCTTAGGGGTTAAATCAGAGCACCCCCCTCCCACATAGAACTATAAACAGGCTTTTGGGAAGGATTAGAGAGAATGTACACAGTGGGAGGCCAGCTGACATGAGCTGCTTTAAATCAGATATAAATATGACGTGGAATATTTCAGCTCCTCAAAGAATGCCTGATTCATTATCTGAAAAACACTCATTCAACACATGCCTTATTTTTCTCAAAATATGTTAAACCGTGTGTGGGAGATTAAACTTTTAAAGAGGTTTTCTAAAACAAGTGACACTTTGTAATACTCCAAAGCAGCACACACCAACTAAAATAGGCTGAACTGAATGGAAAGTGAAATGGAATCACGCAGAAAAATGAGAACAATAAATGCACTCTTCAAGGAAATACATATATATATATTAGCACAGTTAGATAAATGTCTCTAACCTCAGTGGCCCAATTATTTGTATATACAGTAAGATGTATATTTAGGCAAAGGAACAACAGTCGCAGAATTATTTGAATGACCTGTATTTGATTTTGTTTATGAAGATATATTTCTTTCTACAACTTGGTCGATAATGTTGCAGTTGAACAATTAGCCAAGTCGAAGCCTGACTGTGCTTCCGATGAGGTTGACCTTTACATTTTTTATGAGTGTGACAAACACGTCATTGCAGTGACAAATACTGGATGCATCCCCCCAACTCTCAAAACTTTACTTTCATAAAAAAAAAAAACACCTCGCTAAAATGTTTAGATGTTTGAACTGCAAATCAACTTGTTACTTAACATATTCAAGACACTAATGCAATGATTGCCCTTATTCTGTCTTGTTTTCTGTCACTTGTTTAAAGAAAAAACCTTTAGATGAAAGTATAATTACTGCAGAGAACTTCAAGTTAAAAAAATATCAACCTCACTCAAGTTCTTTTTCTCTTTAAACTTATTTAGTCTGCACTGACAGTAGACGTAGTGTAATACTGTGTTTCATATTTGTTCCTCAATATGTTGGGTTGCGATATTTTTTTAGGCTACAGGTTCAATACTTTTAGACAAACACCACAGAAGTGTTAGTCTGTGACATATTAACTTCCTCTGTCTCATTAACCCAACTAAAAACTATTGTGCACACAGTAAAAATGGATGATCAGTCGACATGAAGCTAACCTTTAGTGTGCTGTAGCATCCTTTGAATCAGCACCGGGTACTTTGTTATCCTCTGGGTAACCAGCAGAATGCATTCGGGGATACCAAGCCTCCGCACAATGCTGCAACTCATCTTTTTCTGGAAGAATAAACAAGTGGTTCTTTAGTAAAGCATGCCCACACAACAGGTGGCTCTAAACAGGACAAGGTTTCAAATTACCAATGACAGACCTTAAAATTCTGCTACAGAATAATACAGTAATAACATTTGAGATAGGAGTTTGCAGTCATTATGAATTTGGCAGAGATACAAGGCGGAGCAGTAAAGTGTCTATAATCAGAACAAAAACTGTCTCAAGGGTGATGTGACTTTTATACAATTTTTTCTAATACATTCACTGAATGAAATGAAGCACAGGCGCAGAAGAATTTAAAAGGCACAAAGCATGACAGCTACAGAGGCTCCCTGGTTACAACAATAGCAAGCACGCTATACAGCAGAAACCCATGTTTATTAGGACTCTATTCAGCAAAAATAATCATGTCTGGATGACCAGAAAATATAACTTCAGCACATTAGCAGTAAAAATGTAGAACAAGACAAAAGCATGAAAATGGATTTTGCCCAAAGGACTACTGTGACACAGGATAAATACATGAAGGGCTGAGATGAAGCTCTTACTTTAATGAAGGCTTTGAAGCGTTTGTCTTTGGTCAGGAGGTCCTTGTAAAAGTTGACGGCTTCATTGTGACGGCTGCAGAATCTTCCATAAACTCTCTTCATACTTTCACCAGTGGATCCTGAGAACTAGAGCAGAATTTACCATGAATACACAGAATGAATGATGGTAAAAACAAATATATAATTGTAAAGAAAGACTAGAAAAGTTCCTGGGGAAACTTTGAAGGTGCCTGCCACCTTGCGCCCGTGAACCTAAAACCCATAACACCAATAAGAAAGCAGGATTTATCAAGTCTTTTTGAGGTAATATATGTCTGATAGGAATCCCCAGTCTGTCCTGTTAGCTAATCCTGTGTGGTTTCTTGGTGACTTGATATTCCGGAGTGGAGCCCAGGAAGCAGAGTCGCAGTCTTACACGCCTCTCTGCAGCTTCTCTACTGCCGTCAC
>JAUYWH010000018.1:22298515-22310204 GCA_034779795.1 Ctenopoma multispine | reverse complement strand
ATATATATCCTCAGATAGCAGTTTCAAGGGGCTTAGGCAATAAATCTCCAAATGATTACTGGCCATTATGATTATGTATGTAAACCCAGTGTGACACTCACATTTGTTCCTCATCGTGACTGTAGGGAAAGAACTTGAATCTGGTACAGCGAACTGCTGCTTGGTCAACTGGCCAGAAAAGCATAAAGGAAGAGTTTAAATCAATACTCACTGCCGGACAACATATTACTATAGAATCATTGGCAGACTAACTTTGAGGGAACTTTTACCTTCATCTTCACCTTGGCACAAACAGACAGGCTGTCCCTGCAGCCTTTGTGGACGGAAGCATTACAGTCTGGAAAGAGAAGCAACAGAACGTTCATTGAATACTAAGAGTCTGGTGGTGGAAATGATGGTGGAGTCGGGAGTGTGTATGAGGGCATGTGAAAAGGTGGGGGCTAGAAATTCTGACTGGTGTTCGTAGCTGGCCAGGAAACTCCACCAGCCCACTAATGAAAGCCAGACTGGAGCAGAGCATGTGATGCAATCGGGGGTAATGCTGCATGTGGACAAAGGGGGCTGGGGAATGACACACACACACACACACACACACAGACACACACACACAGACACACAAACAGACAACACTGAACTGCATGGGAAAATATTCAGTTATGTAAACATTCTCAAATCACCATCTTGGTACAAGGGTCATTATTCAAGATTGCTAAAATGATATGTTTGTCAATCATACATACTATCACACATCATTCACATTTCATACTGTCAATCATTTGTAGGAGCTGACTTCAAAGCAGAAACATGTCAAGTCATGTTTATAGCACATACAAGTAAAAAAAAAAAAAAAACTCAAACAACTTAAGTGATCAATCGGGAAGTGCTGGCAGGAGAAGAACCATGTCTGGTTGTGTCAAAATCTTCACAACAAGGCTCCAGCAAGACTTTACCAAACTTCACAGAGACATAGAAGGGTATATAACAGACATGATGCATGAGTGAAGCCCACATCCCATAATTAACACAACTGGGGGCGGGAGGTAAAGTGGTCTTTAACATCATATGTAATAGAAGCCCAAATTGTCCCCTGTGTGTCAGGCCAGCTCATAAGTGAATAGGAAGCAGTGTAAAGCACTTTCACTAACAGTAAAGTAGAAAAGCACTATATAAGTGCATACCATTTACCAATTACAATTAAACATCCACCCTAAAACGCATGCATTTCCACTCTTGGGATTGCATCGAAACAATAACATACACTCAGCGTTATAAAATAACCTTGACCAGTGAAAGGCAGCAACACAGTCAGGATTTAAAAATCCATTTTCATTTCCACCTGTAACCTGAAAATATGTACTTGTTATACTGTCAAAAATGATAGAAGTATTCACTTAGTAAATCATGTAATATATCTAATTAAAACCCGCACATTAAAACCATCTTAAATTCCTGCAGTAATTTTCTCCTCTTAAATGGTTTTATTGGGTATTTCACTGCTTTTTGTGAACATCCAACTAATTCCAGATGATCTCAGACAAAGGTTCACTGTATTTGTCTGCTGAATGGACAGCAGCCAGACATCTGTGAGTGCAAACCTCCTGAAAAACACCCTCACAAACGTCTGTTGCTCCAACAATTCAAACCAGAGCGAGTGAACACAACAAGAGCTGTTATTGCCAGTCTGAAGAATCTGAGCCACATCGTGACCATTTAGAGGGTCTATGTGTCGCCATGATCCACTGCAGAGCTGGTTTCTCCTTTTTAGGCTCTTTCTGGGGTTGCGCTAAGGTCTTTTGCAAAAAACTACATCCTCTTTAGGCCTGCTCCTGCTTTAGCGCAAGACAATGCAAAAACTGTTTTGTTGTATATAATGAAACTCTGAGTACATTTAAAGTGGTGAATTAGGAAGTTCCACTTCATGGAAACTGGTTCCAATAAATATGAGCCAGTTACAGTTAACAGCTGATACATTCAAAGTGTATTGAAAGGCCATGGTGCAAATGAGTGCACTGTATGTTCAGCGATGTTCACACTCACGTTTTCAAATCAGAAATGAATGAAGATTGAAGATGAATTGTTTTCATGAAGGATCACAGCGGTTAGTGAGCTTTGATTAGAAATACTGCTTATGGTCCTGATCAGTCACAAACAATGTAAGAAGTGCAATGACAAAAACAATGAAAAAAAGCAGAGAAAGAAAAAGAAGAGATAATAGTACTTACATGTGCAATGGAAAGCCTCTTTGCTATTGAAAGTCTTATTGCACTGGGAACACTGGGCCGCCTGGCCTGAGCTGACTGGTGTGAACACATGACCATTCACAATCTTCTTGTCCTTCTCCTTGCCCTCCTTGTCTTTCTCCCTCTTGTCTCGGTCCTTTTCCTGCACAGATGGAATTATCATAATTAAAAACATGAACCACCCATGAACGTCTTTAAGCTTTTATACCAACCAGTCAGATGTTTAGAAAAGAAAGTTAGTTACCTGTAGATTAGACTAGTGTAGCAAACACTAATAAAATGTCTCTGCATTTGGACAATCACTTATGTTAAATTCTAATCTGAATCCAGCAGAGCAATATCATTACTCGGATGCACTACTCAGCAGGAGACTTTGCATATTAAGTAAAACATTATTTATGCCAACAACAAATTGTCTCAGTAAGGGATGATTTTAAATGTATTGCATTTTTCTTTCAGGCAGGTTTTGTTCTGGTTTGTTGCAGGTATAGGTTTTCCAAGATTACTGGTAGATGGTTATAACGCTGGAGACCATGGTAAACAATACAAACTGTCATCGTTTATAGTGACCATTACAGCAAAGGGCATAATGTGTTGTCTTCTCAGCTGCTGTAAAGCTCTTATTCAGATATTTTATAATAACGAGCATTAGAGAGACACATGACTGCTGACAGAGACACACTGTCTGGGAATCCAATCGCTGACCTTTTTATGAGAGAGTGGTCTTTCTGCTGCCTCTTTATTAATGGATGTGGACATCGTCAGCTGTTGGTCATCTCTGCACAATGAACTGAATTACAATTCCATAAAGTGATGCAGAGAAGAACAGAGCTCTTATTCTCTTGGACTTACATCACAATGTCTCCACCCAAACTCAGAGGAAATGGAGAAAATGGAGTTTCCAGCTCATTTTAATGGACAGCCCTGGGCCTGTTGGTTTGAGGGGACCACAAAGCTCTGACATACTACAGCTCATTTGGTTCAGTCGATGCAAGATACCATAAGACTGACTCGGCCACAGCAGGCCTGGATGTTTTATAGCCTTTACAACAGTTAGCATTCGTTCTTACTTCCTGCAACAACAGCTGTCTAACCAAGGGTAAAATGCAGTGACAAACATCTTTGGAGCACAAAGATGCCTAACCCCTAATAAATATTCTTCATTACTGTAAGAGGATTTTTTATTTCTTTACCATTCTTGTTTATATCTAAAAATACAAAAGCATAAAAAAAACAGGAACAAAAATAATTCTCTGCACATTTATTTTGGCTACAAGTCTTCAGAAGTAATCACTTGTGAAATCTAAACCAGAGACCAGAGAGAAACAAGAAGACATTCTAGTGCATCTTAATGTAAAAGGCAATGACTTTATGAGAAAAGACTTCTCAGTGAAGTAAGAACAGCAGTCACTTTTAACATGATATTGTTATAGTCTCTTTCATAAGAGTCTGACTAAGAAACCAGAGCACTCTGTCAGCCTACCTCCAGCCAACCTTTCCATGTCAGTGAGAAGCCATGGCTCCCTGTGAATCTCCTGTATAACATCCCAGGCTGCGGCTGAGTGGCTCAAGCTACTACCAGCACTAAGGCTCCATCAGGAAAGCTGCAATGAGGAAGTGACTGGCTCACTACAGGAGGTGCTACTTCTGCAATGATCCTTTGGTCTGATACAGACTCTGTGACAACATTGCATAAACTAGAGCCTTTCCAGAAAAGTCTGTCTTTCGATACTGAGTAGAGACTGTATCTTTAGATTATGGAATAGTTTCATGTGCAGTGATGAGAAGATGATGTTATTTTGATTTGTTCAGTGGAAAAGAAAAGAAATTTGTGGTTGCAGTGGAGACATTTCTGACAAACACATTTGTTAATTATGATTGCAATTCAATTAACCTGACGAGCACCTTTGCGGCCAAAATACATCCAATTTTAACATCACATTTTTTTTGCCTTGGACTCTGCAAGCTGGCGATCAACAAGTGTCAAGTGCTCCTTCAGAATCCTGTCACTTTAAAAGCAAAGTCATGAGTGAGGTTAAAAAACATATCAGAAAACCACATCCTCTGGCTTCCTGTTTTACTTCCTGTTCACCCCTTAGTATCTCTACACTCTTAGAGAATGCACACTGTTTCAGTTTCTGTATCTGTCACCACTTTTATTCCCAAAGAAGAGGTTTTTCCAGACTTATTTATAGAATACAGTTTAATACCCGTTTTGTGATCATACTGGTCATGAACTACATTAATGTGACCTGGACAGTACAGTGACATGGAGAGATGAAAGGTGCAGACAGGAAACATAGGACAACAGAAGGGGGTATGACATGCAGGAAATGTGCTCAACCGGACTTGAACAGTGGACACTGCGTTTACGTGGGAGGTGATGTAACCATTTGGCTACCGGAGCGCGTCAAGACACTATTCGTTATAGATCAGAGTACATTATGTGACTCCTGTGATTTCCAAATTCCAGTGCTGATCACAGTGGTTTCTAAATGCAACAACATGACTTCACAGTGTTGAACTGGTCTCAATTAAAACAGTGACATTACTGCCACTTTTACCTCATTAAAATAATTTTATCTGGTAGATCTAATCAGGATTATCATCACTCACTATGCAGCAAGAAAGGACTACTGTGCTCTAACAAAAAAAGACATTTTAGGTAAATCACCTAACATTGCTTTGTACTGTATGAAAAAGAAAGATGACTCTGACCACATAGTACACTTGAGAATCAGCTCTGTGACCAGAAAATGTGGGTTGAAAACCAAACCTGTTGGGGCAATCGGGATGGGGGAAGTTACAAGAAACACTGACTTGCCCTAAAGCAATACATGTAACTTCCAACTGTTCGACTGCAGGCTGACAGAAGAAGATGCAGAGGGCAGCTCCCACTGTGTATATGTGCAAATGTATGAATGTGTAGCAGTGTGAAGCTGAAAAACATCCTGATGCTCAGTTAGGAGGAGAGAAGTCTATTAAAGGAGACTGAATTTTGAGCAAGCACACTGCACACATAAATGTCCTGCACTGAGAAATAATAAAACAGTAAATAGTAAGGGGTTATAATAGATACTTGTATATTGACACATTTAGGTTTGATTAAAGAGATTTAAAAACTCCTTGTTCCCTTACCCTGGTCTTTTTGTACATTTTGTTCTTGAGGTAGCTGAAGGTGCGGCTGACTTTCGTCACACTCTTTCCCTCAGTGTCACTTCGCAGAGGCCCAGGCTCTTCCTCTGATATACTGGAACATACACACACATCATTTTATCCTTAAAGAGCTGCACTCATACCTGTTCACACACTCACAAACTACTTTAAAATGAATCTCTCCACACAGTTAGGAATATAAAGGTGCCAACTGCAGAAAATAAAATAAAAGAAAAACTATTTTCTAGTAAACGTTAGACTGACCTGTATGCTAGGGACCCAGAGGCGCTGGAAAACGACCTCATACCTGGAAGAAAAACAGAAACCAAGTGAGCAGTAGAACAAAGACTCATGAGTTGGTTGGTTAGGTAATTAGTTATTACTAGTTTTAGTCATCTCAGGTAGGAATTCTGCAGAGAAAATCTCTGTTTAGGGGTTGACCACACAAGCCACTGGGTTGTTGCTTTTCCTGAAGTAATGATCGCATTGACCTAATGGTTATAAAACTCATTCTTTTGGGCCAAAGACTGTCCGTTCTAGACAAAGAATAGAACAAGCTACTTTTAATGTCCTTGAGAAAGTATTTAACCTTTGGGTACCCTTGTAGAGTTGTGCGGAGGCCAACGACAAAATGACTCTGGCACTGATGAGAGTGGCCAGCAACAAGGCCAAAAGTGCTGGCTTTATATCTGCTGCCACTAATGGCTGCTAGATACAAGCTCCAAAATATTTCTAGCTGCACAAGCATCAAAATACAACATCGCTTTTTCCTCCTAAACACTTAATATCTGACTTAGTTGTATTTTTAATCTGATGGCACTAAATAGCAAATAATAATAATCAAAGAATGTAAATAAAAGGAAATGCTGCAGGCCTAAACAATCACCACAGTCTCTACTTATTTGGAAGAAGCTGAACACAGGCATGCATCTTTTCTGAGGACCTACTCTGACTCCTTCTAAACAATCATTCTGTCTAATATTCTGAGAAACGCAGAAATATGCAAGGCATGTGTTGCCTGTTCTGCATCAGAAAGTCAAACTTAAATTGGATAATGAGGGCAAAGTCTTGGCCTGCCTGTGTTGCTAGCAACACAGCCACGGAGACAGAGGCCACTAATGGAAATATCTCACAGATAAGAAAAGGGAAGGAATGACTCAGTGTCTTTGACTAAAGGTGACAAGCTCACATTTATCTGGAGGAAAACAAAGGCTTTCCTCAGTTCACTTGCAGTGTTTATGATTATTCTTTTTCTCTTTGTGTTTTAGTTTTTTTTTTGAAAAGAGACAAAACAAAGACTAATCTAAGTAAAGGTCAGCTAAATAATGGGCTGGGTAGGTGACAGGAGAAGGCAAGGTCTTATTTAATGTTGTGAACAGAATTCATTTACACAAAGCCTGCTGCCTGGGTGAAAGGTGATTTTCTAAGCTAATAATTCCATTCCAAGAATATTTTTAAGTGCACACTCACACCACAAGCAGCTTAATATCAGAGGTAATTTGCATTTTTCGTACACCAACTTTGTTTCTTTTAGGGGGGTGGGGTGTTGGGAGGGAGTGGTTCATCAACCTTCAGCATTTAGTTGTGTTCACACTTAAATGTGTATGTTTCTGTTACTGCAAAAGCGTAACTGCTACCAGGGAGTGCTCTGTGCGAAACAGTGAAAAGGGGAAGGTCATGGCTGTCGTGCCATTCTCAGAAAGATAAACCATAGAGGGAACAATCTAGGCCTCTAACAGGAAAAGCTACTGTTTGGATTCTGACATCACGCTATCTCCTACTGTAGCTACGTGTACAGTACTCACTTAAGTTATCCTCATCGTCACTAGATGAAGAATCCCCATAAATGAACTGAGACTTAGATTTGGTAAGGATTGGAGAAAGAGTGAAAGAGAAAGAAATTCGCCTCTTGCGTCTCAGGCGTCCGATCGCTGGGGAGGGCAAGGAGGAAAGAACCGCAGTGGAAGTGGACCATTTAGTAAAATAAAGAGACTTCATAATACTAAGAATCAGGAACGTCAATATAAAGAGAAACTTAAAACATTATACCTGAAAAATTAACTTAATTAAAGAAGCAGAAATCTTGTAATTAGATAACTCAGTAAAAGGGAACCTGTCTATTTTACTTCTCTTTTTTCTGTATTTATTTATTAAAAAACTATTAAAAATTACTGAGCTCATACAGGACTTTCCCTGGTCTGAGAAATCAGAGCATGTGAAGTGCATTGGGAAGTAAATGTGAAATCCCGACTCATTTAGTGTGATATACAGAACTTGTACTTTTCAGTATATTGTGACATTAAAGCAGAATAACAGAAAGTAGGTTTATTGGTCAGGGAGGCTAAGTGTTAGTGGCCATGATCTGGTTCAGTAACTGTAAAGTAATCACTGAGGATAAAACAGCAAAGCAGCCTCACAACTTGCAACTCACCATCGATGTCCCTCTGGCTGATGGCGAGCATGGATACAGACTTGGTGAGGGGCAGGGTCATAGGAGGACAGCTGCTTCGCAAAGGCCGATAGCGCCTTGTTTTCTGCAATTACGAGACACAAGGTTGAATCTCAGGTTGCATGACACTGTAAAAAAGAAAATGAACCCAACAGCGGTAACATGGAACAAAGTATGACCAGTCATAGCGGGAAACAGGAACGATAATCTAAAAAGGGAAACTAGATGATTTGTGATGTGTGTGAACAATTTGTTTTAAACTCAATAAGGGTGGAGAGAGGCCACCTGAGGAAACCAAACTTTATTAATTCTTAATAATCCATTTCTCCTGTTGTGTGAATTAAGCTGAAGATGTCTTTGAGGATCTCTTGGGTCGACTATGTGACTTTATGAAGATATAACACTGAAAGGAAAACTCAGTGTATGTGTGTGTTAGCTGACCAGGTCACATAGTCTGCCATGGTCCCCCTGCTCCTCTGTCAGAGAAACCAGGGAGCCCCTGTCATCACTGTCATGTCGGGGTTTCCTTATAGGCTCCATGATTCGGGGCCCCTGGGTGGTCAGGCCCCTCAGCTCTTCCTGCCCTCCACTGAGCCCCTCCAAGCTGTAACTGTATGGACAGAGAGAAGGCAGAGGTGACCTCAATGAAAGGAATGACTGTACTGCAGAGACACAAACACTCCACTAGTCTCTCTGAACTATTCAACACACACAGACACAGACATGCACCTGTTGACAGACATGTACACACAGCTGGCCCTGTACAGTGTTTAGCCATCTGAGTTATCACTGGGATCCGGAGCAGATTTACAGCTGAAGCAGTGGCAGACGACTTCCAACATCGGCATCAGCATAGAGAGCTATGCAGCTGTGATTTACAAAACCAATTACATCGATCTATGACTGGAAATAAGAGGCCTTGAAAAAGCCAATACAATGATTATGGAGAGGAAAACTACAGCTACATTTCAGGATGAGCTACACGACTGCAGCTCTATATTCACTTCGGGGCAGACTTGGTTATAGTTAAAGCTCCAGCAGTAAATCTCTCTTATCTCTACCCCTCGGGTTTGTATGGCACTCCATTATCCGACAAATCATCAGTCCAACATATTCACACATCAGTAACCTGGACTGGACTGAAAGAATCATGACTTGATGATTATCAGTGACCAGCATGGAACAGCACTCACCTATCCTCGGGGCTGTGAATGTAGATGACTATATTTGTCATATTAAAACCTCCTTCCTGTCAGTATTATTACATGCAATCCTACGGAGTCAGAACGTCCTCAGTACTGAAACATGAATAACACTGGCCACTCTCTGCTGTAAGAAGCTACTGATTGACTAACTGGGAGGGCATTTACGCAAACACACACACGAATACTGAAATAAACACCCACAACAACGACAAATGCAAATCGAGCAGCATGTAAATTCAGTCTATACAAAGTAGGTCATGTGTCCTCAAACACACGTACAAACATTGCACCTGAGAGAACTAACTACTTCCACACCATGGCTGCAGGAAGCATCAGGAGGGTGGTGGCTAATGTTAACAGTGTGAGGTTGAGGGGTTAATCAGCAGAACAATGGAGGTGGAGTTGAGGAGGAGTGTTGGAAAGATGGACAAGTAAGTATAGCAGAGTAATAGTGAAGCAGAGAGAAAATGACACGAAAAGGATGCATGAGCGCGTGAGGAGAGACCTCACACACACTCCCCACGGTAAAAATGGTGATATCAAACAGGAAATAAGAGGCAAAGCTGAGAAATGCATTACTGCAATAGTAGCCTACGGTACCTACTAACACTGTTGAAACCACTGCTGTGGCAGCCCCTTTCTTGAATGTGCCCCACTGAATACAATAGTGGTCTCTGACCACAGTAGCCATGTCTTAATTATGAGCCTGACAGATAAAGAGGCTGGATATTATTGGCCTTTGTTACCTACTCACAGATATATATCTGTGGTGCCTGAACTGGCAGCAAACAGACGTTAAAGATACCGAACACTCAGCTGGCAGATTATTACATGCACTGAGACTAATGCAGTGTGATATATGAAGATAATACTGTTCAGTTTTAACCTGTTCTATAGAGGTGTTGATTAACTTTATGATCATTTTGGAAGTTGTAGTTTATGCTGCTGTTGAACTGTACAGCATTATATAGAGAGGCGTTCCTGTTGTTCAGTCTAAATGGTGCGGACAAAATAATAGAACCACGTTTGAGTAGAAAACAATAAAAATGAGCAATTGGAACGGCATCTTCACGAGGAGCTCACTGTGTGTATAGTTCATTTGTTTATCAACTGTAAATGTGCTCAGAACACATTTCGGCCTAAATTATCCATTAACTTAATTTAAAATAGATTCCAATCAGCTTGATCACCGACTAGCATGTCTGACCTCAAAAGCTGACCTGCTCTCTTGCAGAGTCTTAGTACAGAACCAATGGAATCTACTGCCATAAGTACATTGAAATGATCAGTGCTTGTGTTTGTGTTGTAGTGTTAAGCTGCTGCTCTCACAGAACGGCAATTCAACTCTTCAACTACAGTAGGATCCTCCAACTTCCTCAGTCCACCAACATGTTCAGTCTAAAACCTGAAAATGACATCCTGCTTGCGTCCACATAATACATAGACTTTGCATGCGTTGTACTACACGTATGACTTCTGTAGTCCAAACTGAAGAAGACTAGGTGTGGGCTGGTCTTCATATTCAACAATCTTGACATGACATAAGTCCAGGGTCCACTCCACTCCACTGTGGGTCATATGATCACTTGATGGTGGATTACACAGGAACTCTCTTCATTGTGGCCTCCTCACTCTTCACTATTTCTTCTTTTTTTCATGCGGCGAGCAAAGCCTTTCTTCATGCATCTAGAAGCATTCTGCATAAAACCATTACATCTTCCATACCATTTTTTTATTGCTGTAGCACACTGTATCCTTCAGGACTGAATTCAAAACTCCTCTGATGTCTTCACACAAAATGTCGTTGAAATATTCACTACAGGAACTTACTGCACCAAAGAAATCCTCTGTTCTCAGTCTCTAGCCAATACAGTCCTCTGAGCCTCCAGACCTAAACCCCCCTTTTTCTATGTGTCTGCTTCTTATTACCACTGGAATACAAAACACCAGTTTGTCTCAACCATCTATTTCCCACATTATTTCTTGCAAATTCCAACAGGTGAAAACACAGTTACATTTTTCAGCCTGCAGGGATGGAGCATAATGCAGCTGAAGTTCAGCGGGGATAACAATGTTTTTGTTGTTGTTCTTTTTAACAACTTTAACAATACATGAATGCACGAATGTGATTTATTCGTACCTTCTCCTGTGAAAGGTCGGCTTCCCCTCGCCAGAGCTACGAATGGCACTGGAGGTGACGGATGAGACGGAGACAGGAAGTGGTTGATGATGGGAGATGAGTTGTGATATGAGGGATGACAGGTCAATAAGAAGACAATGAATGAATGAATAAACTATTCTACTAAACGATGGGTCCATTATCTTTATAGTAGACTGGATATCTATTGGCATCCTTAGCCTAAAAGGTCTTAGGCAAAGGTCTAAGGCACAAGCCATAGTGTTGGAGTAGTGACAAAAGAAACAGTTCAAGATTTAGGGAACTCAAATCGCTGCCACGAGACAGGGACTTCTTGTTGACTCTGCTGGAAGCCCTGTAACCTTCCAAGTCAAGATGTTGGCCTGTGCATAATCCTCTTTAAAACCACAAACTGTAATTCTCACAGTTGTCTGAAGATTGAGTCATGGCAACTGGACTTCTTTCTTCCAAGTAGAGACGTTTCGTTCTGCATCCACAGAGC
>JAUYWH010000018.1:22271127-22298415 GCA_034779795.1 Ctenopoma multispine | reverse complement strand
CCTGGGGATGGATGAAAGGGCAGCATTGTAGGTTGAAGATAGGTTATGTCTGAGGCCTCCACCTCTGTTGAGTGAGGTGGAGGTCACTAGCCACTTCACTCAGATTGATCAAGTTCTGTGGATGCAGAACGAAACATCTCTGCTTGGAAGAAGAAGTCCAGTTGCCATGACTCAATCTTCAGACGACTTTACCTGGATGACTGAGAATCTTCACAGATGTAATTCTCACACTTTTTGTATGGATTTAATGAACTAGATAAAAAAAATCAATTAGCAAGGTATGTGAGAGATGCTGGTTCGTGGATGTAGTTAGGGTTGGACAGAGCGAAGCTAGTTGTTTCCCCCATGATTCCAGTCTTTATGCTAAACTAACCATTTTCCTGTCTGTTTCCTATGCTGCAACCCGTTCATTTGGGAGAGCATACAGGTAGCAGCAAGACACAGAAGAAAGGCTACAGATCAAACTTTTTCTGCCATTAACTGAATATCATAAAAAATGCAGCTCCTAAAAGCTCAAAGTAGCTGGTTTTCTGCTTTCACCCCAACATTGTGACAGATGACTTTTATTGCCAGACAACTACTCTACAAATAATCCATGACATGTCGCTGTTTTAGCACATCGGACTAAATAGATGTCATGGTCTCAATGAGTTCTGTTAGTGTTGTCCATGTGTCTATATGAGGGAGAAGTAGTTTGCGTAAACTTGTGACTACTGTGAGCGTTGCTGTGTGTATGAACAAATGTGTGTGGGTGTACATCATGTGTGTATTCCATTGTGTATCTCTGTGTCTTAGTGTGTACAATTTTTGTAGCTCCCTACCAACACCAGACAAATGGCAACACAGCTGCTCACAGCAGGAGGAAGAAACACTCAACATGGCACAGAGGGACTGACATCAACAAGCACTAATAACACAGACATCTGCACACATCACGTCTACTGACTTCTACTGACTAACACCACACTCACATCAGCAGCTCATGTGTAGGACAAAGGAGTAGGATTCCTTTCCTTTAATCAATTTAACTCCATCCACAATGTAATTAGAAACTCTTTATCTTAATGGATTATACTCTAGATCCCTTCCCACTCATCACCTCCTCTGGTTCATCTCTGCGTCTCCTCCGTTGTTCTTTCCAGGACCCCAGCTATGGCGGCGAAGAGGCGAAAGGGAGCGGATGCTGTTCCTTAAAAGACAGGAGCGTCGCGGCACCTCTGTCACTCTGTCTTTGGCCTCTTCTTCAGCTTCTCCAGCTCCTCCTCCACCACCGTCACGCACAGCGGTGATAGTAGACCCAGTCTGGAGGGCCTCCTCTTCTGGGGTCCAGCTGCAACCCAGTCCCTGGCCGCCCTCGGGACTGGAGCTGGACAGGCCAATGCTGGCAGTGTCGTCTGTGGAGGAGCAAGACACAGAAACCTC
This sequence comes from Ctenopoma multispine, assembly GCA_034779795.1. Taxonomy (NCBI): domain Eukaryota; kingdom Metazoa; phylum Chordata; class Actinopteri; order Anabantiformes; family Anabantidae; genus Ctenopoma; species Ctenopoma multispine. The sequence goes on along the minus strand of JAUYWH010000018.1, from coordinate 22,296,993 downwards.
GCTGGCGCTGTCTCCTCCCGTCACGGGTTCATCATTCTACAGACATTCAAAATACACAAAAAATATATTTTAAATATTTTATTACCATTCAAAACCTGATTGTAAAGAATCTTGTGCCTACAGGAAATTACCAAGTAAAAAACACCACATAAAATGATTAATTACTTCATCAATGACTGAACTCTATGCCAAACTCTAATAAATGTTATTTTATCTTAATTTCTATGCTTCTATCCCAAGATGAGTGAAAGAGCACTATGTGGAGTGAACTATAAATGCCTGTGTTAAAGTCGTGCTGTGCTCACAGAGTCACACAGGGAGTAAAACCTTTAACCCTGAAGAGCTTTGTGTAGCTACTGTTCAGTAACAGAGAAACATAAATGTAGATATCGACAGTATAACATCAGAGAAGTTTTGACTTCAGTCCTTAAAAAAATACTGTTTACTACCTAGTCTATGACTTTGTACATCCATCAGCTTTTCGTAATGAATGAGATGAATCGAGATGAATTAACAAAAGGCTGGAAGAGCTATTTAACCCACAGGAATGGGATATAATGAGGACCAAATGGCAAGTCTTAGGGATAATGAGCCAGAAACACTTTATAGCAGCACTGACATTAAAACAAACGCTAATAAATGATGGCCACCTTGTGAAAACAAATCATTCCCAGGAAACTGTAGACAGTCACTGTTACTGCATATGAGCTTTATACATCACTTTTGCATGACTGTCTTAGTGATTCAAACCTAAGACAACTGTTAGTAGTATACAACTAACCTGATTCTTGTTAAATTTGTAGTGGACAAAGTCAGAGATGTCAGACTTACCTGACAGCACTGTAATATATGTAATAATATAATAATAATGTAATAATGACAAAATAATCTGCTTGTGGGAAAGCACCCTTGTCTGCACACACAGAGGTTTGGGACTGGCCGTACAAAGCTAATTTGTAGGTGTGAGCTTTAACTGGGCCTATTGAGCTGCCAGCTGCAGTGTGAGGTCCACACATAGAGCTGCTTCTGTTGGAGGTCTGGGAATAAAAGATCTGCTTTATGCTGCAGACACGACTTCCTCTGGGAATAAGAGAACACGTGTGTGTGTGTACATTCAGAGTGCGTGTGACTACAGTGTATGTTTGTGAGTCATATGAGTTCTGCTTTGGAGCATTTAGCTAGGAAAAGGATTCAGCTAAATTTTAAATCTTATTTGATATTTTAGGCTTTCAGATGATGCTCATTTGCTTGCACACTATAATTATCATTTAAGGCTACAATGTTTTGCTCTTTGACAAAGTCAATGGACATGACACAGTCTCAAGAGACATGTTATTGGGATCGTTTCAGAGATTTTACTGTATCTCAGTTTGTTTCCTACAAAGCAGTGAAAACCTTACTGCTCTCTTATGGATAATAAATTTAGCTGCTGCCTTCTTTGTTTGGAAACAAAGCCTGTGGCCTTCATGGCACATTTTGCACATCTCTGTCTGACAACAGTGTCCTAACCCTCAGCTCTATACTCCCAGGCAGCTGATACTATCTGTGTCGACTTCTTCCATTGTTGTTTACAACAAAAAAGGACATACGGTGCACATTACCATGAGCTTGTTTCAAATGCTCAACCCAGCAGAAACTGAGAGATACAAGTATTTCAACTTTAACCAAAGGGTGCCTGGCTTCAAACAGACTTTCAACACAAGTAGAGTGACAGCAGGGACCACGGCTTGCACTTCCCCAGCAGCAGTGTAGAGCTTGAAAAGATGCTTAATAGATGCTTGGCATCTCACTCTTGGGGTGCTGATAAATAAAAAGCCAAGCACAGACTGACAAAACTTTATATACAGTATACTATATAATCCTTATAGGACTAGTTGCAGAGGCAAAAATATATTAATGTTGTTCAATGTGAGAAGAGTGAGCCAACAGAGGATTAGGTGAACATTGAATTCACTGCTAAATCAAAGATAATGTATTTTCTTTGCGTATTTTTAACATTTACTGCGGTTTGGTTATGTAACAAGCTGGTTCAAACTCACACAGCAAACCACAGTGTCTTATAAGAACTTTTTTTTGTTTTCATATTTACATTGTAGAGATTTGAACCACCAATTTGCTCACATCATAAACTGTAAACAGTCCACTCCACAGTAATTTGTGTGTCGCTAGAGGTGACACTTTACTATACAGCCACAGAAAAACTCAACTGGCACAGACCTTTGTGAAGATGCTGTCATATCCCGGCCCTGCACTCAGAAAGTTTTCTATGTCGCTGCCAGAGTCCCTGTGAGTTGTGCGAGGACAACTGGTGGTACTGCTGGTCCTACTGGGTAAACTGTAAAACGCTGAAGATTGTGATGATCCTGAAAGACACAACAATAACCATTCAGGAAAAAATGAAGCAGGTTAACTGTAAAAATGATTTAACATGGGACATCAGGAAAATATAAAGGATAGCATGACAAATGTTGACATTTTGATCAGGAAAACATTCAGTTAAAGTTTAATTAAAGCAACGTTCCATTTTATTATCTCAGTGACGGCACACAGTCTGCTCTAAAACACAAGCGGGAGAAAAGACATCTGGGAATCTGAGAAGGTGTGAAAAGCCTGGCGGATCAATGAGCAACTGTCCTGACTAAAGCCCCCTGTGCTCGACTGCAGAGGCAAACTACTGTTTGTGTGTTTTGAAAAGGTATTAGGGTAGAAGTGAAGCTGAGATCTCAGACAAAATGACAACTGAAAATGCTATTGATGCTACGGTAAAAACATTTATGACACAGAAGGATCACATACACCATTAGTCATCCTGGGGCCAAGTGGACACTAAAAGGACTTTGTACATTATCATGTATTAGCTTCAAAGTCAGAACAACATTTCAGTAGCACTTACAGACATTACGCAGGAAGTTTTAAGCCCACTGTCTACAAGCATCTGCCATATTGATATACACTTAAAAAAAAAACAATTTCCTCAAGTGTGGCAGAGCCAGCAATGTATCACATTTAATATTTCCAAGACACAAAAGCAACTATACAGACTGCACTCAGAGTAAACCCTTGACCTGAATTTCCAATGCTTCTCAACAATAGTAGCTACACTATTCAGCAGCAACCCAGCATGAGCCATTTTTGAGTTTACACACGCAACTGCACATTCAAGCCCCCTTACTGAACGAAGAGTACTACAACCCTCGAGTCTGCACAGTAAACCAATTCTTACGCAACAAGGTTTTGCGGCTGCAATCTTTTGTACATGTAAGGACATGTGCAGATAATATCCGACTCCAAACTAAAAGAGGAAGATTATACCAACTCACAGATGTATACCAGCAGGCTTACTTTAGCCAGCTGCCAAGAACGACTGGATGAGATCATGTAGCGAGTGTGTTATTTTACATCATTTCTGAGGTCTATTTCTGCCCATAAAGCGGAAGTCATTCTTCATCCCTAAGGAACATTCTGTATTCCTAAACTTATGTGACTAAGAGGAAGTGCTATTTATGCGTGTTTATGTGTACTGTGTGCGAGTGCTCATCCCTCTAAAAGCCAAATTGTGTGTATTAATTGGGCAGAATGAGGCAGTAAAACGTCCAGGACCAGGTGCTGAATTCCCACTAATGACACCCATAAGAGAAATTACTATTTATTGATAAATGAAGGAGTTACAGAGTGAACATTAGCAAAAAATTGCAAACACTAAAGGAAACTGATGCCAGAATATATCAAGGAGCTGCTCTAACAATGGAGCTACAATGTTCAGCTCCAGTGGCCGTTACAACTGCGTAAGTAAATAAACAAAGACAAAGGGAGCTCAATCCATAGCGGTGACATACATTATACAAACACAGTAAAAACACACAATCATATTACCTAAATCAGAAGCTCTCAAAATGATTTCCGTAGATTTCCACATATTCCCAGATATTGAGCTGCTGATTTCTCTAATTAACACAATCTTAACTTGAGAGGATGAACTTATCAGACATTTTAATAATTGAGGAGAATGGAAACTTGCAGCTCAATTGCACAGTGTTGCACAGCTTTAAGAACCGATGCTATAAAACATCAATAATTTCTAATCACAGGGTTTGAAGTGCTAAGAAACTGAGTAATATTCAATTCAGAATCAGATTTTTTTTAAGAGGTTCAGCAGTTTAACTCTTATTAAGGAAATTAATGTCTCCATAATTGAGCAGAACACTTAAAGCTGTGTGATTTCCGCAGCAGACGGAGGAGGACACAATACAACAGACACAAGGTTATTTCTGGTTTCTCCTCTGAGGAAAAGTATATCAGAATTTCAGCTGTCACAATAAACATATTTAATTACTGCAATTCTACCTGTCCATTACTGTGGCCTCCTCTATCTCCTGAGTAAACCGGTGAAAAGAAGTGATAAACATGAGGTTTACACAGGGAGATGTCGTGTCATAACACCATCAAAACCAGGTTACAATATGACAGACATGTTCACACTCCAAGCATGAAAACTACACTGACCTTTGACCATAAGTGCTGTAGTGGAAGTTTAAATGTGACCGAAGTGGTTGTGGAAGTTGATGCAAAAGCATTTCACCCTTTGTTCTTCATGTGTTCTTTGTTCCTCCATGGATGGAGAACCCCAAAATGTAAATGTGAAACGTGTGTGACTGTGTGCTTGTGTGCTAGGGGATTGGTAAGTGGTGATGAGAGAAATGGATTCTGGGAGGGTTTTATTTCCCCCATCAGACTCCACCCCCTCACACCTGTTCACCAAAACTAACAGGGGACTGTGAGCTTTGACAGCTGTCTTCATCCTACTTTTTCAAACAGACACACACACAAAGCACAGAACAGGTGTAAAGCCCTCTGATGAGTCGGCAGGCAGTCGAAGCTGTTGTTTAAATGTCAGTCAGCTCACAAACCTACAGACATTGTCATAACTAACGTTGTTTTTCTATTAATTTGACTTTAATTCAGAAGGACCGGCATTTTCAATGCAATTAAAATGTATGACAGAATAAAAAAAAACAGAAGCCAGGAGAAGAAATGTGTGTTGTTAAATGAATGATGCAGGAGAAAAACTGCAAAGTAGATATGATCCAAACAAATCATCCAGTCTGAAGCAATGACTGTAGTAACTAGGAGTAACGGACAAGACAAAGCGTCCACTGGGCCTCTCTGTCTGAAAACAGTCTTCTCTGCACATTTTCATACGGGATATATCACCGGTGAGGCTACCTTAAGTGTTTCCACTAAGTGCAGATAATATCAGCACTTACAGACAAAACCATTTTGCTTTTAGTGATACCTTTATACTCGTCCTGTATTTTTTAAGAACAGAGCATGTTAAATTCATATATGGTCCTTTATGTTCTGGGCTGGTATTTTGTAGATGAAGAGATTTTTTTGCATGAGAGTCTTACTACAAAGCAGAGAAACCACTGTGGGCTGACCACACTGGATGCACTTTGAAGTCTGGACAGCACAAGGTGTGTTGCAACCTCTGTTTCTGTTGAAGCCTTTACAGTACGGGCAGTCGTACAGTGGGTGAACTGAATCAGATCATAATCAGCTATCACATTACCTGTTCAATGTGCTAGTCTGAGCAACAATCATTCTAGAGTGAAACTATAAAAAAAATTTAATTCCTGATGAAAAGTCCTCACAAATATTTTCACACATTTGAGAGTACACGTCACCGAACTTTTATTTAAACCTTCACTTTCATTCAAGACCACTATTTACAGTACACCTTTGTTTAGTCATTGTATTTTTGTCTTTTTGCCACACCCAGCATACCTCCTCCTATATAAATAAGGGTTCCTATATTGAGCAAAACAAGGAAGGATTTAACTAAGTGTAATACTATGCAACATAACGAACAACAATGTAACGAAGCAGCATGACTTTGAACATAGACTAGCAATATATTAACCAGTCATATATATATTATGAGATGCTGCTCTTATACATTTAGCCACCAAATTGAGGTTTTGTAAATGAAGGGCTCTTAAGTCCTGACGATGTTGTCTTACTACAGTTCCTAATCTTTGTAGATGCCTAGATTGTACAATTTATTACTTAATAAGCTAAAAAATATGAATTGTTTTTGCCACTAATATGCAGAAAACACACAAAATTGAACTGGACACACAATGTGTTTAAACACTGGCTGAAAAGCCTCAAGCAAAACAGACTATCACCCAAGTGCCAGCCCTGACCTTGACCTAGGAGGTTTGGCAAGTCAATTTTCCTGGGCCAACCCATTTACATTGACTTTGTACTTCATGGTCTGCTTTACTAATCACAAGTATCATGCAGGGCTTAATTTGGAGTCTGCTGACTTCTGAGCTGTGTCGGAAATCATTCCCCCATTCACTGATACACTATCCCTGACATGATAACATGACTAAGTGTCAACAGACAAGCTGGTGGCTCTGTGACACTATGCTCTGAGGTAAATTTTAATGTCAGAATTCTAACATGTCCACAATGATGATGCAAATATGCTAATGAAAAGGGAGTATCATGCCATCATGGTGAAGGCGCTAAACCAAAAGTTAAAGTGTCACCAATGTTACTACAGAGCTAAATGAGTGACTTAAACTATACAGCAATCCTACAAATAGTTGTCATGTGATTTCACTCAAAGCCATAAATATCAACCTCATGCTGGCACTGGAGTCAAGGATGTTGGGATGTGCATTTTACAGGACCAGTAAACCAGGTACTAGACCAGGGGTCGGCAACCTGCGGCTCCTTTGTCTATCTGTTGCAACTCCCGCCCGTTGGCTTTTTATATTTTACCTTATTCAGTGATAATGTGTAATATTTCAATTCAGTTTTTTGTTGCTGTCTGTTATTACAGCCCGTTATGACACTTACAGCAAACAGTCACCAAAGCAACTATCAGATGTTGAAAGAAGTCGTCCTGAAAAGAGGACACAAGCACATACTCACAGCAGATTATATGACACTTTTACAGCTGCAACAACAAAATAATTAAAGGAAGTCTGTTAAAATTCTAGGTTTCAAATGGTTAATTAGTTTAATAAATATAATTATTATTATCTTAGAGATAAAATCTTGTAAAATTAAAATAAAACATGTTGTAATATTGGTCACCTGTCGCCGCCTGACAAGTGACTTGTTTAAAATTTTAAACCAGTAATCTAACCATGGATACATCCAAAGAAAATATCCAAAGATATAGAAATAGATAGATAAGAAAATGGAACATTTAATGATTCATGGACAAATTTGTTTGCTTTCACTAGGGATGACGCATTACTTCGGCTCCAGCAAACTCAATCAACTACGAATCAAAAGATGTAAATGATATTGAGCAAATAGTGCTGTTATGCAGATAGAAATGTGAACCCTGCTGTCCTCAGTCTCTAAAATATTACGTTCATATACAATTAAACTGCAATAAAACGTATTTGTGACCAGATTACATCATGATCATATGTTCACAATCAGCGTAAATGACGAGTCACAAATACGTTGATACTGAACATAGATGACGTATTTTTGTCCGCCAAACTGTCTGGTCTACAACATCCTGTTAGTGTAATGAAACTACATATGCTGCATTTTTTGCATTTTAGGGATCAAGTGGTTTTGCGGCTCCAGGTGGGTTTCATTTGGTAGGAAACAGACCCAAATGGCTCTTTTAATGCTGAAGGTTGCTGACCCCTGTACGAGACAGAAAGTCATCAGGATTCCTGTTCTGAAGACCACGGATGTCTTTTTAATTCTTCAAGTAAATGTTGGGATATTTCAGTATGTTGCAGAGATCGGCCAAACACCTCACTGACCAGCAAACTGATATGGTTATCTGCAGTGCTGTACAGCTGGCATGGCTAAAAATACCAATAGGCCACTTGATGATGAACACTCATGTTTGTATGTATACTACATGTGAGAGGGAACTGTATAGTGGTGAATCAGATACGGTCATAAGACATAACCACTTAGAAATTAAGGTTTATTGTAGACTCTTCTTTACTGTTGGTGTGAACTAATGGTTAAATAAGAGTTTCGTGCTGTGGCTGCTGCTAATCTCAATAAATAGCTCAGTAGTGAGACAGAGGTTGAAGATGTGAGCTGGCTTTTAGTGAGAGAAACGGGGAGCTATATCCACCTACGGAAGTGATGTCAACTTGTCCCAACTGCTGCAGAGGAAATCCCACCCTTACTCACCCTCTCATTTCGTTTCTCGTTTGACACTACTGTTTTTTTTCTATATCTTCCTCTTTCCATCTTTGTATTTCCTTTCTTTTCCTGTAGTGTTTCCATTTCCATTCCATCTGGATATCTTTTTTTTCTCCCCCTCTCCATCTGACAGACTGATGTTTCATCCATTTTCCACCACAGATAAAAGGCCGTTTGTTCTCAGCCTGATCGATCTGTTGGTCGTTTTTATTGAGACTGGTCTCTGCAGACAGACTCATTTTATAGAGGTCAACAAACCTTTCTTCCTTATCTTGGTTTGGCAGCTGCCCAGACATAGAAATAAATGTGTCACCGTTTACATTTTTTCAGATTAAGATTTCTTGGACACTATATCCTGACAATATACCTGAAGTACAGCTTTTCGGTTGTACTTTGTGTTTTTTGTTAATCAGCAGATGTTATATTAGCATGTCAATCTAACATAATGCTGTGAAACATCAGCATGTTAACATTTTCAGTGTAAATATATTACCATGCTTACAAAATCAGAGACAAAAACTGGAGTGGAGAGAGATGCTTGTAAGGAAATAAATATAAAGCCAAGACAATATCTATACATTTTTATAGTAACTATGAGTAACCTACTCTTAGCTAAACTACTGCTGTGCTGAGTTAATATCATATCAATATCTTTCACCACCAGGCTTCTTCTGTCCACCCTGCTGTTTCTCTAAAAACATCAGCACCATCAATTAGTTCTGTTATATGTAGCGGGTCACTTTCAAAAAACTCTGGAGGGTCAAGTGGAATACTACCAACTGTTCACAGTTGTGCAGTTGGCAGATATAAGTATCACAGCACTGCCATGCATGTGGCATCCATCCACGTCCTTGTGTGTTTGTTGTTTGAGCATGAGCAACACAAACAGAGTCCAGCTAATCAAAATGAAGCTTTAAATTCACAATGACAGCCCACAGACAACCCCAGATATGTCAGTTGTTTAGCCTTTAATGCCTCCTATCCTATATCTAACTATACACCACTGCATCTGCTCAATATCACAAAAGTTTCACTTTCCTCCACCTGTGTCCACATATGCTTATGTTTAATCACTTCTAAACAAATCAAACTAAAGCTGACCTGCACACAAGGCTTCTCAGTACTTAAGTACTCAATTTCAAAATATTCTATGTCAAAAACATCGTAGAAGTAGATGCTTAGCATTTCTAGAAAGAGTCAGAACACAATGCTTTGAAAGTCACAAAGTGTCACACATCGCTGGCAAATTTACCACCCGACTCACTACTCTATAAAGACCAGGTAATGGGTCAACACCTGAACCTCAGTTCAGTACAATCAGATGCTATCAGGTTCCAAAAATGCACAATAATCATATTGGCGTATCAGACTAAATGATGTTTCATTGTCTCAGTTTCCTTTGTCATAAAAATAAGCAGACAGATGCTGTAAAGCTACATTATCAATACAAGAAAAGACTACCAAATCCAAATGACATAGGTGTGTCAGTCAAACTTCAACCAGAGTATCTGAAAAGTCACAACATCAATTTACTATCATTTCAAACAAACTGGCTTCACATAAAAACACTTTTTGGATCATTTTTCAGCATATACATTGCTGCATAAATGGCCCATTCCAACACATTTGTCATTAATTGTTATATTATATCTTATGTGTAAAAACATACACAAATAATCTAATATGAAGCACAGCTATTTGAAGTCCTGATCCATTTTGACCAGAAATGGATCAGTGATTTGGATTAGTGGTTAGCAATGTCTCTTACCTGAGTGTTGAGTGTTGCAGGGCTGATGGAAAGACGCCTCTCTGTCTCTGTGAATCTACAAAGAAACAGGAAGACACTGAATCAGCCTCAGTAACATGTGACCGTCACCCACAAAGAAATAATGATGCAGACCAGCGTGTCTGTTAGGAAGTGGTGCTTGGTACACAGGATGGGAGGCAACGATAAGACACTCTTTATAAAGGCAGGCTTAAGAGTATTCACAGGATTTAGTGGCTACGCTCTGGCTCCATCTCCTAGAGGAACTGTTTGGAAAGATCTAACTTTGTGCTGTATGCAGCCTTCAGAACTCAGTCACACTGACACCAAGTCAAACACACTGACGCATACAAATACACTCCGACACACACACCATGCCTGTCAGAGATCTGAGGTTGGCTGTAAACACACAACACTGGGGCTCTGCTTCCTCTGCGGTCTTAACTTCTATAAAACAGCTGTGTTTGTGACTGTGTGTTAGTGTGTGCGCGCGCCTGTGTGTGTGTGACTGAGCGAAAGAGCTGGGTCTAGCTACAAAAGCCGCACGCACCCCCTCTTCGCAGGCAACACAAAAGCGACAGTTTGGCCTGAAGCTGTGCAGACTTGACTGACAGCTCTGAATGTGAAGCTAACAGAGAGTCTCATTGAAGCTCATTGTGTTTTAATGAACTCCATCAATGAGATGCAGATAAAGATGATGAGCTTTGACTTTGAATGTGCCCCTCATACAAACTGAGTAAACTAAAAAGAGATTAATAATCTATTAACAAGGCTAGATGGCCAAGACCAAGCACTTCAGAACAGACCCTTATTACGAAAGCCTTGTTGGTTGAAAACTTAACTTTTTAAGAGGTCAAGTAATTTCTGAACTAAGCTGCAGCTACTGTAATGGAGTATAGGTGATACGCCATTTAAGATAATTATGTTCTGTTTTTTAATGATTCTTTCTTCCTAACTTCTCCTCCTCTCTTTAACCCACCTCCCAATTTACTCCCGGCATCAGAAAACCCAGGTTAAATCTGGTTAAGATCAACAAGCTTTGATCTGGTCATTTAAACTTATCTTTTTATGATCTGCTACAGACAATCCCTAAGTAAATGCCACAACTTTTAATCTGAAAGAGGAATCAGAGAAACAAAACAAAAAAATGGTTCCACTAATAGGCTTCAAGTTCATTCTTGCGCTTTCAGTCACGGCGTACCAATACTGTCCTTCCAGTCAGTACATCACTGAGTCAGGTGTGAACAGACTTCTGATTAATTAAAAGTAACATTATTTTTGTGCTGCTGGGAAGTATTTGAACAGCACTATTCCTAGTGAGAAGTGAAACGTTTGACCATGATATACAGTGTTTAGAAGTCGAACTGTAGTCTTTTGAGTTTTGTAAGACAACACTGGAATAAGAAGGCTGACTTCCGAATTGACGAGATGTTCATTGCTAAGATGGTAATGAAAGCAAATTCTTAATTTGTATTTATGTTTGGCATGTTTTTAGCAAAAGCCTTTTAACGTGTTTACTATTTGGAATTATCTTCCGATTGCTAATTTTGCAATTAAAATTGCTGACCTACAAGGCAATGTCACAAAAACAGAGGCTGCTAAGTACACGAGAAGAGTAAGTGAGAACCAAGCTAAACCACAGACCATGAGGTTACTGAGAAAATGGAGAACAGAGACAGGATAAAATAAGAGACAAGTCAGGAGCTTAAAAACAGAAAATCAAAAACACTTTCGACATACAAGGATGAGAGAGTCGCAACCACACAGCAATGTCGCCCTTCCCAGAATGCTTTCTGGGTGAGGGGGGCTTAGCAGTTTCTAAACAGCTAACCCTCAGCTGTCCCGGTGCACACTATTGACAAGCCTGCTGTGACCCAGAGAAACACTGAGCTCTGTTGTCCAGGTCTGGGAGTGCTGAGTGTGACTATAAACCTTTGCATTCCTACAAACATACACACAAGTACTTCTATACCAGCTGGCATTATGTACATACATCTCCACCAGGCAGCAGGGTAGCTCATACACTACACTCCTTTTCTTCTACTGATAAAGCTTCACGTGCACACAACAAAATCCCCCCGACATCCACACACACACACACACACACACACACACACAGAACACACTTTTTTCTTCTTTCAAAGTTACGTTTAGATATCAAACAGTGCCCGCTGAGAGAGAACAAACACGCTGACGAGAAAAGATTAGCTGGTCACAGAGGGCGCCAGTACACACACAAACACACATTAATGCATGTACAGGTTCTGTTCAGAAGTGAAATAATTGCAACAAATTACAAAAAAGGCTACATGGCATGAACTTAGAACAGTGACGGCAGCCCTTCAAACTGAAACAGAGTTTCCTGAATAAAATACAGATTAAAGCCAAAGTAAAGGAAACAGCAGCTTAAGTGTTTTAATAGACTGTTTACCCGCTGTGAGCCAGCAGTGTGTTTTGGCAATGATTATACAATGGACTGAACTCTTAGGTATGATGGGATATGAAGTGGATACTTCTCCTAGGGAGTGGACATGTGTGGAAGTAGCTGCAATTAATGCAACTTCTACATTTACTCACGTGTTTCAGTTCTTATTGCTAGATTAAAAGATCTATGGTGATGACTGAAGGATGATAAAATATAACTCAGTCTGGGTAACATAAGCCTCTCCAGTTTCAATTATAGCATCAGCTTTCCCTTTCAAATCATAAATCCTCATTCTGTTACAGTGCAACTCCAGTCTGTGAAGCTGCTGAAAAGCCAGTGATTTCCTTAAGGACATTTGAACTCGTGTCTGCCCTCCAATGTGCATGCACAATCACCTTCAATACAAAAGACAGATATTAAACTTCTTTCCACTTATAGTCGAGCTATGTTTGGCACTCTTTCATCCAAAAGAGCATCCGCTGAGGTCAACTACTTTGCTACCTTAACATAATCAGAAACAAAAAAAGGCATAAAAAGCCAGATGTCTGTGCACAGAGGGTAACTTTTTTCTGAAAAAAGCAGTATGGATGGAAGGGGAAGAAAGTAGAGTTAGACGTGTAGTTAGATCACTGGAGAAGAGGTTGTAAATTAGTTGTTCCCAAAACAAACCAAGAAGCACAAGGTATCAACTAAAAGTCATTCAACTCTTCATTCCACACATTCATCAGACTGGTGTTCCAGCCAGTTAGCAGGCCTACAACTGGAACTGATCTCCCCTCTGAAAGCTTGTATCCTGGATTCAGAACAGCCCAGCGCATATTTATAGTGTCGAGGGAATCTAAACTGTACCCAGTAAAAACACATCTGGTTTAAAAATATAAAGGCAGTTTGATGTGTGTTCTCTGTGTGTGCTGGAGCAGGCAGGACTTGGACCACTGTCCTGCTTCAGGCGCTCGGCCATGGAGGTTCTGCAAGGATGCCATGGCTTAGTGAATGACTGTTTCCAGCCAGGTATGCATGCACTGTTTAAACCCAGAGGATGCCTGGCAGCAAACCTGAGGGTAAAGCTATTCTCTGTTGCCCCTTGGATGTGCCCTGGATTTGACTTTGCAAACAGAATGAAAGCAAACATCACCTGTCAGACAATAAGCCAACTGATGCACAGGATTTGTTTTGGATTTATTTTTTATTTTTTTAGACTTAAGATTGATTCTAAAGTCTCGTCTTGACTGAAATCCTTTGCTCTAACATTCCTTCACAGAGGGGTCAGAGGTCACCAGCAACTACAGAACAGGAACAGGATGCGTTGCTAAACAATATTTCAGCATGGTGGAGAATTTAATCTGGGTCCTGGCTGTAGAACTGCTTTATAAAGCACCTCATCACGTCAGCAGAATAATCTTCTGATGGTTCACCAACATTACAGACAAAAGTGTGTCAAAGGTTGCAGCAGTATGACTTATTTTTCTCGTCGTCTTTTCTGCCAATCAACAAGTGTTTGTACAGTATATAAGGTAGCGCTATGGTAGTTAGTATAAAAGCTTATGCAGATTTACTGTACTGTACTAAGTAGAGTGATGATGTGTTTTGTAACTCAAGGCCAGAAGAGAGGCTGGCATGTGAAACATTGGTCGAAATGAAGTCATTTGGCCAAAAGCCTGTTTCCATCTCAGGCCAGAGGAAACCGTTAGCCCGACGCTGCTTTTTTCCCACACCATTGTAGCTCTCGCATCTTCCTCTCTCTCTCACACACACACACCCTTGCTATTTCACCCCTCGGGTGAAAAAAAGAGGAGCTGACATCAGAAGCAAGTTTAGAAAGTGACAATAGACTAGAGAGAGGTGTTACATATACCAGAGCAATCCACTTCATAGATATTTTCCTCCCAGTACCTCCCGGTTTGCTCTCCTCTACCTCTAGATGTCACATTCAGCAGACAGCACGACTGACAAAATGACACCGGACATGTCAAATCTCCACTATCATAGTTAAGCTTATGCATTATAATGAACAGTCAAGCTTTACCTTTATTTAACACTCATCATGCAATAAGAAATATTCATTCGGCATGGTCCAAAAAAATTTAAGTGCTTCAATTTGAAAAGGAGGTTACACAACAACACAAAGAAATTGTTCAGAAAAAGAATCACATTTGCAATCACAGATTTAAAATTCCCACCAAATTGTCCGGGTCAATGTTCATAAATATTTTCGGAGGCCATCTGGTAAACTGTTAAATGCCTGATCCAACTATCAGACATGCTAGTGAAACAGTGACGGAAACTGTCAAAATAAAAATCTGGCTTAGAGCACTCACTTTCTTTATTGAATGAATGATGAACACTAATTAAACCGTATGTAATTAATACTTAAATTCCACCAATCAACACAACTAACTGCTTCCACACAGCCAAAAGAAAATTGCACAGTGGAAAAATGTTATAAAAGCTTCTGTATTTGTAGAACAGAGAAACTGCAGTTTGGACTTTAAACAGCAAAACATTTGGGTGCTATAAAGTTCACATTTAGAAATATTCCGAGTACCCATTTCAAAGTTTTATGGTAAAGTAACAGGACCTGTGAGATGCTAAAGCGTGACAATTAGTTTAAGAACATCAGTGGATCAGTCATATTCTGCTACGGCTCTCAGACAAGTAGCCACGATCCTAACCAAAGTGTGCGAGGCTCATTAAGTTTCATACACAGTTATTCCACAGTGATGGTTAGAGTGTGGGCATCTGTCTTCAAGTTACATACAGCATGCAGCGTACATCCTGAAACCACACTCCACCCCAAAATAACCAGCACTCAGTGTCTGATGGGCCACTATCAGCAACCATGCAATCATCTCCCAGTGTGCAACACAGTGAAAACCCATCACAACATCCTTGGCAGACAACTACAGGTTTGCCAAGGCGCGCTGGCAAGTGACAGCTGTGATTATATTTTACTAAGAACTTTTTTTCTGGACAGCTTTTAAGAAGTGTGATCATGCATTTAAAAACAACAGGCCTGAGGAGGTTACGCTGCTAAATCACTTCATAAAATGCAGTTTAACAGACTTAATTAGACGTCATTAATTACCTTTGACCCCCGCTTAATCGTTTACTTTTAGCATTACTTTTTATCTGTTTCAAGCACCTGACAACCATGTTTTCTCTTCAAACAACTTACTGCTGTTGAAGCAGCAGTGTCATCATACCAACAAACTTTGTGTGAAAGTGCAGATTATAGGTAGCCTACCTTTATCAAAACCACGTCTACAGCTCTTTCTCCTTTGGCACAGAGACTGTACCTCCGTTTGTGGCGTTCATACATTTTCCTTTAGATATCTGGAGAAGATTTACTGAAGGGAAGGTTAAAATCCAGGAGAAACAGTGTAGAGGGGAATCTGTCTGCTAAGCCTCACATCTGGCCACAGAAGCAACCTTCTACCAGACTCCAGCTCCCTCCCTCCTTCTCGTCTTCCCTCCCTTTTCTTTCCCTCTGTCGCCTCTCAACTTCTCTCCTGACTGCCATACTCACGCCCTTGCTCTCTCTCTCTCTCTGCTTTTTCTCACTCTCTTTCAATGAGACCGTGAATGCCGCTTTATGATTCACAGAATCACAGGGAGGCATTTAAAGTACTACATTGTTACTTCAGTTAGTGTGATTGCAGTTCAAAACATTGTTAGATGCTGTTGAAACTCAGTGCCCCCTGCTGGATAACGATAAAGCAATGCCACTGAGTGATTAAATTTTTAGTAATGCAAATCAGACGGCACCTTCGTCAGATTCTGCTGACATAAACTGGATGTGGTCAGTTGCTATGTTGGAAAAAGTTGGGAGTGTTGTTACAATAATGCTGTAAGCAGAAGAAACAAATGTCTCACTTATCCATCTAGCATGAGCAGTGATTACTCACCAGTGTAAGTCATACGTATTTTACTTATACACAATACGTGTACACCTGGTTGATATGGTTATAATGACATGCAATATACATATAAATTGTACATGGTGATAAATGGTGTTCATGCAAACCTGCAGGTTTTCGTGTTATCGGTTTCACTTATAATTTAACTGAATTCACTCAATTATACAATGACATTTGTAAATTGTTAATATCATGAAATTGTTGCATGTTTTGTGTTTAGAAACTGTATAACCCAGCCCTTCTCTCTGTAAATTGCATACCGTATATTGGTCATGTGTTAATCTGTAAGAAATACATATCTACATACACACCATCCAGAAAGTATTTATACACCTGTGTCTGTGTTTCTGTGTGTGTGTGTGTGTGTGTGTGTGTGTGTGTGTGCGCGTGTGTGCGCGTGTGTGCGCGTGTGCGCGCGTGTGCGTGTAAACTGACGTGTTCCACACATGTGCAGATGGTGAAACTTATGTGGACCCTCACTGCTACACAGATGTGAGTGTGTGTGATGAAAGAACATTTGAATGGCTTTCCATGCTATTCTAGAAACTGAAAAACAACTGAAAGGGGACACAGATATGTGCTCCCACACCACTTCAGCAGCTGGACCACAGCTTACAAAATTCTCTATCAACAGAACCGCTACTTTACTGGAATCTATCAGATCTGTTGTATCAGCATGTCTTTATGCCTCAGTATAAAAAACATTAACTGCAATTAATTATGTCAGAATATATACTTAAAATTTTTAATGATCTAACAAATAGGATCAATTATAAAAATAATAAGCACCCTGCAGATTGTACCTCTTTATACCTGACATGAGAATTTAAATTTTACTTCAAGTTCTGGCCTTTATTGGTCAACAGCACAAAGGCATGAATCCCAGCAGCCACAAACAAATCAAACTCGCCCCTAATCTAAACAATGACCTTCACGGAGCACCAGGTGTATCACAGTTCAGGGAACTGCTGCAATCACTCAGTCGAACCAAATGAACCGCAGAGAAAATATGAACTTTGAATATAAACTGCTGCTCTCAGTCTCTGTATTACTCTGCTATAGTTTATAGTTGACAGATAAAATAAAAAAAGTGGAGCCCATTATCTCTCCAAACAACCTCCCAGCATGCATTACTATATCTTTCCACATTATGAGGAGAAGAATCAGCCTGTAATCACACATTTACACAGTCGTACATGCAGAGATTCACAATAAAATCGAGATAAAAATAGAGTCTGTGCTGTACTGCGGTAATTAACATGTGTGCATCAGACACACCGCTAAGAGATGCCACCACAAATGACCAGCAAGGGCGTCATGATTCTTCCACATTCTCACTGTATCTATCTTGATTGGGAAGCAGTGCAAATGATGAGGGCAAAAGTATGAAAGATGAGATCTTTTTCTAGATTAAAAGTACTTAAAAGTAAAGGTGTCTCCATAAATACAGTGCATATAGTTCATCAGCTGAACCTGGCAAGTCTTGAGACACATAGATAAATGACATATATTCAGAAACAGTTATTTTTCATGTGCTGCATTTTCTGGTTCACAACTGTGAAATTATATTGTTGCTGTGTATGTAAATATAGTCTAAAAATGTTATTCCACTGTGACAAGTTATAGAGACCTCTGAAGAGCACCGTGAACATTATGGGTCAAAGTGCTTTTACAATATTATATTAAATATAAAATGCAGAAGATGTAATATATGGGGAATCATTTAGGACTAAATTATCTTCTGTTTAAATAGCATCTATCTTGTCAAAACATTGACACATGCTTTGTGGTTTTAATTACTTCATTAACCTTACATCTCATTCCATGCAGCTAGGTGTTGTTACTGATGTTTAGATTCTGTTAACAGTCAGTTTTATTCTGTGTTATCTGCAATTTTAGAATCCACTGTTTATACTGTTTATATATGTTTTATTTAATTTGACTAAAAATTTCACAGATGGCTGAAGATTGAGATCTTTCCATGTCGGTGTTTAATGAATTATCTTTTACAAATAAATGCTAAAATACCAAAGATGCATTCTCAAGATCAGTGTCCACAATGTGAACAGGCCATTCTTCACCTCAGCTTCTACCACAGCTTGTCCAACGGCATGCCTCCAAATTGCCTGCTCATCATAGAAATTACAGGAGATTTCAAGGATCAGGAGGATCAAATGGCAGGTAATTAAATTTTCTCTCTCTGCAAGAGGACAAGCTCCAGTTATGCCATTGATGCTACATCCCCCTCTACTGGCAACCCCACTGTCCTGCAAACTGTGTGTATGTCAAACATCTGGCATTTAGAACAAGCCATCAGCCCAGACCGCAACCCAGGAATAAGCAGAGCAACTCCAGTCTATGGCTGCTGAGGAATCTGTCAGTCAGCAACATTTCAGAGTAACGTCTTGTCTGCTTTATTCTGCTCAGTGGCTGAGCTGCGTGTAAATTAACTGCATAGCACGACTCCCGAGAGATGGATTTGATAGTAAAGCAAAAGTAGAGGTCATACTTAAGAACATGACTGGACAAACCAGAAGTACAAAAAACCCCAGAAAACACTGCAAGGCTCAGATAGATAGTTATACTTTAAGTGGAGAAAAACATTCCAGACAGTTTTCACTCAGCAAATCTCTAATTGGCACATCAAGCTGCTTGTAAGCAAATTCTGCCATCTACTCTCCCCCCATATTCTTCCATACTGGAAATATTTTACTATTCCTGGCTATATCTGCCAAATAATAAATTAAAGAGTTTAACATTTGAGATTCTTTTATGGTGTCACTATTTCCACGAAGTTAAACTTCATTTTGTAATAATGACCTATTTAAACTCTAGATACAGTTAACATAAGAAAGTATCTGACACAGGACTGCCTAAAAGAGAACAGACACATCAAACACCAGTCTGCTAAAGGTACCAACTAGTTATCATTTTTAAAATCCTTATCTGTACTTTACAACTATTACATATTACCGTTCATGTTTTTAAAGATTTACTGGTGATATAGGGATTGGTAGAGTGGGTAATGCCTGTTCAAAGGTTTACGATGCTCTAGAAAAATGGTTGTATTTCTGCTGTAAGAGAATTCTGCATAGTTTTAATTTGATTAGAGATGGAACTAATAACATTAATGTTCACTCATGCAGCGATTAGTAATGTTACACCTGTAAAGAAAGTCTGCTCCACTACTATACTGTAGTTTAGCTGCATGTTTGTTCACATCACTGTCATATCAAAGGTTACTAAGGGTGTTTCAAAGCCTTGGTAAACACTGAATCATCTTATACTTGTGTTTGTTAATCAAACCTATGAAAAAGCAGATCTTGATAGATGACGATAGACACCTACCGTGGAGGAGTCAGTTTCCTCTGTTGGGCCATTTTCTTCCTCCCATGCACCAATTAAAGTGTCTTCAGACTTGATGACTTCCACCTCTGGAGAAATGCGAATAACACAATGCAATCAGTCCAATGAAAAATCCTCCAAATATAGGAATCAATAACAAGTGTTTAGAGTAAAAAGAACTGAGACTTGACTATCCCCATTGCAGATACACTGAGGAGCATCTGTGTACAATAATGATGTAGAAGCTTGTATCTATAGCTATTTACCATTTAAACTTTCCTGGTAGGCAAATAACCATTGGAATGTAAAATGAATTCACCATTCATTGATTAAAATACAAAAACCAAAGCAGTCATGCAACATCATAATTATCTGAGACAATTTGAAGGAATATATCTTATATATCTGTATGTTTATGATCTGACGGCCTTACTGTGTTACCTGATGCTAAGCGATTGTCAGCTGTAAATACATCCCCTCATTCATAATGACACCCCACTCCCTGTATGACGCACAGCACCAGCCTTGCCCTTGACCAGACTTTATTGGACTTGGTTCCAGCACAATTATTTCCAATGAGTGTAAATTGCCAACAGAGGAGTGCTGAAAGTTCACTGAGAGAGGACTGTCTTCCTGCTCCATACTCACGTCAGCTGCCTTGTGTATGTTTGTTTTGGAGAACCCACCCTTCGAGCTGTGCGTCTAAGAATCGGTCACATGCACTGGTAATGTGACTGTGTCTGCTGACATACAGTATACTGTAGCCAGAGAGTGCACATGTGTATGGAACAGAGACTAACACAGATCATATAAATATAAAAGGAAGTGTTGTCAAACTACGTGGCCTGAGGTACCAAAGACATAAAACGTTTTTTAACGAGTTTTACATAATAGTTACATAGTTACATAACATGTAGCAATGTATGCCAGTGTCACAGCATGGACTGGTCACATTTTAACAAAAGTGGAAGTTTAAATAAATCAAAAAGGAACAGAATCCTAAAAAAAACGACTAAAAGCTAAATTCTCATTAGAAAGACATTAGCACAAGAAAGGAAAAAGAAAACATGTCTTGTCAGCAGCAATATATCACAAGATGTTACACAAAAGCCAAAAACCATTGTGAGCACAATTATGGTGAGCTACACTGTAATTAACTTTGCAGAGCCATTGCCATTAATCACTAGAGGAGGTCTCAATCTGAGCTGGCATATTTCTTTGGAACAGGACTCTGACAAACCTATTGCCCTGTGACATATGTGAGTGTGTGGCACTGGAATAAACCAGAACTCACCTTGGTTCTCGCTGCATCCTAAGGCTCCATCCACTATGTCAAGAATCTTTGGATTGTTAATCATCTCATTCTCAACAACAGGTTCACTGGATACTTCATTGTTCAGAGAGGGTGGTTCTACTTCTGCACTATCTGGAATTGGACTGAAATGTTCTGATGAACATTCATTGATCTGGTCCTCTGTGTGCCTTAATCCCTCAGGTGACCTTTTATGTGTTGTCATCTCTGAACTAGCCTCTTGCTCTTGTTGTAGTACAATTAGCCCATCCCCACTCTCCTCTGATGATGCCACCACGGTGGCCTTTGTTAACTGATGATCTCCCCCAACTGGGTCAGTCACTTCGTTCTCATCTACAACAGATGGACGAGGTTCAAATGAAACACTACAGGTGACCTCTGATGCAGAATGCTCAATCTCTGCATTCAGGTCAGTACCATTGTTATCTCCACTTTCACTTTCATCGACCTCCACTGTTGGAGGATCCACACTCTCTGAAAATGCTGGACATAATGACAAATCGTCTTTAGAGAGTTCTGGGGTGAGTTTTCCCTCAGGATTCAAAGTCTCCCTTGTCTGGAGGTTCAGCAACAGCTGTGATTCAGGCTCGGTGCGGTTGCAATCCATCAGTGCACTGATACTACCCAGCTCCAAGGGGAGCTCTGCATCCACCTTTATTGAATGTTCACTACATTCATCAGGTTTCACATCATTTATTTCTTCCATTTTGAATCCTTCTGACGGCCCTTTAGCTACCTTAACTTGAAGCTGATCCTCCACAGTGACACTGTCCTGAGTCAGGCTGAATATTTCCGTCATGGAGCTTCCAAATGATCTGAAACTGGCGTCGTCATCACTGGAGAGGCTGTGGGCCATGGCTGAATCTAGATCAGCATGTGTAATACCAGAACTGGGAATAATTTCAGATGATGACTCAGAGATGACTTGATCTGTCTGTATATCCTTCATGGAGTTACCAGAAGTCTGACAACCAGCTGTATTGTCAGCGTTGTCAATATTGTATCCACAGCATTCAGCTATGTCTTTACCATCCAACTCGTTACCACTCACTTTTTCAGTGCAATTCCCGGAGTGACAGCCAGTTTCTGGAGCAAAGCTCTTCTGCTGCTCTGTAGTGTAATCCCTCCCAGCTGTTTCCTGGTTTTGTTCTAGGCTGTTTATGTCTGGTGGAGGTTCCCCCTTATGGAGGCCTTCTATCAAGAGATGCTGAACAGCAGATTGAGGCTCTTCGATTACATCACCGGAGTCTATCAGCAATGGGTTAGCAAGGCCCCCTGGGTTTAACCCTTCACTCTCTGCCTTTTCCTCATCTAAAGAAATTCCATCACAGAGCTCCTGAACAAGTTTCATCTCTTCATTCCCGATACCCTCCCTTTCCTGGGAGCAGTCCTTCATTTCAGAATCAGAGGTGTCTGAAACCTCTGACGACGGGTTCTGGCCCATAACTAAAGATTTTGTCTCTCCACTGGGTGATATTACATCTGGTGACTCTGAGTTGTTTTCCTCCTGCCTGGCTGTGCTCTCCTCTGCTTCGTGCTCAGATCTGTTCTCTCCCTTAGTGGCCTCCTCGCCTTCCCGGATAACAGTCTCTTCTCTATCAGTTTCCTCTGCCTGTTTACCACAGTCTGCCGGTGGTAAGATTCCCACAGTGAGGCTCGTCCTTTCAGTTTCCCTCTGTGCTCCTTCACTGCTGTCACACAAACTCAAACTCTGTGTGGAAACAACAGGCAGTTCCCTTCCCTCCTCCTCTTTTTGGCAGTAATCTCTCTCAGTGTTTGAACTGAGACACACCCGGTCCTCTTGGGGATCCAGGCCATGCTCCTGGAGGTGTACTTCTAATGTTGGAGTACTCACAGACAAACTGCAATCTTTCTCTGAATTCCGAGTTTCATCATGTCCACAATCACCACTTCTGCAGCTTTCCAGTGGGCAGTTTCCTAACCAGCTCCCTTCAAAGTCCAGGCATTTTGATTCTGTAGCAGGCTGCTGTAGTCGCTTGAGACAGGTAATCTCTCTTTCTACATCATCACAACATTCAGTAGCTGTGTGCAGAGAATCAAACTGTAGCTCCAGTACAGAAACTCCCTGTGGAATATAGAAAAGGAGGAGGGTAGACGTTAGCTTCTCTCTCAGAGAAATCAACAGTGTTGCTCTCTACTTCTTATCAATCTCCAACTCTGTGATTGCATAAGGTGTTCCACTGGTTATACAAACTAAGCTTGAAGGTTAAAAAAAATAGGGCAGTGAAAAGACAAACAATCCAACAATGTTCAGCAGCAGTGGACCTCCTGGATGAAACCAACATGACTAGAGATAGCGTGCTAAAAGGGCAGGATGGTGTGACTCACCTTGGCATGGAGATGGCATATAAAGTGCAGCAGCTGCTCCACAGTCCTCTGAAGGGTTGGAGGTTCACAGCCAGGGTGAATTCTCAGTGTCAGAGTGTGTGTGTTCAGACTAGGGAGATGGCAAACTACCCGGGCATCTGTAGAGACCAGCTGGACACTCTCAGTCTCTTTGTCCGTTTCTATGTCCATGTCTGTCCTGTTGTCATAAAAACACTTAGATCATCCCACAGGATCTGTGATGTGATTGGCTAACACAACACATAATGCTTTCAAGAGAAGATTTTTAAAAGGTAGAAAAGGCCAAAAGCCAAATGGTATATTATATTAGTCTATTGTAGCATTTACATAGGTTATCAAATAACCTACAGAGATACTCTCAAGTAATAAAGTTGCTATTAAAATGTTAAAAAGTTCCAAATGTTGTGACAACTCAAACAAATTTATATTTACCTTCCCAGAAGTAAAACATAACCTGCAATGCCCTGCCTAAAGAGCACTCCTAGTTGATAAGATTTCCAAGAAAACCTTGCTTATGTCTGCTACATTTGCAAGTGTTGATTGTAAAACTTTGTGCAACTATGTTTTTGTTAATAAAGATAGTGCTGTAAAAGGCAGACACCTCCCAGTCAGGCAGATCTGCTTGCGTAATTCTGGGCGGGTTGCTTTAGCTGCAAGTCCCGGCAGCTGAGGTCATCAGCAAGGCTGCAAGTGACTTAAAGCCACTTCAGTGCACGTCTGGCAATGAGCAAGCCCACTAAGCGGTGGCTGTGTGCTTCCTCATTTTGAATCAAGTGAAAACTATTCTGCAACAGGTAAGTAGAGTGCTTAAATGACATAAAAGGGGACCATTTTGTCTCTCAGTCAATTTACCAGCAGTTTAATGTTTCTTGATAAAAAAATATGAAAAATTTGATCTAACCAGGTACTCAAAAAAAACACATTATTAGGGATGATACCTGACAACTGCAAAAAAACAACACCACATACATATCTGTGCCATTAAATTCCTCAGAGATAACACTGCAGTGTGTAAGGATTAAAGAGACACTTAGTGAGATGTTGTGGAGAGGTAGTAGTTCTACAGGTCAGTAGAAATAGAAGTCATAACCAATGCTTTCAAGTTGTGGAATAGTTTCCTATCCCTCAGGATTTCCTTGGAAGAATACTGGCTGCCCACCACTTTTCAATTTGCCCTCAACTATCCAACAGCAGCTAAAAAATGCTAATCTAGGCTTCGTGGTAATATTCTTTGAATACTTCCATTGTTCAGTGAACACAATAGACAAACAACATTGTCCTGAAGCGCCTGGAAGAACCAACTAGCTGCCCTCTGATATGTTGATATATGAGTGTTTGTACAGAGAAGAGGGCAATGTTCACTAAAACTCAGAGATAATATCACTGTCAAACACAGTTTGGTCAGGTTTATCTTGGAGACATTCAGAGATATGGTAGGTGTTGTGGAGAAAGAATCTTTTCACCTGAAGCTAAGAACAACAGAATCATATCAATGTCCTAATGCCATGCCTGTTTTTCAGAGATAATATTTTATACAGTATTTTAATTTTTTCATAAATTAATTTGAAAGTTTTTTAAATAACACGACACTGAAGAGAAGGGCAATGCAAAATATTACAATTATACTGTGGGCATCTTGGAACATCCTTCCACTGTGACAACATCAGATTGGTGCTTACTTTGTGAGGAACTCATGGAGGCGTTCATGTCCTCGTAAAGCTGCAATGTCTGATGGGGTGTGGCCTTGACTGTTGGACAGTCGCAGGGCTTCTCTGGCTCCAGACTGCTGCAGCAAGAAGCGCGTAACTCGAAGGAGACCTCGACGAGCTGAGAAATGCAGCAAAGTCTCCTGAGGATTCATGTCTGTGGAATAGAGTACAAGAAATACAGAAATAAATACTGAAAGAAAAACCAAACTAGAAAGAAAGAAACAGAGAAAGAAGAGTGCAGCGGTCCAGGAAGCCAATTTATGGTGCAGTACCCAACAAACCATCACTTGCGGAAGATTGGCAACACCAATGTGTCACCTAATGAAACCAGGTCCAAAGTGATCCAGTAAACAACAGATCTTTACACATTTACAGAATTATAAAACCACAGCTTGAGTTGTATGTCTAAATTCAACAGTGGACCAATTAACATATTTATATGTTACTATTGTCTGTTTTGGATTAAAATCAAGAAGCAAATTGACAACATTATTAAAACTGCCATTGTTATGCATGGTATTACAGAATATGTAAGGTTTTTGTGTTTCCATAATATAGTACTTCAACAACAATAACAATAATGATGCATGTGATGAAATTAAACTAGGCAATTTCATTTTATCAGAGTCGTGCCACACACATTTTTTTAACTAAAGTCCATTACTAGCCCCAGACATCAGTCAAACGCCTAATACCATCATCAAACACTGAAAGCTCGCCTTTACACATAACCAAAGACAGTAATGGACACACGGACACACACACGGACACACACACGGACACACACACGGACACACACACGGACACACACACGGACACACACA
>JAUYWH010000018.1:22257988-22270306 GCA_034779795.1 Ctenopoma multispine | reverse complement strand
CACACACACGGACACACACACGGACACACACACGGACACACACACGGACACACACACGGACACACACACACACACACCTCTCTTTCTCCCAAAAGTTGCCAATAAAGTTGCCTTTAGATGGAATAAATGGTCAGTTATTCTAGGAAGCTTCTCATCTCAAGTTGAACTTATTATTACTAATTAAATTTCTAATCTATTAAGTTCAGTGGCAAAAAATATTCAAACATTTCAAGGTCTGCTGGAGTTGCCCAATCTCCTGTGTTGATATTAGTGTCTTTTACTGTCCAAACACTAGAAAATTTATTGTCAATTTAAAAGGCAATCCTGAGATAAGAGGTAAGCTTGTTTAAAAAGGCTAGGAAGTGAATTCTAGAGTTCAATAAATATTAATTTCACAACAGAAGGTGGAACACACACATTATTGAGTTAGAAATATACAGTTAACATGATAGGGAGTTCAAAACAGTGTGTTGTTTGAAAAATCCCTACATCCGTAGTGAGTGCCCTGTGCTATTGCCTATCAAACCAGCTGGTCTGTGGTTATTTATAACATCAGAAACAACAGGAACGAGAAAGATTAAAGAGCTACAGTGCTGTAGAGTGTCTCTGGACTGTTGTTTATTACAAAGATTGTGCTTTACTCTCTTTCATTTGTGTGTGAGCAGAGGAAATTACAATCTGAAACAATGTCTAAAAACTGCAACAAAACACATTTCAAATCTCATTCGTTTATCAGCACAATAATCACCAGGAAACATTTACAAAGCTGGTTGGGTCTTCTGATGAGTGGTTTGACTGCATTTACTGTTGGCTAATCTGAACCAGCCTGCCCTGATGAACCTCGGGCTAAGTGGTCAAATTTAATGCTCCACTTAGCCGAGCAGCGCCAGACTGGAATGTGAGGTATCAAACAGTAGTAAGAAATGTTCATGTCCAGTCCAATTAATTTAACAACTAATTGTTGTTTAATTATAACAAATCAACATACTTTTTTTTTATTAAATCATAAAAATGAGTAATGATTTGGATTATAAAATTTGACTTTTTGCTATTTGTTGTTGTCCAAACAACAATAAAGATCTTTTAGTTTGAAGCAAGCTGTTCAATTGAAGCTGAAATAAATGAGAGGAGAGCAGGAAATCTACAATTTTGAGAAGAGGAAATATTTGGAATCGCTTAGTGTGGCTCTAGGGTCGGCAATTTTTTATCACTACTTTGGTCCACATTGAAATATAAAACTGTTGAGGGAAATGAGGTTTGCTAAATAAATTCACACATCCACACCCACCACACTGGTACTGATTCGCAAACCTCAGGCTACAGCTAAACTGACATAGTATTGCTAACCTTTGCAAACTGGTGAATTAGTTAGATGCAGTTCACCATTTTGGCCATGTTTCTCCAGGTGAAGTGAATGACTGGTGATCAACTGATATGGGTTTTCAATGGCCAATGGCAATCTTTAGAGAGCAGGGAGGCCAGTGGCCGATATTTTAATCACTGTACAGTCCAAGAATGCCTCACAAGCACTGCTGTGAGAAAAGCTAACGTCTTTACAACAAGTAGAGACGAAATATCTTCTATGCAGGAGATTTTATATCAATATGTGGGAGCCATTATTAAAAAGATAGGACTGATTATTCAGCTGACTGATCAATGGGTTGACCACTATCGGAGAGGACGATACTTGGCTGGCTACAGTGAGATCTGTGACTGCTGTGTGTTCACAGCGTGAAGGTTGACTGAGATAAACCACCATCACCTCCACCTATAGTCTGCTGCAATCCATCATCTGACAGATCTGATAAATGGAGAACAGAGTTGCACTCCTCTTCCCTCCCCACAGTTCACTGCAGCTGAGTGTCTTGTATTGAAGTGGTGACATATTGTGAAGCAGAGCCTATTAGAGCACACATCACTCACCACAGCTGGAAACTGCCTTCCACATCAACAGCATGACAACCGACTTCAGTGCAAAGGAGCATATGTATGTGTGTCTCTAGAAAGCTGTAGTAACAAGTGGATGTTATCAAATCAGGCAGGAGGTCATAACTAAGAACTTGATTTGATGGGTTTTCTTTTCAGACTCTGAACCAATAATGAATAACACATTTAAAATAATTGTATGGCCTTTTCCCTCTCCACTACAGAATTTTCTTGGATAATTTGTTGTCAGTTATGTGAAAAATCTTGCTGGTTCTGCCGGTTTAGTCTAATATCCAAGTTAAACCATAAGCTATTATCTTAACAACAGCCCGAGGCAGAGGCAGTTCTCTAAGTACTCCCAAAAGTCTTGTTTATGCTGCTTCACAGACAGCAATTATCTTGCAGAGTTTATCATCTCCATCGGCTCATTTGGCTTCCCTTAACAGGTTAAAGTCATTGTGGTCTATGGCTGGAGAAAATTGGCACTAACTAAAATATACTCAAATACACTAAATACTAAATAAAAATGTTTACTTGTTAGAGCTGACATAGCTGCTTGTCACAGGCCAAACCGCTGTCTGTTCAGGCTGCAGTAAAAAGAAACTTTCTGATCTGACACCATCACACTTAAATAATTTAGATCATCACACATCACATATTACACATAGATAACCTGAGTAAATATAAAATACAGTTTTTAAATGAGGATTTCATTTATTAAGGGAAAAAAGACAACCGCTGCCTGGCTCTATGTAATTGCACTACCTTGCTTAATCATGAATTAACTCTGATTAACAACGTTTTGTGAAAGCTGAGATCACTTTCATTTGCCACACATCTACCTGCTGAATCAAGAAATCACTGAAATAGAAGCTGTCTGACAAAGTAACTGACATGCATTGGTCTGGAAAAAGTGAGGCAACTTAGTTATGTAATCTTCATTATCAACACTGTCAACTGGAACCAGAAACTTGATGGAGACAACACAAGCAATGTTATATTATAAACTACAACCTGTGGTCTCTTTGACTTGGAGTTACACTTCTGGCGAAACACACAGCTACATACACACATAAATCACCGTCAAGTAAGACGTCGTTTTGACCTGCAGCATCTTGGCACAACTATGTACATAATCTATTAATGAACAAAATGACTAGTCATTCCTAATTGTAGAAAATATTCATAGCTGAAGCCATCAGTTGCACAGATACTGTAGATGTGTTCAATCACATTAGGCACATTTGTTTTTCTTTACAACTATTTTTTGTTAGTATGTTTCTGCATCAGTGCAGGGACATAATGACTCTTGGACATTTTACTGTGTGAAAAAATTACATGTTGCAGAGAGCCCACTGCCCTCCAGTCTCACCAAAGCTGTTGGTTAGTTTGTTTCCCAGTAAGCTCCATCCTGGAGGCAGTACGAGGTGATGGAGGGCCAGCGCCAGGCTCTCATCCAGACGTTC
The DNA here is from genome assembly GCA_034779795.1 of Ctenopoma multispine. Taxonomy (NCBI): domain Eukaryota; kingdom Metazoa; phylum Chordata; class Actinopteri; order Anabantiformes; family Anabantidae; genus Ctenopoma; species Ctenopoma multispine. Next base: position 22,266,914 of record JAUYWH010000018.1, on the reverse strand, counting down.
ACACTCCTGCAGGGGAATCTGACACTCATCCAGCAGCAGTGCCCCATCGAGGCCATGAGGCCGGCCCGCTGTGCTCACCTGAGTGATGGGTGATTACAAAGATGAGTCACACACACACGCACACACACACACACAAGTTATTCTTAGTCCAGTAGAAGCACTCAGTGTAAGAAGCTAAGCATAAGAGCATTAAATAAATGCCTAAATGTAAGACGTAAATGTGAATGTAGGAAGACACATCTGCGTGCATTTATCAGCAGTAAGCTCAAATTGGGGCTGTGCTGTGTTGACAAAAATGTTCCACTATAAGCTTTAAGTTTGAGTGCTCAAGACAGTTATTTTATCTCGTCTTCCTTCGTGAAAAAGCATATTATTACGTTTCTATTGGATGAAAAACTGTACTGAAGAGAACTCATTAATTGAATACCAAAGACTGTGAGACATCAGGCCTTGACAAAAAGAAGAAGAAATAACATGGCAATCTTTTGTTTTATTGTCACTCTGCCTACATTGCTACATCACTTGTAACCATTGGAAACAACTTTCTCCTGTTCAGTGACAAGCATTTGTTATTTCTACAGATATTTTACTGATATTGAAAAATGAATCACGTCTTTTGCTCACCAGGAACTGGGCCATGTCAAAAGCCAGATCTTGGACAAAGCTAAATCGCTGCTCTGACAATGGAGTCACATGACCCTGACGAGGCTTCAGGTCATCAGGGGACTCGAGGACACCTTGGCTAACAGAGCACAAGGTAACCGACACCACCTCGCAGCATTCATGAGCTACAAGAAAATACAAGGAGGAAGGAGACAGAGAGGCAATAAGGAAAAAGAGAAATGAATGAGGAAGTGTGTGTTTTAAACATGAGCAATTTATTAGCTGGTTGTTCATAGTTATCATTCATGAGACCTGGAGGGCAAAAACCAGGTCAAAACTGAAACTGCAACAAATATCTAGATGACATATCAGCAGAAGAAAAACAAAGAGATGACAACAAACTGCAAGTTCTGGGGACGGATCCCACAACATCACCTGTCACAATGTTCCAGTCACCACACAGAGTAAAGGCCCTGCCAGAGTTCCATTTTAGTGCTGTCTACATACAGTATATGTAGTGTATATATGAGTCCCTCTTGTTACGCTGCCACCAGAAGGAAAGCCTAAATGTATTTTTAATGTGGTTGGGTCAATAATGCATTTGGGAGGTTTAACTGTCATTGTCTGTGCTCACGTGCACTGTCCAGAGCCACTACACCAACTGCACATATGCCAAAAAGTACAGTAGTAGCTCATTGCAGATATCAAAAATTGTGTAACATTTATTTCAGTGTCATTGACAGCTACGAGGTGACAGCAGTGCAAAATGGCTCTTTTTTGATCTACAAATCATTTTCACAGCAATCATTTGCCACAGTAGAAATGTAATGGGTGTAAATAATAAAAGAAATTATTAATGGCATGATGAATTCCATTAAGCAGCTTGCTTAGAGTCCTGGTATTGTGAATATTGTCTCACTGTCACACTCTAATGGCTGACTGGGACACTTAAATAAAACAAAGTCGCTCTTAATGTTATTAGTATCAATGTCCCTTTTTTGCCCAATTTAAAGTACTACTATTTGGTTTATTAATTTAATGTAATTGCACCATTAAAAAAACTATATTGTATAAGTGGTATATATATCAAATGTTAAAAGTCAACCAAGACAATACATTTTGTAAAATGAGCAACTAAATAACATCATTAGAATGGCAAAATATTCGAGATGATGCACAGTGTTTTTCATCCAGAAGCAAGAAAATATTTTAATATGGCAAAGGCAATTGAATTTGATAGCATTCCATAATCATCCGAGACAATATTCCCACCTTAACAGAATCTGTTAATTTACCATAACACATCTTCTTTAATGTTGTATCTCTCCATAAAGATTGGATAGCACATTAAATACTAAGGTTTTAAAAGCTTGCTCAATGGCACCTCAATCCAAGTTAAAGTAGAGATTTGTGTATCTGATGCTATTTTCTCAAGTCCACCTGGGGATCCTATCCCACAACCTTCCCTTTGGTCACAGGACCAGTCCTTTGGAGCTCTGAGCACTGTGAGTCCTGATGGAGGAAGCAGTGAAGCAGAGCTAATCTGTTAGTAGAGTAACAACCCCCCTGCCTCCCCAGACGGCTGTAATTCAGTCGAGCTCTTAACAAGATAACACAGTTTATCATGGTCTGCCTTCTTTTTTCCTGTCTAGAAGGCATGGACGCTTGAGGAAAGTTAGTTAAACAACATCTTTTATGTGTGTCCTTTCGTAATTTGCCAAGGATTTTCCCCATGTTTATTATAGGGTCACAAAAATTCTGTATTTTTTACCAGCTATTTCATACCCTAAATCTCTGTGTTGCCTGTTGCTGTTCATTCACCCCAAAGGAAGAACTGTATCTCTGAGTAATAGCCCTGCTTAAATACTTTCAATTTTTGAAGTAGAATAAGTGGGATGTGCTCCAAGAGAAATGATGAATGAGCCAGACACCAGAAATTCTAGAGCAAGGTGCTTTCTCTCACCTCACAATATATTAAAACATTAGTTTAACAATGAGGATGGTGGCGGTGAATCATTAATCATTTATTATTTTGACTTTCTTCGTGGGCTGGAATAACTCCAGACTGCCCCTATGCTTTCTGTGCGAGTGAGGTTAGAAAAAACACTTTGCATTCTATTATTTTTATTTACCCAGTTTAGCCACACTAAAGTGTCTCCAACAAGCATAGCTATCAGTTACCAGACAAACATGAGGGCATAATTAAAAATAGATTTAACCTAAATGCTGTAGGTGGAGCTGCCTTCCCACAGGTCCATTAGAGGTGAGAGGGAAGCTGCAAGGCATTGTTGGTGGGGTGGCTTACCAGGACATAGCGCCTGCAAGGTGTCATGACTGCTCCTTAGGGTGCTGGTCAGGTGCCTTTGTGTGCTGCCAGCAAACAGCAGGAAGTAGTCCACGTCCTTCTCATCCGCGGCCAGCTCTTCATCAGCGAGCTGCACTGTGATAACACAACGCCCCTACAGAGATAGGCACACGAGAGAAGCAAGATGGACAAAAAGGAAAAAAAAAAAAAAACATATGTAGAGAGATAGCAAAACACATTTGCATGATTTAACAGTTTGTGAAACTGGAGGAAATGACTTGTAGTAAATCTGATTTGTGTGCTGTTGTGTACTATTGTGTATGTAAATGAAGCAAGCAGGGTAATAAACATCTTTAAAAACTGTTTATCTAACTAACTAACTAATTAAGTAATATATGATATTAGTACATATTAGGCTAGAAAATATTACAGTCTTCTACAAGTTATGTCACACTGTACAGAGACCTGCATAAAGGCTGTGAGGCAAACGCTAGAGATAGTGTTCTACCTACTATTGAAATGTAGAAGATGTTGTGATAGAACAGGCTAATAAAAATAATAAAACCTAAAAAATAAAATCTGTTCATAGCTGATATAACACATGTGGACCAAGAAATTAGTTTAGCTCATACCAAAGACAAAATCTTAAGAATGTGAAAATTGTCTTAAACTGCTTTGTGTAAAAAAAGCATATTACTTTTAAATCAGACAGGTATACACATACCATGTACCCACACTAAAATGCAACTTGGATAATCCAGTAAAGAAGACGATAGCTCTAAAAAACCCTGCAAATGAACTGTGAATGCATTTGGATGTGACTCATAAAGCCACATAAGGAGTTGGTCAGAAAGGTACAGTATGTATCCAATTATGAAGCAGCGTGAAAAATAAGATTTACATCCTTCACATCACTGATCATAGTCAAGACAGAATACAGTGTAGCATGGCAAACCGTAAACGTCTCCAACAATTTAGGTTTTGAAGTCTGCAAAACACAATCTTCACTAGTAATTCATATGTTCAGCTACAGATCAAATCAAACATGATGAGAGGTCTTTGACTACTAATACGGCATTTAAGTTATAATTTTGTTGTCCAGCTTGAACTACAATATTTCAGATCAACTGAATATGAGAATACCAGGTCTTAACTGTGTCACAAAAAACGCTGCGTGGAGGGTGCCAGTCTTGAAAGAACTACACTTGGTTACAGCAATTACATTAAATTAATATGGAAATGTAGCATTTATACTAATGGCAACGATAGCTCAATTGGTAGTGAAGTCATCTACAAAGTGTCTGTGGACAAGGCACCTTAACAGGGCAGTCTGTCCACATGGAGTTCCCCAAGGGGATTAATTAAGTATTTATAAAAAATATATTAAGCATGTGACATCATTAAACAAACAGGGAGACAGCAGAAAGTGATGAAACACAGAGGAGTAGCTGGACTTTCTGCAGACTCAATGAGAAAGACCAAAGTGGAGAAAGAAAACATTTGTGGGTTGAAATAATTGTTGACTAGTAAACAGTATTTATTGAGTGATAACCAATTAATTCTCCACTGCCATATGTTCCAGTTTATTGGTGCAAACACCAATGACCTTCATTGTGCACTGGTCTGTGGACAGTAGCCTGAGAGCTGTAGTAAGGGCACATTTTTAAAAAATGTTCAACTGTGCATGTCTACTTGAGCCAAAACCATTTGCTTCAGTAGCTCGCTGGCTAGCAACTACTACATCTACTACAGTTGGGCCCAGAAGTATCTGAACAGAGAGTTATTATGATATTGCCTTTATACACCCCCACAATGGATTTCACAATAAATGTGATAAAAGTTTAGACTTTCAGCTTAATTTTAAGAGGTTTCACAAGAATATGGAGCCCTCAAATTTCTCTATAGATGCTTTGCCAGGCCTTCACTGCAACCACCTTCATCTGCTGCTTTTGTGTGGGTCTTCAGTTCCATCAGTTTTGTCTTCAGTAACTGAAAACATTTCTCTATTGGATTGAGATCAGGTGACTCACCTAGCCATTGAAGAATATTCCATTCCAATCATTAAGAAACACTAATGTGCCTGTTCCATTAGAAGTCATACATGATCACAACTTAACACACTGATAACATCAATAATAACATAACATTAACACACAATGTCACCATCATGTTGTAGTAGGCTTTGAATCATGAGCTGTTCCTTTCTTTTGTCATACTTTTCCCTTTCCATTATTCTGGTAAAAGTTGATCAGGGTGTCCTCAGTCCAAAGAATCTGGCTCCAGAACATGGGAGGCTTTTTAAATGTTTTCTGGCAAAGATTCAGGCTTTCCTGTTCCTGAATGTTACCAGTGGTTTGCATCTTGTTGTAAAACCTCTGTATTTACATTTGTAAAGACGCCTCTTTGTTGTAGATTTTGACAATGATATGCCTACTTTCTCCAGAGTATTCTTGACTTTTGCTGATGTTGCAAGGAGGATTTTCTTCATTGAGGCTTTTCAGTGTTGGTGAGCTCACCAGTGCTTTCTTTCTTTTTAAGAATGTACCTAACTGTTGAGCTGACCACACCTACATTTTTGCCATCTCTCTTATATTATATTATATTTAGCTTTTTCAGCCTAATGACGGCCTCCCTCACTCGCATCGATATCTCCTTGGACTTTATATTGGTAGCTCCAGTCAAACAGCTGCCAAATGCCAGTTCAATACCTGATATTAACTCCAGACCTTTTATCAGCTTTATTTGTCTTTAAGTAATGAGAAAAGGGGCCACACCTGGTCAATTAACTTCTTGTCAGTCAACAGTCCAAATAATATTGAGCCCCTGAAATGGCTGCTATTCCTAAATGGATAAATATTTTTAAAATTTTTGAGAGTCCACTCTTTGATCACATTTTTAATTTAAAATCCATTGTGGTGTTGTATAAGGGAATATCTTGAAAATTCACAGTCCAGATACTTATACTGATAAAGCCAAAATCAGACAATTGGGAGATTTCTCTACTGCCATAGGGAAATAAAGAATCAGGAATTCAAATATATGTGTGGAAATTTCCTTTCTCAATTGTGTATTTGTTTTTTGCTGTGACCTAGAAGTTGACTAGATGTCTTTTTGACACCTTGTCCACTTGTCTGAGGACAGGTTTCCTGTAGGATTACACCCAAAAAAACCCTGGCTATTCTGAATTGGAGGACCTATTGCAGCAGAAATACTGCCACTAGATATTCCATTCATTCTGTCATCTGACTCCACTGAAACAGGCAATGTAAACAGTGCATGAATGTTTCTCCTTAATATATCAATGGACTTACAGACGTGGACAAAGTTGTTGGTACCCTTCGGTCAATGAAAGAAAAACTCACAATGGTCACAGAAATAAATTTAATCTGACAAAAGTAATAATAAAAATTATATGAATGTTAACCAATGAAAGTCAAAAACTAACTTAATATTTTGTTGCAAAATGCAGGCAATCACTGCAATCAAGCGATTCCTGTAGCTGTCAATGAGACTTCTGCACCTTCTGTGACCATTGTGAGTTTTTCTTTCATTTACCGAAGGGTACCAACATTTTTGTCCACGTCTGTATGTAGCACGCACAATAATACTCATAATGATGATGATGAAACAGCTTGTTCCCGGATTCTGATGTTTTTTTAATTTTATTAGCCTAATAACTTTTATAGTTGTCATTTCAGCAGGTAAAATTAAATGTCCCTTGCTATGAGAAGCCTATCTCTGTCTGAAGTCAAGTACACAAAGAGATTCATGCAAAAACATTTTAGTCTTCTTGTTCAAAATATCTCTCTTTTTTCTGAGGGTTGTTTATACGGTTATTTTTAAGTAAGATTTGCCACACTGACTAAGCTGCACATTTGGTAAATCACTCCATATAGGTTGTTCACATGAACATCATACAACAATAAAAAGTTGTATAAAGATTTCATAATGCAGAGCTTTAAGCCCTGTGTAATTTTGGAATCAACATGCTATTTAAAAGTTATGTCTACATAATTTCCCCCTTTAATGTATATTGTGCTTACTAGATAACATCATGTGCCATGCCAGTTTGCTAATATTCCAATGTGAAAATACAAATGCACAGTTCATTGTGCAGTTTGCTTTTTTTCCAAAATGACAATTGGATGTCTTGTGGCTAAGCATTGTGTGGCATGATGTGGTGTCATCTGAGGACAGACTGAGGCGGAGTACAAGGAGAAGAAAATAGGGATATTGTTCAAAATTAGCTGTTTTCCACTGAGGGAGTGCAGCTTGTTGACACTAAGGATGGATAATGGGACATTGCATCCCACTTAATTTGACAAGCATTGCAATCTTTTAACCATTACAACATGAACAGCCAGTGAAGGCTGAAGTGGAGGAGAGCTAAACAGAGTCAAAGGTGCTTCCTCCTCTTATAAAGTAGTAGCCTCGGGGCCTTGTTACAAACAGGGGAATAAGCAGGTTGACAACAGCAAAACTAACCAGCAACAGTAGGTTCGACAAGTCCCAGTTTGGCAAGCCTCTTCTGCTGCTGAGCAATGTAAGGGGGAAAAATGTGTTCATAGACAACTACATAGCCCAGAGGCCAAAAACCGAGAAACAGCCAGCAGTAACCTTCTAAGAGCCAGAACTGAATACATTGACTTGAAGCATGAAGGACACAGGCTTTGCTATGCACTTAGAGTCTCAGCTCTAACAAGCAGAGCAGAGGCCCTGGAATAAATGAGTTATAGATGTGTTAAGGCCAGCAGGCATGGCATTCTCTTCATTAAAAACTCATCTCTTATCCTGGGCCCAGATTGGAAATTCGGGTTTTGTGCCACTGAGCAGACTTGCACCTTAGTGGATTTGTGTGATGTGAAAATGAAAATGTATTAGTGTGAAATAAGTTCCACGTCCTCACTACCAACAAAAGAGAAGCTAAAGACGAAATGGTTTTCTCTCTTGAAGGCAGGTGGCAAATTACCAGTCAACAATAACCTGCTGCATTTTGACAAAATAGCTGCTGAAATGATTCTGAGGGCAACACAACAACATCATACTTTGTGTGAATTAATATAATACCATCATATCATTCTAAGCAACATGTAAGACAACTAACAAGATGCTTCCTTCATACACTGCAAAAAGTAGTAGAATATAAACAGAATTAGATCATTCTCTTTTTGGAGGCAAATGTGGTAGCAGGGGGTGGAGGTGGAAAAACAGATGTGAAACAACTGCGGGAGCCGCCAGCTGTGCACAGTGACCTTTGCAAAACATGCCAATGAGCACACAGACAAACTCAAAGAACTGACAATAAATCTAATAGTAGTAATAACTAGGAAGCAAAACACAAAAATTCTAAGTGACTCTTTTGCGTGCAGCTTTATTCAGGAAAACAACCCAGCAGTTTTAAAACTGTTTTACGTGCACAAATGGATGTCTTTCAGCCATACCGTATGACAGTGCTCTCTGCTGGTAATAAGTACTTAACAAAGTGACCTGCTGGGGTATTGACCTGCTAATCATGGAGCTTCAACAGGGAACAGGCAGCTTTTAAGCAACATCAAAAGAACAGCTGGAGGCTATGAACCCAACCCCCTCTTCTTAAATATGCATGTGTGAGTGTAGCCCTTTCTACCCATCCCACAACCATACCAGGTTGACATATCCAGGTAAGGCAGTGTTTATTTTATATTTGCACTTGTAAGATGAATACTGTTGTTCACCTCAAAATTATCATGAGCAAAGAGTAAACAGCTACCACCATGAAAGCCTTCCAGAGTTTTTAAACCATGTCTGTGATTATTACAGTACCATTGTATTGCGTTTTGGCCTCTAGTTGTCTTTTGATGTTGCTTAAACTCTTATGTCTGTCCCTCCAACTAGAATACTTGAATGGTGTTTTATGTTTCAACAGCACATTTAGCACTCACTCAGCATCACAACATTAAAAAAAACTAGAAAGTTCCTGGGGAAACTTTGAAGGTGCCTGCCACCTTGCGCCCGTGAACCTTAAACGCATCACGCCAA
>JAUYWH010000018.1:22226543-22257670 GCA_034779795.1 Ctenopoma multispine | reverse complement strand
ACAGAAGCAATAATATATGTCATATATTATTGCTTCTGTGAGAATAAGCATTATTTTCTGTATTACTGCTAACAGAAAGCTTTTGGACAGAATCACAGTTTGAAGTTTTCTACTATCTCTTTAGGTTTAAGACCAAGTTGTTGTGGCATTTCATGTTCCAGCTTTATTTTTGAAGTTGACATGTTCAGTGCACTTTTTATTTGAAAGAATAAATATAAAAGATGATTAAAAATACTTTTTTTGTGTTTTGTTTGATTCCTATTGAAGACACTTTGATAAGAATGACTATATTGTTAATATAGGCGGCTACAGAGAATCTTTCCTTTTTTCTTTTTACATTTTTGGTTGGTGGTGAGCCTTGTGATTTTTTAAATTTAAAAAATGTACCTTGGCTCAAAAAAGGTTGAAACACACTCCTTTATACAGCATTCAGTTTAAACCCCTTTCCCACTGCATTAAAAGGCACCATGACTTTGGCGAGGTACAGCTAAAGACAGTATTTTTTTGTTTGTTCGTCTGTCATTTCGGAGTTGAAATAATCCCATATTATCAAAGTGCTGATTTTGTTTGGTATTAATTTGCCTAATGATCACTCTGACAACATCATCCTACTCCACTGATCTCTCCTGTTTGTTTTTTAATATTGAGTGATGACGCAGTTGGCTAGGGCAATACTGACTGGGTAGAATGAAGGTGCGCTAACTCAGTTGTTAGCCAAGTTTGTAAGACTGCCACACAAAGAGAGCCGTCATGCTTTCACCCAGGGACAGGCTTGCTGCATATCACAATTGTGATTAGATTTCAATTAATCTTTCAGCCCTACCTGGAAGCGTAATATTGCAGCTTTCAATGTAGCTGCAATACTTCAGAATACATATTGCTCCCATTACTCTGGAAGACAATTTAAGGAAATCTTGGCAGTTTGTTGGGAGGTTGGAAAAGTAAACTCAGTGCCTGATCGCTGGCATGAAAAGTGAGTAATTAAACTGCAACTTTCAACTCTGCAGACATGTATGAATTTGAATGGTGCCTGTTGGGTGGCAGCCGGCTACATCAGCTTTCTAAGTTTTGTTATGTTTTTGTTCACTTTCTTCAATCAACTTACGCTGTATGTTTTTAGTGAGGTGTAACTAATAAGATAATTTAATAAGATCTTTCTGACCCTGTGTTAATTTTTGTAAGGATGTTTGGAAACTGTGTCTGCAAGCACAAGTTACCATAGAAACAGCATTGTTTATACATTGCAACACCCAAGATGCTATGAGCTACCAAACCTGCAAAACACAGGAGAGAACTGAAATCCACCATGAGCTGAGAAGGTGAAGGTGCAAACCTGGAGAAAAGAGCTGACAGTCTCTACCCAATAAAATGGATCATTCATTAGGACTGATCATGCACCAGAATGGGGCATGATCAGTCATCAGTCATGCCCATACTCATGTCCTATGTTAAACGCTGAACCCCTACCTGCTCATGTTATTAAAAAACCTCTCTGGAAAACATTGTCTGCTAAATGCCAGGAATGTAAAAAGCATGTTTACTTTACTTTATTTGGCCACAAAAAAACTGCAAGAAGACTATAACCTTGACATTTAGACTTGCAAACTGGCTTCATCATCTTCAGTCTCTCTACATGGCTGTCCTTTAAATGCTGATTATAAGAAAAAGGGTAACACGACATTGCTTGAGTCTATGATGAATTCCTGGAAAGAAGTGGTTTGCAGGGGAAATCCGTCATCTTGAGCCTTTATACAAAAGCGAAGCTAAAAAGGATCATCAGATTAACCTCTTGCTAGGGTCACCACTTTATGATGACCTATGATGATAACCAGGGATACGTGTAAAGCTTTACCTGTGGCAAAAAGCCTGGGGTAGTGACAAAGAATAATATAGGATATTTAACCTCAGTAGGGTGGTTGGCACATTCTCCATGACATGATATAGCAAGTGTATCACCTAGGTGCCTCCATTTAAAGGCATTGGCAGCACAAAATACATAGAGGACAAATCGAATTAGACCATGATTTCTGTTGTTGTACCGCATTCCTTTAGGAAACTAGAGATATACACATAAAACGCCGTTTCTAATCTGGCGACTGGCTCTTCTTCGATGTGCTGTAAACGAAACACTATGATTTCTGCAGTGCACTTTTTGTGTCACATCGTGCCTCCTGCACACTCTTTCATATTTGAGAACGCAACCCACTCACAATCTCCTTTTGTGTGCTACATGTGTGACAGAGCAACAATGTCCGGACCTTATTCGCCAGACACTGTCCAGAGTTCATATGTTAAAACAGCTCATGTTGCCCAGATATTCCAGACCCTTTTTATAAGTGTAAAAAAAAAACTTTCTTCAGTCATTATGAATCAGCTGAACAGTCTGACCCCAGGTTTATTTCAAACTGTTCTCTGTTTATTTTATGGCCAAAAGGAGTTGTAGAAATTTGGTTGGAGCTTGAGAAATTCATCCACCACATCCAACAGGTTCCTCTTATTGCTCACCTATTGGTCTGGACAAATGGCACATGTACAGGTAACTCAATTTGTCCATTGTCCTTAAATTTGTCCTTGAATTCAGTAAGAGGGCTTATAAGTCAACCAGTACATGTTTTTTAACTTTGAGGATCATTTTGGGGTTGTTTTACCAAATTATCCATTGTCCATTTCACTGTGATGAGGACAAAAAAACCTATCAATAGGTGGACCAAACTAAAATGATCTAAGAAATGTGATTGACCAACAGAAAACCAGGTGGTTCTTGGCATGGCAGTCACAAGGACAGTAAGGAGAGCACAAAACCTTTTTTTTGTATTTGCACATTTACCTGCCAGCAAACATTAAATAGCCTGTTGCTTTACGTGCAGTCTGATGTTGTGTTCTCCACTTTCTGCACACCCACAAGGTTGATTTCTGTTATTCCAGTTAATGAGTCAACATCAATTCAGGTGGAGCTGTTCCAGGAACTTCTTAGGTCATCAAAGTATATAGGCTACTAATAACAATAATGATAATGGTTTAAGTTGTCCCTCCCTAAAAGGTGGAACGTACACTCTACACCACACCCATGCACAGTTTGTGAAAACCTGCGTAGGTATACACCTTAATGTGCCTATAAAGGAACATTAAGAGAAAAATAGCTTCTATGCAAATATGAGTAGTGTTACTTACATACAGTGGAGCTTGTTGTGGATCGAGTTTCATGTCCCTGGAAACTGTAAAGAGATAAACAAAATAGACAACCAGATACTGAGATTCAAAGATCATATTTTAAGCAGTGTTAATACATTGTATTTCTGTAACTGTAAATAAAACATTTATATGATGTTGTATGATGAACCTCATAATGTTATGACAAGCATGTTAGCAAGCAGTTGCCTATTGGGCCCTAAACAACATTAAGTTCAATATGAAGACCAAAATAAAATGCTAAATATTTTACCCCATCCAGAAAAACCTGTTGCACTAATGCCACATTCACAGTATATTCCTATGAGCAGTCGAGTTGGAATAACATTCATATCAGGCTTTGTAATTCAGAGATGGAGATACCAGGGATTTGTGACTGACAATATGTCCTACTTGGTAAAAAAGAACCAAATCCACAGACCAAAAAAAGTTCATGACGTACTATTTGCAGTGAAAAACGAAGTTAGCATACAGTCAAGTCGAGCTGGTTCCATATACCATTATTATTGGAAAAGCACAGTTTTCGCAAATAATAATAATAAACAATACTCTTGGACTTCTAGGTCCTATTTTTAAGAATATGTTCATCTTTGCTTTGTTATTGCTAGTAAACCCTCTGATTAAATTTGGTTCTTAGGCCAAACTAAAATGTCAGTGCTGCTCTTTTCTCAGTATAATGATCCACTGTGGTGTTTTTCTGAATAAAGCTTTGCAAAATAATTGCAGATGGCACAAGATTAGACAAGAGGAAGCATTTTCCCACCAACTGTATGTATGTCAGCTCTAGCAGCATCAGAACAATGTTGACAACAAGGTGACAGTTAAGCTTGGCCCCGGCAATAATCCCAACTCTCTGTGGGAGGTTAATAGTCTATGAGTACAGAAGAGACACAAGCTGAATCACACTTTGGGAACACACAATCTCATCACAGAACCAAAACTGCCACTTCTCTATCTCTGCTTGTTTATACAAAGATGCTGCAGTAATGATGACAAACCTTTTGTGACCTCTAAGGCTTCTGACTCCACTCAACAACCCCTTACAAAGTTAGAAGAGTAAGGGAAGAAAAGCACCCAAACACCTTACTTTGCTTTCTTCTACAAGGGCTTATGCCGGGAAGATCAGTTAGCAGGATTTAGCAGCTCATGTTCACGTTGGACTCCCCACTTCTAGTCAAGAACGTAGACCTCAAAGCGGTTTCCTGGGCACAAGGTCAGAGGGAGTGGGTGTGTAATTACATCCAAAGAAACATACTACAGCTACAGACTTGAGGACAAATGGATGGAAAACCTTTTCTAACTTTCTTGAGAAGAGATATTGGTCTGCTTGCATTCATCAATGAGCCAGGGGACTTGTCGGTTTTGAGAGCTTGTATTCTTCTCAGTTATGTGGTGAGACAATTTTCTTTTGTTTGCTGTTCCCTGGCAGTAAAACAAGTCCTTGCTGCTGGCCGCAGTGGTCAGCAGTGCATTAATCACATGAACACCACAGCGGGGGAGGCGGCGACAAAAGGCCAGGACCTAATGAGTTCAGCAGAGAACACCAAAAGAGTCAATGTTAGACTCGACAGAGCGCTAAAGCGCAGCAAGGCCAATTCACTTTCTGCAGACCAATCCCAACATTTTTCCACTTTTCTGCTAAATAAATAGGCTCAAGCTAGAATTAGGCGGATCAAGTAAGGGGATAATCAGTAGCTATAATAATACTCTGGAGTCTAATCCCCTTGCCTTAAGTGCACTGGGCCAGGGACCAGCTTCCTCAACACATGCAGGACTTTGACTGAGAAGGTTTTCACATAATGTCCCCGACAGGTTCTCTCATATTTTGATATTCTTGGACATTTGTCATCAGCTGGTATTGTCTCTATAACCATCATATTAGCAAGCATGAGTTAGGGTCTTATCCAAGGATGCTTCAACAACCCAGATGGTCATAATTATTGCTGGTTGTTGTGGGTATTTGGCATGTCACTTATGTGACATCATTCCAAAATAAGAAAATATTTGATAGAAAGAAGGGCTGTTGCTACACTCAGGAATAGAGTTGATAACATTTATTCTTCTGAGGAATGTTTCTGTACTCGTTATCAGCTCCACATTGCTTTACTTATTTACTCTACATATTCACAACTGGTAGTTATGGTTACCAAATGTTGTGTGATGCTAAGGACATACACACCTGCATATCAACCATTAAATCCTTTCTCTTCATGAGATAACCCGTGTTTACTTTTTATGTATTTTTTTAGACATGCACTGTAACCCTGAACTCTGTGACAATGCAAATGTCTTAACTCAAACAGTAATAGTCATTTGAGTCTGTGTAACGTCCATGAGCAAGTGTCCATTTTGACCATTTTTGCTATCGTTGACTGGTACTGCATCACAAGTACTGTAATTTCTGCAACATTCTTTTTATGTCCAGTAGACACCACTCCTCACTTAAGTGACTGTCCATTTCATATGAGAAAAAAGTTTAAATGATCTTTTTAGGACAATTACATGTTTTGTTTTCAGATCCCTGCACCTTTTACAAAACAGTTATATTGTAACAGAAATATTGACTTGGCCCTGTGGTTATACAGTAAAATATTAAACAAGAGATTCAGGGCTTAATTGCAGTTATCCTCCCAGTAATCCTTCAGCACAGTTTGCAACTGCAGGTGCCATGTTAAAACACCTAGACAATCATTTTCTATTGCATACTCCACAATGAATTACAGTCAGTGTGCAGATCAAGATAGACAAGCAAGACACTTCAGCAAGAAACACACCAGATTTAACTATTAACCTACAAGCCTCCTACTCTTACAAGAGGGGAATTCTGCTGCCCAACCCCGTCCCTACTTTTAAATGGTCACTTCTGTTTCTGAGTTTTTGAGTAACACATAAAAGGAAGCTGATTCAGATTTACTGGATCATTACAGGGTGAAATTGCTCAACTGGTTGGTCTGGACTCACAGGGGGCCTGTAACATCCAACATACTTAGTGTGACCCTCAAGCTAAGCCACTTAGCCAGTGTAAATAAGCCAACATATCCACAGTTCTGAATAAGCTAACATATAGTTTAAAGGTTCTAAAGTTTTACTTTGGTCTCCAGAAAACATCAGCATCTTTAACGCGTTACATGTTTCTTTACCAGTCATTAGTTTACTTTTTGTGCTTTAATATTTGTGCTATGAGCTTGTTTGTCAGAACCGTCTGTCTAAAGTTTTCTTTGAAGAGTTAATGAGAGAGGTGGGATTCAACAAAACAATACATCAAACAAGATAAAACTATTAGTTAAAAGAGAGTACAAACTGTGTGGAGCTGCTGAGTTGTGTGTTCATTCGCTGTGTGTTTCTGCCAACAAGAGACTCTTTCACAAGACAAGTCACTTGATTCTATTTTAATTTCAAAAGGCATCTCTCAATGCAAGTTCGATATGTGTTCTCCAGACTCTCTTTAATCTACTTTCTGCATTTGACCCCATGATCCTCCAATACAGTGGGTGTGTTCATCTTGTCTAGAAAGTAGACAAGGGGAATTCTAAAATGGCCATATGTGTAGGTAATTTATAACTACAGCCACTAATACAAGAAACTACAAAAATAAAGATACTTAATACACTTACTTCTGTATCATTAAAAGCCTACATTAGTTTCACAGAGGTAAACATATTCCAGATATTTTTGTGCTATGCAAAATATCCAATATAAATATCAAATATAATATCCATTATCATGATAAAACTAAAGAAAAAATAAACGTTCTACCTATATCTTCCTATATGGAAAAACACCCCTACAGTTCACGTATTTTTTTACATTTAACATGCAGCTACAGTTTAATAAAACTTAACAGAAGCCTATATTAAATTTCAAATTGTTTGTTGAGAAAGAAATTAGTCTGGGTGAACATGATATTTTGAGGCAAACCCACTGGTATCAGAGAAAAACTCAAAATCTACATTATGTCATACATCGGGACATTGAAATGTTTGCAATCACTTTTCCCACTAACAAGATGAGTATATAACAACCTGCAGGTTGTCCCTGTACAGTAATTCAGGAAAAGGCCTATCCAAATCAGCTTTCTTCTACGGTAACAGAAGAACCATGAGAATTGACATTCCCTAAGCTCACCCTATGACCACCCGACACCTACTTGTAGAGATTACACAACCCATAAACGCTACCTAAACCAGTAGGTGCAGCCAGCCTTCAGCCGAGCTCCGAGTCTCCATTATGGTTGCCTTTGAACTGTTAGTAGAACTGAATTGTCTTTTTCTGCTGCAGAAAGGCCACAAAGAAGCAGGACATGGGCCTCGTTCAAGTGCACAGGCGCTACAAATGGAGCAATAAATCAAGAGACAAAAGCCCCTCAATGTTGGGGTAGAAGTGGTAAGCCGCCGAGTCAGGGATGTGAATGGGCCTGTTATAGCTTTCACTTGTCCCCTGGCTATCAAAATAAGCCATAATAACCATGTGACTGCAGCGTGAATTGGAGGTTGAACAGGATTAGCTTCACATTTCATTAATCAGACTGTTACCTACACCCTGCCCAATAATCAGCTGAGGATTCCCCAACAAGGCCACATGCAGGACAGACTCACTATTTATTAATACAATACATTACAATACAATGGGCTTTTTTGGCAGAGTACATTTCCATATACAAGGGATCTGACTCCAGTTTCTGGTAGCTAACATAAAATACTTTTATTGCAGCTCTATTTTATATGTGCTGCATATCTGTACTTTGTCTGTGACACTAAACTGCCATCACACATGATGTGGTAGCCTGATCGTTCCTCCACTGATGATACTGCATACAAAGATAAATGTCACAGTCAAGTAAATCCCAGTTGAAGTTAACAAATGCCATCCGAGTCAGTTTCCACTTTTGTGAGACTGTGCAGACTTGCGCACGGCACAGCTGTGGTAACTTTATTAATAATTTAAATGTTCTGTATCTAGAGTAGACTTATTAACTTAATCTGCTGAATAATTATGCTCAGGGTTATTCCAGCAACATCAAACATGTCACTTTATTTTAATTCCCAGCAAAACTATAAATATAATTTCAAGTTGATTATTAGAGACTTAACATAACCTCTGATGTCAGCACCACTCCCCCGGGTACTTCCTGCATCTTTAAACTATTAAAGCAAACTTGCATGTTAGGTTCAGGTCAAAGATCTAGCAGTTGCTAGGAAACTGAAAACCTGATCATTTCAAAACCAAAATACTTCAGGAAATAAAACTATTATGATTCCATGTATGATCCAACCTAACTCCACCCCACAGCCATGATCTACATGCCCATTCACAGCACAGCACTGACCTTTAAATCAGTTTTAGTTTGGTGATCTACCTACTAATACTTTCAACAAACTAACATTTTCACTAACAATACTGGAACATAAACTTCAGAACAGTTATATTCAACAACATGTTTCAGTGCATTTGCTGCACTTAACTAAAAGTCTGTTTTTTCTTATCTTACAAATCTTACAACTACTTTGTCCTTCACAGGACAGTGAACATTTTCAACTAACCCAGTTATCACACCTGTCCTGCAAATCAGAGTAAGCAGCCTGGGCCTAAGAGGAAACACACACCAGTGAAAACCTTCAATTTATGTATAAGGAAATAAAAAAACTATATATTTTTATCTCAACAACTGCTACTGAGCAATGCATAAAGTGGGTGTATGAGCCACCTCTTAGTTTTCAATCTGCTGAAAAAGGCCACAGAAATCAAAATGTTTCCATAGGAATAGGACACTTTTATGTGCTTAAATGTACACTCAGGCAACATATCACCACTTAATTACATTTATGTTCAAAAGATATAAATCCTAATTTTTCAGATAAACACTTTATATTAAAAACCTAGTGTTGGTGTAATAATGTCAGTATTGACATCAACTTAATTTTGTTCAACCTAAATGTCTGCACAGGGCAATTTGTGAAATCTGCTAAGTTAGAGAGGGATAGAAACTCTAAAGATTTTTATTTGTCCTGTTTTGAGGAAAGGTTTTTCAGGTTCTGTGTGTAAATACAGTCAAGTCTATATTGTTGGTCTAAACTGTGATAGAGCAAAGGTGAAGCTATTACTATCCACCACGATTCAAACCACACAGCTCATCTGTGAAGCACCGTGGAGGTTGGGTCATGGCTTGGTCTTGTATGGCTGCTACTGCAAGAATCTATAACATGTTGCTAAATCGACAAAGGACTTCAGAGAAAACTTCAAATGCACAAAACAGTGTTGTTTGTTGGTTTGACCTAATTTCACTAAATATAAGCATAAATCAGACAACAATAAGCTGACCTGGATACCTTATTCTTCTTTGTTTGGTATGCTTTCATTCATTACTATTAGATACACACATATCTTGGGGTAAAAGTTTATCTTGACGTCGCCACCATTCTACTAGTTTTTCAGCTGGAAGTTGAAGAACTATCAAAAAACAATGGCTGTTTTAGAAGTTTCAGTGCCCACCTGTGGCACTGTTGCTTTAGATTTATTGCCTGATGGTGCAGTAAGTAGCTTTGGATAAAAACATCCACCAAATGGCAGATAAGAGTGCCAGGGAGAGCTTTCAGGCTGGTTTAATGCCTGGTGACAGTTCACTAACCTTTATCCTCATGCTTAATGTCCTTTTATTCTGTTATTATCTATCAGTGTTTTTCATAGCTTACATTTTTTTGTAAGAATTGGAAATGCTGGAGCCTGGGCAGGTAGTTGAATCAGTTTTTCCATTTTATTACTGGTGTGAAAGTATAAGTACAGACAGAATGGAACTAGACATTTTAGGCTGAACAGCTATATGTAGTTCAAATAAACCAACTATGATCAACTTCTGTCTTATACTGCCAGATTTCTAAAACTACTGATGGCCATATCAATCAAACTGAATTTACTGGTGCATTTTTATCAGCAGTTTCCTAAATGAATGCATAATATTGGCAATCACAATTTTCAGAAGCTTAGATTTAGGCACTGTGTGGCTCATTAGGGTTTGATGTTTAACTCAGATATTTATTTAACCTCTTGTGCTTTCTCCCCCTGGTTAACCTCTCGTCATTGAACAGCCATTATAACATAACCTGCACTGACTATGCTGACCCATGACACAAAACTCCAGAGAGACTAAAGTGCTTCTGCTTTGTGTTAAACCCTTGTCTGATTTTTTAACGGTCCACTATCAGCTTGGCTCTTCTGGGGCATGGCTAAATTAGTCAGAGCTACATCACATTCTCAACAACGCCAGCACGGTAACCTGGACACACAACATTGACTACTATTTAGATAGTCACGGCTGTTTGATTTAATCAGACCTACTATTGTCTCTATGGAGAGATATGAGGCCTTCGTGGTGACGTGACCTCTGCCATACAAAAGCCACCTCTGTGCAGAGGCTGCACACAAATGCTGGCTGACGACACAAGCCCCATGGATGAAAGGTCTCTTCAGTGTTTGGTGACAGTTATTACCCTCTCCACTGAAACCAAATACCTGTGGGCCCAGATAGCATTATCTTATTGTGAGGCACACTGGGGGCTGGCCTGTAATCACCGCTAGAACCTTGATCAGTGCTCTTCCCCAAGTTTGATGCCATCCCCCATCCCAGTACCTCGTCCTCCGTTTCTACCATTATCAGGTAAGGAGATAATCAGTAGACATTTTTTAATGTTCTATATTTAGAAAAGTCGACTTGTTCTCTTTGTTGCTAAGAGTTAGCTGAGAAGACTAATAATTTTATTCTAATACCACCAAGGGTCAGAACAAATGCTCTGGACATCTGCATGTCCCAAAAATTTACACCGTCTGCTTCTCTCAAAATTGGTCATCACTGTATTTTGCTCAACTTTTTGTAACTAACATATTCGACTTATTAAACGGTGTATAAGACAACAGAGACATCAGAGTTTTAGAAAAGGAAAGTGTCTCTTAAGTTCCATCAGTGAACTAATGGGTTTAGTCTGAAGAATCCTGAGCAACTCTAACCTCAGTCTCCCTGCAGACCTGATCAGATTAATATCATCCTCACTGCGATAAATGCTTGTGTGCGTTGTTAGGTTAGGTTACATCATTTCAATTAACAAACCAACCTTCATTGAAATTAACTACTCCAAAGCTTTGACAGAGACCACATACTGGCTTTGTGGTTAGGAGACGCATTAAACAGCAAGAAAGCCCCGATGAATCACAGCTCAGGCTCCTTCTGTGTGAATCTGAAGCATGCAAGTTTGGTCGATAAGACATCCCACAAATGTGCATATTTGTTTGTGCATGTTTGCCCTGTGACACACTGGTGAGCTCTCCAGGGTCTTTCCAGTCAGTTACAGTACAACCAAATTACATATAACCGTTAACACACTGTTTCTTTAAAACACCACGGCCAAGCTTCTGAGATGAGCAAAACTAAAAACCACAGCAATGGTTTTGGGAACTGAATTGGCAATGATGTGCATGAGTTCCTCTCTTCCCACACTGATTCTATGTCCACAACTCAGCTTACAAAAAACATGATTTATCAAACAGGAAATCAATGAATAAATTGAAGAATTTCTGAGATTAATGCTAATAAATGTAAATTTGCTGAGGAAGTTCCACATCTAGAAGTAACTGCTGCTTGTTCATGAACATGAACTTGTTGAAGAACATGACTGTTCTCCTGTATTATACGACACGACTACCAACTATTTACTGTATATCCTTAAAGTTTGTCAGGAGGAGGTTGGGGTGGATGGGTGACAACAATACACAGGAATTTCCCAGAGTTCAAGTCCAGTGTAACACAATTGTCTTTTGCTGTTACTGTAACATGACCGTTTCCGAACGTCATGATTGGCACATGACAAACATCATGTGAATTTAAGGAAGCAGTAATTCTTAAGTCAAGCATTCATTTTTAACTTGCTTTAAGGGGAAAGCAAGTATTGCCACCAGATGCCATTTTGGTGCCCTACATGACAGCAGCCACCATTTTGGCACCTGACACCAAAAGTGGTGCAATGTCGAAATAGGCCTGCCTCGTAGGGACGTGCTTACAACAGCAACCTACTGCATATGGACATCTGCTGCTGGCACTAGAGTTATTCTGGCTTGGGCTTGAGATTATTTACCACAATCACAAGCTGGTAAAAGTGTTTTACACACACTGATGGTGTTGTATCACAATTCTGGGAGGACAGATCCATAACGCAGTATTTTTACCTTTTTGCTCTCCAACACACAATATTTATTTATCTAAAGTGTCCTCTTGCAAAAATGACTTGTGGTCTTTCATAGTGTATCATACGGAGCATGATTATAGAATGATAATAGTGAAAGGTTTATTCATTCAAGCTATTTCAGAGAAATTCGAATCTTTTTAAATAATCTAACCAGTAGTTTTATGTACAGTATGCAAAGAGCCCAATTAAAACTTAATATAACAGTAGACTCTTTGGTCACACATGTTGTTACTGCAACCATTAAGTGTTATCACTTAGGCAGACGTTGCTAGGAACTGTAGGTGGATCATAGTCAGACTTTGCCCCTGAGGGATATTATCAAAGCAAAAACAAGAAGAAAACCTGCAAATTCAATGCGTAATGTCATATATTATAACGCCTCTCTTTACCATCTACATCTTAAGTTTAAGGTTGATTCTTACATCTCTGTCATCTCAAAGAGTAACTTTGAAAGCACTAGAGTCAACTAACAAACCACACATGAAGGAATCAATGGCAACCTTACCCCACAGCCTATTTGATGATGGTGGCTGCAAGCAGACTGCTTCAGGTGCACGTTAAATTCATTTTAAGTCCATCAGAGGTAGCAGGTGTGTTTATACTAGGTAGGGATCCTTAGTAGCAGGCATGCAAGCTCTCACCACACTGATTACACTGAGCTAAATTTGGCTTTGTGCTAACACAGACAGTAGGCTGATCAAACCCCTGATGTCACAAGTGAGAGGTGGAGCCTACAGGCCATGGGTCAGGTGTCTACTGCAAATATCCTGCCTCTGCTCTCTGAGCATGTTCTTCTTAGTTTTATAGTTTGGAGGATGGGAATATTCACAACACTACTGTCTGTTTATCAGTTAGACCAAATAATCAATATAAATGAGAGTGTTCTGATCTATGTGAGGGTTTGAGGTCAATAAAACAATGATCAACAGGTGCTTAATATCAACCGTTTAATTACAGGCCAGTTTTGGTATGTCGGTAATGGTTTTCATACAGTATACTCACACTTTTGTATGATGCCAGACAGAGAAAGAGCATATATATTCTGCCACCACTCCCCAGCAATAAAAAAACCTTCAGATCATTTACTTATGTAAAAGTACCAAGACCAGGCTTGAATTGAAATTGTATTCAGGTACAGAATTATTTGCAATAACTGAAAAACTACCGACAGTATTTATTCTGTTATTTTTCTGTCACCTTGGAGTCTAGGGCGATTGTAATGATCATGTTTTATCAACTAAACTGATGTTAAAAATCTATTCTTTGAGAAAAATGCAAATGAAACACTTTTGGTGTAAACATGATGTAGGAGTTACACGTGATTAAGAACTGTAGCATCAACTTCTTATCTACTTTCCAGTCATCTCTGCACTATATCAGATAACGTCACACTCAGAAAAGTGTTACAGAAATTATTTAAAAAGTGTGAAGTACAGAAATGTTTTTTTAACCTTTGTTGAAAAAAATAAACAAACCTATTCCTTGCATCACTGCTCAGCAGCACAAAACAGCATTGGCCATATTCTACCTATATTGTGTCTCGCATTAGAACATATTCTCCCTGTCATTTGGGAGGCATCAGGTTTCCGTGGCTTTTCAATCTTCTGCATCTTGACATTCTTTCCAGCTTCCTTAACATTTCACCCTTTTTTTACCATTTAACATTTATCATTACTAGTATAATAAAGGTATTAAAAAAAAACTCTCAAAACCACATTCAAGCCACAGTGGAAAGATGTAAACAACTTTAGGCCAAGCAGCAGGTTGGTTAATTTGCCTGTTTTGTGTGAGTACTGCCATATTTTCGCCATATTTGTCTTTGTACCACCACAGGCGCAGCAGCAATTAAAAGTAGTCTTCTTGATAATTTTCAGGGGAAAAGAAACAACACTCAAGGGGACAGGGTTTGAACAAGCTGCTGTTTTGGAACAGGGAGTGTGACTGCTGTTTGGCATGCTGAGAGGATTCCAGTGATTCTTGTCTTAACAAAAACTAAGTCAAGGCCTTATTGTGAATATCAGCAGTCGCCATCCCAGGCAGACAAAACCCATCTGTGAGACAGCAGTACATCATGAACTAGTACCTGTAAGATTTCCACAAATACTTCCATTCACTGGTAAATACGGTGTAATTGCAAGGCTGACACTGTGTGTATCCTCCATCACCATTAAATTAGGGGGTTTATGAAGATGAGAAATTGGCTGGGTTCAGCTTGGAGCCAGCAGAATCCTCATGGTAATTTACAGTACTCTAAATGGGAGGGCAACGCCTCTTTCATTTGTCTTTTGTACTGGAGCTAAATACACATTTCTGACTGGGACGGCCTCATAAGTGAACATAAAGTTTGCTGGGAGACACACAGAGAGCAGACTAATAAGCTTTTGTTTAGTGCAACACAGCGGAGTCATTTCCTGATAGACTTATTAAAAATGAAATTGTTGATGTATGTTTGCAACACAACTGCAGCTTGGTCGATTGTTAGACATTTTCCATCACTCTGTGGGATGAAATGGTTTCATATGTATTAAATTACCTATTGCTATTTTGACAGAGAGTTAGAAGAGCAGACTGATAAAACAGCCATTTAAGCTGAATATAATGCTATAGCCTACAACTAGTTAGCTTAGCATAAATAGCATAAAACAGAAAATGCCAAGATTAAATGATGATTTAGTGATAGTATAAATCAGTTGGACTTTTAAGATGATTCAGGAAGGAGTTAGAACAGGTGCATTTCCTTCTTCACTCTGTCACCTACTCATAACCAACATAATACAGGCATGGTGAATGGTTGGCTGACTCACATATACAGGCCAATCCCACAATGAAAAGCATCCGCATGAAAACACAGAAAGAAAAAAAACGATGACGAGTTTGCCAAAACAGACATCCCAGCCAGTCCTACTGAGTCAATATTGACTGTACAATGTCTCTGGATGGACAGCAAGAAACACAGATGCTTGTCACAGAATGAGTAAAAACCAGTGATTACCAGGATCACGCTACAATGTTAGAAGAGTGATCATAACTATCCCATGACTATAACCGCAATCCTTGCTGGCAGCAAATGAACACTTATAAGAGGCACGAGGCATTAAAAAAGGTTCTACTCTACATCCTCATATTCTTCAAGCTGTTCATTCGCATTTTGTAACTTTTCTAAAGTTACAGCTTAAAACCAGATCATGTGAGATGAAATTCTAGTGTTTGGTCCAAAGATTCAAAATTATTATTATTATTATTATTATGGATGATGCCTCTCTAATGTCTGACTGTCCTTGAGGAAACCTGCTTTTTAGTTCAGATCAGCAGCTGAGCCTGATCTTCACTGGAGCAGTTTATACACAGGCTATGATAGAGTGGGAAGTTCAAGTAACCTCCAAGTGAAGAAGATGAGATCTACGATGTGACATCTGAGCAAACCTATGGGTGTGTTAAAGCATGGGAAAGCAGAGGGCGACCATGTTTATGTGCCTGGTCCTTTGAACATACTTCAGTGGGTGAGGTCAAGCGAGTGTAAATGAATTAGCGGGCTGCTATTTCCCATTACATGATAGTAGAACCTCGCACAAGAATAAAATAAAAGCATAAAATAAAAAAAGAATGTGTAACTGAACTTTCTTGTGTGTGTGTGTGTGTGTGTAAAAATGCCTGTGCTGCCTAAAACTGACTTAATAATGATTTTATTGTTTAAAGTGAAAATTATATTTGAGATATCACCAATGTAACTATTCAGAAACAGTTCAATCTAAGGAGCATCTGTATGCATCATCATCTCTCTATCCACTATAGCTATACGTATTTTATATTTATATTATATCATATAGAAAATCATTTTTACTGATTAATTATGCAGATCAATTAACTCAATGCGGATTTTACCAATGCCACGTGAACTGCCCTATAAATTAGACATTTCGGTTCACAATATGTAATATTTAAAACATTAACTCACATTCATTTCAGTGTCTTCTTCCTGTCGACCTAATATTTTTGCTCAATATATTTGTATTTTTTTCTATATCTGCACGTCTTAATAACCGTTTCAACGTTTAGTGCTACAGTTTCAGTGGTGTTAGCATACTTACATCACTAGCATACACTTTTAATCTCATGTACTTTGGCTCTGCCTTTGTTCGGTATCATTTACAGTGCTTTGGGACGACTATCGCTGAGTTCACAGAAACAGGAGAAGCTCCCACACTGGCCGTGCGGGCTCTGAATGAGGATGTCATGGCTACCAAGCAACAAGTTAAAACCCAGGTCACCGCAGCCATTAACAAACTTCTCTCAACGCGAAACGCCGCAGCGAGTTACGAAGTCACGCCAGACTCCATTCAAATTAGTCCACAATTAACAACGAGGTACACTGTGGATAAGTCTCCTTACCTCAAGCTCAGTGGGAAGAATGAGCAGCCGAAGTGTAACGCATAATAATCCTCATTAGT
This sequence comes from Ctenopoma multispine, assembly GCA_034779795.1. Taxonomy (NCBI): domain Eukaryota; kingdom Metazoa; phylum Chordata; class Actinopteri; order Anabantiformes; family Anabantidae; genus Ctenopoma; species Ctenopoma multispine. The sequence continues at coordinate 22,240,803 of JAUYWH010000018.1, read as the reverse complement.
GGACGGACTCGCTGTGTTTGGTGTCCTTTAAAAAGGTTCGTACAGCAACGTGAGGCGGCTGAGCGGCGGCGTGCTTCTCCCAGCGAAGTCTCCCGGTTCACTTTCTTACAGTTGTTAGTGTTTCCCAGGACAACTCAGTGGGAGGAGTCCGCAGGAGACCCGGTGCTAACTCTGTTTGCGTTAGCAGCGGTTCAGTTTCACGCTACAGCAGCTACTTTCTCATGTAGGCCTCAATTAACTTTACGAAAGGTTGTGTGTTATTTGACCTAAGATTAGTTGTGACTTTTCTAGGAGAAAGGTGTCGTAGTGACCGGGTGGCGTTAGCTAAATTATGTTAACTTCCTGTTTCTTTTTTTTTTAAATAAAAGCAGTAACGTGTTGGTTGACCGCAGAGACCGTCTAATTAAGTCGACTTATTAAAGTTGTTATAATCGGTTTAAAAACCTTCCTCACCTCTTGGCGTATGACTTATTCTTTATCTCCTTCCTACTATGCACTGCGTGACATAACCATATTAAATTAGCCTCAATAAGTTGCTTCACAGAAAGATAAGAAACACTTTTCTAGATGTCTTTTTTACTTCTGAAAACTATACAACCTGAGGGTTTTTTGTAAGACCCTCCCCTATGGGTTGGAACTAGTTAAACATTGTTTAAACTTTGATTTTATTTTGAAGGCCAAACTCACAAAAATGCACCAGCTGCTGTACCATTGACTGAGCTCTTACATTTCAGTAGTAAATAAGGGGACAGCCAACGTGAAGAGGAATCTTTTTAACTTATTGCACCTTTTGTTGAATTTTAGTTGCAGTTTTGTCATAATCCTTGTTATTCAGATCATTGTAAAATAGCAACTATAAATCACCATTACACATTAACCTGACACTAAACTTAGTATTCAGAGCTGCAATTCTACTCTGTCTGTGTGAATATCATTTGTACTACCATAGTGACTGTGTGCAATAATAAAGGTCACTATAGACTGTGTTTTCTTTCTTTCTTCATGCTGGTAACATACCATGTACTGGTAGAGCTTTGTGACCAATTAGTCAAGAGATTATGAGACAGATACTTGTACTGTGGTGCTAACATGTATCAGGTGTTTTTTAATACTCTACAGACAGGATTCAATGCTTTGTATCTCCTTTGAAAAAAAAAATCACTTGTGGTATGAACTGCCCTCTGCTGGCTCAGGAGACCTTCTGCAATGATCTCTTGCTTGAAGAGATCTTTGCAGAAGATGTTTTTTGATGTTTTTACTTTTTATAAATCATACAGAACAATAGAACACTGGTAAAATAACTCTGGTCCTGCACTTGACTGAAGTGGTTTGCTTATTTTTTTAATGATTTCCTACAGGTGATGAGTACTGTTTAGCATTCAAATGCATCTGTTCCTCAGCAGCTCAGTGATGTGAAGTGCCTTCTACTTTGTGTCAACCCTTCAGAGTGTATATTAACTGGGTTTGTAGTACACACATTTATAAAGCCTCCAGCTCTAGAATAACCTTTCTTTTCATGAGGTTTCAATGCATAAGGGTGCATGAGAGAGCAAAGTGCAGAGCGGGACCGGCAAGGCGTATTCATTCCCTAGTTTAAGTTGACCGGATGAAGGTATGTGGTTTACGCTTATTATTTTACTTTGGAAATCAATAAAAGTCCTTCACAGTGTGCAAACAACACATCACATGTTCAAAATTGATAACATAGAAAATGAAAAGAAGTGTTTAAAATGATATTTTGAATGAATTGAGATTCATTGGTTATGTGGCTATGAAAAAGCATAACTCAGTAGTTTTCAGCTGAGACTCACCAGCATGTATAATCCAACACTGCCAGATGAAATCACTTAACAATGTCAGAAAGGTTCCTGAGATTGGAAAAATAAGAGTTTTGTATGATGCAGACATGGAGTCTCAATGACTGTACACATTTAATGTACTGTAAATTTGTAGTGTACTGTATATTTTGATCATTTATTTTGGGCAAACTGTGATCCTAAATTGAGGATTATTCAACATGAGAGCAGTCTAGTCCATCAAGTGAGATTCCGGTCAGTCTCTGGTGTCACGACTCGCTCCACTCTCAGCATAGTTTGTCTGTTGTTATGGATCATAACAATGACAAAGGCATTACAGATGAATCTCGCTTCTCTCTGCTTGCTTTTCCAAATAAATGCTTGTTGCCAGAAAGAGAAAAACTCAATAAATACCTCATGTTCTGCCATGGAGTGCTTCAGCTGCAGCAGGAAGAACACAGAGGCTCACAATAAGCCTTGTGGATAGAGGAGCATTAAATAAATCTTAGTAAAAATGAAATGTCTGCAGATTTGTGGAAAAGTCATTACTTTTTATTTTTTGTGTTTGTACAAAAATGAAAACGGTGATGATTATGAAACTGATTAAGCTTTGTTATGTCATTGGTTGGGTAAATTCCATATGTATGTAAGTATTTCATACTAAGCTATTACGTTTTTTTTCTCAGATTTAAGGTAGTGATTCGATGACAACTTTCTGCAGCAGCTAAAAGATACAGCACAACTGTAATACTGTTTTTAAACTTAGCTTTCTGCAAAACAGCCTGCGATCTGGCACATCATCAAACACATATACACAGTGTTGCAAACACACCAGGTGTACAGTTTCCATCACTGCATGTGAAACCGAACCACAGAAAGATTGTTTCGGATGCCCAGCAGGCATCCAGGCCTTCCTCCACATCACAAGCATCTGAGGTTGGAGCTTTGTCTCTTCTCCACCTGTAACTAACCGAGGGTTAGATAAATGGCAGGTGGTATTGAGAATTGTCCCCATTCACCGCCATGCTGAGCTGCACTTAGACACATTATTGCAGGCTGGAGGAGGAGTGGAGGGACGTGGGGGGAATGCTGAAGCTGGGCGGTCTGCAGGCTGCAAGAACATAAGCAAGACGGGGGAAACAAGAATGACACAAAGAAGTACATAGCTCCCTTTGTTCGGTGATAAAAGGAGGTTTTGTAAGTTGGAGGACTTGGATGGAAGAGATAGTACTGAAAAAGCCCCAGCCAGAATAAACACTTGGATAAAGAGACAAAAACACACTAGTTGCAAGAGGACGCAGAAGGGAGAGAGGAAGAAGGAGTGAGAGGCATATAATTTGGCTGAAGTGCCACTAGAGTGCTGCATATACTGTCTCACCATTCAGCAGAAAGCTCCTTACATGCTGCAGCACTGTCCACATTTCTTCTTTCTTCTTCATTCTGGGCCATGAGGACTTTGTTTTCTTTATCTGCACAGAGAAACATTTGTTGTCCAAGCTGGAGGAGGGAAATGCTTGAAGTTGTTTGAACCTCAATATCCAAATGATCTAACATTTGTTAATAAACTGCGAGTTCAGCTGCCAGATACAACATTCTGGCCAGTCTGCGATCACTTAATACACTGTGCTGTTGAAGTCGGGATTTCACTCTTGAGCTCCAGTTCCATGATCATATCACATGATAATCAGGAAATGAGGTTTGACCAAGTGTAACGAAAATCTATTTTTTTAATGGCTTAAAATGTGCAGTTAAACTTTTACAATAATTTTCACCAACAGTCTAATTTAAGGGTCAATTTAGTTCACCTGGAGCTCCAAGATCTGCAGCTTTTAATCACATCAAACAGAGAACACAAATATGTGACTTGTATCTATAAAATTATCCCAACACAAAACGCTCTGGCTGTTTTGTTTAAAACTGCTGATCGTTATTTTGGCAAGGTTGACACATGCTCAGCATATGAAGTTCTGACACCGTAGAGATTTCAAAGATCTCTGAAAGCTTCCTCTGGGCTGAAGCTGTCTGTTTTTTTGGCAACACAGTTCACTCAGCTGCCACCTACTATTTGTTTTAGCTGCGCTTCTTACATGTTTAAACCTACAGGTACAACAATTCCCAGGATATTTCAAACCAATTCTCTCTAACTGTCAACTTTAAATTGACTCTGGATGTGTGATTTTTTTTTCCCCGCCATTTCCTGATGTTTTTACCTCAGCTTGTAAAAATGTTTGGAAGCATCAAAACATGCCATGGAATTATCTTGATACTGTGTGGTGTAATTCCACAGATAACAGTAGACCAATCATAGTGCTGTCATTCAGCTGGTTGGATTGGTTAACGCTGCCATCCCACATCCAGTCAGTGCTCTTTTGAAAGATACATCTGGTAACAATCTTTGTCTTTTATTGTCGACAAATTCCATGAAAAGACCAAATTGATCTCACTAAGAAGTAGGCCCTGTGTAACCACAGTCTGATATAGCTTATTGCTCTGTGAGATGGGCCACCATTGTTGTTTAAAAGCTATTCAAAACACATCTGTGAACCACGGTGTAGCACTGTTGGTATCCAGAGACTTGATTTGGGTCTTTTTATAGGATTCGTTTACAATAACAAAAATAGACAAACACGTCTTTATCCTTATCCTTACTTTTTGAACAACCTCTTTTTATTCAGTTTAGGCCATCAGCATCCACAAGATGTCAGTGTCTTTGGTGCTGCAGGTCAGTAAGTCCAGTTGATCCCATCAGCTGGGATTTACTGTCTTTGTAAAGTCTGAACACACCAAAATGCAAACATTGTCACACACGCTTGTCTGTGTGTGTATTTGTATCCACTAATGATCCTAAATTTTAAAACAGCTTTTTTCAGAATTAGAGTTTTCAAGTGATTTCCAGTCTAGCAAAACTAAAATCGTCCTTATGTCGTCCTTAATCGTGCCTCATGATGCCTAAAGTCACAGTTTACCTTTGTTTCTACGTGTAAATATGCAAGTACTGTATGTGTCCACACACGCATCCCTGAATCCAGGTCAGCTGACTTAAGCCGAGCTGGCTCGTCCAACCAGATGAGAGGGATTTCAGAAGGTCGGATCCACGCTGCCTCCCACCTGGTTTCACATCCCACCTTCATTCACTAAAGCCCCGCAGATTAACTGCCTCAGATCTCTCCTCTTTAATTAGGAGCAAAAAGGAGGAGCGAAGGCACAGTGACTCCGTACAGATCCTTCAAAAGGAACAGAAATAAACACAGAGGGCCAGATGTATCACTGTGGATACATGATCTCACATTTTTTGTTTTGAATATTTATATGTAAAGACATATGTCTAGATGATTTCAATATATTGTATAAAATAGTATTTATAATTTTGCTCACATCAGGCAGGGTGTGTTTTTTTTTACTACTAGATAGAGAAAAAAGAGGGAAAACTAACCTGGACTTAACCTTATCCACTGTAAAACTCCACAGCTGTTTTTAAGAAAATATCCACAGCAAAAAAATCTGACACTGACTCCATTAAAACCCAGTTAGGAGGAGAAAAAACACAAATCTGTGCAGTTGTAATTGTACCAGCAGGGTTTTGTCTGCTGTGTCTCTCCTCTGCCTTGTTATCTCAAAGTTATTTTGCGCCCACATACAGAAGATGAGGCACTTAAAAAGCAGAAAGAGAACTGAAACTTTAGTAGGTGATACAGAACCCCTGAGGGGCTTATAAAAAACTGGAGACAAATCTAACTGAAAGCAAACAACTAACATTTATCAAGTGTTCATGTTAGACAAGAAAAGGAGAGAAAAATATTGCCTTACACAAGTCATTATATTTTAAATTAAAAACATTTTACTGAATGTGTAGAAAATGTTTTAAATCCTTCTTGTTCAACGTGCTATACTGTGTCAGAGGTCACATGTTTCACATGAAACATTCGTATGAGCTCGGAGTCATCATGGAGGAAAACAGTGAAGCTTAGCAGCTGACAACGGTTTTAAGTTAAACAAGAATAAAAGAGACACGGGGAGCAGGTTTATCACGCTCTCCCAGCATCCTGCCTCTGGAAGCTACTCATGTCTTTGATTATCTCATGAGACTTCTATGCAGTGCAGCTTGGTCGCCATCACGGGTTTTGTGCGGGGTGGCACCATCAACTGTAATCCCAGCGTGTTCGAGGACAGAGCACTACACATGAGGGAAGATGTTTAAGAGTATAGCATGTTAGCAGCCCATCTCCAACTTTCAGTCTGAGGATAATTTACATATACATGATCACACTGGCCTCCCAGTGATGTGATTTCTATGCTGACAGGGTGCAACTGTTGGGCCTAAATACTGGATTATTTAGCTGGAGAGGTCCAAATGTGTCATGAAGGGGTAATGATGAGCTGCAGTGTGTGATTGGTGGACAGCATGTCTGTGTGGATGGATGAAGGGAGTATAGGCGGGGCTTAAGGAGGGTTAAATGGAGACTGGTGAAGACACAGAGTATGGGGGCTAAATTTAGCCAATGGCTCTGCTGGGGTGGAGCTAATCCTCTTTGCACTCGAATTATCTGGCCTTTGGATTAGAGAGCTTTACCTCTACGCAAGACATCTACTCTCTGTAATGATGTCCCATAGCAGGTCATACCATGTCCCCTCGCGGGGACGGGTTAGTTGGCAGACTGGCTGCTAATGGATACAGAATGTGTTAAATGAGGCAAAATCATACATTATTTCCTCCATAGTTTTCAACATTTACTAACAATTATTCTGTAATATTTTACTGCACAGTTGATTACAACTGTCTCACAATGCAACATGCTGCTCTATGTTGTAGGGGCAACGAACTGCACCAAGAATAAATAGTGTGCAATATAATTTTATGTTATTATTTTCCTGCAGTCACATTATATTGCTAATATGATGTTAACATTTAATAAACTTTAACATGCATTCACGGAAAGTGACAGAGGTATAAAGAGAACAGAGAAGGTGGTCAGTATAAAGAATCAACCACACAATGTACAGAAACTGTCAGAGTCATCATATCATACTTATTGTGCACTGTGGAGATTCAGTGGCATATTTGAATGCAGCCTTTCACTCACATTACAAAACTGGAGACTTTAGCTTCCAGTGTAAATAAATATGTTTTGGCTGGAAAAATAGTGAAGCCTCTTGAGGCATAAGCCCAACCTCCATATTAGAGTTTTTTTATATTATATAATATACTATTATTTGGCAAACTCCTGGTGTCAGTTCACTATATTATCCAGCTGTAATGGCTATTCTGTTTGTGGCATCAGGCCTCGACTACACTCAGAGTCTTACATTTTCTGTACGTTGACCACAGGAATGATGCCTGAAACGGGAGAGCTATGATTATCTATCTCCAGCAGCAGAGGCCCCTCAGACACATCCATAATCACCTCGGCACTCATCCACGCCCAACTACATGAAACTTGCAGTTCTTCTTTCCTGCTTCATAAGAAGAGAAATGTTTTTGCAGTTGTGCTCATCTGGAGTGATTCGGGATGGATCAATGTCTCACTCAAGGCCATCACAGTTCACTACTGGGATAACCCTGGTTGCTAAACTTTTAATATTTGAATGGGACATTTTCACTCCGAGATTCAAGTCTCAATGACAACAAGCATCCGCCCTTGCTGACGTTCTCCTGAGCAAAAATGCACAAAAATCTCAACCACTGCTACTGTTCTGGGAGCTGGCCTCATAGTGGGGGATTTTACTTTTAGAGATCAACAGTATCTCAGAAAGTATTGTCTACAGGTCGATGCAGTTTGCAGTCAGTGTCACTGAAGCCTGTTGCTTTTCAAACCTTTAGGACTGTACCATCGTGTCCCAGTGGTAGGGTGGTAGGGGCGGTGGGGGGAATGAGCAGATCCGGGGAGTTTCATGTGGGGATGAGCCCTGGTGAGGGAGGGGTCGTTTGTGTGTGTGTGTGTGTGTGTGTGTGTGTGGGGTAGGGAGGGATCGTGAGGTTGGATCCTAATCCCTCAGCCTTGGCTGCAGTACATCGTCAGGATAAACTGACATGTAGGCTTTGGACATTTGAAAATGCTACTTGGGCTTTGACAATTTTGTATTCATGCATGTTCAGACGTCACTTTTACATTAAGGGAAACACAACTCTGGTAAGACAACTGTTTTTTTTTTAATGTTTGCTGTGCTGTGCTGTGCTATTTAGTTTGCTTTACCAGATAAATGATGTGAAGCGGTGACAGAAAGTTTAGACTGCAAGAAATACCTGCAGTGAGATAATATATTTTCTTCAAGTTTTATTTGTTGCAACAATATCAACACGAGCGCAAACACTCACTGGCCACTTTATTGGTTACACCTGTGCAGTCTAATGCAGTCAATGCCAATACAGCAGCTCTGCCATTACTAGTAATAACTAGCTAATTGCAAAACTAATAATTTCCAAGTTTTTGTAGAAATTAGCAAAAGATGTTGCTACAACATGTTTATTGCTGAGTCTGTGGTGGGGGTGCATTATTTTAATGGGTGGTTCTAATGTTTTGGTGGTTCTAATGTCCCCTCATTCATATGAACTAGAGTGGCCAGAGGAGGTGCTATATAGGATTGCATTAGATTGTACGGGTGTGCCTAATGTGGCACTAGCTCCCTCTCATGTGACTAAAGAAAAGTGGGAAAGTGACTGTATATACAGTAGTACAATCAATACATCTACACAGAGGAGATCCACTATATAAGCAAACTCTCATCTAATCAACCTGCTACTTATACTACTGCTACTTATACTACTGCTACTAGTGCTACTAATATACACACTTTTAGATACATGCTACAAATGTTCATTTGTCATTTTTCAAATTCAAAGTTTTTGTTCAATGCCGATGAATAATGATTGGCAGGATTATGTGATATCATGGTAAATATTATGCATTGCATGTAGGAGGAATCTACTGTCTCTGTTACAGTGAACTACAAAATGAAACACTGAATAAGTGGCATGTCATAAAGGGCCCAGAATGGTAACCCTTTCTCCATAACCGACCTACTGACAGCACTGTACATAAGTTCCTAGTAAATGAATCTGACAGGTTAGTCAACGGATTGTCCCCAGGAATCACTCACAATTGTCCCTCTGTGACCTCGAGAGGTCATAGAGGAGCTGAGCTAAAGTGAACTCCCTGCTGATTTGCATACTAAAGATGCAGTCTAGGAAAGTGTGGTACAGACTGATAGAAAAGGCCAGATATTGTGCTACCTGGACATGCAGTATTCACCCCTGCATCCTAGCCTGAAGCTGCTGCTTGCATATGCTCTGCTTCCATCATCACAGCATTATCAACATTATTAAGTATATAAGTATAAAACTGAAGTTTAAAGTGAAGTTCTCTCCAACTTTCTGCAGAATGAGCTGCACACTCTGATGAAGAAACTAATAGATGATCCCAATGGTAAAAGGTCACTTGAGAAATGGAAATACTTTTCTGTAAATTACATTGTGACCTCTCAGCTTCCTGTTAAACCTCAGACTCACATTGATTTTCATGATTCAGAGGAGCGCTTTGACTTTTCAACACTCTGGCACATTCTCAGAAGAAGGAAGATCGTAACCTACTCAAACTCCGCACGGGCACAAATGCTGATTTGACATCTGAGTTAGTGTGTCTGTGCGTAGAGGAGTGAAGTTGATAGATTCACAAGCATAGACAGAGATCAGGAAGGGAGTAGGAGGGAGACATGGGGGAAACGAGTGCAGACGGCTGTTACGTAAATGCCAGCTGTGTGAGTAAAAAAGCAGCAATAGGATGATGAAAGCAACGTTGCTTTGCTCAACCAGCCTCAGCCTGCATCCTCTTCTTTTCCCTCCTGATTGTTCATGTTTTATTCACTTTACTAGGGGAAATAATTTTTTTTTTTAATCCCACTGCAATACCGCAACTCTCGTTACAACAAAACTGACTCAACCATCCGCTGATAATAGAATTTCAAAACTTCATATTCAAGAGCAGCAAATACATCCCGGTCCTTCAATCCGGACTCCATAATCTCAGCTGCCGTGAGCCACCTCTGTGATTTTCATGCTGACAGCAAGGGCACAATGAAAAAAAAAAATCTACAGTCTTAATCTGGATTAAAATACAGTGTTCGTCATTCTGGCTCCAAACGAGAACAGACCAAACCATCCATGGTCAGATGATAAGTCTACAACTGTTTAGGGTCACTGGGTACTGTAGTTGTCCTGCACACTTCTCAGTGTGAATGCAAAGCGGTAACATGAGAGAAAAGTAAAAAGTAAAACACCTTTGGACCAGATTGGGAACATGAAAGTTTGAAAGATTTGTGATGTTTTACAATTTGGAAGAGTTAATTTCTCATGCGTTTTGTTCTGTATTTGGCATTCAGCCCTGCCTTGGCATGCTTGGTTGAGTCTCTACAATGCACCATCATTTGTTATCTCTAAATTACAGAGGAGCCAGCCTCAGGCTAGCAGTAGCTTAATTTTGCAAGAATATTTGTCTGACTTCACTGTACAAGTTGTTTAATCATGTCAGTTATGTGTAATAGTAATGTGACAGCCAGCAAATTTCTTAAATTCTAATGTAATTTGTGTTATTGTGTTCCTATTGATGCTTCTGGCCTCTGCTCACTATAAAAATGAAGACAGATCTGAATGTGTCATGACTGCAGCAGTACTGTGTGATGGATCAAAATGGCGTCAGAGCATTTGAGCGAGGAGACGATGAGATAGAGGTTGTGTGAAAAGGACAAGCCGCCTGGGACTCTGGGAGGGACTGGGAGTCCTGAAGTGCTCCTTACTATATGTGACACTTTTTATTTGTGACCAGAAGAGAAATTTGGTCTTATTTGGAATTTAAAGTGATTTATATGTAGTAATAAATAACACACAGGAAAGAGGACTAAAGCTTGGCAAAATATCATCAATGTAAACTATGAGGGAAAAATTTAAAACAATAGAGAAACGTCTTTCCCATTCATAATAACATACTGTAGGTAAACGGCGTACTGTGCACTGTAAGATTTGTTTTAGTTTTTCTGGGACTCTCTTCAGTTGAGAGACAAAAGTCACGATGTGCCCTTTGTGTTTTATAATACCAATACTGTGAAGTCCTTTGACACAATTGTGACTTGACTTGGCAGGTCACAAGCTTTCCAAAGGGCAGTGTCGTATAACAATGAACTCTGCTCTGAAACTGCACTCTCTTTGTCAGACACTTTGTGATATGTGGTGTTAATTGTTTTTTTTAGGTTCAGCATGCAGCACTGTGCAGATCAAGCAAGGTAATTCAACGTTGCTGCTGAGGCCTTAACCCTATGAACCTCATTCTGCAGAAAAACTGCAGTTTCCCTTTGACACTTAAAACACTTCAAGCAACTTGTGGCTCCTGGATTATGCCATTATAACTGACCACTTTGGCTTCTGCAGGATACAACAGCTAAAAGGCAAAGTCAGTCCTGCTCCCCTTATACGAAGCAGGAACCATGGATGACCCCTATCACAACAACGTGAACCAGCAGATGACAGAAGGTGGAGAGTACACTTACACTCAGGATGGAAGAGATGGCTACCCTTACCAGACTGATTACCCTCCACAAGACGAGGACGCTGCAAGTGATGCCACTGAAGGGGCAGATGATGACGAGCAGATGTATGAAGGGGAGTACCAGGGCGTCCCCCACCCAGATGAGATCAAGGAGGCCAGACGAGCAGCTAGGATAGAGGCCAGGAGGAAAGCCCGTCTGGCTGCCCAGCAGGAAGAAGAGGAAGAAAACCTGCCAGAGCAATATGAGACCATTATGGAGGACTGTGGTCATGGGCGCTTTCAGTGGATGCTGTTCTTTGTATTGGGTTTGGCACTAATGGCTGACGGAGTGGACGGTTTCGTGGTGGGCTTCGTCTTGCCCAGTGCGGAGAAGGACATGTGCATATCCAATGCTGACAAAGGGTTGCTGGGTAAGTGACAGTAAAGGGAGGGAGAGTGGAAAAACTGATGTAAGAGGAGGTGTCTGCTGAGTTTATGCAGGTATTTGATCATAAACAAAAGTACTGACAAACTGGCAATAATACGGCGCAATAAGGTGAAAAGTCAGTGGGAACATCAAGATATCACAGTTCATCTTAACGGTAATTATAAATAAACCACATTTCATAGTTGCATTTGCTCAAATACTGAGTCACCTGACATTGTCATCCTTTAGGACTAGCATGGCTAAAGACTGACATAGCAAGCACATGTATCCAAAACAGACATGCAGCCTTTTGAAATGCTACAAGGCTAGCTAATTACAATCATCTTTCAAAGAGCTCCAATCCTAACCAAGAGAGGAAGAGCTCATCAGAGAAACAATCTGTTGTTGTGCTTGGCTGGAATGAAATCCTCCATATGTTTGGCTGTTAATGGCACATGGTTGCAGACCAGTGTGTCAGATGGAAATACCTCCCAGCCACTGGGACAAATTAGGAGGAAAGGCTTGAATCATTTTAGGCAAATTCAAAAGTAAAGAACAAAACCAACAGTTTGTGTCATAATAGAGTATGAGACCACTGTGAGCCACGAGATTAGCTTCACTAAGCCATCAGCATTAGTACTGAAAGTGTCTGGAAGGTAACTTGAGAGCCGCCACACAACAGCTAAATTATTTAACTATGGCAGCACTAGATACAGAAATCTGTGCTTATTTATTCATGTCTAATTAATATATTTTAGCTCCCACTGCTTCCAAATATTGTACCACAAAAGTGAACACACACACACACACACACACAAAACTGAAATTTGTATGCAGCATAGACCCAATTTACTGGGAAATCTTTTGTTTACCTTGAATACCTTAAAAACGTCTGTTCCTCAGTTTCTGTGCAGACACCTAAACTGCAAATTAAAGCCTCTCACCTTATTTCCCAGGCCTTGTGTGTAGCCAAGCGCTGTGGCAGATTGCACATTGCTCATTCCATCTTACCAACAGGCTCCAGGGATGACGCATCGCGAGAGATTGATGAGGAACCTGGTGGTCATTGTATTCAGTGTGTGTTCCCAGGCTAATATGGAGCATGTTGCAGCAGTCAGAGACCCCGGCGGCCTGCAGTGCCCAGTGCAGAGCTGTCAGATACGCTTCAGGTCTCTGACAGGCTGTGGTAGCAGCAGGAAGGCCTGGTGAAAATGAAATCACAGCGTCTGTTTGTGCAGAGCAAGAGGAGAGCACTGATCATTGGCTGAGAATATGAAGCAGATCTGCAGAATGATCCTGTTTGATTCATGCTCATGCTCTGTTCACCAGATACATGGGAGCGGAGATATGTTTAATTTTAACACAGTATTAGCAGATACACTCCCAGAACCTTTGTTAAAAAGAGGAGTATGTGTTCAGTGGTGATATTTTTTTTAATATATAAAAATGTTTATTATAGGAGTCACAGTGCTGGAGATACAGAAGAGAAAGTTATGCCAAATCTCAAATCCCAGGCTTGACGTGAGATTTTACCAGCAGCTAAATTGCCAAAAAAAAAAAAAAAAAAATCTGAAACTGAAACTGAAACTATAAAGAGTTTGCATAAATTATGAAATGGTTTAATGAAACCTGTTTATTTTTTAATAATAGCTCCACTGCTCATGCATGTAATACTTTTTTTTCTATATTCACTCTAAATATTTAAAAAAAATTACCATGTAAAATGTATCACTTCCTGTTGATTCATTACAAAATACAATTTTTCTTAAAATTTTTTTTTTACTGATTCAGACTTTTCTATTTAGGTGTTTATATATTTATCATGTTTATTAAAACAAAGACAATCACTAAGATATTGGTGATGTTTAAATTGACTGTTTTTCATAAATATGGCTGATGAAAATGTCAAATACGAAAATGTCAGCTAAGCTAATGTTAATAACAATACTGGGCACAACATCTTGTGACATGAGATGTATTATGTTGTTTTTATGTAATGTTATGTAAAGTATAACATATGAATTGAATGAATAGCCATACTTGACCATGTCACCTCTTTTACTCTGCAGTCTAAACAAGCCACATATTAGCAAGCTAACGCTAGTTCTGTCAGTTAGTTGACAGCTGAGCTGTTAATATTAAGATTAGTAACAATATATTTTTAGGACTAGTTTGTGCAAATTTAGTATATACTGTATATGAAATGTTTTATGTTATAGTGACATTTTCAAACGCTAGCAATTGTAACACAATTAATTTCCAAATCAGTACTGTCCACCTGAGACACTGTGAATACAAGTTTTTTACTTCATGGACATTATGGAAATTGTGTATGTAGAAAACACACATTTTTCAGGTAGATTCATTGTAGATTAATTAGCACTTGCACTGCTTGAATGTTTACCAAAAAAATGGGAATTCAAAGTCTTATAGTCGATTATTTAATTATAATTGGTGCCTGCCATTGAAAATGAATAGGAGGCAATGCATTGCATGGCGAAGCCATGCAAAGCATTGCCTCCATT
>JAUYWH010000018.1:22133294-22226443 GCA_034779795.1 Ctenopoma multispine | reverse complement strand
ATTGGCGTGATGCGTTTAAGGTTCACGGGCGCAAGGTGGCAGGCACCTTCAAAGTTTCCCCAGGAACTTTCTAGTTAAATACTACTGTTGCTGCAGGGGCTGATCCTAGGCCTCCACCTGAAGTCTACTCACAGGCCTATCCTGTCAACCTACACATGTAGACATCTCAGCCTTAAACACCGCCTAATATCTTGGCCAAGTTGGCCTAAATGGCCAAGATATTAGGCGGCACGTTAGCCCTCACTCTTTGTCTCCCAGTGTCCTGAGCAGTCTCTTGTTGAATGAGTTAGGGATGTGCAGCTTGGCGTGTTGACCGCCGGAACATTTGGATAGTTTAGTAATCCACAGGGAAGGTGCACACTATGACTCCACGTGCCGTTAAGCTGCTTAGTCCCACTGTAATTAGGGCTGTGTGTAGTAAAACACAGAGCATGCAGGAGGTATGGGCTATGGGCTAAGAGCTAAAAAAAACCCAGCAGACTTGACCACCTGCCTAGTGCATCTTAGTATGTTCTCCAGATCACTGTGACTCAGAGTGGGAACCTAAAGGTAACATGAAAAAAAAAAGAATACTGCAGTAATACAGCACATAGTCAAAATAATAATAAAATGTTGAAAAAGACAACTCTGGTAACAGCAAACACAACCACTTATGACATTTGAACAAAGCCAAAAGCAGATTTAACAATATGAAAAGTGAAAACTGGAAGTGAAACACTCTTACTGTAGATGACTCAAAATCACTATGACCTTTATTTCTCATTCAGCTCTTCGGTGGATGTAGTTATCAGTCTAGGTGTGTTTTCCTGGGATGTCAGTATGAATATTCAGAAATGTTGGTCAGAACACACAGTGCTGATTGGATGCATCACAGTGAGTTACAGTAGATGATGATTTTCTGCTCCTGTGTTTATAAAAGGGTAAAGGGAGACCCCTGGTGGAGATCAGGAGCCTTGTATGTGTAATGTTTAAATAGAGCTACTATTTTATTCCTTATATTCAAGTGAGTGAGTCAGTGTTTGTTGGGCATGTGTATTTCCAGGTCTGCTGGTGTATGTGGCCATGTTGGTGGGAGCGTTGGTCTGGGGGGGTCTTTGTGACAAAATGGGAAGGAGGAAGTGTTTGATCTACGTCCTGAGCATCGACCTGCTGTTCTCCTTCCTGTCCTGTTTCGCTCAAGGCTACGGCTTCTTCCTCTTCTTCAGAATCTGCTCAGGCTTTGGGTGAGACACATTTACATTCATGTTCACATTAACTGGATTTAAATGATTCTGTTAGTGGGAAATAATGCAAAGTGAAGTTGGCTTACTTTTTGGTTTGTGTTTGTCATTAATATAACACATTTACTTTTTTTCAGTCTATTTGATTTCTTTAAGCTGACATTTGTATTTGCAGTCAACTGAAAATAGGCCAGACTCATCCCTGGCACGTTATTACAAAATGACATTTAGCACAACAAAAGAAGATTAGTTTTGCGACACATACTGTATGCAATAACAGACAATACCTAAAGGCGTCCAGACTGTAGCCATAGAGCTATACTATGACTCATATTTCTACGTGCTTCATGACTAAATAAGTGCTATCTGTTTTAGATGTGGCAAAAAGATGTTGCAGATCTCAGTGGGATCAACCTGGTAAAATAAAGGTTGAGCACTTTCTCTTCTTGCTACCATACAGTTAAAATGATGCTGCTGCGTGGGAGAAAGTGTAGTTCCAGCCACCACTTTGGTGTGGTCTGCAGGGTAGATAATTGCATACATCAAAGGCGGGGTTTTAAGCTGCCATCTACTTATTGGTACACACCAGCACACAGTGACATACTGTTAATACCAACTCAAAGACACATGAAATGTATGTTGCACACCAGGAGAAATCTGTTTATTTGCTTTATACAGAGCTTTGTCTTTATTGCACTAATTAAAACAAGTGAATAATGCTCTTTGCTTGTTTTTAATTAGAGTTTTATTGCTTTATTCCTGCTGTCGCCAGCACCTGGGGGTGAAGCTGTTGCTGTGCACAGATAAATTTTGCAACTTTCAAAGACACATTTCTTTTGATAACGACTGCAGCTTGAGTGTAACCAGACCTGCATATTGATGCCTGAGCTTTTTGCTAAGCCAAAAATACAAGGTCACCAAAATAAAATCTTTCACTGTTGCTGTTTCACGGTGATAATGAGCCCCGTGTTAGTCATTAACACGCACATCTGCAGGAGAATTGTGCTTGTTTTCTGCCTTCACAAAGCACAAAGAGCTGGGAGACTCCACACAACCGCTTAAGAAGATTTGTCATCATCATAAAAAGTGGAGAAATCTGCAAAAATTGCTATGACTGTCTCGATGTTAAGCGTGCTGTAGTGATACTGCTTCGCATAATGTAATCCTTATGCTGTGCATATGTTGTTTTTTTTTTCAGTTTTACATCAGAAAAATCACAATCTGGACAGCTTTGGTTCAGGAGCTGTTTAAATTATATCTCATACATACAGCCACGTTTCTATAAATGTTGTAATGCTGTGTAAAATGTTGGAAGTTAGTTTGATTAGTACAGAGACGAAATTTCAAAGGGTTAAACTTTCTATATTTGATTGTTTTAGTTTTCAATAAATGCATATAATGAATTTGATGGCAGAAAAAAGTTGAGACAGAGGCATATTTATCACTGCGTTTCATCTCCTCCTCTCCTTTAACAGCAAAACTTTTCCCAATTTTCTTCTTTCATGTTCTGTTTTACAGTTCAGGACCTCCTTTGTCACATGTCCTTTGTCATAAATCCAGAAATGTTTTTAAAGGTAGACGTGTCCGAAGATGACAGTGTTGTTTTTCTCCCTCTTTCCCTTGTATACTGAGGGTTCTCTGAGTTATATGATGTGCTGTAGATGATGGCATCCCCTAATTCTTTTTTGCACAGCGAAACATTATACTTAAGTTGTTGAACTGTTTGCATGAACCTCGTCCGATTCTTAAGCCCAAAAGACTCTTGCGCTGGCTGTGATTGGTCCTTCTCCCATCAGTATTAAACCACTTGTCCTGTCTTTCGTCATCCCTGTCCCAACTGGCATCAAACTCAAAATAAGCATACAGTATATTTTTCAGGAAATAATCACCCCATTGTAATCACATCACAGAATTAAAAGTAATTCTGACAGAGAAGACTGTGAAAATGAAAGGAAACATAAAGATCATCAGTTTCTCAGACAGAGATATCTTCCAAATCCTCCTCCAGGATTGGTGGCTCCATCCCGATAGTATACACCTATTTCACCGAGTTCCTGCAGATGGATAAACGTGGAGAACATCTGAGCTGGCTCTGCATGTTCTGGATGTTGGGAGGCCTGTATGCCTCCTTCACTGCCTGGGGAATCATCCCTCACTATGGTAACGCATTAACAAAAAGAGGCGCACACACACACACACACACACACACATTCAGCAAAGTATACGCATTCACACAAGCATTCAAATATGATGTACATGAACTCAGATATAATTTGCATTATACTGTATATATATATATTTTTTTATTCAATTAAAATTCAATTCAAATGCCAGGATGCAGCTTACAGACTATTCTCAGCTTCTCTTCGTGCTTGCTAATTTGTGTCATCTTGAGTTAGCATGTCAGTAATTATTTGTTAAATATGAATTATTCGCATTAAATGAACTGAACATCTTGACACCATCCATTATATAAGAGTCCAAAACAGACCCACAGTTGCCTGCGTGTTCACTGCCAACATTTTGAATCAGTGTCATTTTTCAAACTCACTGTGTCACACTACAATAATTCTGTGAGTTGGACATTAAAACATGCCAGCAAGTTTGGTCCTTGAATAATAACTTGCTCTTTACTGGACCGTTTTCCAGGTTGGGGCTTCGCCATCGGCACAGAGTTCCAGATTCACAGCTGGAGGCTGTTTATTTTTGTGTGTCTCTTCCCTGCGCTGGCAGCACTCGTCGGAGTCGTCTTCATGCCAGAGAGCCCTCGTTTCCTGCTAGAGGTTAGATACTAGAACCAGTGTAGATTTGAATCTACAGTAGTAAACGTACATACTGTAGTACCATATACTAATATTCATCATGCCAGAGTGTGATTGGTTAAATACTTTGAGTCATCAGCCGCCACAGCGACGTCTCACTGCTGTGGAAAGGTAGCGAAGGGCTGCTAAGGCACCACCTGAACACCACCCACCCCCGTTCTCAACCAGCACATTGTCAGACCTTTAACCACATGTGGTATTGTATTTGTATGTTACTGCTCCAACATGCTCATATCACACCCCTCCAAATAATCACACATTGCCCCCTCTGATAAGAGGTAGACCTCATGGGAACACAAGTTCCTCAGCTGCACTGCGCTAAACTGAAAACTCTAAATATAAAGAATTGCTACAGTATAATTTAAACAAAACACACACAAAACAACCCTGAGATGTTTGACATATTTCATGTTTGCAACTGTTTGGTTTTTCAGAATGCAAGGCACGATGAGGCGTGGATGATCCTGCGACGAGTTCATGACACCAACTGGAAAGCCAAGGGGGAGCCAGAGAGAGTCTTCACTGTAAGACCTTACATACAGGGAGCCTTAAAAAGTCAGCATACACAGCCTGATTTGTGGTGCACAGTACAGACCTCACAGCACTTATTCTAACTTGAAGTATAAAGAATGGTCAAGCGCCATGAAAAAACATGTGTAATTTTAAGACTATCTGCTTTTTATTAATGATTTAGAGTCACAGAAATGATCTAGTCAGTCCTAACAGTGGCTCATATAGTAAAACATGTTGAAAATATAACCGGAAGATGTGAAAGACTAAACAACAATCAGCTTAAATTTAAGTGCCAGTGAAATGTTTAGGTATATTTAACTTAAATTTAATTGTTTCTTCTGTTGGCACAAAACATCAGTAATGTAGGAGGTAGTCTTGATTAACGCCTTTCTCTTTGTGAAGGTGACCAACATTAAGACTCCGCAGACTCAGGAAGACGAGTTCATAGAGATCCAGAGTGAAACTGGCACTGCCTTCCAGCGCTGGACCATCAGACACGTGACTATGCTGCAACAGGTATACAAACGTACCATCAGAACCAAACAGTAACTCTGCTGTGCTTCTCTCTCAGGCCAAACGTGCAATTGCCGTGTTTCTGTCCATCTTTCAGGTGATGGCTAATGTGATGTCACTATCAGCTCCAGAGCTGAGACTGCAGGGCCTGCTGCTGGTTATCGTCTGGTTCTGTTTGGCCTTCAGGTAAACTATACATAAAGCATGGACAAAACAACCTGGTAGAATCCAGATATTCTGGTAGACTGACATTCAAATCATGCATTTTCGGGGACAGAAATGTATTGTTGGGCCCTATACATTGCAATATATGTACACCTGTGCTCTAGAGACAAAATGAAAATTGTAATAATCAGCTTGATGGATATTTGTTATTAATAATTTGAGTAATTTTTAAGCAAATTTGCAAAAGAAAGAGAAAAATTACCCCAACTTTTTCAATTTTTTGTAAGACAGGAAACTTTTTTTTTTGACCGTTGGTTAAAATTAAACCAGATTTTATAAAACAGTTATTCTGATACTTTTGTTTTGATTTGTTGTTTTGGTTGAGATTTTGTCACTAGACCAGGGCTACATCATGGAGATGAACATTTTGCAGACCTACACATCAGATTGTGCAGATCAAAATACTGTGGTCAAATTGAGTTTTTGGGTCCACTGGTGGTCTTGGGGAAGTTGTCTGCTTTTCAACATGTTAGTACAAACTTATATGAAGAAGATTTCATCTGTTGTAGAAGAAGAATCTCATTTGTGAAATTACAGGGTCAGTTCAGTCAAATCACAGAAGAAATATTTTGTCACTTTTTGGTTTTATGTGGTCAGATTTTGCATCTTTCTATGTTTATCAGCTATCACGGGTTGGGAGTGTGGTTCCCCGATATGATCAAGTACATGCAGTATGAGGAATATGAGTCAAAGGTCCGAGTGTTCCACAGAGAGAGAGTGGAGCATTTCCATTTCAACTTCTCCCTGGTCAACCAGATCCACCAAGAGGGAGAGTACATCCATGACAAGTAGGCTTCCTCAACACCAACCAACTATTACAATATAGTCATTATATTTGACTTAATGTCATTTCTTTTTTTTTTCATTAAGATTTGCAAATATTGAGATAAAATCTGTGAAGTTTGAGGATTCTCTGTTTGAGAACTGCTACTTTGAGGATGTCAAGTCAACCAACACCTTCTTTGAGAACTGCACCATCAAAAACACTGTTTTCTACAACACAGGTACCTCGCAGAAGTGGTGACAAACGATCGTATGGATGTCATCTTAATACACCAACACTTTGCATTAGTTTATCCTCCCGTGTTAAGAGCAGAAAACAAACAGCTTTCTGTCCTCTCCAGACCTCTGGCAGGAAAAGTTCAAAGACTGTCGAATGGACAACACCACCTTCCTCCACCCGAAGAAAGGCTGCCATTTGAATTTCAAGGAGGAGAATGACATCGTCATCTACATGGTCAGCTTCCTGGGCAGTCTGGCCGTGTTGCCTGGCAACATCATTTCAGCATTGTTCATGGACAAGATAGGAAGGATCCGAATAATAGGTGAGATCAGCAGAAAGTGTCAGCACAGTACAAGTACAAGAACCCAGGACGGATGGTGTTTTGTGTGCTTCTGTTTCAGTATGTCGTCTGTTTTTTCTAGGCGGTTCTATGCTGGTGTCGTCGGCCTGCACTTTCCTGCTACTGTTAAGTTTCAGCCAGGCAGCTGTAATATGTTGGCAGTGTCTCTTCTACGGCGTCAGCGTGGCAGCCTGGAACGGCCTAGAAGTCATTTCTGTGGAGCTCTACCCTTCCTCTAAAAGGTACGGTGTAACTCTGTCCCTCGTTTTAAACACCCAACCAAGCCTTTTATCACAGTCTGTACCCTGACCCTGAAAGGTCTGGTACAATCAAATACCTTCAACTTAAGGGACTAATAAACAGTTTGAAAATGATAGGAGATTTCTCATCATTCATCATAGCTAAACCCTTCAATCTTGCTTTATCTCTCTCTACAGAGGGACAGCATTCGGTATCCTCAATGGGATTTGTAAGTTTGCAGCCATCATCGCCAGCTTCATCTTTGCGGCCTTCATTGGCGTCACCAAGATTATCCCCATCTTGCTGGCCTTTGTCGCACTCGTCTGCGGAGGTCTGGTGGCTCTCAAGCTGCCTGAAACCCGGGAGAAAATCCTGTCTTGAAAAGCCAAACTCCTGCAGCCTCCACGCCCCAAACACAGTATAGCCACGTGGAAAGCAGATTTTTTTTGGGGGGGAAGTATCAACTTAAACCGAAGACGAGGAAAAAAGGCCACACTGTGCTAGCTGCGTTCATGTAATATGATTAAAAATGTTAAAAGCCTGTCTGGTTACTTACATGAACCTGTGGTTGCGTCCTGTTCCCTCTGTAAGCTCCTCAGACTTCTTCTCCTCTATATGGAACCATGATGTTTGTTTTTCTCATTTACTGCCCATCGTCTATTCACACACATATACACACTAAGTGTAATGTGACATTTGTTTTGTTTAAGGTTTGTGTACAAGAAAGATGAAAATGTGTCTGTACTTGAAAGGTGATGTAGTTCATGTTACCATGTTGTGCTTTGATTTCATTCCCTGTTGGAAAAAAAGGAAAGACAGAGGACTTAACTTAAATTGGATCTGAATTAACTGCAGAAGCACAGCAGCAATATTACTGCTGGTGTTGTTGTCCAGTCTTTATTTATTCTGCACTGTCCCGTGGTGTCTATAGCCTTAGTTAAGATATTATTGCTTTGTTTGTTCTCTGTAGACATAAACCTGGATTGACCATTTTATTATTTTTACGAAATACACTTCTGGAAATTTCTCCCAACTGATCCAAATCCAAACCAAAGAGCCAACTGGATTCTCCTCCTGTCTTCAAATCCGAGATATCATGTCTGTCCTTAACCGTAGAGCTGTGTTCTGTAGGTGGTGATAATGTAGAATCAGAGTTATCTGACACATCTTGCCATGATAAAGTGTAAGGAATTGTTATGTTTATTTATTTTTTTGTCCTTTTTTTCTAAGAAAGAGGATGATACAAAACTGTGACGCTAGATGTTTTGATATGAAGCTCTCATTTTAATGTTCTGATGAAGAATGAACTGTTTTACAGAACCTGCTGCATTTCTGACAAACATGTCAGGAGCGTGTTACCTTTTTTTGGCACGACTGAGCTGTGTGTGTGTGTGTGTGTGTGTGTGTATGTGTGGTTGTTCTCCACATGCCTGTGAATTTACTGAAACACAATAGTCTATATAATATCAATACTGTATTAGTCGTTGTACATATTGTAGACCTGTGTATATTAGCTGTAAAATAGTAGCTCCGTCATGACTTGAATAAAGCTGAGGGCTCATGATCCAGTTTCCTCCTCAACCGACATGTGTGGAACGAACACTTTAAAGTAGTGATGATAACATTTTCATTTCAGAGGGTTTCATAGATTTAATTTTAAAAAGTACTTTGACTTTTTTGTGACGTTGTTAAATAAGTTCATTGATTATGTTGTGCAGAGCGACAACCAGCAGCCTGATCCCAGTCTCATTCTGTTTCTCCTGCGTGTACAAACAAAATGAGGCTGCACACTCCATGTGGAAGTCCATGGAAACACACAATTAGTCATCTGGGGTGGCACGAACATCGACGTAAGTTGAAAACGCTAAGAAACACATGTATCACAACACTTTTAACGAGCTAGAGCCAAAAGCCTGTTATCTTAGCTTAGCATAAAGACTGGAAAAGTAGAACAATCTGTGCACAAACAGAATGTGACGGCATAAAAAGTAACCTGAAACTCATGATTAGATACAACTTTACTCTGTGAACATACCTACACACACGAGAGTTAACAATTTACAGCTTCACAAAATGTTCCTTCAGTGTGACCTGACAACTTCTCATAAACATAATGAAATGAATGGTGACATTTCCGTGTGCTCCTCAGTAAACCGTCCAACATGTTCTCTCAGCAGGTGAAAACGTGCGTTCAGTGTTTACAGTGAAAGGTCACTGGTTGGAGCAGAGTCAGAGCAGCAGAATATGTTGTTGTATGTGTCTTTTCTAACACAGAGACAGAAGCAAACTTGATTCATGTTTGGTTTCTGTCTTCCAGGTGTTTTAGTTTAGTCAAACAATCTCTCGTTTCTGTTTCTGTCCATTTCTACAAACAGGTTACATCTCAGGTATGACAGTGACTGAAATCTCTACATAACTATTCCCCTGTCAGTGGTGGAGATGGTGGGGGTGTGTGGGGGGGGAGTTTTTGGAGTTGGGGGTAGGTGGGCAGCTAAGAAGGGCTTGTAAAAACATGGCAGCATACAAGTGTGAGCAAGTGCCAGCAGTAGGAGGATGTGTTTACACTGGCAGAGGTGTGAAAGACTGAGTCTGCTGATCTGTCCACCAGGGGTATCAGGATGTCAGACTGCACAGAGCAGTGAAAACCATACTAATGTTTCCCTGGAAATAAAATGTCAAGTTTATCTTGTTCAATCTAGAGAGAGATTTCAGTGTCAGTATTGCTCATATTAATGTGTTTTTAGCAATAACACAATGTTGTCAATATAACAACTATCGTTTCCTGCTCGGAGAAGACAATTAAGTATTTTAGTATATTATATAATCTGTAGAATTTTTTATTATTCTGTGAAATATGTTCTGCGTGTACGTCATCCTCCTACAATTAGATCAAATTTACTGTCCACCTCTGGCTGACCCCTCCAGTTCCAGCTATGTTTCACACCTAGGGTGCAGAATGTGTCCCCCTCACCTGCCGCCTCACCCACTGACACACACACACACACACACACACACACACACACACACACACACACACACACACACACACACACAATACTCATTTTAACTAACAACACAAAAGACTGAATCATAAAATTGATTCCACATGTACAACCTCATTGCCTTTTTTCTTTTGCTTCATATTTGACTCAGTCTTGAAAGATTTACACACACACACACACCAGAGTTAAATTGTTCCTGGTCTTAGTTTGTATTTCTGCCCCAAAACAACTTGATATGTTAGTGATTATTGTTAATATTAACAAATCAAAATATTGTCAGGGTGGATGAAAGAGTCAAAACAACACTGGACTTTAACACTGGAGATGCCTGTTTGTTTCCCATTAAACTGTTTAGCTGTAGCAAGTCTCTTGCTGCCATAGGGGCTATTTTCAGGAAATTATCTGGGGACAAACAACCTTTTAAGATAAAGGTCTATTTTTTATCACATTGTGTTTCTCCAGTTTTTTTTAAATTCACAAATCTTTTACGTTACTTTTAACGTCAGATTTTCATGTGACTCCATTCCAATAAGAGGGAGCACACTGGAGGTCGTGGTGGGGTTGATGGACACGAAAAGGCTCAGACAGATGGCAGGCAGCCCAGTTGCTGAGCCTGCAGTGGGTGGGCGTCCACCCAGAGGTGCCAAA
This sequence comes from Ctenopoma multispine, assembly GCA_034779795.1. Lineage (NCBI taxonomy): Eukaryota > Metazoa > Chordata > Actinopteri > Anabantiformes > Anabantidae > Ctenopoma > Ctenopoma multispine. The sequence goes on along the minus strand of JAUYWH010000018.1, from coordinate 22,215,917 downwards.
CTCCCAGCCTGGCTCCCACAGCCTCACCTTGGTCAGGGTGACTGGCAGGGTCACTCCGTAGGTTCAACCCCAGTTCACTCTGCCCTCAGCCTGACACAGCACACACTTCTACAGGAGCTTGTTTAGGGAGTGATGTATTTACATCTTCATCACCACCATACCGCCTCTCACTATTGTGTTTTTAGTTATCCATGTTGCTGCAAACCAGAATATAAAATCTTCATATTAAGTCAAACACGCAGATCTGATGCATCAGGAAAACTAACAGCTGAGAAAGATCAGAATTGTCAGCAGTGTTTAATAAGGCTGGGATCTGCAATGATGACAGTCATGAAAAATAATATATCGTTCTCTCTCAGCACATCTGATGTCGGAACATCTCTGCTGCTGTTCTACGCGGAGAGGGTTCAGGGAAACAGAGAAAAGAGGGGAGACATGGGGACAGCATTCCTGGTTCTCACAGCGGAGGTGTGAAGTGACGCCTCCAGACTCATCAGTTCTCATCAGTGTGAAACCATCACACCTCCGCTTTAACTGGATAATACAACTCATTATGCTTCATTAAAGCTTAATGGATTTACATTTACAGTTTAGCCATGTAGGACAGTTTTTTTCTATCCAGGACAGCAGCGAACAGGAGCAGCAGCACGACAAGCTTCGCTCCACCCACCAAAATAAAGAGAGCACAGGGTCAGACATCACCGCTCACGCCTGCGTCAATGTCACTATAAAATGATCGTGTTGGTGAGAAGTGGTGGGATATAAAGTGAGAACATCAAGAGGAGGGTTGCTGTCATGTTCATGGTTGGAGTGAGGTGAGAAGGCAGCAGCAAGAGAAGGTTTGTTGAGTGTTCCAGCCTTCATCCAGGACGGGATCATCTCTCTCTTACTGTACACGACAGTTAGTGAGCTGCACACTGACAGACGACATGACATGCAGTAAAATAACTGCTCGAGCACGTAGCATACAACGTGCAACCACTCGCTCCCATTTCTAATAAATGTCTTATAATATAGAAAGCGGAAAACAGGGCCATAATCCTTTCTCCTTCCAGAAGCAGAAACAAAGGAAACTTTCAGTGAAAGACATTTTACATGTGCTGAACATTTAGCGTTGACACTGTGTCCTCAAATAGACTGAATAAAACATTTAATATTAGGACAATGGGTCATTTTGTTGATGTCTTGAGATAACAAAATAAACACATTCAGAATTAGACGTAGTGCTGTATTATTATGTATATTATACTGTAGTATGAAACTGAATGCTTGTTGATTTGAATGTACAGACTGGGATCGTATTGTGCAGGTGTGTTTTTTTTTTTACACTGGTTATGGGCTTCATTCAGATTGTTATCAGCGCACCAACAAAATGATATTTGGTAGCAATGCTTGCACAAATCTCACAAACATGTCCTATGTATTGTAATTTGGATAAATGATTAAAGTATGTTGATCTTGTCATAAATGCTGATGGGTTACATGTTGGATACCTACCGTTGTAGGAGGATGTGATGAATATAATGTATGTTTCTGTCTCTTCTATGTAAAACTGTGGTGAATAAAGACTTCGTGAGAGTCATATTGTTTTGTTTGCTGACCAGTTTTTTTTTTTTTTCAAGCTTTCGGATAACATAAGAGTGAATGTGTGTGTCTGCATTGCTGCAGGGACAAAAACCCCAAAAAGCAAAAACTGTTTATTGTTTTGAGCAGGAGTTAAAATTCACACTTCCACTCCTGTAGCTGAGCTTTCCCAGACACACAGGAGGAGAGAGGAGAGACAGGGTCAGTGGGAGAGGTACAGAGACAGAGTCCCAGTGAGGGTGTGTGTGTGTGTTCAGGGGCAGTGGCCTCATGGACACTGACAGTTTGTGAGAATCTGTAGAGGTGTCACTTCACACCTCTGCGGCCTGGCCCGGACTTATAAACCAGTGCAACAGAGCTGAGCAGCAATCACAAACTCTCAGTCTCTCTGGTTGGAACACTTAGTCTCTCCACACAATATGGATACCTCCTCGGTTTCTCTTCTTGACTATGGCCTGCAGTACCAGTGGTGCTCCGACTCCGACCTCTCCAACATCTCCTCTCCAGAAACGCTCTCCCCTGTTCACTCCATGGACTCCAGCCTGTCTCCTTCCGAGCAGCAGCCACCACAGTCCACCGCTAAGGCAGCTAAGACTGGATATTCCCAGAGCTTCAAATCCTCACCCTATTCTCTATCTAGGCGTGGCCGGAAGTCAGGTCAAGCCACCCGGATCCGCAGCAAGCAGAGGGAGAGCGCCAGTGAGAAGGAGAAGCTGAGGATGAGGGATCTGACAAAGGCTCTGCATCACCTCAGGTCTTATCTCCCGCCATCGGTGGCCCCCGCCGGACAGACACTGACAAAGATTGAGACTCTTCGCCTCACCATCCGCTACATCTCCTACCTGTCGGCCCAGCTGGGCCTCAGCGAGGAGGTGCTGTTTCAGAGGCGGGAGCAAGGAGACACCTCTGCCAGTGACACTTCTTCATCTGACATCCTCAGCTACTTCCAGCACAGCTCCTTGGGAGGTCAGGAGGTGCAGCTGCAGAACCAGAGCCTGTATGCTGCCCAGTGCCAAAGCCAGAACATCATGCTGCATTCTGGGAACTGTAGTTTTGGAGTGGATCAGCACAGTAGACAGCACAGCGGAGCTCCTCAGGGAGATATCAGCATGGATAGCGCCCTGCAGTCAACGCCCACAGCACATCCCTCCTGCCAGGTATGTGAGCATTTACTCATGGATGTTATTCACAGTATATATGTAAAATCGCAGTTTTAGCGTGAGTATGTTCAAAATGTTAATGAATGTCCTGTTGTGTTTTTTTTTAATACAGATGTACGGCAGTGACTTCTGCATCCCGTTGGTTCCAAGAGAGTACTGGGGTTAAACGCTGTGTGATCATCATCCAACAACTGACACAAACTTCACTGTTTTTACTGCCTCACTGTGAATTAACTAATTTATTTGAAATATATATGTTATTCTACTTTTTATTTATTTTGCCTATGTAAATATTGATATTTCTAACAACTATTTTTATATTTCTTTATACCACTATTTATAATAAAATATGAAAATGTCAATATTCTTTGTCATCATTCACGATTTAGACACGAATGGCAGACGCTTCATTGCGTGTAGACCTTAGCTGTGAAAGAAAGCTTGATTCAAATCGCTAAACTAACACAAAACATGGTCAGATAAAATGTAGTTTTCTGCATCTTTTAAAATACTCTTAAGAAAAACACTTTATTCATTAATTAGTTAATTAGCATTAATTTTAAATGGGATTATATGTACTTATACCACTCATATAAAGACTCCTTTTATATCACTTTATGATATAAGATAAATTAGTTTTGCACAAGATTTACCTGGAGAAGCTACAGATTTCAGATGCAGAAATGTTTTCCAGGGTTTGCCTGGAGAAAAAATGAGGCTTAATTAGACTGAGTAACAAGTTGATGAAATGGTTTCAAAGTTACGAAGTTGTTTACTATCAGCTTCCCTCTTTTTGTTATCATCGTCCCACTGCAGCTCAACAGGCAAACGCTGTCGAGGGAAACACAAATCACACTTACTAGATACTTCAAAGTCACATGTTGTGACTTTGAAGTATCCATTTTTTTCCTGTTAATGATTAATACCAAGGAGGAACTATTAGTAGTGACTATGTGGACACATGACTATTGTTTTAAGATTGATTGGTGATAGAGTCACCACTTTATCAAACACAAGATTTTGCCTGCACTTTTGAACAATATGGAAATGAATCAAAAGTGAATATGAATATGGAAATTTGCCAGGGCCAGAGGGTTGAGACATGTACATATTGATAAGATCAGTATTTTAACTGTAAATAATCTGATTAAGACAAAAATATCAAAAACTAACCGGTAAAAGTGGAAGTAATCTAGATGGTTTTTTTTTATGATTTATACAAATATTTTTTAAATTTTTGAAAACTTTGAGCTATAAATAGAATTTAAGATTAGGTTCTGTAACGTGCAGGATACTTCACAAAAAGGCAACATGTAAAAAATGTTTATTGCCATAAAAATCCATTCAATACAACATAAAGCATGAGACTGTACAACATTTTAGTCTATTATGTGACAAGTTATTGCAAGCAACATAAATACCTAAAACATTAACTCAAGCAGCATTCATACGGTATTTTCCTCTCACGTGTGAAGCGTGTGACATATTATTGGTTCGGTTTGAGCAGAGATCAGCTTCTGCCACCTTCTATCTAGTTTATTTAGTGTATCTTTGTTAATGAGGCTCAGCAAACACAAAGAGGTCCTTGGTGCCACTAAGTCTAGACTGAAACATAAGATCCTCCCATCTCTTTTCCCCTTTTTCTCACCCACAGCCCTAATTACTTGCTAAAGCCAACGAGAAGGGCTTTAATATTCATAGGGCAGTGTGGATCTGCATATCAGGCTGGAGAATTAGGTCTGAGTGTTTAGTTTGCCACATACATGCAGTTCATTTGATATGCAAAGAGCACACCTAACACAAAGTCTAATATACTCACTTGGGTCTTTCATCACAGTAAAGCTAATACACTCTCTGGCCTGAAAAGGGCTCAGGATGAAAGGGTTAGCACTGCTGTGCTGATTATTCACTCATTACATGTGAGTAAACACCATCAGAGCTAATGTGGATTAAGAGAAGGAAGATCCTGTCTATCATCAGCCTGGGAGGGAAGAAGAAAGTTGACAGCTGGGTTAGTTCATGAGGAGAAAATAATTAGCTACATATTCCAAAAGAAAAAGTTAAATAACAGTAGAAAATATTAGACTTTTATAATAATCTATAAAATAGTGGGAATATAATAATAATCTATAATCTAATATTTGGTTTGAAACTTCAAACTCTGTTCTAGACTTACATAGCTGCAATAAGTGAGACTCAAGAAGATCCAGTAGATACTTACGATTTGAGGGCTAACATTAAATTAATTTGAATGCTACAGAGCAACAGGAGAGATCAATTGTCAACTCACAGTTTGCCCCTCAAGAAAAATTTTAATCACTGCTTCAACAAATTCAGTTTGATTGACATTTAAAAAAAAACATATTTCCACATGTTTTTAATGACCCCAAGAGAATTTTCCTAATTCCTTAATTTCTTTGTTGTTGTTGTTTTATTTTTTGCATAAGTGACTCGGTAGAAAGCTGTGTGAGAGTTGTTCACACGTCCAACTCATGGGTTTCACCTCTGCTGCAGAGCAGGAGTCAAATGTGACGCGGTGGTTTGTGGGAACGCTGCTCGGGACTCAGATCCACAGTCCACACCTGACGTTCAAATCCACAGAATTATCAGAGACAAGCCAGTAAAACGAATGTAGCATCATTTATGTATATTTTGTATTGTAAGTTTTTGCCATTAATACAAATTGTTACCTTCAAATTAGTATTACCTGTATTATTTGTGAAATAAATTCAGGTCAATTCAGATGTTTTCTATCCAACAATGGGAAATTATTCTCTAAGAGAAACAAATAGTATTTATAAAGGAAAAAGTGTGGGCAAAGAATTTAAATATTTTTAGAGCAACTCAAAGCAATAGTTGATGCTGTGCATGCTTTTCTATGAAGTTCCAGGTTCCCAGGCTGGTGAAGCCTACTGCTGTCTAAACAGGACGAGGTGCAAACTCTTTACACCTCACAGCTGCCCCGGCACACTTCTCCAGCCCGACCTCGCCCCAACTCAGACCAGATCTCAGAAAGACAGAGCAACATTAATGAGATGTCGAAGTGCAAAACGAACTTCAGTGAAAAGTGATATTATGAGCATCTATGTGTTTGTGAGAATATTGTTGGATATGTTTGGTGGCAGATAACGTGGCTGCTTCAAGTCACAGTCATTGATTCACTAGATTTCTAATCCCTCAGTTTTAGAGGCAGACCTGTGGTCCAGGTACAGACCTGACATGGCAGGGTCATATTCCCAGCCTGCAGGAGCAGATAGTGTGAAATTGTCTACTTTATGATGGCTGTGCGAGCTGCCAGCTCACACCTTGTCCTGGAACTGGCCTGTTTCCCATGAGACCCCCCGGTCTAGGTGTCAGGCCTGCTCCCAGAGCTTCTCAGGACCAGAGGTGGCTTCTGGAGGTGCAACCTCGCACCTCCCACCACATATATGGAGCAGCCTCCCTGTTCCTCCTCACTATCTACTGACTGCCTAACCAGCAACACGCTGCTCAAGGAAGAGCCTACAACCTCAGCGCCGACTACAATTAAATCTACAGCAGCAGCTATGGAAGTGCCCTACAGCTGTCCTCTTCAGCTCCAGGAGAACTCTTTCCTGTTTCAGTCCCTGCTGGAGAAATCTTGTGATCCTGTGGCCTATGATCCAACCTCGGACCCTGGTTATTTCAGCGCATGCAGCAGCCTGTCTCCGACATCCTCTGTGGACTCCTTTTGTTTCTCACCCTCCTCCCTCCAGACTGCTGGAAATGAGCAAGATGCTTTGGAGAGTTTGATTTTCAGCAGCCCCGCTACACCTCATTTTACCACCGAGACTCAGTCCTGCTCCAGACCCAGCACGACAACATCCGCTTCAAAGAAATCTCGCTCCAGGTATCCAGGGAAGAAGCGCCAGACAGCCAGTGAGAGGGAGAAGCTGAGGATGAGGGACCTAACCAAGGCCCTGCATCACCTCAGGGCCTACCTCCCACCGTCAGTGGCACCTGTAGGACAGACCCTGACCAAAATCGAGACGCTGCGCCTCACCATCCGCTACATCTCCTACCTGTCGGCCCAGCTGGGCCTCAGCGAGGAGGTGCTGGAGCAGCGAAAATCATCTGGCTTTGTTCAGCAGCCTCAAACCCTCAACCAGTTCCTGGATCGGCCGACAGGCAGCTACAGCGCACAGGAATCAAGCTGCGACATCATGAGTGCAGCCCAGCTGTCCCCTCTGCAGCATGCATATCCGGTATGTTCATATCCTCTTTGCAGCTGTCAAAACTTAAATGTCAAGTAGAAGATTAGTTTTAAATAGACTGCTTTTTTTGTGTTTTATCACCACCTATAGCTGAACGAATTCCTAATCAAACTCTGTTTTCTGTTTTCAGGTTCCAAGTGGGGTTTGCTTCACCGGCGAGCAGTACTGGATGCCACAGCAGCAGCTCCACGATGTCACCTTCTCTGGCCAGTGCTGAGAGACACAGCAACCAGTCAACCCACTTATTTTCATTGCAGCAATGACCTTTAAACAAGATTTATGGACTAAATTTTGCATTTTTGTTATTTTGAACAAAACATATTTTCTGTCCTCTTATGTGTTTTTGTATATAGAACCGTTTATTTATTGAGCAGAATAAACATTATTTATCATCATAACCCTTGGGCCTGTTGTTATCTTTAATTTTTTTACCGTTGCAGTTTTTACCTCACAGATGAAATCATACAGACTTGGTGCTCAGCTCCACTTCCTTACACAAACACTGCAGCTGTCAGCAATGAGGTGTTAAACAGGGAACACATCCCCTCTAAAGTCTTTAAGGAAGGACCCCTACAGAGGGAACCGGCAGCTGAACTAGGGCCTGTTAATTGGCACCTTTTCTATCCTGTGTAAATGTGACAGGTGTTTGAGACCTGAGGCAAAAACAGGAAAACCACTAAATAACTGGTCCTGCATTTCAGAGATCTGAGCAATAATGCAGGTTTTAGTTTCTTCCTGATGACCCTAGCACTTACTGTATGTGAGCAAAAACTATGCTGGTGACGTGTTACTCACTGAAAATGACCTGTCCCTCGCAGAGAACTGATCTTTTACACTGCTCTCATATCAACACTGTAATGCAAGATGGTGTCCAGATGTTTGGAGCGACTGAAATGTTGTGGATATTACTCTTAACATCTTAACTCAAGTACTTTGCACATACAGCAGGTAGGTAGTAGACATTTATTCATAAAAAGACTCTATCAGAACTTTTTTCATTACAAAATATACATTAACTGTAATAGTAATAGTTTAGCTAAAGTGAAAGCTTTTCTAAAGGAGAGACTTCATTGGTGAACCACTCAAGCACTTGTTCCTTGTTCATGTCCACCCAGTTCATGTTGGCCTTGGTTCTCTCTAGCGCCTGCTCGAGAGACGTGGTGGCTGAGCCGAGCTGGCCTGCATTGTCTTCTTTAAACTGCAGCAGCTACAGAGGAATAGAGTGATATTAACTGGGACTTCCTGTCATTCTGATATATGTTTCTGTAGAGTATGAAAAGTTAATGGATACGCTTAAGTACAAATTTGAGGTACTTGTACTGTAACCTACTTTTTATTTCTTATTTCCATTTTATGCAACTGCGTTATTTAATCCATTTCAGTCCAGAGGCATTATATGACAGCTATTGTTGGTAGTTACTTTACAAATTTAGATTTTGCCCACAAAACATAAGAGATTATAAAACTGGATGCATTGTTATAGCTAGAATTAGATTTAGAGGTAAAATGATTATCAATGAATGAGTAAGAATAATCCTATGATCAAATGTAAAAAACATTTGAATCATTGTAACTGAACAAACTATATCACAATATATGGATGTAAAGTGAGAAAAAATGAATAGGTCCTGTAAATAAAATCTTAATATGAACGAAACTGTACCTGCTTGTACTCAAACTCTGTAGAGAAGCGTTTGGTCACACCATCAATAAGTCTTCCAAAGGAAAGTGATCCACCACCATAGCTGAAGAGTTGGCAAAAATAAGAAGGCTTTGATCACTACACCCTGTGTAACGAAAGCATTTCTAATTTGTGTTTCCTTCCAAACCAAAGTGCCTGATTCTGGCACCGCACTCTTCTACTAACTGACACACACGGCTCAAGCAGATGGCCCGAACCGATGTAAATAAGGAGAAAACTCACTCGTTGAATATGTGATCCCAATTGGCTCTGATAAAGTCCCAGGCTAGAGGCTGGCCGGTGGGGTTACTGGCAATGTAAACAATGGTGGAGGTGGCATCCTGCTTACGGATCTTCTTGGGATCTAGACAATACTCCAGGTACCTGAAACACAGTCACAGTGAGGACAAAAGCTCCATCATCATCAAATCCCTACACCGACCGTTCTTTGTTAGCACAGGTTATTACAGTAAGCAAAGACGGAACGAGCATTATCCAGCACAACGTCAGTGACACTGACCTGTTCAGCAGCCACGGCTCTTTGGTGCAGGACAGAGCATGCCTAAGTTTATCAGCTTCTGAAGCGATGGTTGCATTGTCGTACATGGACCACGCAAAGTCCCACTCCTTCACTCCTCCTGCTGCAATGGCACTGCAGTACACGGTGGACTTCAAGTTGGCACTAATGCTGGGGGCAAGAGAGAAAGTGTTGAGGCACAAAGATATAAAAGGCAAAAAACAACTTCTGCATTGAACACATCACAAAATGTGATAAAATAACAGCCAGAGTAACAGGAAATGCAATGTGTATAGAAACAAAACAAAAAAAAGAAAGGAACGTCAGCGTGGAGCGAGAACATACCTGTTGATACTGGGGTTTTCCATCCACTCTTTAAACCAGCCAGTGGTCAGATCATTACAGTCTTTAATTCCAGTTCTACAGGCCAAAGAGATTGCATTCACCTGATTGTACCTGCACAGAAACACGAGAGGATATAATAGTCGGCAGAATAAATGTCAAATCAAGCCAAAACCAACAAAACTAAGAGTCTGCAGTCATGCTAGATCTAAGGCTGACGTGCTAACATACACATGTTATCAACAAAAGTTTTACCTGGTATTTGAGGATTCTCAGCTTTACAATAGTTCAGTTCATTCTGAGGGCCACATGAATTTGTTTATAACGGACATTTCACTCAAAGTGACAAAAGTCAACCTTATTTTTATATTTAACACATTTGATAAAATTTCACTAAATCATCATTTCAGTTCATCCTCTGGGGACAATCCAAATGAGCTGCTCAAAAGTGCTGTCACATATGATAAGATGAATTTAAACTGCAGAAGCAAGAAAGTAAGGGAAGAAGTAAACACAGGGAAGGGAGAATGACTACAGAAATAAGATCAAGATAGGAGCAAGTTGGAGCAAACACATTAAAGAGATACTGATAACAGGGACACGTTGTGGAGAAGGTTATGTGAGGTTCAGTTTGAGAGGATTCAGATTTCTATAGGACAGACAGACCATTGTTTTCCCATGTGAAAAATGAAAGCCTCATCTACTCTACATTGTGTTAATCTTTAGCAACACGGCTTACTGTGGCTTAGTAAAAAGCATTTTGTCAATCACGTCCAAAATTCGTTTGAACTTATTTGTGAATCTTGTCCCTTCTCTTGTGTGATTCCTCAGAATAGGATATCATCGTGTAAACACTGTATAGGATGTTACAATTTAGCATCGTAATAAATACCATACATAATATTACATCCTTACTGGTCGGTGTGCTTTTCAGGGATCTTTGTCCAGTTGAGAGTGAGCTCTTTGAAGTGGTTAAAAAGAGGAGTGACCTGCTTCTTTATGTAAGCCTGAGGAATTAACATAGAGGTTTTATTCATTTGTATTTCTGTTTAAAAAGAAATGTGACATCATGGAAATAACTTAGCACAGAACATTCAGTTTAAATGCTGCATGATGTCCAGCAAGTTTTCCATGATTGACCGGAATCATCTCAGCTAATGTTGAAGAATCAATTCGTAACAAATGTTGACCCGACCTGCATGGGTCCGTACACTTCACCGCGGTCAAACATCAGAAAGAAGTAGTTCAGGTTGCGAGTGGCTGTCTGCCAGGGCATGTATTCAACTTCTTTATCAAGAAACTTGGTCGTCCTCAGAGCCAGAGTTGTGATCACCATTTGTGCCCTGTAAAGGCCACATATGGTAAAATTACTCAGCTCCACAACATTTAATATTTGACAACAAGGGGTTTGTAATAATGTGATCTCACCTTGCAAGGTTAAAAGCGTCATCAATAATTTGTGCTCGGTTGATCACTGGAATGCCCTGGAAAGCGAAAAAAAGGAACTGACTTAGTTGAGTTTGGAGGCGCAGGAAGTCGTTCAGAAAACACTGCAGATGTTTCACAGCTGCAGGTGTCGTACCTGATGTTGGGAACTCAGCTTGGCGAGGAGTCGCTCCCAGTTTTGAGAGTCATAGTTAACTCTGTAGAAGCCCTTCATATTTATGTTGGCCACCAACCAATCATTGGCACCGAGAATCATGTCTTTGTTTGTAGCTGTTGGGAAGGAGGTTGAAAACTAACCAATCTTTTTATACGGTGTTAATCACTTTAACACTGTTCTAAAAGAGCATCATAAATCTTACTTTCTTTTTCAAGAAGCCAGTGCTGCTGTTCAGCTCCACCAGTCTTTATCCATGAAACAGGAACAAACCACTCATAACTGCAGCCACATCCATTCACCCATTTATATGCATATAAAGACACAGTGTACAGAAAGAGCAGGGGACTTTAGTAAGTCAGGATTATTCAAAATTCAAAAAACTTTAAAGGAAATATAAATATGAACATATGGAAATAAACTGAACATATAACGTATGTATCACGACATTTAAACATGAAACATTAAATAGTGGTTCCTACTTGAACTCTGAAGGTGTGTCCACTACAGCGTCTGGGTTCAACAGGAAATGTTTCTGGGTGATGCTTCCAGTCTGAGTGTTGATGGTGACCACAGGGAACCCCATCTGTAAGATCCATCTGTTCATGATAACCTCCACATAATGAGGCAGCTCTATGCCAGCATCATCCACGGCCTGTTGAAAGGAACATTTAGATATTAATAAAAGTAAAACACTACATTTCTTACTTGTGGGTAGCTATCAAACAATGTTTGACAACTTATTTGATACTACTACTACTACCACTACTATATACAGTATATTAATTAAATACTGTGGGTATTTATTCAAGATGCCATGAAAGCATCATCTCTTATCTGATTTTACTGCTATTGGTTAAATTACAGCAAATAAGCATATTCATTCTACTAATGCTTAGTGAAGGCCTGGATATCTTTTGCTACATGATGTTAATATCACCATAAGTGGCACTTAAGGGACAGCGTTAGTGTTAAATGCGACAACAGGAGTAGAAGTAGCAAAGAGCTATGAAGTGAGTAATGACAGGTACACATTTCAGTTACAATTTCAAAAAGCTCACATCAAACCTCAGCAAACTCACAATATGTTTACCTGCCCAACACCAAACAACAGAGAAAACAAAGTAAAGACTTTATTATATGTTGCAAGGTTTGCATATTACATTAACTTAAAAGGCCCTCGATTGGGTGATTTATGCAGGGATTTCTAAAACCAACAATTTACTCTTTTGCAGTAAATTATTTTCTTCTTAAGGTGCTGTCTTGTGTAAAGAAAGCAGCTGTGTTGATGGTGTTATCTCACCATTTGCAGGTGCTTCCACAGGTCTGTGTAGACTGTGTTCTTATACTTGAACTCCTCCAAGTATGTCTGCAGAGAGACAGTAACACACTGGTCATGTCGTTTTGTGCTTTTTGTGTCCAGTCATTGCGATCACATTAACAAAATAAAAGATTTTGTTGGAGCTAATTTCTTGACAGTTTCACCACATGCGGTCTGAGGTTGTCAGCTGTACTCACATGGAGTCCTTTGGAAAAGACAGTCTCAGTAATAAACTCTGAAAGCATCCTGAGGACGGCAGCTCCCTGTAATGGAAAACAGTCAGTGGGTCACATGTCAGATATGATGGAATAAATATTATATCTTAATTATCAGATCAGTAGTTTATGGTTAATTCAGTTCTGTAGGGCGTCATGATAAGAGTCACCCATTAAAAGGGGAATAGTTTAACTCAAAGACAAAAATACGTTGTAGTAAGGTTGTTGTGATGTGCTACCCTCAGTTATACTGCACCTTGCTGTATGTGATGGAGTCAAACAGTTCATTGATTTGCTCCGGCTTCTGGACATCCGCCTCTTTGGATGAGAGTGGATGGGAGGAGGCCAAAGCATCCACAGCCATCACATCGAGGATCTCGTTCATGACTATTAAATCTTTCTGGAAAGTAAACGATGAAAGGACTGGATTCAATGAAATGGTGTCAGCACATCAAGGTCACACATTTTCCAATGACCATTTGTTATCCTTCATTCTTCAGTTAAAAGACATGGCTGACATGGGAAATTATGGTCCACAGTGCCACTGAGCATAAACTCTCACCATATTCCATGTAGGCTCGGCATAGTTGGCTCCAAGGTAAGAGACATAGGTGGCAAAGCCTTCATTGAGCCACAAGTCATTCCACCACCTCATGGTCACCAAGTTCCCAAACCACTAAGAGGACAGAGTTTCATATTACTGGCAGCTTTTCACGATTACTATCAAATGTTTGATTGATTTTTGGAGGGCAGTGCACCACTGGTTGTCATTCAGTGTGATACCATATGGGCGAGCTCATGGGAGATTACTGTTGCCACCCACTCCTTGTCTCCGTTGGACGACACGGCAGGATTATATAAGAGTGCAGTCTCTCTGTAAGTGATCAAGCCCCAGTTCTCCATGGCTCCAGCACTGAAGTCAGGAAGAGCAATCTGATCTAAAAGCAATTACAGAATGAATAATAGTTGTAAACAGGCTGTTTTGAATACTTGTAAATCCATGTTATTAATTATGAAAATAATGCAGACTAAGCTAAATCACTATCACGTGCTCCCGACCTGACTTGTTCAGGGGGTAAGAAGAGTTGTAGTAGTCCTCAAAGAAGGCCAGTATTGGTCCAGTCTTCTCCAGGGCATAGTCTCCCTGGCCTTCCTCTATGGCCTTCCTGCGAGCCCAGATCCTGATCTAAGCAAGCACAGTACTTTATTAACAGCAGAAAAGAGGAGTGGAAAAGTGTCCAGCAGAGGGCAGCAGATTTTCGATATTAGAACTTGAGTTGGTAGTGGTGGGTAATACAACTTTCATATAATATATGAAGTAATAATAATGAAGTAGCTATAACAACTAATAGCTCACCGTGACTACAACTTCACTTGTCTTCAGTGAATATTACACAGTACAGTGTGGATGTTTATGGACTGATGTTAAACCACTGTGTTCTCCGGTTATTGGAGAAGTGGTTTAAACTGTAATAACATACATCATTTTAGTGTAACTCAGTGATAATGACAGTTCTCAGGTCCTTTTATTGGATTTCAATCCTCTTTGGACTCAAATCTCCTTAAGTTATTGGATCTAAAGGCAGATCTGAAACAGGACTAACAGTGTATACTATCAGATAGCAGAACTAGTGGTAAGAAAATAACTACAAATAGCACTGGAGAGAAATGTGTTTCTTGAAGCTGATATTAATGCTCATTGTACACAAATTCTCTCTTTTGTCTCTCAGCTCTATATGACGATTCAGGTATGTTTCAGTTCAGCAGCTCCCAGTGCTACAGTGGTAACTATAAATAATAATAATAATAACAGAAGACGTCCTGTAGGGACTGTACGGTTAGGGTTTAGATATAAGTTTTAGAAATGATTACCAAAACGTTAGCACCCAGTTCCGTCCGAATGTATGTAAAATCACATACAACAAAAGCCAGCAAATAGGTTGACATGATCTCTGTGGGTTCAAAGCTTGTCTGGATTAAATCGTGGCCGCTCGCAGTGATGTTCACAGGGTCTGTGTGAGTACAAAGGTGGAAGCAACGAGAAGCAATGAGAGCACTGTGTGTTTGCAGATGCTGTACTAAAATGATGTTACTAATGCACTCAACACTTTTCACTTACCATAGCTCATGGCGTTGGACAGAGCCACAGTGTCACGGGGGTGTATGAGAGTCATGTGGAAGACAGCTTTCATAGCCGGCTCATCGAAGCAGGGGAAGGCTTTTCTGGCATCTGTTGGCTGCATCTGAGTCGTTGCGACAACTCTAACAATAGCAGGCACCAAAAGTCAGTCATTTCAACCCACGCCAAGACGAGAAATGTCGAAAGAACCCCCCCACCATTAAATACTCTCATGTCTTGTTATAATTCATTGTCTTAGTTGAGTTATTGTGATGAAGTGGCTGTTTTTACTATTTTTTCTACACACTTTTTCTCGCTCATTGCTGCAGTTTCACAATAAATATCAGCAGACCTTGATAAGGGTTCAAAAAGGTTTTAAATCCTCACTGTGACTCTAAAAACTAAATCATTTAAAACAAATGAAATAAAATGTCCAAAACATTCAAATTGAGATTAAAAAGAAAATTATACTTTTTCACTCCATCTTCAAAGTATTCGCTCCTGTAGAAACCTCCCAGGTCGTCTGACAGCTCTCCAACAAACTCGGTGAAGAGCTCATACGAGCTGCCGGCCTGCAGAGGGCTGCTGAGCTGGATCACCAGGTACTGAGTGGGAATCTCCAGCCAGCTGTTTTTCATGGTAGGTGCAGTGGCCCCATCCAGGCCCATCAGCTTTGCATGGTTTCCCTCAAAGGTGGTGAGGTTCAGCTTGTTGGAGTGGATGAGGATGAGATCCGTTTCCTTCACACACCTGAAGACCACCGTGGAGCGTCCGGTGAAGATGTACAGGCCATCTGCGTCGGGCACCAGCCGGGGCCACAGACTCACATTGTAGGAGACGGGAGCGAGCGAGTCTGGAAGTCTGTAGTTCTGCCAGGGCTGCTGTGGGGTGGAGGGTGTGGTAGAGAAAAGGGGGTTTGGGGTCGTTGTGCTGGGGGAGTTTGTGGTGGTATCAGGGGCGGCAGTGAACGGAGGTGTAGATTCATTCATGGACTTCTCCTGAGCGTAAACCACAGACAGGGCTATGATGGCAGCCAGGGCGCCAACACCTACGACCACACAGGTCACCGCCACTGCTTTGCTGATGTAGAAGCCTTTCCCCATGTCTCCACCAGGAAAGAAGACAGAAGGGGGGAACTGACTGCAATTTATGTCCTGACTTAGATTGTATCTAAAGTTAATGGTTGATCTTCTGGGAGGGGAAAACAGTTACTGTAAAAGAACAAAACATTCAGCTGTATAAAGTCCTTAAGATAAGAACGACTCCTGTCTCATCTGTAGACTTTATACTGACGTTTATGGCTGTTTTTGTCTGTATTGTCTTCCTGACTTTGGTCATTGGTGACACTGGAGCTGCAGAACACATGTGAACACAGGAAGCTGCTGAGGCTGCTACCTCCACCATGCTGCAGGTGTTTGCTCAAAACAGGAAATCCCAAGCCTCATTCTGCTGTGTCTGCAAGGTCCCTGCAGCCACACACACACACACACACACACACACACAGCAGCATTATGCTGCATGTGCATGACAAACGTTTGCAAAAAACATCATGAAGGGTTTAGCATACGGACTGGCCTCTTCCACAGGTCATTTTATGTCCTCATCCCATTTAACCCCACACCCACGTCAGTGTCAATGTTAAGATTGTGTCTCCATTAAAAATAGTGATGAAGAAATGAAGAACTGAGTGTTCTGTAGATAAAAATGAATGTTGTTGTTACTGTATCAGCTTTGTTGCTGCATCACAGATAACGTAGATAACAGCTCATTTCCACAGCACATACTGTAAGTCCAACACTCCTAACATTATTGTCAGGGAGGAAATTAATGCAGGAAAGAGGAGACAGCTCATGTACAGATTCAGGTTTATTGCTGATTTATTTACACACATATGCATGACATTCACACAGGGATACCATCTGTAGTACTCCAAAACTCAATTTTAATATATTTACTTCACAGTAAATCTCAGTGCAACATAAAACAGATTTTATGAATGAGTGCAAAACAATAAATAAGTCAAATTAGAATTCAGATCTTTGAATTCAGGGTTTGCATAAATGCACTGTTTACCATAAAACTACCAAATGTATTGTTTTCTTTTCTGAGCTGTTTAAGACAAGACATTAGTACATTATAAAATGTCTGAAATGGGTTCAGATAGTTTCAGGTCTGATTTAGTCAGTTATTTAGTTCAGTTTCAGTTCAGTAATTGTTCATATATTTTGTTAAATCGATTTAGTTAAAAAGTGTACTGATTATTACTTGTTAGTTTTAGGCATAATAAGGTGTAACTTTCATTGCATACGAAAAAAAAAGAAACCTTTCTCTCCAAACCGAGAAAGCAGAATGATGTGGCGGTAGCTGAGCCGCTAGCAGTAGCAGTGGCAACATTGCTGTGAAGAAAAGATTACCTGTGATTGCAGTGAATAGACGATACTGTGGCTAACTAGAAATGTAATTAGTTCAAATAAGACATATAATCAATTGACTTTATCCAGGATGAGGATAAATACAGTATATCACATGGCAAACACAGCATAGAATAAATATTTGTGATACTACTACATGAGAGTTCGTTGTCTTTAATATTATTGCTAAGGAGGATTAGGGTGTTGACAGACCCTGCCAGAGGTAACATTTTGTTCACATCCTGATTGTGTGGGGTGGCGCTATAGGTTAAATTCCAGGACCCAGTCCAGCCCACTTATGAAGAAAAAGAAAAAACACAAATTATTGCATTTCTAAGAGTGAAAATAAATGTTCTGCAAGAAGGTTCAACTTTCAAATGAATTTATCGCTACATCACTGGCACACAGTAAAATGTGGTTAACTAATCATATGTACGTTTCTGTGCACCGAAGCTGATGTCCAGTGGAGTCTAGTGCCACATCAGTCTCTGCACAACTGTCAGCAAATTGTTACTGATGATTATAGTGATTGTCATTTACTACTTATCCCTGACTGTAGACCAAAAAAAACAACAAAACATCACTTTGGTTTCCTCAGTGTGTTCATGTGGACTCCTCCGTCAACCACTTCAGCACATGGGCTTTATTCTCCGTCACCCATTTGATGTTGGCTGTGGTCTTCTCGATGGCCTGCTCCAGTGCTAGTGTGCCAGAGCCAAAACCAACATGGAGATTGTCTTCTTTGAATTTCTTCAGCTGGAAAAATAAAAAATAAACAGGAAAAAGTTGAATTTCTGCATTTGTTGTTTTTTAGTTTCCTCTAAATACCCTCAGGGAAATGAAGTATGTGTTTCAGTGTGGTCGTGTGGGCTGCCAACCTCCTGCAACTCAAACTCTGTAGAGAATCTCGTTGTGATTCCGCTGAGAAGATTAGAGAAGGAAAACGATCCTTTTCCATACCTAAAACACAAAGAAGGATGCAGTTCACATTAACGTGGTGGTTGAAAAGAAAAGTGTGCATATTTGTGCTGTTGATTTATGACCTTTCAAGTAAAAAAAGATATTCATGTACGTCACTGTAAGCAGAACAATCTTAAAGTCGTCATAAAGTACTCGTGACTATGTTTTGGCAGGGCTGCAGAAATGCACATCTCCTGTGGATTCTCTGTATTAAATATTTTTTCCCTGCTCTAAAGTTCTGACCGGTTTTCAAACAGAAACAGTCAGAGCTCTTACTCTTGGTAAAGGTAATTCCATCGTGCTCTGATGAAGTTCCACACCAGCGGCATTCCCACAACATTTCGTGCGATGTACTGGATTGTGGAGGTGGCGTCCTGCTTGCGGATCTTAGTCGGGTCTAGGCTGTAGTCCAGATACCTGGTCCAATCAACATATTGTCTTACAAAGAAACCTCCAACACTCAATTTTAATACATTTAAAAGAACAGAAAGTCAAAGCTTAATGTTGACGTTACTAAGTCATTTTGCTGGTTTTATATGTAGATTATATGTAAATCTGAAACACAAAACACTGAAACTAGTGCCATTTAATGCATTCATACATTATGTGTATTACATTGGAAAACACCTTGAATGAAGATATACAGTATCAGATATTTCAACTCTGCACGTACCTGTTCAAAAGCCAAGGTACTTTGGAACAGGCCAGAGCTGACCTGAGCCTGGAAGCTTCAGAAGCCAGCGAGGCGTTTTGGAACATCGTCCAGGCGAACTCCCACTCCTCTACACCACCATAAGCAATGGCTCTGCAGTACACTGTGCTTTTCAAGTTGGGATGAATCCTGGTCAAAATGAAGGTGAATATAAAGTCTGAGTGAACATGAAGTTTCAAAACACTAGAAATTAAAATGGACTTAAAGTGCCCTGTACTCACGGGTTGTGATCTGGATTTTCCATCCACTGTCGGTACCAGCTTTTCATCAGATCCATGCAGCTCTCCAGACCCATATTGCAGGCTACGCCAATAGCATTTATCTGATTATACCTTAAAATGAAGATGACAGAGTAAACTGGGGAAAACTGCCAGATACACATGTATAACACATGCTACTAATCTGCTGTTATAATGACTCTTACTGATCAGTGTGGCCTGTTGGTACTTTGGTCCAGTTAGCTGTGATTGTCTTGAAATGCTCGAAAAGAGGCTGTATTTGTTTCTTGAGGTACGCCTAGAACAAAAATACATTTTTAGATTTATATTTGCATTTATACACATCTCCTATCCATAACTGTTAGTGTTAGTATTTATAATAAAGAAGCACTAACCTGTAAAGCTCCATAAACCTCAGTGCGGTCAAACATGAGGATGTAGTAATCAAGGTTTCTCAGAGCTGACTCCCAGGGGATGTAATCTTTCTCTTTGAACAGATATTTGGTAGTTTTCAGGGCCAGTGTTGTACTGATTATTTTTGCTCTGCACAAAGAAACAAATGTTTTACATACATATATTTAAGACGTCTTCTATGTATATTTTAATTATTTAAGTCTAAGTAATACTTTCCTTCTTTACCTTGCTAGGTTAAATGCATCATCTATGATCTGTGCTCTGTTGATGACTGATAAAGCCTGAAAGAAAGAACAAATTCACACATGGAGAAAACTAAGCTCATGTGGTAAAGCAAACCGCTGCTATTTCTGCAAAAAGCTAAAAGTTTCATAGAGTCATAGTGTCTGCAGTTTCAGAAACAGATTTATTGGATCCGGGGATTAAAATTTAACACCATCAATAATGAAATTTCCCCATATCAGCACAATTCTAATGAAACACTCGGAGACCTTAAGCGTGCAGAAAAGTAAATAGAGCAATAAATAAATTATATAAGGAAATAAAATCCAAATGTGGTAAATAAGCAGATTTATTTTATCCAGACTTTACCGCTGAGACAGGTTCTAGAGGTTCTCCTCTGTTAACCACTCCATCAAAATTTTACCTAGTATTCTAAATCACTATTATATCAAATCTAACGCCACTTTTAAGTTGTAATGACGAGTAAATCTAAACATGAAATTCAACTAGAGAATAGAATCTTCATTGAAATGCATAATGTGCAGCTTTTCTGCATTTGTCTAAAACTCAGCGCTCAACATGTCAAAGAGCACGTGACTCGCCTGATGGTTGGTGTTGAGCAAGGAGAGGAGACGATCCCAGTTTCCGTCATCATAGTTCACCCTGAAGTATCCAGATACGTTGGTGTTCAGCAGCACCCAGTCCTGCCCCGACACTCTCATCAGACTGTTGGTGTCTAGTCAAAAATATTATAATAAGAGAAGTTGTAAAATATTCAGTTAACACCATGACAGGAGGCCACCTTAGTGTGTGTCACTGTGACCGTACCTGACTTCTGAAGGAGCCAGTACTGCTCCTGCTCCACACCCGACTTCATCCATTTAATCGGGACAAACCACATGTAACTGGACAGAAACACAGATAAAGTGAAACAGTAAAGCTACGGTAACAACATGGCTCTGTGGATCATAGCGTCTGTCTGCTGGTTGAATCGAATTAATTGAAATAAATTAAACTATTCATATATCCAGTACCCTCAAAGCCACTGACTTCAGCTTCAACTGGAATTTGAATGAACACATTAAATAAAACGCTGAACACGGGAAACATTACACCTGCTAGACAGCAAAACTGATTCCTACTTGAACTGAGACGGCCGGTCCACTACAGACTCTGGATCCAACAGGAAGTGCTTCTGGCTGATAGTTCCTGTACTGGTGTCAACTGTGACAACTGGGAAGCCCATCTGGAGAGTCCAGCGGTTCATGATGTTGTGGACAGTGTCTGGAATATGCATACCTGGTGTGTTTTCAACTGCCTGACAACAAACAGAAGGCAGCAGGATTTTAAGAAGAAACACACAGACTCACTGCCGTGACTGTGGTGTTTTTTAACTGAACCCACCTGCTGGAGATGGTCCCACAGGTCTGTATACACTGTGTTTCCAAAGCTGAAGGTGTTCAGGTAAGACTGCATAGACAAAGCAGCGAGGAACAATGAGAAAAGCATCCGCGAGGCAAATGAGGAATTAAAAGCAAATCTAGATGCCATGCCGAGTCAGAGGAACAGAGATATGAATTTGTTCTACTCATCACAACCGCAGACTGTGTCATCACTTCCACATACTGGAAGTAGTCATTAAGTGATGAGGCCTTATGACAGAGTGAATACTCACACTGAGTCCTCTGGCAAAAACAGGCTCAGTAAGAAACTCTGACAGCATCCTGAGCACCGCCGCTCCCTGAAAACAACAAACCAGGAAACCAGCAGAATTTGATTGGTTTGGACTTCATGATGTTGGAGCATACTTTACAATAGGTGCGGCCCTGATTTTGAAATCTGGCACAGACAGAAATGACAAATCACGAACTTGAAGAAGTAGATGAAGGAGAGTTATTCTGCATATTTTCTGATAGAAAGATGTTATAATCTACCTGGCTATTTGTGATTAATACAATTCTTTATTTTTCAAAGGCAAAGTTGTTCTAAATACTGTGTGTTTGTCTGTGAGAGCCTGCATCAGATCCTGTATAAACCTCTGACAGAGGAGCAGACCTTGCTGTAGGAGATGGTGCTGAACATCTCACTGATCTGAGCAGGGTCATTGACCTCATCTTCTCGACAGGACAGTGGGTGGGAGGAAGCCAGGGCGTCCACGGCGAACACCCTGTGCACTTCATACAGAATGATCTGGTCTTTCTGCAGCCAAGCAGAGATGCGAGTTAGGACAGGCTGTCTAACTAAACAATCTGTCAGTAGCTGCTGATCTGTGAAACTGGATGTTTCTTCCAGGCTCTCACCATGTTCCAGGTTGGCTCAGCGTAGTCGACTCCAAGGTACTCCACATATGATGCGAATCCCTCATTCAACCACAGGTCATTCCACCATCGCACAGTCACCAGGTTGCCAAACCACTAAAAAACACATTTGAAAAAGTAAAGAGATAAAGAGTTCTGCCGCACTTACCACAGTCATTTCATTCCCAGATAACCTATCTTTACACAAACAAAAAGTGAATCAACATGCACTCCTGACAGAATCTCACATCCGTCATTAAAGCAGGCTCTATATATATATTCAAAGGAAGCAGCGTTAGTTTGTCCCCAGACGAAGATCTATAATCTTTTCCTTTGCAAAGGGAGGATATGGTTATTTTTACAGGGGGGAGGGAGACTTGCTCGAAACCATTTTGTTTAGCGACCTCAGCCGTGAGGCAGGAATATTATGTCCTACCATGTGTGCAAGTTCATGGGAGATGACAGTTGTAACTCTCTCTTTGTTTCCAGTTGAGGATAACATGGGGTCATAGAGCAGGGCCGTCTCCCTGTATGTGACCAGACCCCAGTTCTCCATTGCCCCAGCATTGAAGTCGGGCAGCGCTACCTGATCTAGAGATGACAGCAGAAATTAAATGATAAAATGTGTTTTGTTAGATGTGATTTGTCTTGACCTGCTTGAAACATTTACCTCTGTAGTGCTTACTGCCATATATTACACATCATCTTCAAAGTGGTGAATTTGCACGTAAGAAAACTTGAACATAACAAAATGTTAATTTGTCGTCTACCACGACATTAAAACCCTACCTGATTTGGAGAGTGGATATGTTGCGTTGTAGTAGCGCTCGTAGAACTCAAGAATGGGTCCTGTAACGTTGAGAGCATAGTCACCCTGCCTGTCGTCTATAGCTTTTTTTCGAGCCCAGATTCGGATCTGCAAAGAATTTGAAAGCCTGTAATCCAAGACTGGATTAAAAAGCCGAACATCGTCCTTCTTCTTTTGTATAATATGACCTCTGAGCCTTGTCCTGCTTTACTTAATTGTTTGTACTGCTGATGTTTAACCTCCAAGTTACATTGTGTACTGACAGCAACAAGCATTAAGCTGTGATAATACAACATTTCTTACCAACAAATTGTTGTTTTGGTTTGACTGAATGCTAACAAAGTCACTGACGATAAATGCCAGCAGGTATGTGGACATTCTCTTTGTGGGCTCAAATGTAGTTGTTCTAACAGGAACACCGTGGATTATAGAGTCTGCAGAATCTATGCAGGGAGAGGAAGTGTTAGACCTTGACACTCTGTTAGCATTAACAGTATCTAGTTGCTGATTTCATTGATGTGTTGCACAGGTTCTTAATGTTCTACCATAAAAATAGCCTCAAACATTAACACACGTCCTTTGATCTGAAATTTACGTTTTCAATAGAAAGACTACAAACGATGGACTTACAGCTTTGCAATAACGACTAGCGGGGCCGTTATTTGAAATATTAAATAAAAATAAAACATTTGAGTTCAAAATTTACCCAATTGCCACTGAAAATTAACAAAAAATTTGAAATGACTTGAAATAAACTATGGATTTCTAAAACGAACCAATTTCCCCGCCGTTGGACAGAGCCACGGTGTCTCTGCTGTGGATGATGCTGACATTGAAGACAGCTTTCATGGCCGGCTCATCAAAGCAAGGGAAGGCTTTCCGGGCATACGTCGCTTGCATCTGCGAGGTAGCGACAACTCTGTAAAAAAGTTTAAATTAATAAATATAAAACGAGCAAAACACTCTTAAGTCTTATCAAGAGGAATAGTGACAAAATGAAATCAAGAGCAGAAAGTTGGTGAACCATCATGCTCTGCTGTCATTGCTTACTTATTCACACCATCCTCAGTGTAAACACTCCTGTAGAAGCCTTGCAGGTCATCTGCCAGCTCCCCCTGAAATTCAGTGTGGAGTACATAGGTTGCTCCTACAGTTAACCTGCTGCGCAGTCGAAGAACCAGATACTCTGTCTTTTCCACAAGCCAGGACTTCTGTATGGATGGAGCCCTGGCTTCGCCCAGGCCGCTCAGGCTAGCATGGTGCCCACTGAAGCTGGTGAGGTTCAGCTTGTTGGAGTGGATGATGATGAGGTCTGTTTCTTTCACGCAGCTGAAAACCACTGTTGAATGTCCGGTAAAAATGTACAGACCTTCTGTGTTGGGCTCCAGTCGGGGCCACAGAGTTACATTGTAAGAGACGGGGACAAGGGAGTCTGGAAGTCTGTAGTGGTCCCACGGCTCCTCTGGGGCAAAGCGTGTAGTAGAAGGTGGAGATGTGCTGGAGCTGCCTGTCCCATCACCCCCAGGCTTGCCTTGATTCTTGGCCCTTTCCTTATCATAGGCAATGGACAGCGCTATGATTGTGGCCAAAGCGATGGCAGTCAGCACAAGCAACCCGAGGCCCACATTTTTACTGATATAATAGACTTTCCCCATGTCTGTTTCAGCAGGTTGGAACAAGACTCTGAGGGGTCTCAGTCTGTGTGTGTCCAGAACAGCGTTTTTTTTCCTCTCTCGGTTAATGGTTCAGCTATTAACATGGCAAAAGAGGCATTTTTATAATACCTAATAAGAAGCAGAAAATGGGAAGACTTAGATCAAACTCCACCACCCAGATCATCTGAAGTTCACTCATTAACACATTAAAACATGAGTATGAACTGAATAGAAATGCTGTGTCACATCATATGGGAGGTAGAGGACATCTTGTCCAGTCCTGAAAATTCTGTTTATTAAAATCACTGCTTTCAGTCTAAGTACAGAACAGGACAGAGATCAGATATTAAAGGATCCGAGACGGATCTAAAAAATGAAGTCAAAAGCTCAAGTCGCTGTCCCTGTTATTGCTCTTTTCTTTTCTTATGCTTGAGGTTACTGGGGTTATTATCATGGTATTTTGATGCCTTCTCATTTTTATCATTGGTCTGTCTTTGTTGAATGTGATAAACACACACTATGTTTATATGTAGCCGTATTTTACATTTCACTTTGTCATGAAATCCTGTCTATGGATCTAATTTAGATTCTATGTCACAGTATCTGGTTCATTTGTGCAGGAGGAAACACTTAACTCTCACCACTTCAAACTCAAGAACAATTTGATTAGAACAGGTCAGAGTGTGGCTCTATAAAACAGATTGTGGCTGTCTTAATGATAATCAATTGATATCATGCCCTTGACACTCTCAGTAGCCTGACATTTTTAACTTAGTCCTTGCTCATACACAGTAGGCGGCTGTTGAAATGGAAAGTCACGGCTGTAAACTAACATACAGTTTATGAAAGAAGATAGTTTGGAACAAAAGACACCAAATGACATAAAAACTCCCTACCTGTCATACTAAACCACAACTGTGCAATTCTTTTTCTTTAGTGATTTGTCAGTTGTTCTTTGTCAGGTCTTTGTTTGTCTTGGTGACTTATTTTATCTTATTTGTCATAAAATAAAACGATTTTGTGATACGTTCATTCACGGACGTTGCTTTTGACTTACACGCTATTCGCTTCACATGATGATAACTGAGCCGTGTCAGCTGACAGGCGATGGAGGATATGAGTTAACGCTGAAAGTCTATTTTTAGTCTCATTAATCATTTAGTAACATTTACAACTGCAGATCATGCACATGTCATCACTGTTGCATCATAACCCCTCTATGTTTAAGCTATAATTTGTAAATTCCTTACATGCCGTATTCCAACATGGAAGCATTTGACTTGACTTCTGGGCTTCAATTCTTCTACAACAGCTACATATATCTGCTCCAGACGTTCTTTGCAATGAAATTATTCATTTTCAGATTTGTATGATACTAACACCCATTGTGATAAAAGTACAGATTTTTAAATGTGAGCTCTGACTTTAAACAGTGTTGGTTTTTGAGCCTGATACATTCTGTAGGGCAGAGAGTCATAAATGAGATGACGAAGCCAGATGAAACAACAGTACCTGGCAACTTGTGTAACAGAGTTAATAAAGCGCTGCACTGATAAGGCACACTTCATCAGAGTTATCTAACAGTTGTTTTGGTTTATTTATTTGAAGAAAAACACTAACACTGATAAGAACAATGAGCACTTCGGGATCAGATCCTCCACAGTCACTGCTCAGTGAACTCTACAGGTAGAGAACATCTGGAAACGACGCATCTGCATCTGATTAGACTCTCAGACTAGGACCACACAAATGTAGACACTTCAGGATCTCTCTATACTATGAGATATGTTTTTAGATATCTGGGCTTCTGCCATGTGCTGCTTTAAAGATAAGAAGTCAGTAGTTCATACAGGGGCTGGTCCTTTTCTGATATTGATTAATATAATGTTTGGTCTAACAAATGTGCAACAGAAACATCTTTTGACCAACGACTTAACTATGAAAGCCTACTACACCGAGGCTTTACATGAGACGGTATTATTCTGTCCTACAAAGGCAGGACGTAGTAACTAGCCTACAGAAACTATGAAGTTAACAAAAAACTGTTGTTTAAAGTTTTCAGGATGGATACTGCACATGGTAGAAAGGTCGTAATGCCTTGATATTAAGTGTTTTAAAATGATTATTCACCAAACAAAGACATAATATCTGAAAGTACAGACGCTCTGTCTTTGAATAACCCTTACAAAGTACATGATGCATAGGTATATTGTTCTTATTGTGAAATATTGTGCAAGGCATAGAAATTCCCTGTTTCTACAGCATAATAATTAAAAAATATCTGATTAAGGTCTTAACTTTTTTGTCTTTGTTGCAATATTGGCTCTTACGTCATCCGTGTAGGAATTTAATAGAACTTATTACAATTTATTTAAAAGTAATGTAAGGTAAGGTTGACAGTACAGCATAGGCATATGTACTGATTATACACAAATACTCAAAATGATTGTCATTGTTTTTTAGTGAAGCATGATCACTGTGTGAAACTGGTAAGCAGGGCTTAACAAGACAGTAGTGGAAATTAATCAGCATGCAGTTAGATACTGTAAATGCTTCAGTGTCCCAGATGTTCATCTAGACCAGATTGATAGGAAAAATAAGCCAGATAAAACACTAGCACCTTTACCATCCCTGCAGAGAGCAGGATAATCTTGCGAGTTGGAAAAGTTTATCTTGTTTCATAGAGAGAAAAATGACAACAAAAGAGCCATTTCACCAAGGCGCAATTTTAACACGCTCCCTGAAAGTACTGTGTATTACTGGTCAACGCCTGCATAAGAAGTCGTGTTTGTTGTCATGTGAGTAGAAATTATTTTGTGATACATATTTACAATATGGCATGTACACATACTGCATGTATATAAACATATATATACTTAGTTAGTAGTAGCAGAAATCTTCGTTTTTTTGTCAACACAACAGACACAACAAACAATCTATGAAAGACTAAAATCAGAAACCTGCTTTTATTTTACTGAAAGTGGAAGTCCAGCTAAAATGATGAAATGTTCACATATTCTGTTTGCATCCTTGCTTTTTTCTCTCATGCTGTCTTTTTCTATTCCAACCGAATTTTCTGTTTGGGATCAATGCAGTTCACCTTATCTCTATCATGAAGGTAAAATACCTTTTAGCATCCACACACTCATGCGTTACAGTTCTGCTGTCATTTCTGGTGGTCTTAGCTCCACACTGTTCAGATAAGCTATAGTGGCTGCAGAGTTTATGTCCAGTACAGCCCACGTTGGATGTTGACAGGCAGCCTGGAAATCCACAGCAGAGCCAAGGAACGGGACCAGCAGCGGCAGCTGATAAATGACTTCCCAGTTAAAGCAACAAGCATTTCACAGATATGATTTACTGTTTGCATACCACAGAAAGAGTAGTCTTGCTATATGTAACTGAAATTTAAAGTACTAGACCAGATAGTCTCTTTAATTTTCATAAACATCTTCAAAACCTGGCCTCCACATGTGATACATTCAGTCTACATTCATGCAGTTCAACAGTTCTGAGAAACCTTTTTCAGTGTACAGGAAGCAGCATCTCACTGCACCAAATTCCAAAAGCTATGAAGAATATACACATGTAAATACCCAACGTGTGCTGTGCAGGAGAAAACTTTAAACACAAAACTGACTTGGCATGCAACATGTTGGATAAATTAACAAGTCAAACATGAGAAAAACAGCACATACCGAATGCTGTGTAGCTGCGTGTCCACTGCGAGCCCTCATTTAAGTCTGCATCAAACACAGAAGTTGAGCTGGAATGATCCTGGCTCATGTAAAACACTCTGTCTGCATCTGTGAGGGTGGAGGTGGGAGGTGGTGAAAGCTACTAGTTTTTTTTTCTGGGGATGTAGGTGGGGAGCAACTCCCTCAGTAACCCCCCCCCCAAAAAAAAAAAAAGAAAATCCATAAATTAATGGGATGGCAGGCTGACAGAATGTAGCTGTAGCAACAAGACTGCAAACTTGCAAACTCACTGGTTGAACAGAAGAAAATGGTGCAACAGGAAGTGTGGTTTTAAGGAGAACAGTTCCCTGACCACTGTGATGCAAGTTTCAAGTAATGACAGTGGATCACAGCCACAGTGAGTCAGATTACTGTCTGAAAAACTACAGGTCAGCTGTGTATGAGTTAGTACACAACAACACACGGCCA
This sequence comes from Ctenopoma multispine, assembly GCA_034779795.1. Classification (NCBI taxonomy): domain Eukaryota; kingdom Metazoa; phylum Chordata; class Actinopteri; order Anabantiformes; family Anabantidae; genus Ctenopoma; species Ctenopoma multispine. The sequence goes on along the minus strand of JAUYWH010000018.1, from coordinate 22,187,283 downwards.
CAGCGACAGATACTTGCATTTATTTTATTTCTTGGGGAAGAAATGTCTTTGACACACGGACGTTGTTCATAGTAAAACACAACCGAGCATATTAAATGACAGACTGGTCCTATCTTACCACCAAACAAGAAGAATGAGACATAAACACACTTTATACAAACACTTAAAAGATCCAGAAAAGTCAACATTCGCCTGCTGCCTCTCTGAACAGAAGTTGGCAAGATCGTATCACAGCACATTAAAACCTGGCTAGAAACTCACATATTTATATTTATGTTTGTCGTACTGAGCACAATTTGCACTCAAGAGAACGATGACATTATTCACAAATCACCAGCATGTCAGAGCGACAATATATTACAGAGAAAGGAAAATAAATTGTAACAAGAGCCAAGCAGAGGAGTTTAACTTCAATCGGTATGAACAGGAGGATAATTACAGCCCAATACAGAAGTTAAAGGATCATATTACAGTGAACTGTGCTCAGTCCAAAAGCCCACTCCATGACGTTTTTAAAATGAAACCAGACGACCGGTGATGAACATCTTTGTGCAGGAAAATACGCACTAGGCCAACACATTCATTTTTCTTTTAGAAAGAGCAGGGGATAAATAAAAACACTGACAAAGAACTAAAAACACATAGATGTTAATATTTCTACTGAGGCTTTACAGAATCAAACTTTACATTACTGTGCAAATCCTTCTGTAATCTGTAATCTCTAAATAACTCCAAAACAATCGGCAGCTCATCTCCTCAACACGTGAAGAGACTGGAACGAGTGGAAGAGTGAGCTGCTGTGGTTCTATAGTACAGGTCCAAAAACTGTTTTCTCTTTATTGTAATACAGAGCTGGGTGGAGAAGAACTACAAGCACGTGGAGACATCAGTAGCTCAACGGCCCTGCAGAGCTCAGCCGGGGGGCTGTTCAGAACGGGGAGAGGCTCGGCACTTTGATATTGATGTCTCCGATGTTGATGTTGCGGGGAATCTCTGGCAGGTTCATGTTCTTCACGGCAGAGACGGCGCGGGCGGGGGCCGCAGACAGACCGCCCTGCTCAAACAGAACATGAGAAACACCTTTAAAGCTCCTGTCAGTGTAGTTCTTGTGTGATTATAGCAGCTTTCACATTCTCCTGACAATATGTCTATAGAAATAAAACTCTGTTAGAAGTGAGCATGGCAGTGTTTTTGCATGTTTACCATGATCCACGAGCCAGTTAGCTTAGCATGATGACTGGAAGCACGGGGAGAGCTAGTCTAACTCTAACTCAACTTTCTCATCTAACTCTCTGCCAGAAAGAAAATTGGTGTTTGCTAAAATGTCAAGCTGTTCCTTTATTCCTAGAAGTAACCAAGTGAGTCACATTTGACTTTGTAAAGAGTCCTGTTTACCAACGACTCAGCAGCTCATGAATGTGACGCTTTTAGTGGCAGTGGTGGACGCGTCCATGTAGGCATGTAGGTATAGTAGCCAGTTGCGTAGAGCAGCACTTTGACAGGTGCAGTTAAATGTGAGCCAAAAGAAATTGCCAGCTCTCGTCAATCATGATTGAGGATACAGAAATAACGGTACTGGGGGATATTTAAAGAATATAAAGTCACAATTACTGACAACAATATGGTTGGTTTGTGTGTTAGTATGGGACGTTGGAAATAGAGGTGTGGCAAAAATCTTTTTATGTGGCCCGCTCTCGCGGGCCACATAAGATGAGGGAGTGGGCGAGATGTGTCTGATAACCTCAATCCTCAATTTCCTCATCTGTTTTCAATGCAGCTAGACAGCTTGCCAGCCATGTAGGAAGGTGACATGTCCACTGATAGTTGCTGAGTCTACTAAGCTCCACAGCTGTGACTGGACACAACACCAGGTCTGTTGAAACCGTTGAACACACCTAAAACGTGGGCGAAGACTCAGCAGTCTACAACAAGGCAAAACAATTATATTGAAGTCATCATCAAAGTGAATGGTAACTGGCGTGGCTGCCAGGGAAGGAAAATAAACACATTCCTTTGGAAAATAGTCACCATTAATGGAAACATTACACAACTTACCATTTATGGGCTAAAACATACAAAAACACATGCCATGGTCCTTCAGTGGCTGACAGACTGACCTCTGATTTCTCCACGCGGTTCTGGATCTCCACCTGAGCTACAATCTCATTCATGTTGGTCTCCAGCACCATGCCTCCCATCACCACCTCCTGTAAGATGTAATGGACCTGCAGACAGACAAAACAAGGCAGCTGATGCACATGTCGATTATGTGACAGCCATTAAAACAGTTCACTTTGCCTCCTTGCTGTGACTTACGCACAAAGCGAACTGCGAGTGCAACAGGAAATTGTGGATTGATTCATGTGGAAAACTCAATAATAAAAACTTGATTCGACAACAACACACACTGGCTGCTCCTAATGGCAACCAGATGTAATTGTTTGAAGTTGTGTGGAGTTCAATACTTCACAATCCTGTCTTGTTTAGCAGCTCATCTTGTCTGTGATTCTTTCTACCAAATGAAGGGATGAGAGACAGAACCTCTCTGGAAAGTAGCTCGCTCTGGCTTACGGCTCATTAGGAGGTGGTTTCAATTTTACTCTCACGTTTAGATTTGTGAATTCCTGTGGTGTACGAAGAATTTGAGGAAACAGGAGATAGTCTTCCGCTGCGGATCTATTTTGAGGCTGGAGATGATTTAACTGGAAAGGATAATCGTGCCTGATCCAGCTCTGAAACTGGCACGGTATAGTATTCTGTAAAGATAATATACATCTCCTCTTGTTTTAAATCCCTGCATGTGAATCATTTTAAATATCGTGACGCCTCACAGGTCAGTGCTGTGCAACTAACAGAGCTTTCTGAGACCAAAGAGTTTCCTCCTCTAGTGGAAAAACTTCCAAGTCTCTTCTTGGGAACATTCCTCTGGCCAAACCCCGCTGCACCACATGACATCAATTTCCTGCTGGGAAAATTCAATCAAGATGGCCGAAGATGTGTCCGATTAGTTTCCAGTAACACGTCTAGCTCAGTTCCAGGGAGAGAAAAGCAGGCCGTGTTGTGGGCTGAACAATGTGGGGCTTTCTTCTTTAAAAAAAAACTTGAACAGTGATGTTTTTTCTTTTTATCACCAAAAAGCCACTTTGAAAACAAAAAGCGGCCTTCGGGTGCCGCCGATTCTCTTTCCTGAGGTGTAAAAGTCAGGAGGAATTTTTTGCTCATGTGTCCAGTCTGATACACACTTTTCAGTAGAGGTTCTTGGCCAAACAGAAGTGGAACACTGACAGCAACGCAGCTGTTCCTGGAAAGCAGCTGGCTGTATAACAGAGACACATGAGTACACTGCACATTACCTCAAGGTCGTGTCTCTCTAGAGCTCCATCATTTTACATCCTCTGTTTACCTCATAGAGAAACCACTTGTAATAATCTGGTGTTTTACAGCTGACACAGTGGAGTTAAAAGGAGGTCGTTTTCAGCAGAACACTGGTGGTAAGTGTTTTTTGTGCATGTTTATTTGCAGCATCAGGAGGTGGACGCACATGTGAGCAGGAGAATGAGTTGATGCGCTTTTAATGGCTCTCTTCGTTGGCAGTAAATTAGCATGCATGTTTTTGTGGAGAGTTGTCCTACGGATTAGCAACATCGGTGCAGGTTGTTCTGACACTGGAAAGGCGACACACTTTAGCGGGTCGTTTTGTGCTGCTAAAACACGTTGACGTCAAAGCTAATCCTATGCTTCTGTGGCTCACAAACAATAAAAGGGTGGCAACTAATGCTTATTATCATTACTGATTCATTGTTTATTGTAAGCAGCACTGAATGAACCGACGACGTCTATCCAACCGACAATCCAAAACCCAGCGAGTTCTCATTCTTATTTGAGAAGTTGAAGCTGAAGGAACGGAACGATTAACATTCATGCTTGAAAAGTAACTTAAACAACTTATTCATTTTCAAAATAGCTGCAGATTGTTTCTCAGTCAGTTGTCGAAGTGATGAGTAAAACTGCAGCTAACACAATGGCAACACCTGAAGAAGGCCACTATAAAAAAAAATAAAAAAAAAAGTCCCACTCACCTTGTCCATGTGGAATATGAGGTCCAGTTCACAGACGTTTTCAAAGCATTTATCAAGCGTCTCCACAAACACCTACAATGAAGAGGATGTGAACATCATGTTTATAAAACACCTACATGTAGCAAAGAGTGAACCTTCAAATGTTGTTATGAATAGCATGTTGACGATTATTATATGAAATTATATTTATATTTGAGTCATTTAGTAAATTGAGTAAAATCTTCATGCTCTGACAGGCTGTAACACTCCTTGTTCATATGTTGCTGATGAAAAGCTGACGCCAAAAAAAATGTAGGCGTAAGCAGATTGAGTCACATTTACTTCTGATGCAAATACTGATGTTGCTCAATTTCTGGAGGCACTGTTACTATGTGTGTGTGTGTGTGTGTGTGTGTGAGTGCGTTATGTCTTTGTCACAAATTCACAACCTAATTTCCTGACAGCGGTAATAAAGATGTGAAGCCAGATTTCAGCTGAGATAAAAAAAGAACAATTTATCAGCGCTGCCTGTGATAATTTTTTCAGCAGTGTTAACAGTTGTTGTCTTTTGCATTGTATATATGTTGTTTGCCTATTAAAATACAGTACGATACAGACTGTAAATGTAAATGTGGGAGCTCTCCATAGGTTTGGTCATTGGTTACAGCTTCCCTTTAATCCAGTCAGTTTCCTCCTTTTGTCTTAAAAGTCTTGTCTTGCCAAGTTTTCTTGTGCATTCAGTGTTACTTACCAAACATATTGTGTGCATATTGATGTGCATCCACCTTTAGACCGCATGTCAAATAAAAAAGCAATTCAATAAAGTAACGGCTGACCTGGATCAGATCCAGAATCCCGAGCTCACTCTCAGATGAGTCCACGCAGAAGACAAAGTAGAGGGTCGCGTAGTGCCGGTAAATCAGCTTGTAGTCAGAGCCACCAATGAGACTGTAATAAAATTAAAATGTGAACTTAGATCTGTCTTTACAGTGTGTGTTATAAGAACAACAATGACAAATCAATTAAATAAATTAAAAAACTGTAACAAATCCATGTGAAAAAGTTTATCAAAGAAGTAAAAAAATGCCTGAGGCCAAATCTACTTTAGTGTATTTGCCTCCATCTAATGGTTAAAGTTGTGTCACTGCATCTGCTGGATCATCTTACCTCCATTTGGCATCAAACAACAGTGACTAAGAAGTTAGGAGTAGATAATCTGTAAAGTTTTGTCAAGATGTCAAACACATCATGACTCAAGTTTCAGTCTCTGAGAGAATAAACTTATCGTATGATCGTAATCATATGTTCAGTTTTCCTCTGATCTCAAAAATCAATTGATCAACCAATAAAAACAAGTTTAGTTGTAGCCGCTTTTCTGCAGTGGTGCATGTACACGTTATCGATATCGATATCTGCTTTGTTCTTCATGTGTAGACAGTCACACTTGCCTTCCACCCTCCAGGAAATTGCAGACATTGTCATCTCTCTTGGACACCAAATGAAAAGTCTCCCGAATGATCTGCTGCTGCATGTCCTCGGCCTGCAAAAACAAAACAAAAAAACAACATGTTACGACCTCTACAAAGAGCTAACCAATCTGGAATATGTTGTTTCTGGTCAGTGAATTCACTGCTGTCTGGAGACTTGACTTATTTTTAATATATAACTTTCTAATAAAGTGTTAAAAGTTATACAAAGACATTGAAAGACAAAAAAGTAAAAGGCATTATCATATTGGAATATGCTCATGTAATCGGAGAAGACAAATTCACTAATAGAAAAACTTGTTCATCCAGGTGGTCAGCTGACTTCACCGTGTTGTTACCTGAAAAATACTGATCACTGCAGTAGTTTGTTTATTGAAGCCCAGGTGGTGTCTTTTTTTTGGCCAGGCAGTGTATTTGGAAAGATGTGGAAATGTAACTTAAATAGGCCTTATGTTCAAACTTCACTGTTGTGTCACAAGCTACAGCGTAAAAAGGACAAACTGTGATCCAAAGTTGGTCATTACAAACAAACACTGGTACAAACAGAATCTAGTTTGGAAGCAACTAATATATTGATACGAAGTATACAAATTATGTATTTTCTTTGGGAAAGCATATCGCTACAACCTAGGGAGTTATTCAGTGTTATTATGAGATATTCTGCCTAAACAATGGGGAACTGAAACTAAAAAGACATCAGCTAAGTTCTGTGTTTGCTCCTGTAACAGTGTCACCACGGTTAGCTGACATCAGCTAACGATTTGAATATGCTACAATTAGCCTACTAAAGAAGTATTAACATTTGCAGATGATTATGCACAAGCTGATAAAAACATAGCTAATCAATAACTGGCTACCAGTCACACAAAACAAATATTTACTTCCGCAGAGTGAAAACAACACTACAGAAATGCCAATGTTTTGACAGCAACCTCCCCAAAAAATACTTACAAAATACTGATAAAATCTGATTAACCGCGGCTTTCCGTGGTTGTTGAATATGAGAATGGCTTTAATCATTGCTAGCCGTTGAAGTTATCAAACAACAAAAATAAATTATTAATCAAATATTAAAATATCGACAATTTAGACGACGTTAGCTGTAGTGCTACACGGCCGCTCAGCTGCCGGATGACTGAGTCGAGTACTTCCGTTGTGTCACCATATTCTGCATCCGGCGTTTAACAAACATCAAATCTTTCGTTCCGCAAAGTCTATTAAGTTTTGAGCACTGTTTTCTGCATTAAAATATTCCACATATGCCTCCTTTGTAGGGTATGTGAGGGTAAATACGTATTTAGACATTTAATTCCATGTCAACGACCTGAATGTGCTGACCTGAATGTGTTCATTTAAAATATAACCATGGAAAACAGCACATTTAGTGCATCAGAAAACTTAGTTTTGTTTTCCTTCTTCATATTAGTGTTAGCATGAATATACTGATATGAATTAGGGATTACACATCATAAAGTATATAAATAATGTATCAGTTTGGTGACATCAAATTTAGTATGCGTAGTGTGGTCCCAGTATCCTGAGTGCACACTGGTCAGGGTTTACACTGGTTCTCTTTTTCTGTTTCCCACGCGTCATCACAATTTCTGAGACATTTGAACTGTCACGATTACATAAGTTTCTAGTCTTTGTGAATAAAGCACCAGTGAGGCGCCACATAATTACTGAACTCTTTGTACCTTTGTCACCGCTTTGCTGCCTTGAAAAAGCAGTGACATCGCATCAGCTGTACCTCTTTTTGTTGTGATCTACTGTAGATGACTACATTGGAGAATCCGATCAAAGAAAAGTTATGTAATGTAGAAGCAAGTCTGAAGAATCAACATACCTGTGTCAAACACAGAAACTGCATTTGCCAAAGAGACCGTTGGTCAAGTAGGATCTCAACAATCAAACCACGAACTAAGACATCGAAAAAAGATTTTGTTGGCAACAGGCAGAGAAGTACTGTGGCATCCTCCTCTTTATCTATGATACCTGCTGCACCCACACTCCCTAAAGCCCCTACTGAAAGCATCACAAAAACATGTGCACAATATATACAGACCATACTATATAAATGTAAGTATGCACACACTCCACAAGGTCTTATCTAGCAGTCTTGTTTGTCTTGTACTTACTCTTTGTTCCATATTTAAATATAGATTTTTTTCTACATTTAAACAGAAATGTATATATAATTATCTATTTATATACTGTGAGAACATTAATTAGTATTTTTGTGAGGCCTCTCTTCTTCATGGTTATGATGCCTGTACAGTTAATATTTGTAACCTACACTTATCGAGGATAAACACAGGTGATACTTATCAGCAATGTGCTGTTCTGAGCAGCTTCACAACACTTGAAGGTTGAGTTCTTTGCTCAAGAGCACCTACAATAACAGTGGAGATAAGGTAAGTTCTCAGGGAGCAGCATGTGTAATAATGAATGTGTACAACAAATAAATGGAAAAACTAAATTTCAGAATTCACCCATCCATTATCTTAACAGATCAGCTGCACAGGTTATCACGGGGCTGACACGGAGACAGGCAACCATACACAGTCACATTTACATCTATTATACTTCAATTTGGAGTCACCACTTAACCTAACATGCATGTCTTTGGATGGTGGGAGGAAGCCAGAGTACCTGGAGAGAACCCACGCAGACACAAGGAGAACATGCAACCTCCAAGTTAATAATAATTAATCCTATCCAAGACCAATTAAACATTTACGGTATTTTCATGGATGTGTATGTTGAGAGCATATGCTAGTTCCCAAATCGTGTTTTTGTGTGTGTTTATGATCATATATTGGTAAATTAATTTGTAACAAAGTTTTTTCAGACACATGAAGAAATGGAGAGGTCACAATATCACTATTATGAAGATCGATATAGATCAATATAGACCAAGTACAGCTCAGTGTATGAAGTATCATTATCACTCCTAACTTATCATGTGGAGGTTCATCAGACAAACCTTTTCCTTGTCTTATGTCAGTCTATATGTGGATCCTTGACCCACAACTACACCATTTTCAAACAAGGCCAGACAACTTTTGTGTTTCTGTGTGAGTCGCAACATTGAAATGTCAGACCACATTTCCTGTTCTGATTTCATATCCATTAATTCTCTGTTATACATTTCTCATCATTAGTGTGGCAAAGCCACCCAGACTGTTGTCTGCATATCATCCATTATTTCCTCGCTAAATTCCCTTCCTCCTGCATGAGCATAGTGGAAAACAAACAGACGCTCATTAGCATGTGTGACCCGTTGGTGGTAAACAGGCTTATTTCCACATGAGTGCAATGCGAGAATGGATTCCACCGGGACAGTCGAGGTAGGTGGGCCCGCCGGCTGCCTTCATGGGGACTTGAATAGGGACTTAACAAATGCAAGTGGACAGGCACAGCATTCTCTGGCATAGGGGGGTCATGTTGGTACAGTGAGCACTTGTTAGTGGGTGACTCACTGTATTTGGACTCTTGGGTGGCCACTGATATTCACTTCATTTTTTAATGTGCTTTTTTTTCCCTCTCACTGATAATTGTTGGATTGTGACAGACGCTGAGTGCTGTTTGCCAGAGCTGAGGTAATGTGTGGCGTTCCAATAATGCATCTGTGTTCTGTGAAGTGATGAAAGCGGCCAGTAATTACAGGGACAATCAAAATGGTCAGGGGCTCTTTTATGGACAGTTTTGTTTACTGTCTGCTTCTCTCACACCATCAGAAGCTGCTGCCCCTCCGCTTCCTCAGCCTGGGCCTCAGGCCTCCAAAGGTCATTAACTGTACCTGTGTGTGCCTCAAACAAAGTAAAAGTCAGTGTGATGAGATGAGCTGTTTTAAAATCACAGCATGTGAGGAGCACAGCTTGAGTTTCTACCCTCCTAAAATAGTCTGCTCACAAAGATTGTATTTTCCGTCATAGTTTTAGTCTACATCCACGGTGATCCACACGGAGCAAAATATACAAAGAACAAAACTTATATTTCATTTCACATTCATATGTTCATTCCTTATCAAATTAGTTTTATTGATTTGATTGCATTGTACTGTGGATGAGAGCTCTGCAGTTTGCTTCTATTGCCTCAGGATGGCAGCATTTCTGTGGCTTTTCAGAGGAAAAACAGACTCCAGAGTTGTGCGTGAGTTATTGCCAAGCTCCACCATGACATGACTTAATCATGAGATGTATTTGAGGAGCTAGTTTTCTAAAATGTTCAATGTTTAATGTGGATAAAATCCTCTATACAATTCGCATTTCTTTATTTTATTAGTTGTTTGAAATATATATGAGTAGGCCTACATTCAATGCAATTACAACAGTTACATTTCTAAATCATATTACAACGCAGAAACGACTAATGTTGTTGATTTATGTCTAGATGATACGACAGACATGATACAGACACGCATGTCTATGAATATAAGCAATTACAAGAAGATCTGAGTGATGTTAACATTCCCAATATGGATGATGTGCCTACTACAAAATGTACATATGAAGAAACATCTGTGACTGCGTAGAGTGATTAGGAGTAATTACAGGTGGTGCAGACAGACAACCCTCCGCTGTGTATTTGTGAGCAGAAAAACAACCCAGATCCTGGATCAGCATCCCGGATTTCCACCACACCGCTTCGTAAACGGAGTTGCTTCGGCGGCGACCAGAGAGTGGAAGCGAGCACTGAGGTCTCACTCTGCCCACATTTTTGATCTCGCGTAGTGATAACGTGAACAGCTACGAGTACGGCCATAAAGTAATGTTTACGTTAATTTTCAGAATTTTCTTTTTGTTTGTGGACTACTATTTACCTCAGAGAGTGTAGAGGGAAAGATAGAGTAGTAAAGGTGTGCTCTGCTGCAAATAGTGATGAAGTAACGAAATGTAGCGTCCTGTTGTAAGTATCATTTAAGGTTTATTAGGTCCAAGGTTTTGTAAACAAAAGAAAAAAAAGATAAAACTGATCTTCTTGTGATTAGTGCCAGACCCGTCACTATGGTAACCGCTCTGCTATGACGGCCAAACTGCATAATAGCGACGCCCACTTCCACAGACTGAGAGGCGGGACACAAGCCGGAGTGATCCATCTGTTCAAATAGAGAGGATCTCTGTGCGGGGCGCCGTGTTTACAGCGAACACGGCAGACTGACCGAAGCAGACCGTCTGTGTACCTGTACATTAATCTGTCTACCTACGCTACACGTCGACGGAGGCATTAGACTACCAGAGGGTTTGGCCTGAGTCGGAGCACTATACGGCGATATACACCGTTCCCCGTTGGCATGACGGTGAATTACGGCTACCACAACAACGCGGTGTGTTTTGTGTGTGTGCGTGTTTGTGCATGATGAGCGGCTGAGGTGGAGAAGAAGAAGAAGAAAAAGAAGGAGGCTGCAGTCTGAAACCAGATTTTATCCTGAAATTTTCCAAACACACGTCGTGTCGTCCACGCCAAGCTTCTGTGTACCAAATTAGTATGTCATTGTAAACCCTACACCGCCTCTTCCCATCCCAGTTTTAAGAGGGTTTGACTGGTTTTCAGCCTCCTGAGGATCCTCCAGCAGCGGGACGTTGAACGTTTTTTCCTCCAGTTATGGAGTGTGAAGATGCGGATTACAGAGGAATCCCCATCGCTGTTTTAGCCGCATTGGTCTCATCACACACGTCAATGCGGGGCTGTTTTTGGCAGAAATAAACAGAACTATGAATACACATTATCTGGCCAGAGAAATAAATCGGTGATCTTTGGAGCACCACTGGACTCCCTTTAGCAAACGTGAGAGAGCTACCCTGCTAGCCTGTTTGTAGTAGCTATTAGCTCCATTAGCCGGCTAACAGCTAAGAGGTACTGCCTGAAAACTAAAAGGCGTTTTAATAATACTGACCAGGTTCTGTCGACGTTTTTGTCACCGCAACATATTTATTTTCAGGATTTGGGAGAATTTACTTATCCAGGAATGAGGTCTCGAACGGAAAGGAGCTGCTTGACCTTGTTTTGGGGTCTGATGCTGGGTCTGTTGTCCTGCCTCCGGCCCGCCACCGCAGAGAGTAAGTATAGCTGCTCCACGCTACTACACGTGGGGAAACACTGTGTTTTTAACATGCTTTAAAGTGTTAAAATATGAGGAATAAGCTTAGGATTCGTCACAGTGAAAACACCGTGTTTTTGTGTAGAAACTCTATAGAAATTGTAAACTACATCACAACAGTGTTACAGAGACAACTCTGGTTTCCTGACACTTTACATATTATTTATTATGGCGTTAGATTAACAGAAGATAAATGTGGAAAATCACAGTGTAGTTTTGTGGTTAGAGGATAATGGAAGGTATGGAGCAACAGTTAAGCTTACAGAGCACAATTTGTGTCTTACACAGTACAAAACTATTTGTTTTTAGAGGAAATATAATTTTATGTTCATGGGAAAAGCTTTTATTTTTGTTATAGAATTATTTCTGCAGTGCAAATAAGTAAAGTTAACTTGGTTTTGGTGGTAAATTGTCGAAAGTCTAGCTGTAATTTGTTATAAAAAGAAAAACACCACAGTAATTAGTGTGTTTAAGTTACATACATCCATACATTACTCTGACTCAGCTGATGGAGAAAGTCATTCAAGCTAAATATACACACCACAACTCTGAGTCACAGCACGGTGAATCAGAATTAAACAAGCGGCGGACGGTATCTGCGATCACAATTACGCGACACACAAAACAGAAATGGGGTCTTAAAATAAAAAGGTAGTTTAGCTGGGGGTTGTCCTCCTCTACGTGCACAAATGTGATTTACTGTGTGTTGTTTTATACGAAAAAGGGGAAATACTCACTGCCAGGTTCAGGTTCTTAGAGCGGCAGCACACAAACAAAAGTGTTTGTCTAAACCTGTAACAAAAAGTTACAGGTTTAGACTTTTAGTTTTTCAAGGCTTCTGAGCCTGAGTTGACAAAAAATAACACTGTCATTTTTAGGCAGTCTTTCGTGTATAGATGTAAAGCACGCCCATTTTAAAACTCTCCCTCTACATCCACTGAAATCACAGTGATGTTCAAAGGCATCACTGCTTTTTTCCCACAGTACACAGACATTTTTTTTCCTTTGTTAAACGAACCTGGGGGTACCTTGACCTTGGGGATATTTTCACGAATACCAGACTGCACAGACAGCAACATCCTCCCATCGGGAAATGATGGGAACCACAAGGGCCGGGGCTGTAAATTGTAGCTCAGTGATGATTCACTGAAATGAACTGTTTTTCAGTATAGGTTGAAAACCTTGAGAAGAATCGACGAATGCCACAGAGATGAATTTGTACAAGCTTTAGAACTTTCTAGTGTCAAACTATGGCAGCAAATTGAGGCTCGTGGATTCAGTCTACTTGTAAACATTTCTAATGAATTTTAAGCTGGATTTATGTGTTGCCATGTGAAAGTTTTTCATGTTTCCAGCTATACTGTAAACTATGCTTCCTGATTCACCCAATTCATCATGACATGGTTTGGGGGGGGTAGGGTTAGGGGGTTGAAGCAGGGTCTGGGTTTTAAAATAGAACAAGCCAAAGTACATTCACAAGCAAAACAGACTAAGTTCTGTTGATTGGAAAGAGTGAGGAGCTTGTGAACTGTGTGTTATGGGGTTTACTGTTAGCTCTTGTGGTTACAGGACAAACCCAGGACCAGCAGAGGTTCTCCCATCGAAATCCTACATTTATTCTGAGTCCAATGTGGAGCTGTCTTAAAGGTCCTTGTGTGGCTAAACACATTCTTGCTGGTTTAGTGTATCACTTGGGACTAAAGGGCAGCCGGCAGGTTTAGGTTCATCTGTGCTGCTGCGGACGCAGCGTTTCAGACGAACCAAACAGGTTTTATCTGCCAAGAATGATCTTTTGTTAAAGCTGCCTTTCACGACTCTTCTCACCTTACCTCTCACATGGAAAAGTATTTCTGAATATGTTCTCGTTCGGGCACTCTGTCATCAATGGGGTGGAAAAGAAGAGTAAACAGACTTGATGTAGTTTAATTATGTTAATAATAATGATAATTGATACTTTATTAATGCTCTTGGTGAAAATCCTTGTGGAAAGGGCTGCCCCCCCTAAAGGTGCCAAAGGTTTGGGATCAGTTTCCTGTCCAGGGACACTTTGAAATGTGGCCAGGAAAGCGGGAATCAGACCATAGGCCCTAGGGTTCGTAGATGACTGCCCTGTAGTAAATAAAGCAAAAGCTTAGAGGGTGTATTGCTTCCCATTTCTTGTCTTACAGTGGTTCTAGTGAGTTTCCCGTGATGGTGCGCAGACAGTCTGGGTGCTCAGGCCAGATCGGAAAAGGTTATCAAAAGTAAATATGTGATCTGGAGGCCCATCAAAGCGGCAGAGATAGCTTTGTGTACTCAGCTATTTAAAATGTGTCAGTGAGGGAGGAGAGGAAGGGGGGGGGGGGGGGGAGTTATTAAGCTGCTATACCTACTATATGTATTTAACAAAAACTTTGTATTTTATTCTTTTGTCCTTTTCCTATTAGACAACACTGGTAGTTAAGCAAGCACATCCGTTCTGAAATGTATTGACTGTACGGAGGGCTAACTCAATTTGAATTTACATCCACTTGAGATTAACGGTGTTTGAACTGTATGTTGTTGTTGTTTTTTTTTAATCCATGGATCCACATTTTGTAGTTGGGTCATTTTAACAGACATCTGCAGACACTTGGTGGTGACTTGTCAGGTCTGTGCTGTAATACTGCTGTCACATCAGGAAATTTAACACCCATTTCAAACATGCTGGTGCTGACTTGAGTTGTGTGTAGATTTGAAATGGGTATACGAAAGTTACCGTCTGTTGTTAACTTTATCATGACTGAACTTGGGTTAAATACGTCTTTCGTGTTGCCATGTTAGAGAATTGGTCACCTGTGCAGAAGTTTACAACCACTGAGTAAAAACTGTAATTGTTAAAGGTCTTATGAGAATATAAAATGGTTAGTTACCTAGTGAGGTAGCTAATAGTAAGTTATTTAAGTGTAGCTAGTCGGTTACAGAATTTAGACAGTGATATGGCTTTTTCTTTTTTACTGAAATATCCACTCACAGCAGAAAAGTTCAGGGTGTTCTTTTGAAAATTAAACTTTATTCTAACTCTGTGCTTTATGAAGAGACACCATGTTCTGGGGATCAGCAGTACGGTCTGTAACTGATTTGGTATTTTGCGTTGAATGTGTTAATGAAGGGGAATAATCGTATTCAGAATCACTTTGTAAAGCAGACTTTGACTCTGTCTTTCCTATAAAAAGACTATGTGATAAATAAAATACATACGTCATCACTTAGTGTAGTTAGAAAATGTTCAGGAGACTCAAAGGAAAACAATTTGACAGCATACTGCACTTAACAAATTTTTTAAATTAAATTATACAGCAATGTGTACTTTGACTGTTTATTCATACTTGTTAAAAACCTGCAACAGCAGACTTATTGTTTAATTATCGAGAACCGCTTATTGTTTGCTGAGAGAGCATAGTCTTTCCCAAACCTCTCTGCATCACATGTGTACAGTAACACTTTATAGACCGGCTTTAAAGTAATAGTAGTGTGAGAACCTGTTGGCCGGTTGGTGTGAGTTTTCCATGACTCACTAACCCCCCCCCCAGCTTTTGAAGTCTAAATCCTCCTCGCAGTGATGTGCGATAATGGCCTCCATGTTTCTGTGGGTGCTGCTGAGGCTTCAGGCTAAGTATTGTTTAGAGTGCAGCACACAGGTGGGAGTAAAAGTTGGAAAGGCAAACACTCCACCTATCATCACCAATCATCGCCAGCATGCCTTACCAAACTTTTTATGATGCTGCTTCAGATTATTCAAAGGCCACACAGAACCCAGAGCACATGCTTTGTTTAATGCTTTCCTTTGTAGTTGTTTGGGTTCAATGTATTTCTTTGTTAAAGTGGATTCAGAGCCTATTTCCTGTCTCTGTAAATAACAGCACTAATCGGAGAGATTTAAAACAAGGCTCATGTCAACAGATCTATTTTACTCTGAACATAAGTGTATAAATACATGTATTTTACAATTTGTTCAGATCAGAGGGCAGACAACTATGCTTTGTTGTCTGTGCTTTGCAAGCCCAGACATAACTTCTACAGTAGATTCTTCTTCAGTTTGCTGGATCATGGTGTTTGCAAAGACTGCTACAGGTTGAGAGCTTTTTCCCCCTAGTTTTCTACATTAAAGGATAAGACTGGTCGTTTTCTATAATTTTGTTTTTACCAGAATTTCCCATTTAGTGACCAAAAGAATAATGAATCTAATCTACACACTGTAACCTAATTATTCCTCTGTGCCATAAACCACTATTGTTGTTGAAAAAACTATTAAAAACACATCACTGAGCCGCTTTAGCGTCTCCCTCAGTTCCGTCATGTCCCACTATCTCTTCTTGTTCATCAGACTTTACTTGTAGCAGAAGTTAGTGGAGCATTACAAGTCGAACTGAAATCACGCACAAAGCCAAAGTCTTGCTCACTTCAGAGGCCATAAAATGTAATGGTCGTTCTTAGCCTATGACGGACCCCTTTTTTTGTGAGGAAAGAAACCTGTCACCCAGTGCTGCTTTTTTTTAAATAGCTGTTTTAATAAACAGTGGAGCTCTTTGGCTCTGACAAAGACCACATTCTGGAGTCACAGATGTTACAGTGAGGAAATTAAATTGATTGTTGGTTTTAGTCTGTCTATGGAATGAAATTGTCCTTGAACATCATGCCTACTGACTGTGGAGATCCCCTGTCCTGTCATTTAACAGGTGTTCTGTGTTTCTTACCGACTGTGGTCGTCCTTTGAGTTTTACGGCACCGTGTTGTTGATGGAAATGTCTTGACATCTTTTGGATGGAGTTGATTGTCATGGAATTACATTTTGTGGCTAATGATACTACCATCAGCCACGGCTGTGCTTTACGGCTAACTAACTTGGTAAACATAGTATTAGCATTAGCACGTTAGCATGCAGCACCAAAAACTGCTGTGTGTCACGGAGCTGCTACCGTGACTGTATTACTTTTTTTCATGAAGAATAGTGTGGCCGTAGTACTTGTGAATGTTTTAATTTGTCTATCATTTAACAAGTTGTTTTCATCACGTATACTGTATTTGATCAAAACAGTGTGCACATGTTTTATGGGTGATATCTTTTATAGCAGAACAGCTTCTGGGCGTTTGATGTCATAGTGTTATGAAAGCTTCATGAAAACAGACAGTGAAACAAAAAATACTGTGGTTGTATTAGGTACACACAAAAGCAACAATAGCCTGAAGGCAGAGCAATCTAAACTTTATTGCGCTGTTAACTGAAGCTTGAATAGAACCTGACTCTAGTATTTACTTTGTGTTAAGCTCACATTGAAAATAAGAACTGCAAAGAAAACATGTTGTGTCAACAGCAGCACAGCTCAAATATCAGTATTTAAGATATGTACTGAGTAAACATCTTTATAAATATCAGCTTGGAGAACATTGTTTTGTATACTGTTACATTTAGCAGCTTTAGAGTAGGGCAATAAATTATGAAATATCCAGATTATTTGTCAGAATGTGACAAATAACAAACCAAAACAGTTTGATTTAGCCAAGGTACTTCATTGAGCAAGTGAGATGTTAGATTTTTGTGTTGATGTTGAATATAACACAGTCATCTCACCCTCTTCTTTTATTTCCCCCTACAGTCTGTGGTCCCAGCATCGACATTGGCAACGACATCAGTGAATTTAGGCGACTAGAGAACTGTACAGTAGTGGAGGGCTACTTGCAGATCCTCCTCATTGGTGACAAGAACAACAATAACATCAACCAGGAAGTCTTCCGCTCCCTCAGTTTTCCCAAACTAACCATGATCACTGACTACCTGCTGCTATTCCGGGTGTCTGGCCTCGACAGTCTGAGCACGCTCTTTCCCAACCTCGCTGTCATCCGCGGACGTAACCTGTTCTACAACTACGCCCTGGTGATTTTCGAGATGACCAGCCTGAAGGATATTGGCCTGTACAACTTGAGGAACATCACTCGTGGCGCTATTCGCATTGAAAAGAACCCTGAGCTCTGCTACCTGGACGCCATAGATTGGTCGCTCATCATGGATGCTGAGTTCAACAACTACGTGGCAGGGAACAAGCAGTCCAAGGAGTGCAGCGATGTTTGTCCGGGCATCATGGAGAACAACCCTCAGTGCAGAAAGACCATGTTCAACAACAACTACAACTACCGCTGCTGGAATTCCAATCAATGCCAGAAAGGTAAGCTGACTGTCACACATGATAGCTCAAAGGGGATTTGAATTGCAAATAGATTGTGCAGACAGTCGAGCCTTTGGCCTGATTTGTGTAGATGTGGATTTGGGAGTGTAATGAACGACCCCGTGCCTGCAGCTGTGGCCTGCTACTTGTCACTTTAACTGTTGTGTTTTGGCTGCGGGGAAGGAGGAAAGCAGTAGGGTGTTGTTATGCATGACTGACCTGTCTGCAAATCTTTGCTGTAATATATCGCAGGTCTTTGTCCAAGTAAAAACACATATAGAAAAGTGCTAAACAGAGGTATCAGTTCAGTCTGCCTTTTTGCCTCAGTGTTTTTGTGCAAAGGTTTTCTGAGGACAAGCAACTACTTGCTGTCAAATGTCAGAATCTGTTTATGTATATAAAAACCTTGTATTTTTGGGGTGGTTACCTGTACGTAGACCACGTTATTTATTTATTTATTTTTAACTTTTTTTAGTTTTTTCTGTCTCTATAGTGTTAAAATCTGTGAACCATGATTCTAAAATCGGCACAAGGTAGAGCGGAAACCCAATAACTCACCTACTCCATGTATATGCAGATTTCCAGTAACCAGGTTTCTGGAAATAGAAACAAACTTATTCCCCGATTACCTGGTTACTTTAATAACTCATATATTCAGGTGTCCAGTGGTGAATGTGTGAGCAGGTTAATATCAAATGTTCTCACCTGCCTAAGCAAACAGAGTAAATGCTCCACAGTTTAATTAAACTACTCCAAGCACAGTGAGTGTGAACTCACCCTTTAATTTTGTGTTTACGACTGCAGTGTTTTAGATGACTTGTTTTGCCAGTGTGTTTCAGACAATGTGTTTTGGCTGTGTGTGTGTGTGTGTGTGTGTGTGGCTGAATTGTTTCCCTGGTGACTGGCGCCTTGCTGCAGACTCAGCATGTTGATGTTTTCAGTCTTGTGACATGAAACTGTCGCAGGAGTCAACACCATCAAACCCACTCGAAGCACGCACGGAGATGCAGGCATGCACGCACACAATTAGAGATGCAAATGTTTCTGACAAACACATGCACACGGTCTGCTTTGTGGGTTGTTGGAGTGTGGACGAGCTGGAAAAGAAATCAGAAGGTGGAATATGTTGGGGGATGACATGGGTTGATTAAGGAGGTGGAGGAGCTAACGTATTTATTATTTGTCTGGTCACTAGATAGTCTGCAGTAAAGTCTAGACCTCTCCCCTCATCTTTGTCTGCAATTGCATTTGAGCCATGTAGAAAAAAAACGATGTTTATCATTGAATAAGACACAATATCAGTCCAGATCATATAACCAGTCAGCAGATCGGATGGTGACTTAGTGCGTCCATGATCTGCTCTATCTACAGTTTTGTCTTCACATGCGGGAAGGCCACCCGTCTTCCCTCTTGGCACACCAGCAACTGACAGCTGGCAGCTGTGTTTCTTTAACAACAAACTCAACAATTCGGCAGTATTAGCACTTGTAGATAATGTTTATCAGCACAATATGTATATTGTGCGAGACTATTGTTTACGACTGCAGTTATCTTAAGGTTCTAGCTTGTCATTTCCTGGACTTAAAGTCACAAAAACGTTAAGTAATCTTACTGATGATAGAAATATTGACAGTAAGCCATGTTGTCTGTGTATACTAGTTGTACAAGCAGGGTGTAAGGAGGTCACGTATAAGACACAGTGCAGTATCTCATAATATAAGGCCATTCGTCTGTCTCCACTCTGTTGAGACTAGTCTGAAAACAAGTTGTTTTCTGGAGGTTGAAGGGCGTGTAAGACAGGAAAAAGATTGAAATATTATTTTTAAATGACCAAGAACTGATACTAAATTACTTTGCTTATAGTACTTCTATTACCAGTAAAACTCAAACAACTGCTGCTACTACTGTTTCTCTTACTACTACCTGAACTGCTCCTGGTACTACTGCAAGTACTATTACTTCTCCCACTAAGTGCTAAGCTCTACTGCGGCTAAAAAACTTTTAACATTAATGCTAGTAGACTTTGTTCTTGTTTGCAGGTGTAGGAATCCAGCAAACACATCTGTACATAGATGTGTTCTCCTACTTTTGACTAACTGGTGTAAGTGCAGTTAAAATGGAGTCTGGGGGAAAAATTTTGTTCTGAAAAACTCAGCAGCCCCAGGAGAAAAAAAGATGGAACACTTTGTAAGTTATGAGGGTCCAGTTAATTTTATTTAGGTCACTGGTTGCAGTTTGTCCCCAGCCACCACATCATCAAATGTGTCCAACCTGATTGGTGGGACTCTTTCGAGCATGACTAATATGTTTGTGTTCAGTTGGCATCATCGTATCTGAAAGGCTGACATTTTTTTCGTTAAGACAGTTTAGGTAGACTAAATATAGAAGAAGTGGAAAATGACCCTGTGAAGATGCATAAGCAGCCTACCGGGCTCCAGAGGGAGTGTGTCAGCCAGGGCAAATGGCCCATCAGTTGCTGCTGTGCTGCTGCCTTAAAACAGAATTGATCTCACACAACATGAGCTCTACTGCTCTCGCTGCAGAGACTGCATTGTTGTGCTATTTATTAGGCAGTTTATTGGAGAAGTCTGGTGGTAGTAAAGCCAGGCTTCATTAAAGCGGAGAAGGCCGATAGCTGGAGCAGTTGAACTGGCTGACCAAATGCAACTCATTCCCTCAGGTTGTTGTCTGGCAGCTCCTACCTGCAGTACCTGCAGATCAGAGGTGGTTTGGATGTTTGCTATGCAGTCGTCTGTGTTACTCCATACGTGGCAATAAGAAATATAGCTGCTGCTGCTTTATTTGGACGCCTACTTATTTTTGTACCAGTAGCAGTTAAAGCTATGACCATAGAGGACCTTATCATCAGGATTGTCATTTGTCCCTCCTGATAACGCCCTGTATCAAGCTTCAGTAATCTTATCTGGGTTCTATTGTTTGAGTATGTGCCTTGCTCACAACCTGTATGCTGTGCTGGCAGCGTCAACATTGTATTCAGAGGCATTTTATTTTCTGACCCGGTCATTCATTAGATCAATAAATGACGGAAGGAAAAAAGTGCTAGTCCTGGTTTTGTTGAGTAAATAGGAAATACATGCTTTCAGTCTGAACTCATTCATAAAACTGTAACAGGAGAAAAAAAAGGTTTCAAAGCCTGTTTTCTTCTCTGGGAAAGTGGAGTGTTTTTTAGTGGCGGTGGTGGGGGCTGCATTCTCCCATGTTTACTTCCCTCGTTTGTTTTTTGAAATCTGGTTTGGGTGTTTTGTCTTGTTCATAACTCATAGGCTTCTTCTAAAGAAGAGCCATGTCCGTGCATGCTGGGAAGCAAACTCTCTCTCTTTCTTTCTCTTTCCCTTTCTCTCTCTCTCTTCCAAACACACACAAACCCGCACACACGCTCACACATTGAGCAGCATGGGGGATGTTTTTCTGGTGCTTTGTATGGTCTGAGGAGATGAAAGCACATCATTAAAGTACAAAGTAGGTCTTCTGGGTTTTACTGGAAGGATTTTTGTCTTTTGTTAACCCCTGGCTAAAGGATTACACATTAAACTAGGATTGTCTGCAGAGTGGTTGTTTATCCTGCCACTAGATTAATTTACCATACTTGACATGTCAGTGTTTGCTCATTTATATTTATAGTCATTTAGCCGACCTGTTGTTATGAGACAGTGAACCTCATGCAATAATATTCTTAGTATATAAAAGTAATGTGCGCATGTACAGTGTGTTTTCATATCATACATGTCTATTTTCTGTCTAAAATGTAACTTGGGGTGAGTGGACCAAGTCCAAAAACTGTGTCTGTGGCACACTGTACCTGTACAGTAATATGCAGGACTGTGACTGTTTAGCAGAAGGCAAATTCAAATGCTGAATGCACTGCTGCAGCATCAGTGAAATCATGGGTTAGCTGACATGTAGGAAATGCATTATCAGCTGTCTAGCAGGAAAACACATTCCTGTGTGTGTGTCTGTGTGTGTTTGAGAGAGAAAGAGAATCCAACAGAGAGCGATGTCAACTCAGTCCCAGCTCCTCTCCCAGTCCTATTTTATGGATGGTTTCAGATGCAGGTTCTCGGCTTGTGTCTTCCTGATGTCTTCAGTAGTGAACCATCTCTGCTGTACTTGACCTTGAAAGTTTTTGCTCCCTCTCAACATGTTCTGGGTGAGGTCCCTGGGGTGAACATGGCCTGTTTTAAGGTGCTGATTTATGCTATAAAGTGTTTAGTTGTTTTTGAGAGGTTGCTGCAGTTCTTCCAGAATCAGTGATGTTGCTTTATCGATTCTTTTTTCAGCTCCGCTCCCTCTCTGCACATTTTAATACAACTCAAAGTCGGCTACTGCATATTCTCACTCATCATTTTTCCATTTGTGAGTGTGGCTCTGTTGTAGTGGGGATCATATATCAGCTTTGGGTATAGCACACCATAACCAACAACATTAGAACAAAGAGATGGAAAGAGCTGTTGCATTTACACAAATTCAGATTACTCTCTGCTGCTGTGGTGTTGTGAGCTTTGAGTAAGCTGTGTTCAGGCTGAGGACTTGCCACATCTGTGTTCACTACATCAAATATTTTAATTTAATGCATGTATGGAGCTCCGAATGTCATGTGACTACTTCTGTTTATGCCGCTATGTTGGCAGGAACAATATAAGTGAATATAAATGGAGCTAGTGTGGATTTCAAGCCACCAGAGTTTATTACAATACACTGAACACTAGGTTGCAGAATGCACTAGATTAAATATTTTTGACGCTGGAGTGGTTTTCAGACATATTGAAATAGCTGGAATTGATAGCGTTGTGGACCTGCAGCCCTCACATTGGAGTGACAGCGACTATGCACTGAAAAGGGAACCTCCACCAAAGGGAACCTCTATAGGAACAAAATTTGAAAGGCACCAACTCGTACACGAAGTGATGCAAGTGTTGTGAAACTTTCATTACAGGCGAATCAATCAAGTGTCATTACTCCTGCAAGCATGGCGGCATTTTAATTTGACAGATGAATACTGGGATTGCGTGATGTCACCTCCTGGATCTCTGTACGAAGCTTTTCTGTTACCTGCATCAATTCTACACATGGTATTAATTGCACAGTTTCAAAGATAATAACCCCCGGAATAGAAAACACAGCAAAGTGTTGCAAGGTAATCTGAGAGATGAGCTGGTAAATTTTAAAAAAATTTAAATTTAGAAACAAACTAAAACATGCGCATAGTGTTGTGCTGAAGGGTTGTTTTTGCTTTTCGCTGGGAGTTTGTCCTGCAACTGCATG
Organism: Ctenopoma multispine; assembly: GCA_034779795.1. Classification (NCBI taxonomy): domain Eukaryota; kingdom Metazoa; phylum Chordata; class Actinopteri; order Anabantiformes; family Anabantidae; genus Ctenopoma; species Ctenopoma multispine. Next base: position 22,164,170 of record JAUYWH010000018.1, on the reverse strand, counting down.
AGTTTAAACAACACAGTGACAATAATTCTACATTATCATTCAGTGAATGTAAGTTGAATAAATTGGTGATGTTTTGTACACTGCACGTAATGTGAAGTAGTTGTTACACATCTGCAGATGAGGGTCACAGAACATGGTGTAACACCGGTAGTAGGCTGTGGCCGAGTCTGTCTTTGTGTGCGTGTTTACTGTAGCCCACTGCCTAGATTTGTATGGAATTACGAATTAAATACACAATAGTTTGCACTTTTGAAAAATTTATCATTATTTATGTTTTTGACACCCTTGTTTCTCATTGAGAATTATGGGGGAGACTTGCTACTGTCTCACTGCAAGGCATGGTACATTAAGAATTGCAGTGTGTGCTGTAAAGTCATAAATTCTCTTGAACCAACAAAACTGACTGGACACGTTTGCAGAGACACTGGATGTAAAACGGAGGTTTTAGATTCAGCTTTAAGCAGTCTAGATGACATTGCCCTTTGACCTCTGACAGATCAATATCTGCACGCTTCTATCCATGCTACACCTACACGGATAAGTTCTACACATGCACACTACAAAACATGATGCAGTGGTAAGGAGAAGAGCTCTGTAACTTATATGTGACTGGACAACATGAAAAAGTTTAACACGTAAACAAGTTTGTGCACCCGCTTCACAAGACCAGTGTCGGTGACAGTGGAATAAATGTCACATACCTTTGGTTTATGAAACAAGCTGCTTGTTTACTTTTCTGGCATATTTGCAAGCAGTGTACTGTCACTCCAAAGTCTGTGCAGATGCAGATTTTCGACGTGTACATGGGCGTCTGTAGAACAGACACATCTGACATTACAGCAACACATGTAGCATAGAGTAGTACAGTACAAACTGAAACACATACAATACCATATAAAGGTAGTTTGTTTGATTAGAGTAAGTCAAAGTGACAGCAGCTCGACTCATAGCAGAGAGTTTGTATTATCCAGACAGTCTGACTTGTGTGACCTAGTGCTTAGGGCTTAAGAAATCCCAGTGACTACTCGTTCCTGCTGATCTCTGTCTAATCTCTGCTACGATTAGCTTCATAACATAATCTAGTGAGTACAGACACCCACTCTCTCACTGGAGACATCCACTAGTCCAGGGTTTGGTGAAGTTAACTTATCTGTTGAATTTCTGGCCTCAAAGTGAATGAGAACTGGACTCTCTTCTCTTAACAATTACTGCAATCATCCTACCAAGGACCAATGCCAGGGACATAAAAATCACTTTGTACTTTTAGCAAATCCAGTTAAAATGCATAATATTTACTTGCTATGAGCTAACAAAGCGGTGAAATCACACTATTAATACTCACATGAAACTGTCATGCATATTGAACTGCATTATGCTATATCTTAGATGGTTAAAATGAAAGCCAGTGTGACAGGATGATTTTGGGCTGTCGCTTTTTAAACCACTGTTTCTCATCCACATCATTGGAGGGGATAACGATGTAAGGGCCACGACACATCAAACCAACATTAAAGAGCCAGGAACAACCTAAACCAGCTGCTGCGTCACTTCATGTCAACTTGTTTGGCCCAAAAAGTGGCACTTGAAATAACACCCTATACCACCATATCAGGGGCGGCGACTCTCAACTTTTTCTGTTGGGACTGTTTCACGGTCCCAACAGGTGAAGGGCTTTCCAAGACCCAATAAATACCAGGTGATAACAGCACCTGTTATTTTTTTCTCTTATTTGGTAATGTTTAAAATACACTAAAATAAAGTGCTATGTTTCTATAATACAGTTTTAACCATTGGTGTAACCTGTTTTTGCAAATAATGAGTCTTAAGGAGCTTCCACTTCCTTTGGTTACTTTTCCACAATTGGCTACAAAGTAGCCTTCAATGCAAATTTTAATCAAATTCCTTTATCATAATTAGTACTCTGCAATATACAATCAATTATTGATTAATTGTTAATTTGGGATGTTTGATTCTCTTGTTTTACTTTGTGTTTTAAGTCCAGGGTACTTCTTTCCTTTACAGCGATGTGCTTTCACCTTTCCCAAACAGCCAAAATGTGCTCTCAGCCAGGCTGTGGCATGTTCCAGCGATTCTACACAACAAGATGATTCACTTGCTGGCAAAGCCTATCAGCATCCTGTCACACAGGCAGGCAGCTCGATTACCAGAGATGAACAGCAAAAAGAGCTAACTGACTGAAGAATTACTCCAGCAGAAATATTGGTGTCCAGACCACAAAATTATTTAGGTTTTGAAAGTGATGCAGCATCTCCATCCTGGCAGACGTGTGGGTTGTTGCTTGCTGCATTTGATCAGTTAGATCAAAGCCTATGCATAGGTGAGGGCAGGCTTGCAGACAATCAAGTAGCATTACATTTAATGATAAATCCTAAGGTTCAGGAGTTGGCAGAGGTAACTTGTTAGGTTAAGATTGGATCAGATTAAGATGAAGTGAAACTTGTCTCCAGGAAACCTGACTTCACTCCCAACAGAACAGAATCTACGCTTGAATCTTGGGATCTAATGCTGACCTTACAATGAATTGACACAAACATAGTCTATCTAATGTTAAAAGAAACACAACAAGGTCAGTAAACCTGTTCCTGTGTTTAATAAAATGTAACTAACTAAGTTATGACATGCAGTGCTCACAGTGTTTAACCACTGACATGACCTGTGTTTGTAAGAATCCATAAATTAGCAATTAGCTAAAAAACAGAGTACGTCACACCAAATTAAACACTAAATTAAACAACACAATGACTTCCTTGGAAACAATAGAGTGTCCACTCCTGTCTGTTTCTATTCAGTGCTTTTCCAGACAAAATTCAAAGACCAGTAAAGACCAATAATACACATACACAGATGTTCTGGGGATGCACAAATACTGTTGCACCAAATTTTAGATTGGTTTTTAACAGTTATTGCCAGTTAAAAATGCATCTGTGCTCATAGCAAGGGGTACCGCTCATGACCTTTTGTGTTGATGTTTAGTTCTGAGACTAAGACCCCCACCAACCTGATTCTACTGCCTCTGGACATTCTTTATAGCGACTCCCTGACGTGCTCTGCAGCGACAGCCTTTACTGACGTGAATATGCAGTGTAGGAGAATTAACATTACTCATTAGTTTGCGCTCCTATTGGCTAGTGGTGAACATTAAGGCCAATTACATTCCTTCCAATTACAGTAGGTGCTCATGAATAATGCGCATTTTATGTAAATAGCTTCTGAAACTGTTGTTTGGAAGATGGATTATAAGTCCTAAAAACTTTGGGTGGATAAAATGTTGCAGATATTTTTAAAATACATTCAGTAAAGATTAGTTAAAAAGGCAATAATATGACCTATTGGATGATCTATGAGAGACTGGAGGTCACCTACTGTTCTTCTAAGCAGTTAGTAAAACGTCATAATTGAACATCTTAAACTTTTTATTTTATTGTGTTTAGACAGCAGCCAGTCTAAAAGCAGTTATTGATTTCTACAACTAAAATCACAGCATATGATGATGCAAAACTAGTAGTGCACCCCTTACCCTGAACCAGAACCCAGAGCCAGTCAGGACTGGTAATTATAGGGACTGTTTTGTAAACCAGGCACATCCATGACTACTTTTAGTGAACAGTCACACCCATCCCTGGAATTCCTGGAAGGGAACATTACTGGTTTGGCTGTGTTAAAGTGCCTACTGTAATTATGTGGCCTTTAATTGTGCTCCGTTAACACCGTCAGATCGGGATGAGCTGCGACCAGCCACCGAGATGAGACTCTGCTTTGTGGAATTGAGGCTGGATGGATTTGGTCTGATAGTTTGTTTTGTTGTAAAAGTTCATTTTTCATGAATTCACTCTGCTGTGATCACAGAAGAAAAACAATGAAAAGAGATTGTAAAAGGCCAAAATACTTTGGCCCCAAAGTTAGAATTTTTGTCATTGGTGTGTTTGTGTGTGTAATAGGCTTACCACTTTTCTGTATTTGTAAGGAATAAAGTGAGGTCTATATTCTATACAAAGAGTAAAATAATCAACAGTTGGTAAATTATATACATTTTTACTCACAGATAATTTTGCTATTATTCTTGTCACAGAGGGGAAAATGGCATGGGCTAGGAGGCTGTACTGCCACTGCACACACACATGCTGATTTCAAGTTTGGTAGTAATATAATCTAAAAACCATCCATCCATCCATTCATTTTCCTAACCACTTGTCCTCGTAAGGGTGGCGGAGGTGCTGGAGCCTATCCCAGCTATCTCCGTGCCAGAGGCAGGGTACACCCTGGACAGGTCGCCAGGCCATAGCAGGGCCGACATATACAGACAAACAACCACGCTCGCTTAAAATCACACCTACGGACGATTCAGAGTGACCAATTAACCTGACACTCATGTCTTTGGATGGTGGGAGGAAGCTGGAGTACCCGGAGAAAACCCACGCAGCCACAGGGAGAACATGCAAACTCCACACAGAAAGGCACCCGGCCGACCGGTCCTTTTAGCTGTGAGCCTAGACAGTGCTAACCACTACACCACCGTGCCACCCGTCTAATAGAAAAACCTACAGCTTAAATTCAATAATTGATTTAAATTCATATAGCAATATTTCACTTTTTCCCTTACAGGAATTTCAACCCCATGTGAGGTAAAACTGTTGCCATCTTTCCTGGAAAATATTGCTACCAGTAGTAGGTAGTATGATTATCAAGTGTCTGGTCAAGTGTGTTTAGGTTTGGTCAGAGATATGTCAACTTCCATTAGGACAGAATAGCTTTAAGAATCTCAGCTTATCAGAATGAGCTAGGTGACTGTGCAAAACACCCAGACCTTGAGTTCTGGTCATGGTAAGTTGCCCAGCATGTTTGAAGGCTAACAGATGTTCGTTACAGTTTAGATCATCAGCACAGCCACCAGGCTGTGGCTGCCACAAGGTGAAAGGGAATCTTATGCTCTGGCTCCTTCATCCTTTCCATCAAATTCCAGGGATACTTCTGGCTTTGTGTATCAAGTAAACACAGAAACACAAAGACTAAGGAATGTAGATAATTCCTTTCCACGGTGTGTGTCTGTGTTTAAGTTGGTTGGAGTCAACAAAATTAGCAATCAAGTTTAAGTTTGAGTTTAAATCTTTTAACAGTTTTATGCACATGCTAATTTAAATTACTAGTTAAACTTTCGAGCAAACTGATAGTTGCAGAACGGCCTGTGTTTGACACTGACTGTGTTGATTCACTTTGTTGGTTTGAGAAATGAGTCTCCTGTAGGGCCGAGCAGTTAACGAGTTCAGATCTAACAATAGAATAACATGATAAAGAGGGACCCATTCCAAGTGAAAATAGACGAGCAACAGTAACGTTGAGGACTGGGTCTGTTGACATGGTAACCCTGGGCTTAATGCCATGTCTTTGTCTGCCGAACAGAAACAATGTGATATTACATCTGAATTGCTAGAGCATTGTTTTGTTGCATTCTTAAGTTTACTTGGATTATTGCATTAGAAATCAAAAGGTTTTTGATCCATTATGCATGTGCTTTAATAGTTTTCAAGATTCAGAATAGTAAAAACACAGATTGTGTTTATTTACAACTGTTGTGTGTGTGTGTGTGTGTGTGTGTGTGTGTGTGTGTGTGCGCGCGTGTGTGTGTGCGTGCATGTCACTTATCCTTGTCCCATTACACAGTGAACAGAAAGGTTAGCATGTAGATTGTGAATTAAAGCCGGCTGGATCTTCTCCGGGTAAGATTTCACAAACCTTGGTGCTTGACGTCCACATAATCCCTAGGAGTGACAGTCTCTGTTTTTTCTTTGTCAATTCAGAACTGTAGCCGTTGTGATATCTGTCCTAATCTTAGCAGCAGGTATCAGGAAACGGAAAAGGAAAGCTAAAGTGATAGTTTCTTGTAAAACCCCATCCAGCCTGTTATTGTCTGGCTTCTGTGGATGCTCTGGGGACCATAGTGTTTGATTTGTCTTGTTCTTTCCAGGTCAGTCAGCAGGGGGATGCCAGGAATTCCTTTTTTGTCTGTTGTTATCATATAGCATCAACGGATCTGACAGATGTTTGTTTCTAATAAGTTTTGGTGTTGTAGAAGATTAGTTTTTCGTTGTTGTGGATTAATGGAGAAGTTGTTAAAACATAGCATAGAAAAGGTGATGGTTGTCAAGGATGATATTACAAAATTTCTTTCTTTCTTTTTGTTATTAAATTTAATTAAATTACTTGAACTTGTAGACATTCTGTTCCCCTCTACTACTGTAACAATTTTACAATGTTGTACAATCCTATGTTGAAGGAATATTGACTCTTGTCTGTCTCTGTGTCTGATAAACTCAAAATCTGGGCTTTTTGGTTCATATTTCGCTTTCTCAGCATCACCCTATAGCAACATGCCCAGATGAACACAGCACCCTGCACTAAACCAGCTTTTTCGTCATTTAGGATCCCTTCAGTATTTCTCAAGGGGAGCTGTAAAATGTTGCTGGGGAGAGGAACGTCTAGACTGCCTTGCCTAACCTGTTGCCACAGCAACGTGACTCTAGGTAGATGGATGAATTTGTCTTTACTTCAGATGGTTTCTGTCTAAAATAGAGGCAAACATCTCACTTATGTTTGACAACATTATATATTAGTTGCCTCAATATGTACTATTATACTTTTCATTCCCGTCCTCCACCTCTACTACATGAGTAGAGGATGACTGAGAACCTTCACAGATACATGCAGTTAACATTGCAACTAAGTTACTGACTAATCTAGTAGCTATGTTTTAAGTATGAATCCTTTACTTACCAATAAGTAATAACCATAAGTTCCATCAGAAAAGATTATAACATGAAATCTATTAAACTAAGAAAGTTGCTCAACTATCCTATCCATCACAACGGTTAATATTTATGTATAACAGACCTCACGCGCAAGGTTTTTGTTTACTACATTCTGCCACTGTGGGGTGCAGGAGGGGGGTCATTTAAGGTTCATCCTTTTTGGGCTGTGACCTTTTCTGAAACACACATGACTCTCTCTACTGTCCTTGAATGCACCAAACACATGGTAATGAGAGCCTGCTAACTGCTGATGTTCTAATGGCTAGTGCTGATTGTAATCAGAAATGTGCTCGATGTACAGCGCAACATTAATTGAAATCACATCACTGAGTTTTAGAGGCCAATGTGCACATAAATGAGCAGCTTACAACTTGGAAACAAACTAGAAAGCAGTGTTGTCATACATCTGCTATAGGGAGACTTCCATTGAGTTCTTGTCTGAAATATAACGGGTACGAATGCGGAAACTACTCTCAGACATAAATACCAACAAACAATCACACAAAACTCACACGCTGCTGTCTCGGCTCTTGCATCAGTTTTCTAATGTTAACGTCATTTCAGTTTGACAAAGCATGCAGAGCTTCTAATAAATGTCTTTATTAGGTGTTTAGAGAATCCCACACTTTAAACGTTGACGTTCAGACTTTTTGGAGTGAAGAGGATACTTAGTCATTTCCTTGAAATACAACTGTGCCTCTGTTTTATTTTTATTTCAGTGTTCCTAACTAGTTTTTTCCATATATTTAGAGCTAACCATTATCAAGGTTATCAAACCATTTTAGCTATTTATTTCATTTAAAACCATTGTTCATTTCTATTAGCAAAGTATTTCAGCCACTTATCCACCAGTTCTACATGCTGTAGCTTTTTGAGCATTTATTCTTTACTTTATTTTGTGCTTGCTTGCTATTACACTGTGAATACGGTATGATTTGGTGACTTAACATGTGGCCTTAAGTTATGAATTCAAAATGTATTTTATATTCTACATTTCTTGAAACACTTAAGCAGCTGCAGCAGTGCTGGGCACTGGCTCCTTTTCATTGCGAGAACAAGTCAAGGAAAGAAACATGTCTAGCTTGTCATCACCAATAGGAATGATGTACTTGGAGAACTGCATCTCTTATTTTTTCCCTCCTTTGAACACACTGTAATTATCAACAGGAAGCTTCAGACCACACATCTTCTGTGGGATGCCTCCTCACACTGGGAGGAGCAAGGAAGGAGGAGGAGATGGAGGAACTTTACAGGAAATCTTTACCTGTACTATGGAGTTTAACGAGAACACTGCCTGTTTTATGTGTCTGCATTGGACTGAAACTGACCTAGATATCTGATTCTACATAAAAGTGATACCTTGTTCTGTTCCCTTTTGCACGATTCATTTATTAATTTAATTGCAAACGGACCCAATGAAACAGCCTCTGAGTCATTTAATTGGGATCCAAAAAAACCTACTTTTAACCAGCCAATGAAAGATGTACCTTCTCTGTCCTTTTTCCAGTCATGTTCTCTGTCCTGCGGTGTGAATGTTTTAAGCAAATTGCTAAAACATCTAGCAAATACAATGTGAAACTTTCTGCATTTTGATGAAAGTTCATGATTGCATAACTAAAATAATAACAGCAATTCTTCTTCTGTTGATTATGCACAGATGTTGTACCAAATCACCTTCTGAGCAGCCAGTTTTCAGGCTGGACTGACTGGCAAGTTGTGATGTGGGTTATCTGCTCAGAGGCTCAAAAGACAAACAGGACAGTACTGCTCATGTAGACCTGTGAATAGACTGAATGAATAGATATCCTTGTTCTACTAATGCAGATCTGCCTGTAGACACGACACACACCACTGACTGGTTTTCTTTACGGCTGATTCACTGTCCGAACCTACACAGTGACAGACTGTGTGCCTTGTTACTAACAGAACTGGCTTTGTGTGAGCCTGGAAACCAGAGTATTGTTGTATTTTCTGTCCATCATCAAGTTGTTGTTGCCTGAGGAGACTCCACTGGTGGGGTTTTTTTTTTATTTCCCGAATCAGACCTAAGTAGTGGAACACACTGGGAGGGGATAGAGTGTGTGGGGAGTCTGGAAACGGGACTGGGACACACTTCCACACTCTCACACTCTCACAATTGACACAGTCATTCAAACACACTAAACTTAAAAAAATATGGGAAAACATGACTGTGAAAACATCTGTTCAGATTTTCAGGACTCTTTAGTGGCCCATTAAAGTTAATAGAAGCGAGCGCACCTGCTCAGCTGTTGATACCATGATTGTGTGATTGTCCGTTCTGATTTAGGAAAAGAAGGTTAAAAAAAATAATAATAATGATTCAGCTAGATCAGGCCCAAACAAACTATGTGAACTCATGCTGAGCTCAGAGCTGTGGTGCACATAGAGTGAATATAGCTGAATTACCAGCAGGAAAAACTCTTTAATCTGCTGGTCACTTGGAGAGGGAGAAAACAGCGGTCCACCTGCCGCTTTCACTGACTGCACTGGTTTCTGTATGACTCTGATTGCTACTTTCAGACGTAGCTGCTCGATAAATTAGTTTAGAAGCAACAACCCAGATTTTTATGCCATCCAGCTGGTGACTGGTGTAACGTACCCAGCCTCCCTTCCTGTTGATATTTCTATTTCCCTGGAAGCTGTGTATTGGCTTTTTTGATCCACAGCAGCTATCTTTATCCTAGAGCCTGTCCTGTGTAATGACAGAATGGAAAAGGTGAAGTGTTTCACGCTACAACTTAGTTACTTTCTACAATCCCTTTGACTTTTTAATAAACCTTTTAGGCTAAAGCAAGGGCACAGAAATGTTATGTGTAATGTCATGTAATAATAAAATTATAAACATTCAAGTTGCAAAATCATCAGGGTTTTATGTGCGTGATCACTTGATCTAAATAGTCTATTTGATGTTATCAATTGAATAATCTTAATTCATCCTCCTAAATAAGCTTACAGGCTTCAGTGTTGTACATGAGTCTTAGATACACTTTCATTTATCATTTATGTTTTAATGCTAAACTCTCCTGTGCCCCACCAGCTTCTTTGTGTTACTTGCCTCCCCCAGCTGGCAGCCTTGCCAGTGTGTGTGTGTCTGTGTGTGTTGCTTTCAGAAACACGTTACATGGTGCTGGTCTTTCCTCCACATCTTCTTTCCTTTTAGTTCACTCTCTTCCTCATCCATCCTCCACACTCTGTACACTCTACCCCCACCACCTCTGAAAGTGTGGTAAGGAGGAGACCCAGGATAAAGGCTGGGATCTATTATGTAGCTGCTGTCCAGTGGAATGCTGATGTGCACCATGTACCCATCTGCCCCTCCACCTCTGTCTACCCTATAGGAATTGGTCCCTGAGTGAATGTTTAGGAGGCTAGAGACGAGCAGCTGCAGCCTGAGCTAAACTTCAGGCAGCTATTATCTCCTTCCTCTGCTCCCCACCAACCCCTCCCAGCTTTCTACAGGCCCACAGCTGTACATTATCACATTGCAAAATTACACCTTTCTAACACAGCACCCCATCACTTCACTGCAGAGGTCAGAGGGAGAGATGAAGTCGAGGGGACGGTGGGAACTCTGTTTAGATTCATGTTTGTTTTCACTTTGTGGTTGATATTACAATTGGGGACTCCCCCTCTCAGGTGTTCTGTATCGTTCACACAGGTTAATGAGTTTTGTATTTGGTCAGTATCAGGATCTGTCCAGCTTTTTATAGGGTTTCTGTCGTGATTGTGGTGATTTCGAATTTTTTCCTGACACCTATTTTAGATGAGGAAATAAATGACAACTTCCCGTCCTCGAAGTTTAAGCGGTTCGGAGGTAGAAGCTCTTGCAGATGGCTGGAGCGTTTCTGGTGTGTTTAAAGGAATGACTTCCTATTCCAATTTAACATCTGTTTTTGGGTAGTTTCTTCTTCTTCTTTTTTCCCTTTGGTTTTTGAGGGTCCCCATTCCACATTGTTAACATTAATAAAACAGGAAGAAGTAAGTTAGTAAAAATATTGATCTGGAGTGATTCCGGCTGAATCGCTGAAGTACTGGTTAAATAAAGAGCAGCAGCAGCAGCAGCAGCAGGCATCTCCTGGCCTCATTTCTGCACTTTGTTTGACAGAGCCAATGGAGGCAACATGTTGAAACGTGTTTCAGTGTTTCATCACTCAGCATCCTATAAACAAGACAGAATTTCCCATAACTTCCCTTTGTTTGGTTTGTTTAAACACAGCCCCTGGCTAACCTAAGTGGATGACATAATCCAAATTACAGTTTTTTTTTTTTTTATTCTTCTGGTTGATTTTTCGTTCAAATATCCCTGCCCGTTTGTTTATGCTTTACAGAGCACATAGTCACTAACACACACAAATCATTTCAAGCACTGTTTTACATTGTTTCCATAGCAATTGGTGTTTACGATGCAGACATTGTAGGTGCTTTGAAGGTCCTGAACGTTTCCCTCTGTGGATCAGCTTCTGACACAGTTGGGTTCAGGGTGGTAGTATGTAAGTATGTTTCTGTTTATCCGCCTTTAGGTTAATGCTGGGAAATATGGAAAAACACGTTAAATAATAAGTTAATAAGTTGATCTCTGTATATATCGCTGTATAAACCAAGTCACTATTTCTGTCAAGCTTAACGATTCCTTTTTGCACATTATGTGAGATGTGAGGATATCACGAGGTAAATTCAGCTACTTAAATCTGAGATTTCTGACTGTGCTAACTGGATTTATGTCTTTTGCAATAAACTAGGCTATAGCATTAGTGATATCACTGTATGTCTTTGTTTTATGTCTTTATTTTTGTCCTAAGTTATAGCGCTGGTTAGTTGTTGTTGAGCAGGTATTACACTAGTTCTTTTAGGGGGACACCCAGTACTTGCTTGCGTTGGGGACTGTAAAGTCTTACATTGTCCATGCTCTAAAGGATGACACCGCTTCAGATCATAAAAAACAGAACTATTACCTTTCTTTGTGGGAACATGACCTCCTCTCCACCATGAAGCCTTTTAATGAGGGCAGACAACACACAAAGGCACAAGAGGCAAGACCCAAGAACAGCATTCACACTGATAGGAGGAAGGAAACAAACATGCAGATGGTGAGAGTAAGAAGGACAACATAAACATGAGAGAGGGGGAGAAAGACAAGGAGGAGGCTCAGTCTTTAGGAGAATTGAGATCCAGATCCAAAACATCTGGAAGGAAATACAAACCGAGAGAGTGCTCCTAGGATGGTCCAGCACACAGAGCCTGAGTTAGGAGAGAAAACAGAGAGAGAGAGAGAGAGAGAGAGAGAGAAAGCCTAGATGCTCATGTGCTTGAGGGAACAAACAGAGGGTTAGAGAGATGCAATGGTTTTTACAGAGTAAGAAACGCACAGTAATCCTTTCTGCAGGACAACACTGACTATGCAGCATGTACTAGGTTGACCACATTAACTGAGACCAACTGGCCGCCATCGAGGATCAGTGTTAACAGAAACATGGCCTGAGGTAATGGCAGTATAAGCATCTAGCTGAAGTTAAGGTGTAAAAATGTTCTTAAAGGCCTCCTCTGAGTGAGATTGACTGATTGCAGATTCCAGAGAAAGGAGAATGACTTAAAGCCGGCTGACTTCATATGGTACCCCGTACCGTGAGAGCAGAGAACACAGCAAAGAATATAAGGTTTAATGAGATCAGGCAGGCACAAAGGGGCATGCCCATTTAGGATTTTCTGTCATTCGTAGCACCTTAAAATCTGATCTGACATGGATAGGGAACCACTGAAGGGAAGCCAACATTGGTTTCTGGATTTAGGTTAAATTCTAGCTGCAGCTTTCTGAACCATTTGAAGAGCTTTAGTACAAGCACGTGGCAGGCCAGGAAACAAAACATTACAACAATGAAGCCTCTATGACAATAAGGTGTGAATTAGTGTGTCTGCTTCTGCCAAAGACATCCATCCATTATCTTTACCACTTATCCTGGGGTTGCATTAGAGCTGGAGCCCTGCCAAAGACAGAAAAGGTCCAATTTTATCTGTCAAAAGTCAGTATTGTTGATGTCCTCTCACTCAAATGATTTTAAGATTAAACAACACCAGGAATAGTTTGTTCAGGATTATAGTCCATGTAATTTAGAGCCACTTCTACACTTCTCATTCAGGTACAGTGGTTGTACATTGTGTTCAGTAGGTTGTATGTAATGATTATAGCTACGTTTGGCTTCATTTGAGCAACATTTTTGAGCAATAGGAGAGAATTGGAGACTCGAGGGAAATTTGCCATTACGGGGAATATTGTGTTTGTCGTTTGCTAGATGATATTGGTTGCTGAAATTAATACTGCAAGCTGATGTGAAACATAAGTATTGTGGGAAGTCTAGTTGATCCAGTTAAATTTTTTATTTTGTCTTGTATGACTGCAACATCATTTTCTTGATTAGTTCTTATAGTACTAATTCTGTAAGTGAGCTGAAATCAAGCATTTTTCACAGTGTTTTGCATTTTTGTCCAACAAATGGTTAATCAATTATTTATAACCCCCCATCTGATTTTCAATCAACTACAACTGCAAAATTTGACATTTTACTGGAACTGTAGGTTTAGTGGTACTGAGTGGGTGGTCAGTGTTTCCTACTCCAACATCTTGACTGATTCTCCAAAGAAATATTAAACAAAACACTAGCACATTGTATATTAAACATTGTAGAATTGCATTAAAGAAAAGCGCCAGAGTGAAATATAGTTAATTAATGCAAAACTATTCTTCTGAAAAACTGCTTAACTAAATTTAATGAAGCCTATTAAGTGTGTGAATACAAATATCAGATCAGTGGCGACTCTACCAAAGCAATTAAATTCATGTCACGGGCAAGAAAAAAACTGACATTTGCACTGAGTGCGTATTATGGTTGTGCTAATCTCAGTTTTGCCTTGGAAAAAAGTGTAAAAATAGTAAACATATGAGGGTTTTCTTACTCTCAGTTTGCACCGTTGGTAATTTCCCTGTTTTTCTCTCTGTGCCCCCAACAGAGTGTCCAGAGAAGTGTGCACGGCGAGCGTGTACAGTGGATGGAGAGTGCTGCCACCCTCAGTGTCTGGGCAGCTGCACAGTCCCTGACAGTGACACAGCATGTGCTGCATGTGTGCATTACTACCACCAAGGGCGGTGTGTGGCTGACTGTCCTCCTGACACCTACAAGTTTGAAGGGTGGCGCTGCATCAGTGCTGAGCTTTGCTCCAAAGTCCACCTTCCTGAATTCGACAGCTTCATCATCCACGGTGGAGAGTGTATGCCTGAGTGCCCATCTGGGTACACACGCACTGCACCAAACAGGTGAGCTGCAGTGCACACTGAGGTTAGTTTATATTCTGGTTAGAGTATCTCCTAGATGCCATCAAGTGATTCCTCCCTTGTATTTAAAGTAAGTCTGCATGAAGTCTGACAGAAACTGAAAGTAACACAAAGCAGCCTCTAAAAGTCTAAATACGTCTGTTTCCTCTGTGTAGTTGTTAAATTCAAACAGTTCACACTGCCTGGCACTGACACGGGGCAGGAGTGATTACTGTCTGTATACATACATTTACAGTAACCAGGTTATTACATCCCCTGATTACTGTGTAATCTGATTTATCAGTAAGCAGGTTACTTAAGTGTGTGTATAGAGACTGAAACCTGAGACTAAAATAAAAGATGATGGAAGAATGACAAGAGTTCAGTGAAGAAGTAAATAAAATTACATTCTGGGCATTTACCACGTCCTCTCTCTTTTAAAATCTCCCCGTCTCCAGCATGTTCTGTACAGCATGTGATGGTCTTTGTGATAAAGTATGCGACGAGAAGGTCATCGACTCCATGGATGCCGCACAGTCTCTCAAAGGCTGCACTGTCATCAAAGGCAATCTGCACATCAACATCCGCAGAGGCCGTAAGTACTACTACACTTATACTACACTTTAATACATTCTTTTTCTGAGGGACGAAAGATGAGTTTAAATGAACCAGATAAACAAGATGCGGACAATAGGAACCTAATGAAAAAAATGAGGAAAAAAAAAAACTTATTTGTTTATTTATTGTGGGAAATGATCTGCTAGCATTTCTTTCCACCTGAACATTTGATTTTTTTCTGCTTTGACTATATTTTAGTAGAACACCTTGTGTGTTTGGGGTCTTTGATTACTGCAATGTCCACTTTTGGTTCAGCACAGATTTTTTAAAAGCTGTGCTGCTAAGTTAAGCGTTAAGCAATAAAAAAATAACAATGGATTAATACATCAAGAGTAAGACGCGTGGAAACGGTGTCTTTGTGCGTATTTAGACAACATGGTGGCCGAGCTGGAGAGTTTCACTGGTCTGATCCAGAGGGTGACGGGTTATGTGCGGATCAGACACTCTCACACTCTGAGCTCCCTGGCCTTCCTTCGCAGCCTCAGATACATCGATGGAGAGGAGCTACTGGATGAGTAGGAACACACACACAAACACACTTATCTTGATCTTTTCATTTTCACTGATTGTCCAAAAAATAATAATAATAAAGTGACTCTGCTTCCTTTATGGCTCAAAAAACAGAAGTGTTTTTGAACCATAAATGAAGCAGAGTCACTAGTATAAATTATTTACCTGTTGCTGCAAGAAATTTCGTAATAGATAAACAGTAACTAATTGTGTGGCATTAGAGTTGTAGTACTGTAGTGTTGTGTTTATACAGGGTCGTCACTGCAGTGTTGGCAGGAGGGAGAGTAAAAGAAACAATGTTTTAACTGTGTTTGTGCAGACTGGAAAGTATTTTGTGTTGCACAGACGTCCTCGTTTTGGGTTAGTTAACAGTAATGTCATCACTTAAGTTTAAAAAAAAATTGTGAATCTTGTTTTTCACTGGAAAAGTAAATAACTGAATATCTGAAGCTAACAGCAGACACCCGCCTTTTTTTAATAAGACCTTGAATGCAGCATAACTGCCAACAGTCCTAGGAAAGGTTCCCTCGGGGTCATGGAAAAGCCTTCACTCCCTCCCTCCGTCTGTTTCTCCTTGAGTTCACAAGAATCTTACTGTCCCAAGGCCCACATTACAGTCATTCCTGGATTGCTGGGTGTTATTCAGTAACTTAAAAAAAACTCCTTTCCACGCTCATAAAAAATACAAAACAGTCAGTCTGATTTCCCAGGTGATTTTTAGCCTTTTGTCAAACAGTCCCCTCTGCTGTCTAACTCAGTCATTAAAGTGCCACCTGGAAATGGAGATCTGTCGAGAAGAATAAAGTAGTCTGCTGCTTTTGTTTAATTAGCCCAGCTTCCCCATACAGAAAAGTATTAATGGTACACAGGAGTTTTCACTTCTTTGAACACACTTACTTTGACACACCTTTTTGCCTTTTTCATTCACCCATTCGTCCCATTCTGTTTCTGTCCTCTAGCATGTACGCCTTCTCTGCATTCGACAACCAGCAGCTTCAGTATCTGTGGGACTGGAAGCAGCACAACCTCACGATCAAAACAGGAAAGCTGTACTTCAGAGCCAACCCAAAGCTCTGCACGTCCGAGATCCGCAACATGTGGGACAAGACTGGCATCAAGGGCCGCTTTGATGAGAGCGATTTCCGAAACAACGGCGACAGAGCCAGCTGTAAGGGTCAAATGAGCTTCAGTTTCAGAACCACAAAATCTTTTAATTGGTACCTCCAGTACTCTGGTTTACTAGCCGTTTGCAAACACCTCCTCGGAGCCTGTTGTTCTGAAGCATGTGTCAGTATTTACTGCGTTACTCTGTCACTGTGGCTAATTGCTCTACATTTTAAAAGTAACATGCTGTAGTAGTTAGTTTTAACTCTCTTCTCCGACTCCCTCCTAGGTGAAAGCACCATACTGAAATTTAAATCCAACAGCACCAGCAGTACGAGAATCAAACTGACCTGGCAACGCTACCGGCCTCCAGACTATAGAGACCTCATCAGCTTTATCGTCTACTACAAGGAGGCGTACGTATTTCAGAGTGCCCCCAGTCATTAGCTACTTCCTCTCCTAAGATTAGCAGTGCTGATTGTAGCTGATAGGAACTAAAACGTGATACTTTAAGTGTATCAACTTGTTTAAAGGTAAAAGTCAATGATCTCCTAAAACCTTACTATCAGGCTTATTAACAGAATGCTAAATAAATACCAGTAGAAAGCATGTTTCCATTCACATTTAATTCAAGTATCAGTGTACAAAATGTGAATAAAAACCTGTGGATGAAAATGCTTGTTTTGTCAATGCAGTTTAAGATTTGTTGTGTAAAACAGGGTTTATGATCCGTTACTAAAATCTGGCACTGTCCCTCTTCCTTCCAGGCCATATCAGAACATCACAGAGTTCGAGGGGCAGGATGGCTGTGGCTCCAACAGCTGGAATATGGTGGATGTGGAGCTGAGGCCCGACAAGGACTCAGACCCTGGAGTTCTACTGTCTGGCCTGAAGCCCTGGACGCAGTACGCCATCTTTGTCAAAGCTATCACGCTAATGGTGGAGGACAAACATATGCCGAGTGCTAAGAGCAAGGTGGTCTACATTCGCACTAGCCCTTCAGGTAAACATGAGCATTTCATATGTTAATGGCCACAGTCTGTTTACTGACAGCAGAGCAACGAAATGTTACTGTGAGCCTAGAAAGACTGCTAATGACAGAAAGGTGTTGAGAGAGTGAACATTTGTTTTACCAAACCTTCGCCAAATAGCCAAAAGGGAAGCTATAGTGGCTACAGTACAACAGGTGACGACATGACTGTGGCAGACTGTAAAGAAATAGCATCCGATTTCACTTCCTTCACTGTAATATTAACATCCAGTCTCACCAGAACACGCTTACTGACAGGTAATGTTCTGCTCACATTTGTACTTGTTGTTTCAGATAGATGCAGGATTGTTTCATGATGACAGTGTGATGACATTTCTGGTTTTAATCCAAACATATTGTAAGGAGATGGAGAGGAAATAAACACAGCTGCAGCTCAAAGAGCTGGAGGAAAGCTGATTTACAAAAAACTATAATACAATTAGATAAAATGAAAGACCGCTTTAAACAAATCCAGCTGCACTGTAAAGACATAGCAGTGCTGTGATGTCAGCGAGTCACATCTGCACTGATTCTGCAGCCCAGCCTGAAGGAGACAAGTTTCCCAAAAGTTCTTAGAAATGCAGTTCATGAAGCAGCCACATAGTGATCGGCTTTTCAGATCAGAAACTTTTCTCCCTCTCTCTCTCTTAGCTCCTTCCATGCCTCAAGATGTGCGGGCGTACTCCAACTCCTCTACACAGTTGGTAGTGCGTTGGTCACCTCCTGTCTCACCAAATGGAAACCAGACTTACTACTTAGTCAGATGGCAGCAGCAGGCCGAAGACAGGGAGCTGTACCAGCACAACTACTGCTCTAAAGGTACACACACACACACACACACACACACACACACACACACACACACACAACTTCCACACACACACACACACACACAACTTCCACACTCACCATTGCTGGTACTTGTTGACTACTTTACTTTACTTTACTTTACTTTAGTTCATTTGGCAGACGCTTTTATCCTAAGCGACTTACAAGGAGACACAAGCAAATTACAATTCGGGTTCTGTAACTATGAGTTACTTCCTTTTTTTTTTTTTTAATATATATATATCTGTGTGTGTGTGTGTGTGTGTGTGGCTACACATCCTCCTCTCCCTTCCAGAGCTGAAGATTCCTATAAGGATTGCTGCCATAGGTGTGGGAGACCCGGAAGAGGACACCAAACCCACTAAGCCAGATCCAGAGGGGGCAGATAAAGGCCCTTGTTGCCCGTGCCCCAAGTCAGTGGAGGACCTGGAAGCTGAAGCTGCTGATGCCTCCTACCGGAAAGTCTTTGAAAACTTCCTGCACAACTCCATTTTTACTCCGAGGTAGGTCTACAGTTTATGCTCAATATAAAGTACATTATTACTTTGTATAAAAAAAAATAAAAAAAATGCAAAGAGAGGGCGCAATGAGGGGTGACCATGCATTTTCTCTAACTAAATTATGGTTCTGCTTCTGTCTGATTTAAAGAGCCAGCTTGCTGCCTTTTACTTTAGACATCTGCATCACATTATCTGTCTTTGTCTACACACACACACACACACACACACACACACACACACACACACACACATGCACATCTTGGTGCAGTTGATTATTAGTTCTCAGGATGTTTTGCAGATGCAGAGGAAAATGAATGAATGTACTTAATTCCAGAGATAAACAACATTTGTCATCACTTTTCCTGCATTTTTCTTTTGGCTTACAGTACCTCACACCACAACTGTGTGTGATCCACGCATGTCACTTTGTAAAATTTAAACGTCTGAACTCTACTCATGTGATTGTAACATACACACCGAAGGTTTTTCCACATCTGGTGGAACTGTCAACAGCTAGAGATGGGAAACGTCGCTTATGTTACCTGAAAAGCGAGAATGATTTAAGGTAAAAAGTTTAAAGCCCTTGAAAGGATGTAACCTTTATACACGGCAAAGCTTTGTGTTTGCTCAGGTACAAAACAACTGGAACTCTTCCATCTAATCAGATGTCATGAAACTGAAGACAGGAGAGGAAGGTCACATATTGGCGTATATGATATATTTTGCCCATCAAAGTTCAATTACAACAGAGTCAATTGAACTGTTCAGCAATTTTATTTAGAATATGTTTCATTCCAACTGCTTAAATTAAAGCCAAATGTCAGCGTAAACAAGCAAATCACTCATAGACTTAGGGCTGAGTGAGGAAGGATTTCCAGCAGCTCTGGGATCAACATGGAAAATGCTGAGGAGCAAACAACAAAGCACACACACTTCACTTTTAGAAATAAAACTTCTTGTGCTTCATCTACATCTTCACACAAAACTCTCCACTCTTCTTTAGTTTGTTTGAATGCTTTAAAATAGTTAATTTACATTAACGTGTCAAGGAACACATATTTACCAGTGGCTCATATTTTACTGTACTGTACAAACTCCTAACTTTAACTTTCTCTCTCTTCCAGGCCACCAGATCGCCGTCGTAGAGACCTGTTTGGTGTCGCCAACTCCACTCACTCCCGCCGCAACCGCTTGCACAACAACAACAGCAGCAGCAGCACTGTCCCTCCTCTCCAAGCCGCCGGCAACAACAGCAGCACGGCCGACCTGGAGCCGGTGGTTAGAGAGTTTGAGTTCATGGAGCAATCAGTGACGGAGCGTGAGCTGCAGATCTCCGGCCTGCAGCCGTTCACAGTTTACCGCATTGACGTTCACGCTTGCAATCGACAGGTCCAACGCTGCAGCGCCGCCGAGTTTGTCTTCTCCAGAACCAAGCCAGCAGGTTAGAGGAGAAACGATCCCCTTACAGGTGTAAATAAAAGGTTTAGTGTTGTCACAATAAGCACAGTAGTATTCGAGATA
The DNA here is from genome assembly GCA_034779795.1 of Ctenopoma multispine. Classification (NCBI taxonomy): domain Eukaryota; kingdom Metazoa; phylum Chordata; class Actinopteri; order Anabantiformes; family Anabantidae; genus Ctenopoma; species Ctenopoma multispine. The sequence goes on along the minus strand of JAUYWH010000018.1, from coordinate 22,143,911 downwards.
TGCAGGTACATGCTGCAGTCTTTTCTCAGCCACCAGGTCACCTGTCCATTTTTCTTTTGTTGGTGTTGTAGTAACCAACATGTGAACTCATTATGTGGCCACCATGGTAACCAATCTCCTTGTGGTTATTCAGAAAAGGCTGATGACATACCAGGTTCGGTGAGCTGGGATGGTAATGAGGACTGGGTGTTTCTGCGCTGGCCACAGCCGCCACGCCCCAACGGTCTTATCCTCATGTATGAGATCAAGTTCAAGCTGGCTGCAGAGGTGGGACAACATTCTACATATCTATGTGCAACCTCAATAAAGATCTGTCAGAAAATGACCAAAAAATACATTTGTTCAAAATAATTTGCAAACGAGTAAATTTATTGGGCTGGTTTGACACTGAAAGTCCCTGTGCTGTTGATATCACTTTGGTTTTCTTTCATGTGTCAGAATGAGAAGCACGAGTGTGTCTCTGGTCAGATGTACCATGCCCAGCGCGGCGTTCGGCTGTCAAACCTCAGTCCAGGAAACTACTCTGTCAGAGTGAGAGCCACGTCACTGGCTGGCAACGGCTCGTGGACACGCGGTGTGGATCTTTACGTGCCTGAACGTAAGACACCCAGACTCCTGCATCATCAGAGTTCTTTACTTCTCTGTGTCTGTACACTGTGAAATTCCTTAACTTGTTGCTGGTTTTTTCTCATAACTGTAAAAAAACAAACCCAGTAATGAATGTTTTTGACTCCACAGGATATGAAAACACTCTCTATGTTATGGTCTTTGTTCCGGTCTTCATTGTCCTCTTCATCTGCCTCGTGGTTGCAATGCTGGTGGTCGTCAGCAGGAAAAGGTGTGATCACGTGTATTGTCACTAATTGTTTCAGTAGCTATAAATGTAATGAACAGTACGTATGTAAATAAATAAAAAACAACAAACATAATAACGTGACAGAAACATACAGTAGTCTAACTAACCAGAGTAATGTACAACAGACTGCTGGAGACCTACAGAGACGAGATGCAGTTTTCTTCTATTTCTTCTCTGGTATAAATGTTTGAACAACTTGCTGAAGACCTGTGTGGGTCATTTTATGATCCATAACTCCTAACCCACTCATACCAAAAAGAAACAAAAGCTTCTGTCAGTGAACAGCACCAGGCTGAATGATTGAGCTGCACTTTGCTAGTGCAATCTTAAGCGAATACACAAGTAAGCATCCATGTGGTGTGTATGTATAGGTACTGTGTGTGCTAATGTTTTTACGTGTCTGTAAACACTGCTGGTTTTGCTTTGGTCAGGAACAGTGACCGGCTTGGAAATGGAGTCCTTTATGCCTCAGTCAACCCAGAGTACTTCAGCGCTGCAGAAAGTGAGTTATGCAGTTTAATTGTTGTTGTCCACATAACTGAAAACACTGACTGTATATAGGTGCAAAGATCTGCATTAATGTATACTTTTTTTCACAGTGTATGTTCCAGATGAGTGGGAGGTGGCACGGGAGAAAATCTCCCTGAGTCGCGAGCTGGGCCAGGGGTCGTTTGGCATGGTGTATGAGGGCTTGGCAAAGGGCGTGGTCAAAGATGAACCAGAGACACGCGTCGCCATCAAGACTGTCAACGAGTCAGCTAGCATGAGGGAGAGAATAGAGTTTCTCAATGAAGCTTCTGTCATGAAGGAGTTTAACTGTCACCATGTGGTAAGTAAACACACGTAAATATTCACTAACTCAGAGCAGAGATTGGCAGGTTTTTTATTGATAATTTTGATGGTTTTGAGAGAGACAGGACAACATGTACAGAGGGGGGGGCTGTCAGCAGCAAAGGTGTCCAGGCAAAAATCTAACTGTTGGCGCTTTTGCAGGTTCGACTCCTGGGAGTGGTCTCTCAGGGCCAACCCACCTTGGTCATCATGGAGCTGATGACGCGAGGAGACCTAAAGAGTTACTTGCGCTCACTCCGGCCTAAAGAGGTACTGTTACTGTAGTTGCTGTTGACTGAGTTTAGAAATCATCAGGTGCAATGAGTTAGTCTGATCAAGGCAAGCACAACTTATCGTTTATCTTATGGCTTAAACTTCTGTGGTGTCTCGTTTTTCGTGTAGAACTTACTCTTGTGTCCTGTTGGCCTTTCTGTCCCCAGCAACAGTGGTCGAGCCTGTCTCTTCCTCCTCTGAAGAAGATGCTTCAGATGGCCGGGCAGATCGCTGACGGCATGGCTTACCTCAACGCCAACAAGTTTGTCCACAGAGATTTGGCAGCCAGGAACTGCATGGTGGCTGAGGACTTCACTGTTAAGATAGGAGGTAAAGCCCCATACGGACGTCAGAGGACACTGTTAACTAAGAAACAAGAGATGGGAAGGAGTTTGCAGCACAAAATTAAATGACCATGTAGACAGTTTATTCAGTTCAGTACTATGTAATTAATCATTCATTCAGTCAGTCATTAATCCCATACATTAAAGACAGAGATCTGCTCTGTCTTTACTTATTTGAGCCTCATAGTAGTCCATGCAGAGATTGTCATTGCTCTGTTGGGGGTGCTGTGGACCAGAATATAGCAGCACACAGGAGGCCTTGTGTAGAATAAGACACTTCTTGTATGGTTAATGAGCATTGTGGCCAACTCAAGTAAAACATAACCTCCTCTCTGGTTCACTGCTCTGTGTGTCTGTGTCTGTGTGTCTGTGGGCAGATTTTGGCATGACCAGAGACATCTACGAGACCGATTACTACCGCAAAGGAGGTAAGGGTTTGCTCCCTGTCCGCTGGATGTCACCGGAGTCTCTGAAAGATGGCGTCTTCACTACAAACTCTGATGTCTGGTAAGCAGGAGCTCAAGACATCAACGAGCGCATAGTGGCTTCAGTCTCTGTGTTTACTGCTTTACTGCTAATTTTGATAATGGAAGACATATCTTTATGCACCCCTCTCTGTCCCTCTTGTGTAGGTCATTTGGGGTTGTTTTATGGGAGATCGCCACTTTGTCAGAGCAGCCCTACCAGGGTCTTTCAAATGAGCAGGTGCTTCGCTTTGTCATGGAGGGAGGGCTGCTGGAGAAACCACAGAACTGCCCTGACATGCTGTAAGAGACAAACACACACTTAGACTATACCGCAGATTCACACATCAACAGACTCTCATCCTCCTCCTTGTCTGTTTACCATGTTTTTTTCTTCTGCTTTGCTAGTTAAATCATAAGTCACTACTGTGACTACTCTACAAACTGCGAAGCCTGCGGTCACTGGGATTTCCACACCACAGTGCTGATTGCACTCGCAGCCCTCTCGTGTTCTCGCTGATGTGCTTGTTGTTAGTATGAAACAGCCCAAGTATAAATCCACGTCAGAAGAGTGTGGTAGACAAACACTGATGATCCATCAGATTCTGAAGTCATAATAACAAAAGTGAAGCCACTGTTTTTTTTTGTCTTTTTTGTGACAACAATGATGACACCTTACTGCCAAAATTTCTGTTGATTAGATTTCTTTAACAGTGGTCATTTAAAAGTAATATGTTCTCGTTACAAAAATGAGGTGACAAATAATTTCTTGGTTGCAAAAAACTGTTAGGCTTTCTACAGCGTCTGTGAATGTCTTGACACAGGATGCGGCTACGGCTATTAGAGTCACTGTGTGCAGCTCTCTCTGTACTTCAAAGTCCACCCAAGACTCCTGTACTAGCTTGAACAATCCTTAACTATCCCTTAAAAAAAAAGATAAATGTGAAGTTGTTTTTTTTTTTTTTAAATCAGTGGTTTCTTCACTTTCCTGATCATGAGAATGAACATTTTCACATAAGGAATAGCAGTGTTTTCAGATGTTTCCACCTACTAACCAACAAACACACACACACGTCTGGGCATGATGAGGCAATCTTATTTCTGCACTGTGTCATAACAGATGTATCCCACTGTGCCATCAGACTGTAACCTTTCATAAGTAGTAATCTAGAGTATAACTCATTTTGGTCAAAATGTTTTAGTTCCCCTTTTTAAATGGTTTAATTTCAGTCAGAGGAAGAATTTGGTACATTTTGTGTGAGGTAGGCTTCGGTCTTGGTGTGTCAGGCCTGTTTGTCAGATCAAGGTTCGATGCAGAGTTCTCTGTGCCACCTGCCAGACTTTGGTGAAACCAGCATCAGTCTTCCTAATTGCTGCCCTGGCCTGTGTTTCATGAACTTCTTTGTTTATAAAGCGCATGGCAGCGATTAAGAAAACGCTTGCTTACTGTTTTAGCAACAGGAAGTAAACATGTGGCAAAAGTAAATATTGGTTTATTTGTAGGAAGACAGTGTTCCTCTGGAGTTGTTGCTACAGGAGGACTGAGTTAACCTGTGTGTTTGTGTGTGCAGGTTTGAGCTGATGCGAATGTGTTGGCAGTACAATCCCAAGATGCGTCCATCCTTTGTGGAGATCATCAGCAGCATAAAGGATGAGCTGGAGCCATCTTTCAAAGAGGTCAGTTTTTTCTACAGTGCTGATAACAAGCCTGCCAATGCCCCACACCTCCACCTGGACAAGATGGACAACACTGATGATGTTCATCTGGATCCCCCTTCCTCCACACAGCCGCAGCAAACCCCAGTTCCCCAACAGACCCCTCCCTCCCCGAGGGCAGAGGCTCCACCTGCCCCCTCGCTAACCCCCAGCTCCCCATCCTCTCCCTGTACGTCGGGCGCTGCCATGGACAAGCAGCCCTCTGGCCAGCAGGCAGCCAATGGCCTGTCAGGGCCCAGCCTCGCGGCAGGTTCAGGGCTCGGAACAGGCACAGGCGTCACAATGCGGCCGTCTCTGGAGGAATTGCCGCCGTACGCACACATGAATGGAGGACGCAAAAATGAACGTGCCATGCCCCTTCCACAGTCCTCTGCCTGCTGATGGTGCAGAGGCACCCACCAGACTGCAAACCCTGCCACCTGCTGCTCTGCAGAACCTGATGTCACAATGAGTGGGATCTTTTTTTATTATTATTATTATTACTATAATTAATGGAATCCAGTGAAACCATGTCCACCAGCTGGGTGTGGCAATTCAGTGAGGAGCAAAGACTGTCAAAGAGAACTTGTTTGTTAGTCCATGTCCTGCTGTTAAGTCCACATACTTTTTTTTTTCATATTATTCTAGTTTTGGTTTCTACCAGCTGGTTGTCGGACGTGATACTGCCTTTGCTGTTGAGTGGGAAGACCAAAAAAAAAAAAACTGCGAAAGAAAGAAATCGTTTTGGGGAGATCTGTCTCTCTCTCTATGGCTGAACTTATTTTATAAACTGTTTGTTACGTTTTATATGTATTTCCAAATGGGAAAAATGTGTAGGCCTTTATACATGACCGTTGTTGTTGGTTGGTTTTGGGTGGGCATTATGGTGAAACTGTTAAGCATATCTAAAGAAGAAGCACTTCAGAGTGGTCAGCATCTCCGTCGGCTGCAGGCTGCACACTGGTTGTCAGCATAATATTGGATCAACAGCCAGTGTGCTTAAAAAAACAGCCAAAGGGGGAAAGATCAAATCTGCCAAATTTGTTGCCAAAATGTTACTCAAACTCTGTTTTTTGCAGTTTTCCCTATAAATCTCCAACACACCAGAATGAAAATGGAACCAAAAAAGGACCTTTGATCTGCTACCACAGCGTTTCTTTAAATCTGTGATCAAAGGGATTTTAACTTCCCTCTACAGTCCTAACCCAGTGTTCTGGGTCTTCTCTTTTATTTGATCAAACTGACATTGTGGACCTTGGTTACATTAATTTACCTGAAAATGAGCCACAGCTTGTCACAAAGTGCTGTTCCATTACGGTTTAAACATCAAATCTAGTCCAATCCAATAAAGAAGCAAAAACAAAAACCTCAAAGCGTGGACTGTGGAGGGAAGAGCATTAAGAAGAAAAATATGAATGCTAGATCTATGGCGCCTCTCAGTCGGGGTTCGTTCCGAGTCCAGAGGTGTCCTTGTTGTATACAAACAGGTATTTTTTTAGACTAGTCATTAGTCTCCAACATTTCCAACATCTCTACGTGGGCAGAGCATTTATGTACACACCAGTTGCTTATGTCACTTTTCTAACTTTTATACTGTCTGAGATATTCATCCTGTACAGAAAGAAGCTGCTATTCCTTATTTCTCTTGTGGTTGTAATATAGTTAATATCTATATATAAAAAGAGAAGAAAGTGCTTCAGGTTGGGTCTAAGAACGTTTCCACTACAGTCCATTTTTTAATGCTTGTTATAGTGTAAAATGTTATCAGAGCTGGTTTTTGCTTTTGCATAACGGGTACAACAATTTGCCTTGTGTTTTGGAGCACCGGTAACTTCCCCTCCCATCTGACTAGAGGACAGGAATGGTTCCAGTGGCCATCGATGTTCTCGTTATCTTTCGGGAAGCCTCTGCCTCTGTCCCAATAGGGTTTGGACTTGACATCCTCAACCTGTTATCGTACTCGGAGGTCAAGCGTTGCTGCTGAGCCCCAACTAAAACTCAGGTCAAAGAGAAAGTTATAATTTTTTCAACTTTGTGCTGTCACACCCAGAGACATTCACTCTTGTGTGTGTCTGATTCTATGTCCCTCTGACTTTGTTATTGCATAAATCATTACCTAAGAGCAGTGGTTCCTCAACAGTCTGAAACCAGAATGGGGATTTCCAGTTATAATGGGTCCTTGCACTTTTTATATGGAGGCCCAGTACTGACAAAATGTAATGGCTGGTTAAGTCAAGTCAGAACTATTTATGAAAATGAAAACCCATAATAAATGGTAGGTTGTTAAATAATTAAATAAATCTTAATAGATACAATAAAGCTTTATATACTTCTTTTGTCAGATTTACACACAATCGATTAGGTGAATTGATAAGGTGAATTAAACCATAATTTATAATCAGTCTTAACATTCTAATAGCTTTTTTAATTTGTCTTTTTTTCATGTATTCTGTATTTTCCATACACAATATTTGTTTGTTGTTTTGTTTTTAAGCTAGCTAACTAGCAAAAGCTAATCTTTATCCTAAAACGACACCAATGTCGGATGTCATTGCGGATGCGGTGACATCCAGCAGACAGGGAGTATGTAATGTAATTATCTATAGACTGAACTGAAGAGTGCTTTTCCATTTTGCAGCTATATGTGGCTAATGGGAAGTGTTATAAAGACAAATTAGGTGTGCCAAGATGGGGTGGGAAACAAGAAAACTATGGGATTGAAAAATTAAGAGGTAATTAAAGATTAAGACACATGGATTAGGAATGGTTAGTACTAAGCTTTATATTTCACCACTCGTAATTATTTAGATAATTACATTTTGGTATATTTTTGACTCTTCTAACAACCTTTTATTATATGTTGTCAGTTTCGGACCTCCATATGTTTGTGTTGCGTAAACACTGGGTTCAAGGTACAAGGAAGATTCAACATAGAATTTATCTATTTAGCAGTGGGTCTTAACATTTTTTTTCTGAAGGCAAGAAACAAAAACATGTCTCGATAATTTCACTTTCTGCTAATCAGCGTCTCTCTTGAATCAAGGGTGGTTTTCTGTAAGCTGCTGGAGTAATCCACATTATTTATCTTCAACATATCAATGTGTTTGTAGAAGATTCCTGAAGTAAAATTGGGTTGAAAGATAGCTGGAATTATCTAAAAACACTAAGGGACTATTTAAATGATTTAGGAAAAATAAGATTTCAGAACTAAGTATGGGATTAAAGCATTTAGAAGAGGAATAAATTATGGGACAGCCCTTCTCTTCTCCCGAACAATTTATTTATTTTTTTAATTCAACAAGGCAAATTTGGTTATAGAACAATTGGATCCCAGTGTTGAACACAGAAGCATGTAACAGACTGCTTTATGAAGGTTTACTAAAGAAAAACATCAAACTAAAGTATGAAGAGTATGATCAGAGAGAAGCATATGGAACAGATTTTAAATGCCCATTCACCTCAAAATGTTGCATTTGGATCCCAGATGTTTCCTGATTATTTATGTTATTTTTTTGTGACGTGTAAATCACTGTACAAATTCCCCACGGTTATTTTCCCTTCTGATATTTTGATGTTGTTTCACTATTATAGGGGACGGTTTAGTCGTTATTTCTTCAACCATCCATCTACCTCACACTTTTATTCTTTTTTTTTTTTTTTATTCTTTTTCAATCTGTATATGTGTACAGAAAAACAAAGATTTAATCTCTGTTGTCCAGATGTTACGATGATCTTACTGAGTGCTGTTAATATGGTCAAATTCAAACCACAAACCAAAACCATCTTGAAAGAGGAGGGGGATGCAGAAACGGGATGACCAATTGGGAACGCCAGCTTTAAGTGGCTAAGCGTTTATTCCTGTTCTGCAGATAACCAGCAAATCATTCGGGCTCGCCTTGTTTGCTTTGGAGTATAGTTTCTTTCTTAGATGATTCGTGAGGAGCTGTGAGGACCGTGAAAGGAGGAAGGAAGTGCAGTCCTGTTTCAGAGGCTGTGGTGCGTTTCTCTCTTGTTAACACCTCCTCAGCTCCACGTGTTTGGTTTCTCCACCCTCTGTTCTCTCTCACCTCCACCGACTGTCCGTGTGCACTGCTTTGTTTTCAAACCTACAGCCTTAGTTTGTGCCTCCCATTCATTGCTATTATGTTTGAGTCAGAGTGTCAAAGATATATTTATTTATTTATTTTAATAATTGCCTTGTGGTCTTTGCAAACATTTCCCATTGTTCTAAAGGCATTTCCAGAACAATGAAGTACTCTCCTAGCAATCTTGATGGAAAAATGTTCTGTCAGCTGTGTGACTTAACCCATTTCCAAAGTTTCTATGACTAGATTTCCCATGCAGGCAGCCAGAACATATCTCATTGCTCCTTTTGTACAACACACAGAGATGTGAAATAATACGGCTTTGTATTCTGGTGGATTCTGAAGCAGTGGAGCAGCTTCAGACACAGGTTAAAAGTTATTTTTTGTGAATACTGCAGTCACAGTATGTTTTTTTTTTTTTGGGTTGGAGGAGTCTTTGAGGTTTCTGGAAATACCCTGAGAAGAAGGAAAGGAAACAGATGCTTAGCTCTGTGACTAGAATGTAATGGTAATAGATGACAGACACAAACACCTGAAGTTGCAAACCTGGTAGTTTCTAAAGTAAAATACAGCTGTAAAGATCCATATATAACTTATTACGTTGTGGATTTGTGGTTAATCACAAGGATCAGGCTGTTGGTAAGCAGGAAGTGAAAACTGAAACAGAGTTTTTGGGATCTCTGTCTAGTTTTTTTACCATTTACAATTTCTAATTTTCAACACACACGATTATAGCTGCTACGCTGCAGCGAAAAATTAAAACCACCTGTGTCTCTTTTCTTTCCCAAACTGTTAATAACTCGTTCAATAATGTCGGTAATAGTTCATTAACTGACAGGTTAATATGCATTCCTACACACTCAAATGGGCTTTAATGTCCACTGGAAGCCGTTTCTTTCCTGTTGTTAATAAGTCAACTAAAGTCATGTGGAGGAGCAGGTAGAAGGAAGCCCTTTGTGTGTAGACAACATCTGGTTTCATTTAGGCTTTTTGATTGGGACCTGAGAGCCGGCTGTACTGGCTGCTATGGAAACACCTCTGGTAACTGAGTGGTGTGGTTTTTTTTGTTTTTTTTAATATTATTTCCTCTTGATGTGGTTAACAGAATAGTCTTGAGGTTCTTCGGCATTACAGGACTTCTGTGCCATGGTGAACATAATCCCAGTGAAAAGCATCTTTACTGTATTTTGTTCCTCTGTGATTTAGGTTCGGGTTCACAGTCCTCCTCCCACAGCAAACTAGTGAGTTTATACTGACATGATGAGGTCAGGATGGTTATTTCAGTGTTTGTGGTCTGATGTTTGCCTCCTTTTTTACCACTGTAACACCTCACAGAGCGGACATAAAATCAAACTTTTTTGTTTCCTTTTTTGTTATGTTGGCCAATTTGTTACAAGGTTTTTGATGTGTATAAATTATTCATAGCCTTCCAACTTCTTGGATTTCTATTGGAATGATCTGTTAGGCTGAGGTTTCATTTTGGCTTTCTTTTGTACATGCTGTTGTAAGATTTTTTTTCTGTTATCAATATATTCTGACTACTGGGAGAAATGATTGGCTGAAGGAAAAGAGAATGTCTGTTTCGCTGATTTTTTTTTTTTTTTTTTCTACACAAGATTTAAGGTGAATAAAAATGTATGCAAACCATTTCACGGCTCGTCTTTTTCAGGAAGTGGTTAAGAAAATTTTAAGTGTTTCTCACTACAATTGTAAAATTATCCGTCTGACATTATCAAGAATAGAATGATACTGTGACACATGCAGTCACCACATTTTGATTAGTATTAACAATACTGTAGCCATAGAAGGCAAGAAATGTCACAAATTAACTCTTGACAAAGCAGTCTGAAAACTGAAAACTATTGTTATATATTGATATATGACGACCTCGATACTCAGGATACAGAATGCCATGACTGTACCAAAGCTAAATGTAGCTACTTTGGCTAGTGTAAAATATAATAAAATATGATGTATACAGTACAAATGTGTCCAAAAGTTTGGACACATTCAATTCATTCAATGTTGTTTTCTTCATTTTCATGACCATTTACATTGGTAGATTCTCA
>JAUYWH010000018.1:22122905-22133194 GCA_034779795.1 Ctenopoma multispine | reverse complement strand
TCACTCTGCGGTCCAGCTCACCCCAAAACACATTGAATGAGAAGGTGTGTCCAAACTTTTGGCCTGTACTGTATGTTCATTAAAAACAAGTAAGACTGAGCTGTATGAAAAGTATTTTGAAGAAAATAGTAGTCTATTTCCTATAGTGAAAGATTAGATAAAAATGTTTGACTGGTTCTACTGGATTTCCACCACCTCAATACCTCAATAAACATCTACTGTTACACTTTGTGCAGTTTAACATTTTAACAGCGGGTGGAAGCAAAATGTCTGCTGCGAATTTTGAAAGCGAAGAAGAAGAAGAAGAATCTTTTTTTTCATTCCAAAAACTTTATTGACAAAAATGGAAGGCGCATTTATGTTATGCGAAGAAGAAGATGGGCGGGGATGTTTGACGGTCAGTGACGTCTTACGTTGTTTACGACAGACGGCTGTTGCTGTTTAACAACCCTGCAGTTAGTGCGATTTTTTTATACATTTAGCAAAAAAAAACAAATCATGAACGTATGTTGGAAGTATAATTGAACAAAATAGTCTTGAATTATTAAGGTAAATAACTGCTTTGCTGTTATTTAACGTTATGTGCTAATAGCAGCTAGTTGGCAGCATGCTAACTGTGCTATCAGTGAAATAGGAACTCTGACATGAGAACATATTAGCTAAATGAAGTCAGGCTGCAGTAACACAACGATAGTTACAGGCTCTGGTGTTTTTACAATTATTACAATATGTTTTTTTCTAACAGTGAAAGATGCAGCTTCGCTTTGCGACAATTTCTATCGACCCGAAATAGCATAGTACAACTATTTGAATATGGGGACTGTTTGTAAAGCAGCCATTACCTTCAACAACACAGTCATTGTCAGTCATACTGTCAACATACAGAAACAGAAATCAGAGTTGATTTCAGATTCTGCCTCGTCTTACTTGGTTTTTGTAAAACTGGCTGAAAATGCCATATTTATAGTTCTCAAAAGTGCAGATGCATTAAATGTAATTGGCATAACGGTAGTTTTGTATTGGTTATAATGATCATGCTGCGTACTGTCCTTTCTTGGACAGATGGCACAAACAGTGTTGTCTCATGATGCTATTAGTATTCATCTGTTTTCTTCCAGGAAGCAGAAATGCCATAGAAGAAAGAGACATTGCAGAGTCTCCTCCACTGGGGAGGAGAGTTCGCCTCAGAAATGGCAACTGAACTCCATGAAACAATATTCATGGCCAAGCAGGAGCGTCACAAAAATCTGTTTCTTAACTACAAAAACCTGAATATTTTTCCTGTAGAGCTGCTGAAAGACGAAGGCCTGCAGTTTCTTGAGAGACTGTACATGAAGAGGAACTCACTCACTACACTGGTATTCACACAGAACACCAGTCACACTGCTTATTGTCTTATGTTAACACAAATGCTTAGCAGAACACGAGTCAAGACCTTTACAATTTCACAATAATCTTAATGCAGTGTTAGACAATTTCACAAGTTTATTTCCTGTTAGATTCTTTAATTATTTCTGCTTTTTCTCTCTCTGTCAGCCTGACAATCTTGCTCAGAAGCTCCCAAATCTAATTGAACTGTAAGTATACAGCTAAACCATGTTTCTGTACTAATGCTCATGATTCTTTTAATTATTTAGTTATTCGACTAAGAACTTTTATGAAACTGTGCTAACCAATGCTTACTGTGAAAATATGAAAAGATTTATTATTTTTCCTGTGTGACACTGTCTACTGTCTAATTTTCTAAGCTGAAATTAGAAAGGCTTTTGACCTAGTTCCCTCCAAAAATGTTAGAATGGTAAACCTAATTCATTTGTTTTTGTTGCAAACTGAAGACTTTTGAATTTGAGATGAAAAGAGTGAGAGACAAAAGTTCAGAATGGATTATTTTATTTTTATTTGATATTGAAGGTGTTCACACTTTGATAGAACAAAGGTTCAGCTTTTGTTCACATATTTTACACGAGCAAAAGTATTTGAACAAATGCTTTTAATGTAAATGAAAATGAATCAAACCTAATATTTGGTTGCCATTGTTTAACATCAAAGAAAAGCTAACAATTTAAACTCAGATGTCTTCAGTGTATAGCAAAACAACTTAATGTTTGATGGCAAAAACAAATTTTTAGCCTTGCCATTCCAAAACTTTCAATACTTTCATGCAAGGGCACTGTATCCTTAATAGGCAACACCTGAGTTTCACTGACATGAAAATTAGGACTCACTTTGCATAGTTATTCAAATAGTAATGTTTTTTTTTCTTTTAAGGTATTTGCACTCAAACAACATAGTCATTATTCCTGAAGGTAAGGTCTCATAATGCACCAGTGTCTAACTAGTATAGCATCAATTATACAGAAAATGTAAGACTTTAAGATGAATGTGAAAATCTGGACTCACCTAAAAGCAGCCTGAAATTCTTCTGACTCTGGTAACTGAACATAATAAAGGCAACTGTTGTTTGATTCTCAGCTATTGGAAACTTGGCACGGCTGCAGTCATTGGACCTGAGCAATAATGCTCTCCAGCTCCTCTGTCCAGAGATTGGACGACTGAGGTCCCTACGCCACCTGAGACTGTCAAATAACCAGCTGAAATGCCTTCCTCCAGGTAAAACGCAGGAGCTGTTTGTTTCTACACTTATAGAACCCATAATGACAAAGTTTAAACATGCACATTTATTAAAAGTCAAAAACTCAACTTTCATTTAAAAAAATATTGACACCCTTTGCTGTTTGCAAATTGTTTCACTCCAAATTTTTGTCAGGTGCTTTCTGTTTGAAAGCCATGAAGTCCAAGGAACTCTCTAGACTGCTACAATAATGGTGAGGTATAGATCAGTACAGGGTATAGGGTATAAAACCTATCCAGTGATCTGAGTATTCCCAGGAGCATTCATCCATTTTCCTAACTGCTTGTCCTCATAAAGGTCGCAGGAGTGCTGTCATCGGGCGAGAAGCAGGGTACACCAGTCTGTCGCAGGGCAGACATATAGTCAAACAACCATTCACAACCACATGACCTAGTTTATAGTCACCAATTAACCTAACGTGCATTGTTGGCGGATGGTGGGAGGAAGCCGGAGTACCCAGAGAGAAGGCAGACATGGGGAGAACATGCACACAGAAAGGCACCCAGCCCGGGGATCGAACCCAGGTCCTGCTGTGAGGTTACAATGCTAACCACAGCACCACTGTGCCGCCCTCTCAGGAGCACAGTGATCTCAAACTGAAACTGAAACTAAGTCTTGAAGCACCAGCACTCTTCATCCACCTGGTCTCCAGTCAAACTGAGTAAGTTGGCAATAAGGGACTCAGGTCTGATCACACTGGAGTGGTGTTAGGACAAGTCTCTGACTGTCTTTGAGTTTGCCTACTAAAGCACCTACCTAAACTACATATCTGGAGAGGCATAAAAACAGACGTTTACAGACACTTCCCATCCAGTCTGAAGGAGCTAGGAGAATGGGACAAGCTGCTTAAATTTTAGTTTATAATTTTTAATAAATGGTGTTTTCACTTTGTCATTATGGATTATTGGTCATAGATTGACGGGCAAACATGGTGCTTGAACAGAAAATTAAGATTTTTCTAGTTGTAACTATTTATTTTGCCAGCAGAGGGCAGAGACGGTTCAATTGAAAGATAAGAAGAAGCAAACCAGTGTCTTTGTACAGTGGTGAGGGAGTGGCTTATTTTGTATTATAACTAAAGCTAAAATTGGAAAACCTTGGTCATACATCAGTTTTCTGCTGTTTAATATTAGGAAATAACAAAAAAAAGTATTAAATTGAGTGTTGACTCCTAAAGGCTCTGGTCAGACAGAGATCTGTTTAGCATTTTGTTTGGAGATGTTAGAAGACAAAAACAATAATTACCTGACATTTTATTCTGAAATTAGTAACTGATTTATTTTTATTTTTTTTAAATAATAGAAATCTGATTGGGAATGACTCATGTTTGTCTTTTTCCATCAGAGATCGGTGATCTGCAGGAACTGGAGACTCTTGATGTGTCCATGAACCAGCTGATGTCTCTACCTGATCGACTGCACCGCTGTCTGTCACTTCAGAATCTGACAGCGGATCACAACCTGCTTAACCATGTTCCCCGGCAGCTGTGTTGGCTCCACCGCCTCAACCAGCTCTCCATGGCTGCTAACCGGCTGACATTTCTGCCACTTGGTCAGTATGTCCCCTTGTCTCTGTGTTGCCATAGGGATGTAGATATTGTGAGCAAGGCGGTGAGAGTACCTCTGTGTATGTTTCAGATCTGGGCAGATCACGGGAGCTGCAGTTTGTGTTTGTGGACAACAATGTGGACCTAAAAGGACTTCCCTCCTATTTGTATAACAAGGTCATCGGTTGCAGCGGGTAACGCAACTTGCAAAAAAGCTCAAGTTAGATCCAATTCATTTTGTTTAGATCAGTTCAACAGAGTCTGACATAGACCAGACCAATGAAAGGGCTTGAATGCAATTGTAATTTTTGCAATTTTTTTAGTTTTTTATAAAATTAAATCTATAACACAAGTGAAGGGGTCTGATTATTTTCTGAAACCACTGTGTTTGTGTTGTTCCTGTACAGATGTGGCATGTCATCCCAAGTGCACGAGGGTGATCTGGTTGAGGTGCTGGGTGAGGCACTGAGTGAGGCTCTTGTCGGCCTTCCAGCTGAAGTCAAGGTTGTTGGTTCAGAGACGGATAACGTGGTTCCCCTGGAGGAGCTCGCCATGAGGACATTGCACCGCATTTACCACCACTGCCCCACAGGTGAGGAGTAACGGCATTTGTGTGCGTGGCTGACTTAAAAAAGCGCAAATAAGAACTCTATTACAACGACTTCCTGTATTGTTGTGTTTTTAGACCTCAACTTACTGCCTCCCATCACCCTCCCAAAGAGCCTGCTGGACCTGCTTCAGTTCCCCCTGGGACACTGTCACCGCTGCAGTCAAGCCATGTTCACCATCATCTACCCCAAACTCTTCCCCCTCCGTGACACTGCGTTGGCAGGAGTGCACCGCAGGTCAGAGCGAAAACGTACTTTTTGTTTAAAGCTAACTACAAATTTAAATTCTTCTTAACTCAGGACTAGCGCTCATCATTTTCCTCACGTCTCTCCTCTTTAGGACAACTGTGAGTTTTGTGGCCTACTGCTGCTCCAGTCACTGCCTCCGGAGCTTTGATCTCCAGGGCTGACGTCATTTCCTCCCGACCCTGTGAACATTTGAAGCGGACGCTGTTCACTGGATTTCCAAAGGTGACGGATAATGACTGTGTTTGACTGACATTGATAAGCGTCACAGAGAAGCTCGCTGTGTGTGTGTTTGGTGGGTCAGATGATGAACACATGGCTCCTGTACAGCAACGTTACACACACACTTAAGACCGACCAAAACCTACATGGTGGTGTTTTCTTCTTCTCTCTGTGGTGAGCTTCAACTTAATACCTACAACAATATGTGTCATGAAACTAACATTATTCCATCTTAGCAACTACAACTCCCCCCTCCCCCACCCACAAATGTATGGACACTTTCGAAGAAGAAGCCCTGTTTCATATTTGTGAGATTTTTCACAGATGTTTTTCTCCTTTGCAACAAACACATCCCATTAATAATGGAATCATCTTCTACCTATTAGCATGTTTGTTTTACTGACTAGTTATATTTGTTATAATATAATGATATGTCCTCACATCTGTTTGAGCAGCAGCAGTGAAGTCTCCTTCTCTATTAGTTTTCCAACAGTCACGCGTCTAAACAAGTCACTGGGGATCACATAGAGTGAACGCTTGAAAACAGAACACACGGAGGAGCCAGTTTAAAGGGTACTAGTCAGTTTCTGACGTTAGCCACACCGGTATGGTGTGACATCATTTTTATTTTCATTTTCACTGGTTTTGGAGCAAAGTTTCATATTATTAGCATGTTGAATGTAATGTTTCTTATCATTACAAACCGGTTTTGTTACATGAGCCACAAATGTCAGATTTTTGTATTTGTAGAGGTTTGACATCTGCACACTTACTCAGTTTGAAGACGAGAAAGAAGAAAGTAATGTTCAGAGGCACCGTGTGAATCTCTCCTGATGCTTGTGTGTTAAGCTCATTAATCTGTTGTATAGTTGTCATTTATCATTTGTTTTGATTGTGTTGCATTTGGCAGTAAAGTTTGACTGATGTTAAACTTATGATGTATAATTCGTTTGTCAGAGTGGATGCACATTGCAGGTGTAAAAGTAGCAGCTGTCACACTCAGCTGTGGAAAAGAACACATTACATTTCCATAAAAATCCACTGAGTGTAACGCAGCGGCTCTAACACAGGTCACCTCCAGCTTACTTAATCTTACCTGTGTTTGGAGTAAACACCTTCTTAAGATGATCTTACAGGACGATCTTTCCAAAGATACAAAGTATAGCTGTGACACTGTTAATCAGTGTGGAAAGAGCATCAGGTAAATCTCAAATGTACGATGCAAAGCCCGATTTCGGGCACGGAGACACACACAGGTTTCCAGTGTTATCAGGGAATTCATGTGAAACGTGTAGGTGCACCACCCTTGTTGATTTCTGAGGGTACTCTGAAAATGAATGGCAACTCAAATACTGTATGATGTGTTGTAATAGAGGGATGGAGGCTGGAGTGGCTCCATTATCAGGATCGATGGAGTGTTGGAATGAGTGTGAGAGCGTGATCTTCTCTGGCTGGCGCTTCAGCTTTCTGCCCTCCCTCTGGGACTATCAAACATCTGCTGAGTGCATATATGAAATAACACATACATACTATGTGTTCATATAAAAACATAGGCACAGACAAAACAAGATTCAAGTGTACAGAGACACACATCGGCACCCGTGTCTAACAATGTGTCGTCTTATTATTGTGTCCCATTGGTTTTTGGATGCGCATGCCGGTACATAAAGTCATTGAACTAAATGCGTAACGCTGTGCTAAATGCTATGATGCTCTGTGTCGAGCTGATATTATGAGGCACCGTGTGGCATTTAGACACATCCTGCAACACCAAAGTAATTTCCTGTGGTGAGTCGGGCACGGTCGAGTGTGAAGATGGGTGGTGGAGAAGATTAATAGACTAAGCAACATCTGACGCGTAGATAATGCGGACTGTGAAATGTCACGTCACGAATACAGAATCTGAATTTCTGTGGGACGTCTTTGGATTTAGTTTAGAGCTTGAAGGTTTGTTCTCATTTATGCCACTTTGATGTCTGATAATACATGCAGTGTGGTATTACACCAGGAAAACTGGAGATTTCTATATTCACATCTCTGTCTTCAGTGAGCACAATGTGTTAAATCAAGCTTGAAACACTGAAGATTCATTCTTCCTGAACTTTTTCACAGTTCCCCCTGGTCACAGTTTATCACTTGCTGTACACACTGCTGCAATAGACGAATCATCTGTAACAAAAGAAATCGCTCTCAAATGAATGTTCAATTAACGGGTGCACTGTGCTGCAAATAAAGTCAGTCTGAAAGTTTTTTAACAACACAACCATCATAAAATGTATACCACTGCCATTTTCTCCTGCAGCAGTGATGAACATTTAGCATTCAAATGCATGAACTAGCAAGTGATGATGATGATGAGGAGGAGGACGACGACGACCATAAAATATAAAAATTATGACGCTAGTAAGGTGCAACAGATGCAAACTTGTGACTGGTTCGAATTGTGAGACCAAATATCTGACGAGAATCAAGGACTGTTCGAGGTCAGTGTTTTAAATTGCAATAGAGGAATAATTATCAACCATTCACAGCATATTAAAGCTGATTTAGTTCACATGGAGAGAATTAACAACCCTGCTTCCTGGCACAATTTAGTTTTTTTTTACTGTGTATTTTTGGTCATATTCAGTATTCAGTATATTCATGCCCTGTGGCGCAGCAAAAAAAAAAAGAAAAAAGTATTATGTATTTCATTATGTAAAGTCTAGGACTTCGGGGGCAAACAGCTTTATACAAAGAGGACGTCAAAGAGCTTTTTAGTCAGTGGCCTACAATATGTGCACACATCTGGGATAAATATGAGCAGACTAGATCAAAATGCTTTATGACATGATGTGAAATCAGTTGAATTTGTAATGTAAAACACTAACATCTATTCAGTAAAAGCAGTCATTCACTCTTCCCAAAGCTTTGTACTTATTATTTTTCTTATTTTATTGGTACTCATTCTGCTCTCTAACTAGTAAACAGACTAAAGTATTGCAAATGAATCTGAATAAAAACAACAGGCTAATCTGCAGTTTGACACAGTTCATCCTCCAGCTCTGACTCCAACATGGCTTTGAAGAGTGGAGAGCTGCCTGCCCTACCTTCATCCGCTGCCCTGACGTCAGAGGGCGCGGCCATTTTGTGAGCGCTTTCAAATTTCATGACAACGAGGCAGAAAGTCAGTTTGAACAACCACCAAAATAAAAGCAACCAGAAAGTCAGTTTATTATTGTTGTTGTTATACAGGATGATGAATTATTTTATTGTGTATGCTAGTTACACTATGGATATAAACTGTAGGTAACACCTGAAATATTTCATTTACAGTTAATAATAATAATAATATTAATAAATATAATGGAAGTTAATTATCCATGTTAAATGACATTTTGATTATCTGGCCTCAAACTGGTGGACTTGACTTTATAAAAAAAAAACAGTAAGCATTAATTTGTAGTAGCCTTTTTTAGGCTAACAATAGCCACCTTGTTGAGGATGTTGAGCAGAATTGTCCCCCTTTGCCACACTTGTATTTTTTATTCTGTATAGTTGTGGTATCAGAGACATCTCTGATAAGGTAGGAGTTGAGTGTCAGTGCAGGTTAGCTTGCACAAATGGAAGCTGCCTTTAATGGCCACAGTTAGGTATGGAGGCAGCACATATTGTGGATGTTTTAACAGCAGCTGGTCTGATACATTACCTGGCATGACTTAAATCTTAAATAGGCTTTTAAAGTTTATTTTAAGCGACAAATATGTTTTATTTTGTAAAGTATCAACAGGAAGTGTGCAGCCTGTAAACCCGTCCGGCTTAACGCGTGTTTGTGCGGTGGGCGGTGTGTTTCCACCGCGGACAGTCCCGTTGAACGGAGCGACAGCGCGGACATTTTCACCGCGTCTCCACACACACAAACACACACAGAGAGAAATAAAAAAGAAGAGACAGCGCAGAAGAAACTTTACGAGGTACGTTTGACTCATTTATCTTTTGTTACTCTGAGCTGTCAGACGGACTCGCTGTTAGAAAACCAACGAACAAACAGAGCAACACGAAGTGAAGTTTGAATTATTAATAAAACGTGGTTTTAAAGTTGCTGCAGCTTTGGATCATTTGTAATGTTTCTGTGATGTTGCTGCAGTGTCTCCCATTTACACCGCCGAACTCGGTGCTGTTTTCTCAACAAGAGTTTCCGTGTGAAATGAAAACGCGGCTTGTGCGAGTGAACGGTGGTGTTCAGCACCGCGGACAGCTCCGGAGCTCCGCCGTCCACCGACAGGCTGCGAAACAACACCGCAGCATCTACAAAGCTTTAGCAAGCTCGCTGCTTGTTCAGGAAGTTGATCTCGTCGTGAAAGCACTCAGGAGAACAGGAGAGAGTGAACAACAAGGCTGGATTATCAAACCTACAACATCCAACCTACATAATTGAATTAACTAATTTGTAAGAAATTAGTAGCACCGAGTTACACTGTCAGCTGTCCCATGGCACCAGGCCTATAGACTTATATAAGTATAGATTGCTGTATATTTGGATAATTTATTGTAAAGTTGTGTTTTATTAAGTTTTTTGTTTTGGGACAGTTAAATTAAAGCCATCAACAGAAATCAGTTCTGGTTGTCCTTATAAGGGTTCATAGTGGCCTCCTTAATGGTCACTGTCTGTCAGAGGTTTTGTTGCTCTGCTGGAGACCAGAGAGCAGTAATAAAAAAGCTCATTTCACGTTGTGGAAATGAACAATGCTTCCCGTCCTGCCTCTTTAACCTGTCGTGATGTCAGCGAGGACAAAGAGCTCAGGTCGCCTTTTAAGCAGATCAACATGCGTACATGTGCGTTGTCTTCGTTTGGCAGCCTGGTGTTGTTTAGTGACCACGGAAACGGACAGATAAGGACAGGAAATGACAACAAAGCATCGTCTCGGCAAACAGAAATATGTTCAACTTCCTTTGAATTTGATGTATTTTCTATTCACATTAATGTCTGAGGATTGAGTCATGGCAACTGGACTTCTTTCTTCCAAGTAGAGACGTTTCGTTCTGCATCCACAGA
>JAUYWH010000018.1:22065606-22121664 GCA_034779795.1 Ctenopoma multispine | reverse complement strand
GAAAGAAGTCCAGTTGCCATGACTCAATCCTCAGACAACTTTACCTGGATGACTGAGAATCTTCACAGACATATTCACATTAATAGAAGATATTATCTAATATCTTAACGGCTGGGTGGAGAGTCTACAATCAAGCAAACACGGCTCTGTCTGTTAGTTTGCAGGCTGATGCTAAAACAGATGTTTTGATCGTCTGGAGCTTGAACCAGCGTGAGCAACCTGAACCCAGGGTGCACAAATAATTAGTTTCCTGGTGAGAAAATGGTTCCTGCTTCGATTGGCACAGTCGTGATTCCCCTTCCTCCTCCTCCTCCTCTGCCCCCACCCCCCCTCTCTTAGCATCCATCATTCACCGCTCCATCACCCTGCCCACGAGAGGTGAGAAATTACCACCAACTTTCAGTCTGTCCTGCTACATCTGTTGAAAACATCCCGACTAACACAAGTTGTTTTTCTTGTCCATTATTGTCTTGTTCTTTTTGTTCCACTCTTCATGTTAGATTTCAGTGTAATCTGCAACAAAAGAATGCCAGATGGTACAAAACAAAACAATATCAGAGGGAATGAATCATTATGTTTCAGCAGTAAAATGAGCAGGGAAGGAGCTTTTCTTCTGTTCTTGGTGGTTTTAACAGTGTATACAGATTTGTTTTGGACATACACACTTGATGTTTGGACAGTGCATCATTTTGTCAACACAGACCTGTTTTTTTCTGTGAGATACAGATGTTTATAGGCACCACGCAGGACGCTTTGTCTCGCCCGCACAGTCGTTTGGGCTGCTCGCGGAGGTGTGGGCTAAAGTCACGCGACGTTACACTGGACTTAAACGGGGAAGTTACATTTGACAGTGCACGCCAGCACACAGCAAAAATAACAACACAGAACTTAGGATCTGGGTCTTGACTGTGACCTCACAGACTTTGTTTAAAGTGAAAACTGTGGATTTGGTGACCACTAGTTGTGCTATAGAGATTTTTTTAATAGGGATAACAGGTTGTTGTGCTTGTATCATGCATGTGTATGGGGACATGTGCGTAAAGGAGAAGACGTAAATGTAAACAGTTGAAAATATGTCAAAGGTTTTCTGAAGCAGGAAATGAATTATGCACATTTGATGAAGCACACAGCTAAACTGTTTACAGCTAAACTCTACACGACACTTTCGTGAGAAATACTCCTTCCTTCACACGCTCATGCAAACACACATTTTTCTCTTTCTTGTACAGTCTACAGGACGGGCATCTGCGCCTCTGTCTATTCTCGCATGTGCCGTACTGCACTATGTATACGTGTGTGTGTGTGTGTGTATAAATGAACAACGAGGACGGAGCGGCATGTTGACAGGTGTCCATTTGAATGCGTGCTTGCGAGAAGTGAGCGCAGAAAAAACAGAGAGCAGGAGGGGGTGGTGTAGAGAGAGAGAGAGAGAGAGGGTAAGTGTGTGTATGCACTCTAGGCTTTGTGTGTGTCAGTGAGGGCAGAAGTGAGACAGAGAGGCTGTTAAGAAAGGAGAAAGCATGTATGAGGGAGGGAAAGTAAAAGACAGCAAGAGGGAGAGTGGTCTATTTGTTATGTAAGTTGGGAGGCGTTTATTTGTGTGTGTGTGTGTGTGTGTGTGTATGTATTCTGCAGGCCTACGGATTAATCCAGTGGTTTTTATCCTCAGTGAATGGGACAGTGGGGCTTTGCAGTGATTATCCCTCCAGGCCACAGATGATTGCTTTGAATCTCATGTACGTCCCACACTAGCATGTTCCCCTGCCTGCAGATCTGTCTGCCTGCACATCGCTGTCTGCCTAATTTATTATGGACAGTTAATGTTGACAGATCATTCAATTTGAAATGTATGTAGGTGGCAGTTTAGAACGGCATTACTGTAATTATCCTTGTGATGAACAACAAAACTGCTTCAAAAGCTGCTTTAATCTGAGTTTGACGCCTGTTTTCTTCCTCTCTGACTGACCGCTGCACCTCTGCACACATTTCTTCCCGTCTGTACCTTTTTACTGGTTAATCTGGCTGCCACAGCCTTCTGTGTGTGTGTCTGTCCTCCTTTGGATTATATAATGAGTAAATGTCAGATATGCAATCTGCTCAGCTGGGACAAAAATGGCTGGGTGCTGGGAACCTGCCCCCTCCGTTTGTTTTGGGTCTTGTAATCCTCTGTCACAGAGAAGGTGTCAAAATCAGAGCGGACATCTTAAATGGTACATTTTTGCACTTACTGCCAGGTTTTGACCTTCTGCCTTTTTGCTCGGGCCCTGAGTGGCAGCTGCATGGGGGCTTTCCTGTGGAGTAATAGGCTTTAGCCAGAAATAAGTCCCTAGCGTTACTGATTATGATAAATAAAGAAAAGGGTTTGGCAAATGATATATAAATGTAAGTACTATTAACATCTAAGCTGTACATTGTGGCTGCATTTCAGTGGAACGTAGCACAAATCAGAGGCTCATGCATTTATCCCCCAGATTTCCTCAGTGATTTTCCACAGCAGATTTCTCCCTATGTGTCCCTCCTGTCTCTCCATAGGGAATGTTTTAATTCGGCGAGACCATATTGTCACGGCAGGCGTTGCCATCGGCAGAAAACCAGCTCTGCGTGCACTTTTGTACCTTGTTCCATTCATATTCAGCCGAAGCGGTTATGCGGCTCAATTATAACGCTGTCCGCTGAACAGCGTTATAAGTAGCAGCTGCAAGTCACGGGATGACTTTAAAGTCATCCCGTGTTTTTCAGTACTTTTATGAAAGACATGAAAACTGTGGCTCAGGTAAATACATGAGAATTTACATCACAATTCAAAAGTCTGTTCAGTTATCTGCAGATTGGCCTATGTGAAGTTAAGTTGTGTGTGAAGTGCACACACAGGGATCTCACAAAATAACTAAAAAATAAAGTTAAAGAGCGACAAACCACAAACAACAGCCAAGGCACCGCTCCATGAGGTGAACAGCAAACGAGCCTCAAAGCATCAACAGTGGATATAAAATGACACACACACATGCACGAAGTGGTGCAGCGAAAATGCCTCATCTCAAATCTGAGAAAGAAAAAAAAAGCTTGTGAGAAAAGTGTGACTGTACATGCATCATTAAAATGATGCCATTTCGGATCAAACATAGAGGACTTCCACTCTCCACACAGTTTCACTGCTCTTTACTGCTTCTTGTAACTATGAAGACGTGCTTTACTTTAATGTTAACACACTGGAACACTGTGCTGGTAAAGCACGTTAGCGTACTCTAGCTGTGAAGTGGTGGGTGAACTGTCAGAATATGAGTAGTTTAGCCCTCAGGCTCCCATCATGCTCTCTGGCTTGTCATGTCTTGACATATGTGTTTGTTACTTATAGGTCAGGGTATGAACTGATGGTATTTGTGTGACTGAGACAAAAATGCACTGAACACAAATATATTGTTTTGTTGGATTTAAACACAGGAGTGAATCGAAGCATTTTTGTCGGCATCCTAATAATAAATGGTCAAGTTATTAGTAGTCACATTATTATAGATTTTATTTCTGCACAAACTCAAGCTCTCTACTATCAACGTAATGAGCAGCGTTAGTGTAAAGGTCAGAGGCCGTGCTCGATCTTTGTTTGACCCACGTCAAACCTGTGCAGTAAAACACTGCTCTTAGAAAAGATCCTGGAGTCAAACAAAGAAACAAACACGACAGGTAGTGACACACAGAAATCCCAAACCTTCACTGTGTTGTTGACGTATCCTGTGTAATATGACAAAGCATCAGTGAATATAAGGGAGTGTGTGTTTACATTCATGTGTGTGTGTGTGTGTGTGTGTGTGTAACTGAAGGTTATCAGCCTCTCTATCTTAACATGAGCTATGACACTGGGACAAGTGTTTTTCAAGGGCAAGAGTGAGATCTGCAGGAATATTCTACTGCTGCACGTGTGTGCGTTAACGTATACTCGGTGCAACAATAAACATTTCATTGTTTCATTGTGCCCAAGTGGTTTCTGAGGTGCACTGGGAGCTCAGACCGTGGCAGAGCTGCTTGTATGTCTGGTTACAGCACCGTAAGTGCTTCATTTACTGAACATTGCTATCTTAACTGCTGACTTGGATAAATTGGTTGCTTAGTGTCCTTTTTAAGCAAATCTAATTTATTTGATTTATTTGACTGAGCTACAATCTGCAGTGGTAACATAACATTATGCATCTTTAGAATCATGTCTAATGAGTTTTTAAGGCACGTTTATTGTAATAATTGAGGTTGAGACCTCACATGGTCACAGTCGGGTTATTCGTCATTAGACTAGAAAAACCTATGAAAATAAATGATGTAATCTGGCACAGACTAAGACCATGGAGTGGACAAAAACCCGTACAGAGGACCACACATATACTCCTGTAAACACACAGACACACACACACAGTAGTGGGCTGTGTATTCATGTTGTACAGACCTTCACACACAGACATACTGCTGTTAATATTAATAATGCTGACCTGGCTCCATCCAGTGAATAATGAAACACGGTTCTGCTTTGATGTGGTGAGATGTTGGATCATCTCACCCTTGCACACACACACACACACACACACACATTGACCCAGATCTATTAGTGTGATGTTTTGAGCTCCTCAGTGTAGAGAAGTTATAACCTTAACAGAACGCATTATTATTATTATAAAACTCTCCTTATAAGTTATTAGCTAAGATCAGGCTCAGCTTCTAATCTTCTAGAGGACTTAAAGAGAAAAGACAGAAGGTCAAGTGTGGAGCAAAGAAGGAGGGAAAAAGTGCAGAAGGGCATGTTTCTGCCCTGGCTTCATTTAAAATCATTAATACCCCCCCCCCCTTTGTTCACACTACTGAAATAAGACTCGTGCAAGAATGAGGACAAAATGTTTTCACTGTGTTTTCCATCACTGCTCCGTCATGCATGCTCCTCCTGCAGGGCTGAACCCCCGCACGCGATTCACTTTTGGGCCTTTCAGTTCTGCACAATTATACGAAGGAAAGAAAAGCAGCGTTACAGAAATAGCAGTCCTCATTTTTCAGCCACGCTGTGCCCGCCGTCTCTTCCCCCCCCCCATCAAAAACAAATGCACGAAACAGAGGCAAAAGTGCATCAGCTATCCTATAAATGTCCCAGATTTAGATTAGTGCTTCTGTAAACCCGTGAGAAACATACAACTGACAAGCTGACCTGGTTTCCCTGACTGTGAGATTTGTGCAGTGTCCTGATGTCCTATTTCCCTCGCAAACACCGTTTTATCTCGAATGAGCACGACGCTTGATTGATAGCAGTCCTTTTCAGTGGAGGCAGTGTGTCACGACAGCCTGCCAAGTCTGCTACGCTGGAGGAGGCCAAACAAGTGTCTCTTCATATTTTGAATCCCGCGTCTCTCATGAATTTGTGATGTCCTTCATGCAGGCTGCGTTATTGTGCATAGAACTTTTCTGGTGTTGCTGGTACGAATGCGCACTGGAAATCACTCTGGATTCGCCTGTTTACAAATGTCTGAAAGAAAATCCCACTCGTGTAACTTCATGGTAACATGCGTTGGCTCAGTCAGGCTGAAGTCAGGCAAAGTAGTTCACATCGTCTTCCTCCGATGAGCCTCATCACTGGCACCTCCTCTGATGTCTTGTTTGCAACAAAACGCGCTGCCTCTTTCGTTTCCACTTTTCACAGTGGAATTTTCCATTAGTATGCTTTGACAGGATTTCTTTTTGTTGCCTGAAATAGCTTGTCATTAGCTTCTTCCCACAAGTGAGGCTGTGACAGTGCTAATCCAGTCCCCTTCTAAAGCTCTATGCTGGCATTAGGCTCTATGTTGTTTTGCTGTACTACGCCGCTTCATATGTGCCATATGAAACCATCCAACGTGGTTGAAATGACCTGCACAGCGTGACAGGAGAGCTAACTGTCTGCTGTGCCTGTACTAGATGGCTTTGTGCTGTATAATCCAGGTGACAGACAAGGCGACGCAGGTCTCAGTTTCTCTCTCGTCCTGCTTCCACGTTTACCGTCAACAGCTTTTCTGATTAATTCTGATGATATTTTTGATCAATTATTCATCGATGCCCTTTTAATGTCTCCGTTTAAGGCTTTGCTGTGGTGTTTTTACTCTGCACCTTGGGACATCACACTTATTGTACTGTCATTTTTTATTAACTCTTTAACATTACAGGAGTTTTTGTCATAATGACGTCTTGTATTAATTATCCATCACTTCCTGTGAGTCAGATTATTTGACATAGAACAGTGACACCAGTATACTGTTTACTTTCATGAACAGGGAGGCCACAGCAAACAGATGAAGTGAAACACAGTGGAGAGAGAGTGTGTGCATGTGTGTGAGGGAGAGAGAGGAGAGTAAATCCTCTTTCCCTGCTGACTTTAATCTCTCCATGGACTGAGCCTGACAGTTCAGGCCTTACAGCAGCCGTTGGTCAAGACAAGTGACAGCCAGCAAGGCCACAAGTGGGGGATGGGGACGGCCAGACCTTGTGCTACATCAGGTCCACTGTAGTGTGTGTGTGTGTGTGTGTGTGTGTGTGTGTGTGCCTATGTAGCATATTCATAGACACACACTGTAAGTACTTTAAAGAGGAGGGAAATTCCAGAATGGGATGAACAGCCAGAGGAGAGGAGCGCAGAATCTGTTTTGATGCCGTTCTTCCCCAGGCTGCTGCGCTTGTCTGTTAGTCAGTGCACAAGAAGAACTATGATAAAATCCTTTGTACTGAATTAGTTTTGGGGGAATCTGCTGCTTGTGCATTAAGAGTGAATGAACTGACTCCGTTCATTCATGTCTGTTATTTGTTCACAGTTTCATATTTTTTCATTGTTAAACTCTTTACCCCTTTATTCATCAAAACCCATGATTTGTTTAAAAGTGAGCAGATAACCCTGTTTTCTTTGTGCAATAGTGTTGATCAGTAACGCACTGAAAAGTGAAGGGCTCTTTAGTGTGGATGCTGAATATTTTAAGAAAACACGACATACTTGAAACCTCTTTGGATTTGTCGAGTGTGGATCTGGGAGCAAATGTGTAAAACCTAATGAATCTAATTTGTGTACTGGTCAGCCAAGAAATAAAACTGCAGCTGAACATGTGTTACACTGATGTCGACTGGGTTAGAGCTATGTTTTGTTGCATGAGTTTTTATTTTTCTCCAATCAGGAACAAGCAATGGGAGCACATGATTTTCCTAAGTAGCATACAAGCAAGATGCTAAAGCACTGTGACGACCATTGTTGTTAATTTAATACAGATCTGTTAAAAGAAGAGTTGGGATATTGATTGTCAATTTGAGAGACTGGAAAAGATTAAAAACTTAACAACAAGCAGCGCCTCCGTAAGAGATAAACGATCAATGGCTGATCAATAGCACAACAGCTGTTGCATTAACAAGATATGGAGCAGGTGAGAGCAGAGGTCTGAGTGACATGACCTGAGATTTACTTATATTCAGTTCAGCTGTTGCTGCTGGTGTTAAAGATGAGGTAAATGCACTGGCTCGTGTTTCATTCAGTACATAAAGAGGACAGTGTTTTATGAGCCATGCATCGCTGGAATATCAATACTGTTGCTACGGACAACACCGCCACAGCAACACTGTCAACAAGTGGGCATGAAGTGAGCACAGCCATGGATATGATGAGTGTTGGTTCGTTGCCACTTGGGAAACATCAGATCTATTTTGGAGCCGAAGATGGAGCAGCAGAGAGATAAAAAACCTATTAACATCAACACATTTCATCACATTAGTTTAACCTGTGACACAGTCAGTCAGTTAGGTCTTTAGCAGATGTTTACAGTCCTTAAAGTCAGTTAATGTGTTCTGTCAATTTTTTTCTCTTTTACGACCTAAAGTCCTGTTTTCTGTGTACTTCAGCTACAACGGCGCCAACCTACGATGTTAAGCACATTCTGACGCCGTTGCTCTGAATGTAAGCAGCTCTGGTTTACAGTGTCAGCCGAATGGCTAAAATGTAAAATGTCAACATAAATATTTTAAAATGCAACTTGTGTACAAAGTGTAGCAGACAAAAACACACATAGATACACACAAGGAGAGAAGCTCTTTGACAACACTGTGCTTTTTTTCCCCCTCCACCTCTTTTCCCGGCACATGTTCAATTATTAACCATCTTGACGACTCCGCTGGGATGGAGACAGAGACAGACAGGAAGAAGGCGGAGCAGAGCAGATACCTTATCAAACATCCAGTTGTGAATCTCACTGACCTTGTGTCTGTTCACCTCAGACATGTTCTTTACTTTACTTGGCAGAAGCTTTTATCCAAAGCGTCTTACAAGAAGACACAAGCAATTAAAATATGGGTTCTGTAAATTATGAGTTACTACAAAGTAAGGGCCCTGATAAGTTCTTACAGCCACTGATTGATAGATGCAGATAGAGGTTTTGTAGTGTCTAAATGATGATGGATGGCTTCCGCACACTTGCACAACCCAAAATATACCGTAACCAGCAGTTAAGTGTTCAAAATTACCTACTGTACACCTAGTGTATATGAGCCCAAAAGACAGTGATGCTCTGGTCCTGGGCTACACTGCATATCGCAGAAGATTAGATTATATAAAGCATTAATGATCCCAGCGCTGAAAGATGCTGGGTGGTTACATTTGTATCAACGATTAAGCCACATTAGCACAAAACACTCTTCAGTATGATTAGTGTAATAGAAACAAAGACAAACAAATGAGAACTGATTAGACCAGATCAGATTATTTGCCTGATCAAAAGCTTAATTTTCCAGAGGAACAAGTGAGGGAATGAGGAAGTGAAGGAAACAGAGGGACTGGGCTGGTTTTCTTTGTTTCCTCAGCCCTCGTTCGACTTCATCTTCAGCTAGCAGCAGGAGCAGCACAGAGCTCCGAGTAACAGCCACATACATTTTTCATGGGCCATACCTCGTGCTCGGCTGTGTGTGGCTGTATAAAATACTGTCTGTCAGTGCGTCAGGAGTAAAAATAGCCCCCTGTCTTTGTCCTGACTTTTTTTTTTCAGTTACGTGATGAAGCTCCTTCCTTGTTCATCTTGATTCACTGTTGATCCTCGATGAGGAAATTCAGGCTCAGCAGCAATGTTTCTTAGCGTGTTTTCGTGTGTGCATTATAGTTGTGTGCGTACCTGGGAGCAGAAGCTGGTCAGCCATGGTGTTTTTAGCAGTAAATTATGCATCACTTGTGCTTATGGAGTAAGGATTTTGCCTTAAACTTTAGCTAAGTCAACAGTTTTGACGCCCCTGCTTTCGTCTCATGTGTTGATGGTGTTTTTCTGTGCTGCTGCATGTACTTAAAGTGACTGAGCTTGTGCAACCAAAGCTTATTTTCCAAACATTTTTAAGCAAAACTATTTAACCTCTCCTATCCTCAAAAGAGGCTGAAATGCAAGGGTGAAATATTGCTGTGACTTGTTTAAAGTGAGGGTTCAGAGAAGGGTCAAATGTGATGCACAAAGGACACTTTGACGAGACTACGTGCTGGAGGAGAGATGCCACAAGGCTGCTGCTGTTAGGTTGTTTCATCAGTACTGCTTTTCAAAATAGCTTTTCTTTTCACACACACACACAGCCTGCGTGATTGGCCAACACTGCACAGGTGAAAAGAAGAAAAAAGGGTTTGAATCTCTTTTGCTGTTGTTTTCTCACTTTTCACGTTAGCAACCAAGCGTAACACTATTAATGTCTTCAGTGAGACAAATGTGTACTTTTATGCCCATATTTCAGCTGAATTGTGGCCCCTCCCTCTCTGTGAAGCCCATCAGGACAGCTATAAATAACAGGACAGACTTGTTCTCAAGCATAAAAGAAGCCTTACGTCGCATTAACAAACTATAAATACACTGATTGGAGTTAATGTGGTGTCTCTTTGGTACTGCACACTTAGATGCAGGTCAGGAAACAGACATTACAGTCGACTGTCCATAATGAAGAGTGGGCATATTGTGTCTCTGATGTTTATGATTTTGACAAAATATAACCTAACCTCTGAAATTTCATATTTTCTATTTTGTTTTATTGTTGGTGTACTCACCCGCCTCTCTCTCTCTCTCTCTCTCTCTCTCAGAGTTCAGCAGTAATCATGGCAGACGAATCGGACATGCGCAATGAGCTGGCCGACCTGCAGACACGTGCGGACCAGATAGCCGATGAGGTACAGTGGAAGTGTGTGTGTGTGTGTGTGTGTGTGCGTGCGTGTGTGTGTGTGTGTGTGTGTGTGTGTGTGTGTGTGTGCGTGTGTGTGTGTGTGTGTGTGTGCAGCTGGCTGAGGATGCTTACATGTTGACACACGTGCACACAAAGGCACTGACGATATGTGCTGTAATGATCATTATATAATACGTACAGAGTACTGTACAGCATGTAGAAAACATCAATTTAATGTTGATAAATGTGGCCACAGTTAAGAAATTAAACAGTGAGATGTTTCATTTTTTCCACAAAAGGTTTATCGCAAATGAGAATCTATGTGTACAAGACTGAATTATTTGCCAAACCAGGAAGTAGATTGTAATCCAGGATCTTTTGGCTTTTTTTTTTTAGCAGAAAACCTCAAATAAAAATGTAATTTAGAGGCACTTGTAGATAAAGGGAGTAGCATGCTAGAAAGCAGTTTGGCATTTTAAAATGACCTGTTCTTATAAAGACACAAATTTATCCCCTCAGCCTCCAGGCTACCAGACACAGCTGCTCTAATGTGACCCTTCCTTGTTTTAACAAGTCTCTTTCATCAAGACTGTGCTTTTTTTGGATAAAGGTGGAACTTTGCCCTTTTTAATGAGCTGAGAGGAGCTCAGGAAGAGCAGATAATTCTCTGCAGCAGAATAATAGAGAAGCTCAAATGGCCTTATTAAACATTCATCAGGAGATAATGCAAGAGGCTCCACAGATGTGACGGGAGGGGAAGGAAGGGAGAAAGAAGGAAGGCAGGGGTGGATGGAGGGATGGATTGATGGAGATGAGCAGATTACTGTGAAAGAAGGGTGAGGAATGAAAGAGTGTTTCACTTAAGAAATGGATGAGATTTGAAGGAATCCTGCAGAGGGGAAAAAATTAGTAAACAAAAAGACAATTCATCCTGGAATCAAACTGTGCTTTGTTACATCTTCAATTTTCACCTTAAACAACAGAGCTACTGTATCTTTGTGATACATTTGTTTTTACAGTCGCTGCTCTAGCCATTTGTATTTGCTCACTCGTGGACTCTCAGCTAATCAGTTCTCTCTCTTTCTTTCTTCTTGTAGTCTCTGGAGAGCACTCGGCGTATGCTGGCTCTGGTCGAGGAGGTGAGTCTAACAGCGCAGTGACACACATCGCAGTAACAGCCACAGCAGCAGGGGAATAAGCACGCTCACGTGATTACACAGACAGTGATTTGTCTCAGCGTTCTCATTCATCGTCTGTCTCATAGTAAAGATGAAACTATAAAGATTACAATGAAGTGATATTTGAGATGAGCGAGTGAGCTGTAAGATCATTGTGATAGAAACAGGGTTGTTTTATTGAACTAACGTGGACAGAGTAGATTTTTTTTTACCTTAAAGATGTGAAAACAACAACATTTAAGATGTACTGTACATCGGGAGGTAAGACACAGTTGACAGCAAAGTGTGTAACTCTGTAAGAAGAAACAATACCAAATGATACCAATATCAGATGATGTTTCCATTGCAATCTGTAAATAAATTAGCACTGTGGATCCTAAATCTGGTGATGCACGGTGCTATGATTTGCATTACCCTGCATTGCTCATATTGTCATTGTATATTGCAGCCAGATGTTCAGCTATTGATTAAAGTGAAGTGCTTGGTGTTTAAGGAGGGTGGACTGTGACGATCTGCAGAAGCTTAATGTCCATCAGGGACTCGTGTGTCTCTGAGTTTGTGAGATGTGAGCTCTAGATAAAACAAAGATGTCTTTAAAGGCCGTGTCACTGAAAAATAATGGTTCTCCTTCATTGGAAAGTGGGTGTAACTGTTGGGATTGCTGTTTTTATTCCATGTTCTCTTGCAGAGCTGCTGATCTGTAGCTACAGACTGGAAACCGTAGCTGTGTGCTAAGAAAAGTTAGCGTTACGTTGGCTGTAAGTAAGATGTGTAATTGTCAGGTGAGCCTCTAGTTCCTGTTGCTCCCAGTGGCTTCAGAGACATGGCCTCGCACTAACCCTGGACTAGCCACCATGTCTTAATGAGACAAAGCCGTGAGCGACAGAGTGAGACCTGAGGGTGACCTAAGCGGTCATCTGCTCAACAGACAAGCGATTTCACAGACAGTAGCTGAATATTTGACCTTTAAAAATAATCCCAAGAAAATGCTGTTAATCTCTTGTTTGAAATATCCTGCAGTTTGATTTTGCTCAATCCCAGATTTCTTCTGGAGTTATAACACCAGCTTTCCGTTTGTCAAAAGTTCAGATTAAGGCCAGTGTGTGACCCACCTTCCACTGGGACACAAACTTCAGTAGCTTCAAGAGAGCAGTGTTAAATATAGGTCAGCGTAATGTGGAATATCACAAACTTTAACCACTTCCTGGTATAAATATCTAACTGTACACACATGTGAGTAATTTCAAACAAAATTTTTTGTTATGTACTTAATGTAGACGAGCTCTCACGGGCGACGGCCCGCGGTTTGGAACCACTGTGCTAAGCTAAGCTAAACTTCTAACCAGGTGCTGGCTGTGTCAGATATGACATATACTGTATGACATGAAGTATATATAGCATATTCCTCTAAATATAACTATCAATACCAGTCTCACTAAAAACTAACAATAACAAATGTAATAGTGTGTGTTTCAACATGAATCAACCTGCCTGTTAATGTGTCTCAGCTGAAACAGTCTCATGTTGTTTTCTTATCTTGTTGTTTTGGTTGCACGCAGATCTTTAAAAAGATCATTAAAGATTAATGACGCCATTAAACTTCATCAGTACTACATTCATGCTGTGAAAAATGATGTACCTTGAGTGCTACACTGTTACAACCCTGGCTCATTAAAATAAGAGTAACCAAGATGATAAAGGTCATTACCAACATTAGGTTGTTGAATATTGTATTACCAATAAAATAGATGTTAAAATGTACAAAATAGGTATTAAGCATATAAAGGTATATAGGGATATATATTATTGAAAAGAATAAATAAATAAAACTAAACAAGTCTATCTAATAACCAGAGACTATCATATTGATGAGGTTAGATTAACACAACAAAACACAAATCCAAGTCTGACTGAGCTACTTTGTTGCATGTCCTGCCCCCTCACATGTTTCCTGTCTGCCTCTTCACTGTCCAGCTAGTAAAGTAAAGTAAAAAAAACTAGAGGTAAATTCCTGGAAACACACAATGATTGGACTTCAGTGAAACACATTTCAAAAACATTTGATCCAGTTTTTCTAAAAGGTTTTTAATCAACGACCCTTAGATATTGTGTTTTTTTATGAAAACTGTTATCTTATCATATCAGGCCTGCAAGGAAAAAAAACCTAATTGGTAGGAGAATGAAATGTGAAAAAAAAAAAAACGTGAGAGAGACTGAAATGAAAAAGAGAAAGTGAGACAAACAGCAAACAGTATGAAGAGAGTGTGAAAGATAATCAGAGAGACAGAGAGTCTGTGAATTACACCAGTCCCTGAAGTGTCCATGGAGCAGATAGTAAAATGAGAATTTATTACACTAGATGCACAGCATGTAGTCTGTTCTACACTGTAGAAATGCATCTGTGATTTAAGTCTTTTCTTTGAATAGAAGAAAATGGTACTAATGAAAATTCACTGGGTCTGTTGTTTGGACATATGTGTTGTTGTATATGTGTAATATAAAACCCAAAGCATATAGTTTAAATATGATTCTCTGTAGCAAGAATTCCCATTTCTCAAAATGTCAAACTATTTGGACATTTTAAGCCGATAAAATGTACTGGAGCTGTGTTTTTCCAGTCTGTCCAGGCCTAATCAAACTTCAATCAATTAACTTGTTTTAGATTGATTTGATTCTATTTATGGCTCCAGTAGACTTGTGTTTATGTTGTAAGATGCCACCTCATTTCTGGGTGACTAACCAGCGAGGCAGCAGGTAGACATGTAGGTCATACTGGTGCCGTCATCTCCACAGTGACTGGAATAGACTCCAGGAGACAGCAAGCATGGATACCTCAGCGGAAAAAACCCCAACAGCAATTGCTCTCTTTCTTAGTCTTTTGTCTTACTCTTCCTAATCTCTTATCTTTTTCTCTAGTTAGTATAAGTACAGTAATACAAACATCACCCTCAGCCTTATAGCAATGCCCTTTAAATGACCTAATCTTTAAGACCCTATTGTGTGTACGTGTGCGTCTGTGTGTTCACCTAGCCGTGCGGAAAGAAGTGATGTCACCACATCAGAGTACGCCAGTTGGCGTGGTCAGATATCCTGTCCTGTAGTTTCAGAGAGAACGACTGTGACTGTGATATCATTCCTAGTGGGGAACGAGCAGGGTTCTCTCTGGATTTAAGCACATTCACATGCAAACAGGCATAATTATTTCTTTTTCTTCAATAAAAAGCTCTGAGCATTCATTCAACAACAATTTAAAGTCCCACTGATACAGGTCTACAGCCACTGACTGATCTCTCCTACAGTCCATTTGATTAGCACTAATATCAGTGGCACATCTAACTGGCCTCCAGCAACGGCCGCTAACACGGCTTCAAGAAGATCAGAACGCACTTTGATCCAAACTAGCTGGTGCGTGAACTGAACGGCCTTTGGACTGTAATATCTGTCAGAGCGAGCCTCTTGCTCATGGAGAGCACAAAGCTGTTGTTTTGTTGTGTGCACAGTGGTTAATGTGGTTATTGTGTGCTCACCGAAGTGTGTTATTATGTGATGAAAAATAACAGTGTGTGTGTGTGCGCGCTTGAGTTTGTGCGCGAGTGCCAACTCGGAAAGCCAAATCAGAATGTTACATTACTGGAGCTTCGTCAACAAATATCTGGTACCAGCCCAGTCAGCAGAACAAATATAGCACATGCCATTTGGTGGACGAGTTTATCCCAAGAATCTTTGCAGGATCAGGCAGGAATATATTTGTTGTATTTTGATATGTGCTCTGAAGATTTTTCTTATCTTTTCCGAGGTTTTAGGTCTTTTTGTCTGATTGCTGCCTGAAGCTCTAATTGTAGGTTTAACATTGTATGAAAAGTGGTGTATGTGTACATCTTGTTTGCTTAATCTGTGCAAAAGTACAGTATGGACTGCAGAGGTATGTGCTGGGAGGCACAAATGCAATGCATGCAAAAATATCAAACTATTCCTTCCATTCTGCTTAAAATGTGGTTTCAAATAGTAATTTGACCCACCTCTGCTTTCCTGAGAGCTTTGCTCTCTTCTTCTCTGTTGACCTTCACTGATCTGTCACATTTCCCCTCTTTTTTCCCCTCTATCTTTTCTCTTCTTTCCCTCTCTCCTTCTGTCTGTTAGAGTAAAGATGCCGGCATCAGGACTCTGGTCATGTTGGATGAGCAGGGAGGTAAGTTGGCAGGGAGAGTTCACTAAGCACTATTTCTCTCACTTTTTTTTTTCTCTTGCTGCAATTTTTTGCTCTAATGAGTCGACATCAGCAGTTCATCCGGTATAACACCGTAGCGGCCCAGTCACATTTATCTTGACCTTTCTGGTTTTATAATTACTAAAGCAGAGCATCAGTTTATGTCTTTTGAACTTCTGCCAAGTCTTTAAAAGTAACCACTGCTGGAGCTGCTGTAGTTAACATGATTATGCTGGATGTGACCGCTGAGCTTGCCTTCTGCTTTGCCTCCATATTGCTACATTTCTACACTTATTTTTCACATAATTTCATACTGAGTTAACCTGGCTGGTTAAATTTTACCTACAATATTCCTGAAGTTGCAGCGATTTATGAGGACAACAAATTACACTTTTAAGTAGCATTAAGAAAATGTAGGACATAGTGTTTTTGGAACCTGACCTTCGACCTTAAACTCACTATGAATATGGTTTTAAGCATCAGAATGAAATCACCAAACAACTCGTTAGAGTTTGATTAGCCCTCAGCTTTTCAAAGTTTAACAAAAATGTTTCCTAAATGGATATTTTACACATTACTAAATTAAAATATGTTGTGCCACAATAAAATGACATAGATATCACTAAATAGCCACACGCTTTTGCTTGGACGGCGCTATAGATGTCTTCTAGCAACTGATTTACACATAGCTCACATCTTTAAATTAAGGAATTCATTGATTTGATTAGAGGCGGCCTCCCCAGCAGAATTACTATGTTACTAATGAGTTATTTAATATTTCAGAAGGACAGAATTGCTCAGCAGTGTGAGCTGTGACTGTGTGATACTGTATGAACAAATCAGCGTGAACACAGTAGGAGAAAAGCTAAGTTTGTCTGCTGGACGTTTGAAGACGCCATCTTTTCTCTATTTATATCCCCATTCGAGTGGCAGGTGTTTTATAGCTACACGTGTGTAGAGGAGACTTGGTCGTAGTATGTGTGGAGGATGTGTGTATGTGTATTACTAATGGCTTGTGCTTAGTTCCATGCGTGAAAGAGCAGCCTAATTGGCCTGTCAAAAGGAACAGATAGTCTGTTTCCCCGCCTCTCTCTCATGCTCTCCTCCTCTCTTCCCCCCAGAGTAAGGGCTGCCACAGTGCACAGCTCACTGCCGTTAGCACGGGACAGCAATCAATTCACAGATTTAAATTACCTCTGCCTCTCAGCTAATGTCCTCTATACCTGATCCGCCATCTGTCTCTCTCGATTTGTCTTCCCTTTCACCTCTTTCTCCTGCCTGCCCCTGCTTTTCTCTCATGACATCCACTATTCTTCTTGTTCGGTTCTTTCGCCTTCAAATCCCTTCATATATTGCCAAAGACAGAAGATGCATAAGTAACGACTTTCTGTGGCTGTGGTAATTAATACAGCCCTGATGAGCTGTAAACTAGAGTGTAAGTAATTCCTCAGCTCTGCGTGTACGCACACACGTGGGGTCATGTATAGGAGAGGATTTGCTTTTTCTGGCAGTGATGTATCAGTTCAGGTGGAGGTCTCGTTGCAGCTGATGAGTCCCTTTCTGCTTGTTGTTTGCATGTTGACCTAATTTACTTGCACTTAAGTGAGCACACGCGACTAGCGAGTAGTGACTTGCAATGAAAGAGCTGCAATGAAACGTCATCACATCTGTACTTTTGTACTGTACCAATTCCAAATATATACTGTTGCACTCGTTGTTCATTGATTTGAGTCCTTCTACTTTCTAGTCCGTTAAACCTGTGACTGACTGAATCTAAGAGAGCCGACTGGAGGCCGCACGATAATCCTCAGATGGAGGATTATAGTTCTCGCGTTCCTTCCTCTACTAAGTCCCTCACTTTGCGTGGGGTGGCTGCTGAAGGCCTCTCAGTCGTCATGTGTGTTGGAAAACTTGGTAAACTACAAATCCATTTACACATAGAAATTGGTGATATGGACCAGAAAATTCTGAATGTATTATGTCTCCAACACCAACTCCCCTCTGCTGAGCTAAAGGTTATGGTTATGTAGAAAGTGAAACTTATTCTACTTTTGCAGAGAGTAAGATACATAAAACACAAAGATACAAGTTAGAAGTAAGCAATTTTGTTTAATAAGGAACATCTGGTTTCCAGTGTTTTGTAGCTATCTGTCCCTTGTTCAACTAATATTCTGCAGCATTAAATTATGTAAAATAAATTAGTTTTTAATTTTTTCCCCCAATGGTTTAGAAAGCAATTGTTTCTATGGAACAGAATTTGTGTTAAATGATCATCAGTTTCTTCTGAAACACAATGTGACTAATCAAGCCATAGGAGTTCTTACTGGATTTCACTGATGGAAATTACTGCGATCCTGTGCAATAAGCATTAACCAGAGAGAAGATCTGACCTTGAATCAGAGCCTTTCTGTAGCTCCGTGTCTTATTGACCATCTGATTAAGGAAGCATGCACGACTTCATGTGCCCGAATGATGCTTTTATCTCATTCATTACATGATTTTTTTCATTGATTGTTTACTTGCTTTTAAGTGCTCTGCCTGCCACATGTTTCTGTCTTCTAAATCTTTCTTCCCCTTTTCACTTCTCGTGGAGTCGGCTTCTGATCCACTCGTCCCTCTTAAATATGCATCATCGAGGCAGACTCAAATTTCTTCCCTCAGTCATATCATCTTACTGGTTGGCATTAGTGATCAGAGTTAACACATTTGTGTAGAGATTCTACTAGTGCTCAGGTTAATCACGCACTCAGAAAATGAGCATGTTCGTCTTGATGGAACAAAGGAACAAATATAGAATCCAAGGTAAAAAATAAATAAAAAAATTAGAGTTTATGTAAGTCTAACACTTCTTGCCTGCTTTGGCTTCTGCAGCTAGCCAATACGTTTTGCCTCTTGCACTGTAGAGTAGAACGCCCTCAAAGAAAATTTTAAAAACAACGACAAAACAGACTAGCCAATTTTATTTCACTGCTCTCATGCCTTTGTTCTCACCAGAACAACTTGATCGTGTGGAAGAGGGCATGAACAAGGTGAACGCAGACCTGAAGGAGGCCGAGAAAGATTTAAAAGATTTAGGACAATGCTGTGGTCTGATATGCCCATGTATTAAAAAGTAGGTACCGGCCAGGAGCCCCGTGCTCTTGCCTGTCCAGTGCTGGTGATGGTGGTGGTGATGTCTGATGTCTCTCTTGTTCTTGTCACAGTCAATGTCTTTTTTTGTCTTTTCTCCTTTGTTTCCCCTCTCTACCCACCCCCACCACTTCCTCCCAACCGCAACCTCTTCCTCCTTTTTTCTCTTCTCACGTGCTTTCGTTCTTTTGCTGGGAAAAATGACAATTTGTTGGTAATCAGAGCAACTGGAGCGCATCGAGGAGGGGATGGACCAAATCAATAAGGACATGAAGGATGCAGAAAAGAATTTGAACAATCTAGGACAGTTCTGTGGTCTATGTTCATGTCCCTGTAACAAGTAGGTGCTGCCTGTGTCGCCTGACTGCATGTGTTTCAGTGCCTGCCTACCTGCCTCTCTATCCATCTGCCTGCTTCTGGTGTATAGAGCATGGTGAACTGTGGTGTGAGCGGTCAGGCCCATAGCCACAATAACACACTCTCTGAACAGGCACCAGCACTGCATGCGGCATGGATGTCTTTGCCTAAGTTAAGACTGAGCGAGTGTAAGCTTGGATGCATGCATGAACAGCACACATGTGCACAACAGGTCCAACGTCACTGTATTTGCTCGCCAGCCTCTATGGCCGTTGTCATCAAAAGCCCTTCATTCCACATTGGATGAGAGATTCTTTTCCAGCAGGTAGCAGCATCAGCAGACATCTGGCCCACAGCAGACCATCATCCGCTTGAAACCCACTAAAGCACCACCCTAACACACATGATATATCATACTGTGTACAAAGTTCAACCAAAGAAAAAATCAACTAGTTGCCTTCTGTATTAAACTTTCCATTTTGTGTCCATTCAAAACCTCGCTAATATTCTTGCTTTTGCAGTGCATTCAAAGACCATGATCTAATTTTAGTCCAGATCTAATCTAGTTTCATCTCTATCTTATGTCCTGGAATTCACGAGATCCAAAGCTTTTGTTCTCATTTACTTTGCATGGACATGGTAGGAAACTACAGTTATAATCACACACTTGACATTACATTTTGGGCAATTACAGATTTTTTTTTTCATTTTATCAATTATATTTTTTATCATTTTATTTATATTTCAACATAGTTATGTGGCTCCATGAACAAGTTACATTGCAAGCAAGTCTTAATGTAGGGTGTTTAGGGTGTTCTCTGTAATATAATGACACATATGAAGGTGATGCAACTTGCTATTAACACATGTCATGTCACATACACTAAATAATTTTAAAGTAATGAGAATGACTAAAATATGACTCTGACTGCAGCACATGATCCTGAGATAACAGGTTGAAACTAAAGCTCAGCTGGCCCTTCCCACTTCTCCCTCAGGGTGGTCCTACATAATGAAATATCATGCACGAGTTAGGCAAACTTCTTTCCAGTTACACTCTGCATAGATAATACCATTTTAATCTTAAATCTATGTTTTTGCTTTGAAAGCTTTTGTTATGAAAGTGAATTTCTAACGCCAGCTTTGCCAAACTCCTGTGTGATCTTTTCTTCCACAGCCAAACTATGGCCACTGTGTCATGTCTGTGCACACCACACTCTGGGACCCGTACATTTCAGAGCTATAGAAAACACAAGTGGTTGACAAATCAAGAAATAAATAACTATATAGTGTGTTTGTGTGGGGGGTTTTCAGGAACTCTTTTCTCTGTCAGTCCTCTGGAAATGAATTAATTGATGCCTTGACTATTATCAAATGCAGCACACGGTATATAAAGTTGGTATAAAATGTGTTTGGTTTTCTTGAGGAAAAACTTAAACTACACCAAAAAAACCTTAACTTTCATTTTGTATTAAAGTTTTATAGCAGTTCTGGACATTAAATAGACGGCTAAACAGGATTTTGACAGTACCTTGTGTAACTAATCTGCTTTATTTGCACCACAGCAGCGACCTAACTCTGGTATTGTGTTTTTTTAAGGGGTTTACTCAATTTGGTCCATTCTGTGTTTGCTTTCATATGTGATCTTTTTTTGGGGTCCAGCTCTTGTCTGTTCTATAGCTCTTTTTTTCCTCCCAGTCATAAACCACTTAATCCTATGAACTCTTTATATGGCAACACTATGAGATAGGGTCATTGATCAGTGAAAAGCACCCTTAACATAGCATAAACTATTCACTGTGTTGTCATCAGTGGCGATTTATAACTTCAAATAATACAACAAACACAAAGAATTACAT
Organism: Ctenopoma multispine; assembly: GCA_034779795.1. Taxonomy (NCBI): domain Eukaryota; kingdom Metazoa; phylum Chordata; class Actinopteri; order Anabantiformes; family Anabantidae; genus Ctenopoma; species Ctenopoma multispine. The sequence goes on along the minus strand of JAUYWH010000018.1, from coordinate 22,100,779 downwards.
TTGCTTATTTGACTGTGCACAGTGTATCATCCCACAGATCTATCCATCCAGATGAAATGAAGGGCTGGTCACAGATCAAACTATGCAAAACGTAGTCTTGCAAGCAGAATGATCACCATTCACTTTTTTTTTCTTTTTGGTTGTTTTTTCATAATGGATCTAACTGTTTGGCTTTCTTTTGTTAGACACAGCATGTATCTGATCCTGTTCCTCTACATGTTTGCCCTCCCTGTGTCAAATGTGTTTTTGCCTTGCATGTCCTCTCACTCTGCATGTTTATATGTACGTGTTTGTTTATGTGTCCTCTGTCTAGAATCTGGTCACTATGTTCTGTGTTTGTGCTTTTCTGTATGTGCTTGTGCGAGTCTTAAAACACTTTCTAACACAAGCCACATCTGAGCTTCGGATTTAATTGATCTGCATGTTAGATCAATTATTCACTAACAGGCAGCAGATGCATGTATGTCACTTTATTATATGTGGCTATGATGTTGCTTTTAGTGCAGTAATTGGCTTAAACTGTATTTTTCAATGCACTTTAAACATGTTTTTTAAGGAAACCACTAGAAAATGTGGACCTACACAAACATGCAAAAACACATTTACACTCTTATGCATACACACACACACATATACATGCACAGGCACATAGAAACACATACAAATACATCTATACCTACCTACACACACACACACACACACAAGCATTCAGTGTAACATTCACAGCAGCACTGACTGAAATGTTTGTGTGGTAGGATTAAGGGCGGGGGCCAGGCTTGGGGAGGGAACCAAGATGGAGTGGTGAACAGCCAGCCGGGGGCTCGAGTCGTGGACGAGCGTGAACAGATGGCAATCAGCGGGGGATTCATCCGCAGGTAAGTGTATGTGTGTGTAGGTGTTGGTTTGCATGTGCTCCTCTCTGTGCATGTAGCTGGCATGACTGCTTGAATGTGTGTATTTTAATACACAACCATACATTTTATATAATATAATGTAAAATGTTACATTATAAATAATAGTGTATTATAGTTATTCATAGTATAGTATGATATGTTTTTTATGCTATTTTGTTCAGGGATTGATTATTAAAGAATTCATTTAAAGCTTTTGCTTTTCTTTTTTTGCATGATTTGAATGGTCAGAACAGTGTCTCTGACATAATGTTTGGCCAATAATTAGTCCCACTTCCTCCTCCTGTTTGCTCCAGGGTAACAAATGACGCTCGGGAGAATGAGATGGATGAGAACCTGGAGCAGGTGGGGGGCATCATTGGAAATTTGCGTCACATGGCCCTTGACATGGGTCAGGAGATCGACACCCAGAACCGGCAGATCGATAGGATCATGGAGAAGGTACTGTACATAGGTCTGCACACATAAAGTCAGAATTAGTTGGATTGTTAGAGATGTAGATAAACTAAGTTAATAAAAGGTAAGCTGATAAAACTAGAAATGATATAGCTAATATACGGTATATAGATATTTAGCGTGGATTACATGTATAGCATTAGGCTATGTAACAGCAGATTATGCCTGGGTTTGACACTCTACTGGAGAAAATCTGATACATGTGCCAACTGAGATGGCACATTCACGTGTCATACTCAAGTCTCCTTTAAAATGACTCATTCACATCCTTTAAATGCAGTTTTACCACATTTCCTGAGCTGTTGAACAGCCAGTGCCTTTCTCTTTTAGGCTGATTCCAACAAGACCAGGATTGATGAGGCCAACCAGCGTGCTACAAAGATGTTGGGCAGTGGCTAAACTGCAGCGAAAAGTGCTTTAATCCCCCGTGTAACCCCAGGCCCCCTAAAAAGTACAACTCCAGCTAAACCCTTTCCAGGCCACAACACCGACACCCGGAACCCGCCTCCTTCGCTTGACAACAGACGCTGCAAAATCATGCTTTTGTTGTGATACTTGTAGAAGTTTGCACACACGCACATATCATACTTTCATCTGTCCCCTTTCAGTCCTTCACTTCCCTCTATCCCTTCCTCTTTCCTCCCCCTTATTGTCAATGTTGTTCTGTGTTGTCGCTAATCAGATTTTGTTAAGAAAAAATAGTTTGGTTACACAACATCCACTCAAATCCCCTCTCCACACTGTACATAGTGCTTCTTAAATGGCTTCATTGGTTTACATCACTTGTCCTCTTTTCTTCATCACTCTTTTTTTAAAGTCTGTGTGTAATATAAACTGTACGTACACCTTGTTCCAAGATATCATCTCCCCACGTCAGTATACATCTGGTGTTGTCCACGTAAGACACACTGTGTATTCATGAGTTAGGATGTTGTGAAGCTTCTTGATTAGGCCACAGTGATTTGCCGTGAATATAGTGAACATACAGCCCTCACAGCTTGTAAACTAAAGCCACTGTTTAAATACAATGCTATTTAATGTAGACGTGCATCCGCTCATATCTTGTTAACAGCTGGATACTCAATCAAGCCTTCTTAGTAGTTGAGAAAAAAAAAAGAGCTTTTTGCTCATGACTGTTAGTGCTCATGTATTTCACAAACTCTACTGACGGAGCGTGATTAAAACAATTTGATGCCATAGACTGTATAATATATACTTCTTCCTCAGGGAGCTAAATCCAACCATTCAGTAATGAAGTGTTGAAATTTTAAATTGTTATTCATAAGAACTGATTCATACTTGTATCATATAGCTCAGTGTGTGTGTCAAAAAATAAACGTGTCTGTGGTCTGAACAGCATTATTGATGGGGCTCTTGTTTGACCGTCAGATAAATGAACTATAAGTTGACTATAGTAGCTAATGTTGTGATAATGAAAGATGGTGGAGTCACAGCAACCAATGTGACTCTAAGGCAGCGAGAGAGAAGGGCCAACAACCTCTTCACATACTAGGCCAGACTGCTTTACCTATGATTCAACCCTAGCAATACCAAGTGATACATTATGTGTGTTATGCATGCCCATCTGCTGCAAGAAGACACTGAATAATTAATTTCTCTAGGCAAAAATATTCTAACATGGCAACTGCATGCTACATCTATATGCCACACACAGAGGAAAGGTCCGTTTTTATCTGCAATAGTGCCACTCTTTTTGTTTCATGTCTCTATACCTTTCCAGACTGTGACCATTACTGTAATATAATACCTTGGAAAATGCCAATAAAACCATCATAACTGTAGGAACAAACTGTGTTCCCTTTCTGTTTTTGTGAAACTGGAACACCGACACAGTTAGTGTAGTGAATAACGTGTTTGCAGCCATAGTGTGATACAGTGCTAAACATCAATGTGTCAGCAGGTTTATTTTATATTGAATTGCAATGACAATTCATCAGCAACACTGACCAGATGAGTCCACTTGATTATTACTCTGCATGTCTTAGTGGGACTTACATTTCTACCATCTACATAAACACTTTTTATTTAGCAAATAAATAGATGTAGCTTGTAGCACAGTAGCTTTATTTAACTTACACAAAGTTATACCACATTTATCCAATTTGCTGTTTTGCAGAGTGAACAAAGGTCAGATCCTGACTACTGGTTAAGGCATTCTGAACCTGCAACCAAATGGCCAAGTGTGTGTCAGGCATTGAAGAAAATACACAGCAGACAGGGAAAGAAAGAGGCAGAGGAGGGAAGAAGTGCAGCAGCACATTACACTAATGGACATCTACTGTGGTTCCCTGGGCTTAGAGCGGATTAGAGTTTACCACGTCACTAAGAACACTGACAAACACACACACACACACACACACACACACACACACACGCAAACGTGAATCAACAACAGATACACATGACAGGCTAATCCTCCATACCTTGGTTACATCTATTACACTGCCCCTGTACATGCATGTCATGCTAATGCATAGACACAAAATAAAATGAAATGAATAAATACTATCATTCATGTTGTTAACATTAAATAGACACCTACATACTGTATTTGATTATTTGTGTTTTATTAAGTACAAAATCCTTTCGCTATAAAATAGCAATGCTGTGCTTTGGTGTTAAATCTGTGGGTTCCTCTGATCCTCAGTTGCACTTCTTATCAAAATGTACTTGCTGCTGGACTAATAAATGAAACCAACTCATGTTGCTGCTCACTGAGGGCTGAAGAGTTTGTTTTTACACCAGGTGCTCCATCTGCTGGAATTTTATCCCTATTGCATTTTTCTGGTTATAGTTGGTTTTAGTTTAAAATATATTGTTGCTTATCATGAAGTGACTTTACATTATTCATTATAAAAGTGTGCAACCAATTTAACATTCATGATTCCACATTAAACGGAAGTCGAAAAAGAAAAAAAACTGAATAATAAATTCACAAATAATATAGAAAAAATGACATTTCTTCAACATATTCACCACATGTTTAAAAATATTTTTATTATTATGTTTAAATTATTCACAATAGTCCATTTCAATAATGAAAAAAAATCAATAGATGGGAGATATTTGGAAAATATGTGTCCTATTTCCCCAACTTTATAATAATCACAACCTTTATAGATTTTTATAGAACTAAGCCGCTTCACTTCTCTTACGTCCAACGTGAACGCTCGTGTCAGTGACGGGGTAATGGTTAACCCGCAGCCACGCCGCACGTCGAAGCAGCGTTCGGCTATCTCCGTCAGTCACGTGACTCAAGTCGTGCTTGTCCGTGTCGATTCAGTCTGTCGGTCTTTAGTACAGGACGGTTAGCACTTCTGCGGTACCATGTTCCGAGCCGCGTCCCGACTGTCAGCCACAGGGGCCCGGAGTCTTGCCCGGTCACGACACTGCTACTCTGGTAGGACTGTCTGCTTTATACCTGCCGTGAAATTGAACATGCTGTGATAACAAAAATGACTGACGTTACAGTAAGCTAGCCCGGCGAGCCGCCTAGCTTAGCTACTGCTGTGAGCTTAATGTAGGGTGACATTGAATTGTTTTTATGAGTGACCTCTCTTTATGGACCTGAAATAAATACTTCATTTACCTCAACATTTTATAGAGATTTTTAAATGAGGAGGCGCGAAATATTTCTTTGCGTAAAAGTCACGACCTTGTGATGACCCTCGGTTAGTTGAAGAGTGTCACTCGCCGCAGTGTGTACGCAGCTGATATCAACGCGTTGTAATTTCTATGATAAACATATACCTTTGTACGGAAGCTAGTTATTTAGTGTGGGACCTGATTTGATGCTTTCATTCTCAGACTGTCCTGACGTGCTCTGGTTAGGCCGTCAGATGTTAACTGACAGTATGTGGGTATCTGTGAAGACTGTGGTTACACCTGATTGGGTGAAACTTGAATAAGATGACTTGTTGGCGTCACTGTGGTGTGTTGCAGAGATGAGATGAACTTAGACATTTTGCAAGAACATTTGAAGTTTTGAAAGATAAATAATTCTGTCTGTATGTGCGTTATGATACTGTATTGTTACAACAGTTATATAAGCATTGTATTTGCTTTTTTTATTTTGGTTTTGAGCTTGAAATAGTTTAATTGGGTGTATTGCGGAAGTCACGTTCACTCATTGTATTTAAAGAAAGTGAAACCAGTTTACAGACTTATAACGTATACAACATTATTTTAAGTGAATTGTCAAAATGGTTTGTATTTATGTCGGTGTGGTTCTTTCCCTTTTCCATTCTTTTTTAGCTGAAAGCAGTTTAATGAGACAAAAAGCAATTCACCCCAGCTATTAATAAAGTTACTTGAATCTTGATTTGACAATCATTCTGATGAAGAAAATCTGGCTGATAGCTCTTTTGTTCAACTTGATTTTAATGTAGTTTGTTGAAGAACGTGCACTGTGTCCACAGATACACGCTTGCTTGTCCGGTTTAATAGAGGCGTTTCACTTTGTGGTTGATCATGGAATGAGGAGTTATTCTGTGTGTGCATAAGTATCAAAATGTGACCATGGTAATGTCTGAATCAGGCTAGATAGATTTAAATGTTAAATGTAATTATTTGAGTGAAAGCTTTGAGTTAGTTTTATGAATTTTCAATCATAGTTGTATTCCTTGTTATACATGAAATATTTACTGTTTCGATTACAGTTTGTGCACTTTATAATGACATTTGATCATATTTATAACCACACATAAAATGAGAATAATTTAGTATAATAAATATTTTAATATAAAAAAACTATTTCTGCCTCATTTTTTTCAGCTCCATTGGCCTCCAGATGTTACTCCCATGGTAAGGTGGAGACAGATGAGGAGTTTGACGCCCGCTGGGTCACTTACTTCAGCAAACCTGACATTGATGCCTGGGAGCTGAGGAAAGGTTACTGTGTTCACAGTTAATGGACATCATGTTCTGATGAAGTGTCAGTTTTTTGTTTCCATAGTTGGCTTATTGTTGTGGTTCCAGTTTGGGTTCATTTGATAAGTACATTCAGGGTCAGTAGTGTCTTTCACTGCTTCAGTGAAATAATGGGGTTTTCTCCAATGACTTTGATCTAAAGGAATGAACACTCTGATTGGATACGACCTGGTACCTGAGCCTAAGATCTTGGATTCAGCACTTAGAGCTTGTCGTAGACTTAATGACTTGGCCAGTGCCATACGCATCCTTGAGGCCGTCAAGGTGAGTGCCAACCCCTTCATACATTCACTTAGCTAAATACCACAACCTTTTTAATGAATTTGAGTTAAGAAGTGCAAGCAGGACGTAAAGGAGTATTACAAAAAGTATGAGTCAAAATAAATAAAATGTGAGACCCCCAGAGAAAATTTTTTCACTAGATCACATTGTTGAAGTAATTTCTTAATTACCAAGTATTGTATGAAAACAATGCTCTTCATTTGAGGGTGACATTTCTTTATTTTGCAGGATAAAGCAGGACCCCACAAAGACATCTACCCCTACCTGATTCAAGAGCTGAAGCCCACTTTGTCAGAACTTGGCATCTCAACACCAGAAGAGCTGGGCCTTGACAAGTTATAGACAATCAAGGTGAGACTGGAATATATCATTGTACTACATGTGACAGTGATATGTGGCTTTAGAAAAATATCCCTGTATGTGTATGCCCATATGCTCAATGAATGTACAGATCTGAATACAATCTGAATCAGTAGATTGTGATTATTTTTCATGTTACTTGCTCTCAGTTAAAAAGATGTTTTATTCATCTGTTCTCAGGTCATTTCATGTAAAACGAGATGAGCTCTCCTGCTTCTCTCCTGTCAGAAATGTCTATATTGTTGATTAAATCCATGCTGTCCTGGTGTGTACAAAATGGTGGACTTAATAAAGAAATCAATAGTTGAAGAATACGTGTAAGTTTCTTTTTCAGGTTACTGAATATTTTTATACTGACACTGAGCTCCGTGAATTGCATTCGAATACTGCCACTATCCAGTTTAATTACACATCATTTTATTTTTTTGAACTAGTCATTTTCATACAGTGCTGTGAACATTTTTCCCCTTGTAGATTATTATTTTTTTGCAAATCTGTGACACTTAAATGATTCTGATCATCAAACTAATTTTGATATTACAAAAAGATAACTCTAGTAAATGCAGTTTTTAAATAATTTATTTTTTATTAAGACAAAAACGCTGTCTAAATCTGCCTAGAAAAAAGTAAACTAAACCTAATAAGCCTTGATGGCAACAACTGCAATCAAGCACTTGTGATAACTCTGTTGTGAAGGAAATTTTGGCCCACTCTTTGCAGAATTGTTTTAATTCAGCCACATTGGATTTTGTGCATGAACAGCCTGTTTAAGGTCATGCTATAGCATCTCAACGGATTTAAATCTGGAGTTTGACTAGGTCACTCCAAAACCTATTTTTATATCATTCAGAGGTGGACTTCCTGGAGTGTTTTGGACCATCAAACTACCACCACCATGTTTGACTGTGTGATGTTCTTTTTATGAAATGCTGTTTTAGTGTTACACCTGATGTAATACATATACACCATTTGTCCAGTCTCCTTACTGTTGAATCACGAACACTGACCTTAAACGGAGGCAAGCGACACCTGCAGTTCTTCAGATGTTGTTCTGGGTTTGTTTATGACCTCGTTGTTGGGCTCTTGGAGTAATTTCTGTTGGCCGGCCACTTCTGAGAGGTTTCACGGATGGCATGATGACATAACTGGCTAACCAAACTTTATATTATCTAGTACTGTACGTAATAGTTCCCTGATCCACACTCATTACCAGTTGGTGGCGGTGTTGCACCAGTTCGTTGTTTACCAAAAGCCAGTAAAAACCAAGAAGAAGAAGGCGGAAGGCTAACAAAAGTGCCTACCTGCTGCCGAAGAAGGCTACCTAATCCCTCGTCCGTGGGGCAGCTGTCATCATGGCTGTGATGTGGTGTAATTTGTGACGACTATCGCCAAGATGATGAACGACATCATAGAGGAGCCGGAGAAGGACACGCTGCTGGAAACGCAGCCAGAGCCACAAGTTTTGCCGGTAATGTCAGGCAAAGCTAGTCCGGCTAAGGCTAACGCTAGTTGGTAAACAGAAACTGGGAGGCTACTTAGCCTAGCCTGTCATTTTTGGCAATTATTACGTGACACATGTTACGGAAATTAGTTTCTAGAGGATAGATTTTCTGTCATCACATCTAATTTTGACTGTAAATACTTTGGGGTGACACAATTTAGATGCATACAATCACGTAAAATGTATTACGCGATCTCTTTCAGTAAACCAAAAGACTGCTGGGAACATTTAGAGAAGTTTTCGATTTCGAAAATCTATGTGGCTCGTAAAATATTGGGGCTTATCCAAGAGTCAGAACAAAGACACGATTAAACCACTTTTTAATGATTATGCTTTAAACAAACTGAAGTTAACTAAAAAACTCTGTGTTTTCATACAGGTATAATGTGATATTGCGCCAGTTTAGTTATCATATTCTTGTCTTGTCCTTTACTTGGCTATTGTGTGAATATGAAATGCAGATGTGTCTTTCATTCCTGCAACCACAGGGTCCTAGTAGTGGCACAAGACCTAAGACAGCAGATGGAGGCATCAGGCCAGTGGAGAAAAGGGGACCTTACATCATGTCCAGAGTTCCAGCCATCCACCTCAAACTACGTAAGCTACTCATCAAATCTGATGACATAACGAAGTTGTTATTATTATTATGACAATTGTGGGTCAGAAGTCCTGTCATAAGTGTTGTTTTTATGAGTTCAGCTACACAGGACAAAATGGTACCTCTGAAGTGTGTTTTGCTCTGTTGTGCTGTGCAGCCAGCTGAACAGCAAAGCCTCAGTTATATGACACTGATAGACTAAGGTGCCCATTCACTGACTGAATGACAACTCTGATGCTGTAATTCACTTGGCATCCACGGACTTGGAGTAGCTGCACAGGGAAGAGGTGATGTTCAAATCGCCACATTGTGAATTCTGTCACGTGAGACTGGAGTGTTGCATAAATCACATGACATATTTGGCAGACTCTCAGAGAAAGGGGAAGCTAACATGGTGGAGCTGAGTCTTTTCTCTGGATTCCTTAAACATTATTGACTTTTCGTATTAAATTTCTTTGGAGCTGTCTTTGAATCCAGTTCTTAAATGATGCACATTTATATAGCATATATTATTTATATGATATTTTATTATAACATGATGATTAGGTGAAAGTGTTAGGGCTTGAGCAATAAAAACCCTGTGTAGTGTTTTTTTAAAATACTGTATGTATGAGATGGTTCCCCCAAATTTAGGACTCAGTTTTGTAAATACAAATGAATCTGTAAACTGTTCAGACAGTATGGATGATTATGCCATCCAATTATCACATTAAGCACAAAAAAATGTCCTGTTCTTATTATTTGTAGAGAAACACAGGGAGATGGCGAGGAAAGCACTGAAGAAGAAGGCGCTCTCACCAGGACCTCCAGTGATGCATCAGCCTAGACAGGGAGCGAAGAGGTAAGGAGAGAGGAGACACGACGAGGAAAGAGGAAGCTGCTTTTTGGGATGTCAGCATGACGCAGTTCTTACAGTTTCTGCTTCTCTTTTTAGAACGGTGAAGTATAACAAGGGCTATGCTGCTTTAAGTCAGCACGCTGAAGACACTTTAGTTGCACTGGACTCAGACAGGTCAGTTTTCAACATGTACACAAATCGCTCTTTAAAGGAACTATCTGTAATATATTTACTATACTAAATAATAGAATAACCATTACATATAATCAGAGATTAAACAAACATGCTAAGTTCAAATATTTGCTTTTCAGACAATGATTGTCTTTAAACTCTGCAAACTCTCATTGGAAATATTTGTTGCTGGACTGGAACATCTGTTTCTGTTTTGGTCTGTGTGATTCTGCCCACTGCACATTTGCCCAGTAACATTTGAACAAGACAGGTTGCCAGACATCAACAGCTTGTAAAAAAAGCTGCACTAGTGTAACACATTTCCTGCTGACACGCTCAAGTTGTTCACAACAGAATGACCAAATGTCTCCTGTTTGCATTTACAGTGATGAAGAGATCGACTTTGAGCATTATTCCTCTGGATACTCTTCAGCTGAGGTGAGTTGGCCCCTCGAGACATTAGCTGACTAAATTTGTGTTGGCATGCATATTTTTGTTTTCTCGCCCATCATATACACAGTACTGTCCAAAAGCTTTTATCACTAAACGTATAGTGAGGGTCCTTTCAAAATATAATAAACAGTACACTTGGAATCGGAGCCAGAGTTTGGTGCCATTGAATACTTCAACTTAAAACTCAGTTGGCTTTTTCATTAATTAATGTCCATTCAGAGAGAATTGTTTTTCATCTTCTGGCTGCTCGAGTAACTTTGTATCTAAATTTAGTTCACAACACCAGAGACACTTAATCGTGGAGTATTAAAAGGTTACTGTAAACACTGTGTATCTGTCTTACTGAGCTCCTTCTCTTTGCTCTCTAGGTCCATCCTGATTTAAGCAGGCAGCTGCTTCAGGACGGCTACCGTCTGGATGAAGTCCCTGATGATGAGGACCTGGACCTGATTCCGCCCAAAGCCATGGGCTCTTCTGTGTGCTGCTGCTCCGAGGGACCCTCGTGCTCCACGCAGTAATACCGGTGCTTTGACTCAAACCTCACAAAGGCTTGGCTCCATTTCCAGTCACTGACTTAAGTCACTGGTGCCAGATGCCTGCTTTTTAACCCAGCTGCACTGCTGCGCTGCCTGATGACTTTCTGAAACCAAACTCCAGTTCGTGCAGGACTGTGTGCACCAAGGTTGCTCAGCCCACAAGGAAACACGGATGGACGTAAGAACAAGCCTTATCCACTGTGACCCCAAAGCTTGACCTATTTTTGTACTTTTCTTTTTATAAAACTACATGAAATGCTAACTACGCCACTGCTTCAAATAGAGTAAAGTCATCGTTTGGAATATCTTGTTGTTTACCCAGCAGTGAGCTGGTTACTGTCTTTCCCTTTCTAGGTCTGCAGCCCTCTAAGCACGACATGCAACAATACGCCAAGTATGGTGTACTGTGTTTTGATATTTCAGCCCTTTAGTGAATTGAATATTTTAAATATTTAAGTACTACATGAAGGCACCTCACATGCTGACTTACATTCCCTGACCACTGTTGCATGAACTCATTTTTTTTCTCTTACTAATTATATCTTAGTTTTATCTCGAAATGACAAGACCACCACTTGGGGAAAATACGGCACTCGTTTCAAGAAAAATATCAGCTACGAAATATTTTTCAACATGAAGCAGAGCACTGAACTGAAATAGTTTGCGTAGTGTTTGAATGAAACTGCTTAACTTGTTTATGGCTTATGTTAAATGATAATTCTTTTTTAGCAAGTGATGCTATCTTAAAATTGAAAGGAAGTGTGAATAGATCGGCCAGAGCCAAGGTTTATTTTCTACTGGTTCTATATTTATTTGTATTATTTTATTAACGTCTGACTACAAAGAGTAGATTACATTTTACAAGTTGTCACTGTGCAAAAGGCTGCACGCCGAGAAGCACTCACTCACTCAACCACCCACCCTCTGCCTGGCTGAGATGCACATGGAGAGAAAAGCGGAATGAAAAGTTTTTTTAGTTACTTATCTACTGTTAGATTAACACCTACATGTTACTATGACACAAACGGTCAGCAGAAGAGTTATTGAAGCGCTTTGATGGATTTGAGTAGATTGGATTTTATTGTGAAATCAAAAATACTTTACACATTCATGTATAAGTAATCTTGCTACCTTAAGACATTTATTTATGTGGTGAGGTATCTATATTTTATCATCATCATCTATTTTATTTTTATTTATATTCTTTTGAAAACAAATTGGGATGGATATAATTCAAAAACATATTTACGTGACTCTTTTCCACTTGAGACAGTATGTAGCATTTTGGATTAGAAGCTTATCCAGCGTCTGATATAACTCTTTAAAGCATGCGTCAGCTTAAACACACCAGAATGTGCTCAGGCAGCAGATTGGAGTTATTTTATTTAATCAATTGCTGGGGACACTAAAATATTTGTTACAGGTTTAAAACTAACTACTTAATGTGTCCCTTTTTTACACAGTGGACACTACACTACACAGTGATCTTTAAAAAGAGATTTTATTTTCAGGGTATAGTTTACTGTTATTTGTGTTGTTTTTTTGTCCATTAACAAAACATGTTCAGTATCAGAGCAAGTGATAGTGATCAAATAATGTCTTTTACATACATTTGTATAATAAAAGAAAGTTTGAAAATGACACAATTGCATACACTGCATAGAGACGTTAAGTCAGTTACTTCTCTTGCTGTGAGTCATATAAATAATTTGTACAGGAGACACCCATAAAGTAGTTAACGACTGGTAAGGCATTTTGTGCAGGAACCTTGATTTGTACTTTTAAGATAAACTCACAAATTTCCAAAGTGTTTTGTTTGCCTAAAAAAACAAACTTGTACATGTACACTGTCTCCTCCCAGCACTCTGTGGTTGTATCGAGGGCGATTTAGGAATAAAAGCTGATTCTACTGTTACACCAAGTGTGGGATGCTTGATACAAGTGTGAGCTATGTATGTGCTTTAAATGTAACAGCTGAATATAAAGTGTGTCGACCCTGGCATTGGCTCTGTTTGTATGTTCATAAATATTGCACTTAACACCAGTGGTCAGTAGCAGGTACACTTGACTCACCTGTACTATGCAACTATTGGGACAATCTGCTTGTTATACAACATTGTGACAATATAGTGTTATTGAGTTCTAAATAAAATAACTTGCATTGTTATTTCATGATGGTAAATTCTGTCTTTTTATTTGATTGTATTGTTTGTTTACATTATTAAATTAAAGTTATCTATACTGTCTAATAATTAAGAATAATTTTCTTGCTAAGACGTAGTCGGTGAAATAAAGCTTTTCCATCATGGGGAACTAAGTGAGTTTCATACAGTTGGTGGAAAAGCCAGAATATTGCACAAGTTGTTTCCACAAGGGGGCAGCGTGGAGCTGTGCTTCATTATTCCCTTCCCACCGTCCAAAGAGGTTTTTGTAATAGTTCGTTCAGACATTATCACAGTAAATGTCATGTGGTGTGAAAATGCTACGTGACATTTTCATGAAAGGTGCCATCGAGATAAATATGTCGTGTAAACGTTGCAGGAGGAATACAAAGAATTGTGTTGGGACTAAATTTAATTCAATACAGCGTGAAGACCAGTCTCCATTGGTGTGAATGCCACTTTACAAACATACATTTGGGCTTTGAACGTTTACATTGAGTTAAAAAAAAAAAAAAAAAAAAGATTATGCAGCAAGGTTTTTTTCATTTAACTCCACACGCGGGCCTACACGTTTTGAGTGTTTATAACCTTTAACCTGCTACACTGTAGCAGTAAAATTAAATATGCGGACACAATAATGAATAAATCACATTTACATTTACTTAATAGTAGTGTCGTGATAGGGAAAAGTCCGTGAGACTTGTTGCCGACGATGGGCGGGCCTTGTGCAGTCGTGCGCCACGCAGGGGGTGTCAATTGAAGGGGAGGAAAAAAAAAAGCCGAGTGAAGGGAGTTACCTCAGCGCTTTCCGAGATATGAGCTCGGGCCATTTTTCAGTCGGTCCGCTTTAGTATTAAAGAAGAAAAATCACGAAAATCACCGGGGAAACACCGAAAAGAGTCACAGCTGCGTTTTGGAGAGGTGGCACCCACACACACACCCCCGCACACACACACACACACAGAGAGAGAGAGAGAGAGAGAGAGAGAGAGAGAGAGAGAGAGCACCCTTTTCCGTCCACGGATCAGTCTCAATCCGCGGTGCATGCACGCTATTCCTCCCCTCGTGCGCGGGCGCGTGTGTGTGTTTACAAGTGTTTGATCGGCTGCCAGCAGGAGCGAGGCAAGGAGCGAGGCAGGATAAAGCCGAGGAACGAGGGATGGTGGACAATTCAGGCAGCAGTAAGGCACAAATGGTGAGTGGTGCTCCTTCACAGCGAGCTGGAAAAGACGCCGTGTGACCGCATGCTAGACGGACGAGGCTTTTAACGTTACGTTTTCCAAAAAAAGGGAAAGGGGGGGGGGAATAAGAAAACATTTTCAGTGCTAATCTGACATAGTGGTTGGCTGCTTTTAATTACTTTTCTGGAAATAACATTAACTTAATAGGATAGGTTTACTTGTTTGTAACGTTACAGTAACTTATGCTGCTGCGTGTTACGCGTAACGTGACGGTGTTTTACGGTATTTTCGTGCAGTGTTATCTGGAAGCCAAAAGGAAAAGGTGCTTTTCTTAACAGGTTTAGCGTAAATGTTTTCACTTTGGGTGTTTGCCTGCTGACTGGAGGTGAGTTTTCCTCTGTCGCTAACACTGAAGTTTCTGCTGGGGGTTTCACCTAACGTTTGCTCTTTTACTCTGGTTTATTAAATCCTGGTAATTGGAGCCAGTTATTCTCTCTTTATTTTCATAAAGACGTTCGTAGATGTTTTCGTACAGTGGTAGCTACATTTACAAAGACTCGTCGAAATACTTAAAGTGAATTAATTCATTTACCTTTTACATTGTATCTGTGCTGTCTTAACCCGAATATTGTGTGCTTTATCTTTTTTCTTTTGCAAAGGTTTGTTAAGGCTACTTTAGAATTAGCTTGGTTACATTCGTTTCAAAACCTGAGGCCTGAGTCCTGCTTCATTGTTTTTGCTTTTTCACATCCACAGGTTTTCATGTTTGGGTCCTGTACTAGCAGGAATCATACATATTTTCTCTGTTTTCATTTGCAAGTATAAATAGATTTATTGCTGCATGTTTTTGGATTTGAGTTGATGTCAGTCAGCACTAGGCCATCCTGCTTTAATGTCTGTACATGTGCCCTATACAAGCCTCGTTTGATCCCTTGTAATGAGATAAAGGGGTAATTAAGCATATTGTAGGTCATTCATTACTCTTCTTCCCCCCACAGCCCAGCATGTCTCAGGAGCCTGGTGTGGCCTTTCCTCAGAGCACATCTACAGGGGGAATGAAATTGGAGGCAGTGATGGAGCAGCTTCAGCGCCAGCAGCAGGCCCGACTGGAAATGGAGCGCAAGGAGAGGAAGCTGCGAGAGGCCCACATCCTGTATGCTCAGCAGGTTGCTGCCCAGCAAGCCATCCTGGCAGCTGCCCGAGCCTCTGGGGCCAGCTTCATGGGAAAAGGCCTGGCTGCAGCGATGCCTAGTGGTGGGTTGCCTCCCCGGGTTTCTAATCAGAGCAGTGTGGACTCTGAAAGAGAGGATGACAATGACAGAGGCCGGGATTCTGGGGATGAGGATGATGACAATGAAATCATGGAGGGAGATGAAGGCAGCGATGATGACGAGGGAAGTGCCAGTGGTCTGGAGTACCTCCGCAAGCAGACCTTGGCTTTGCAGCAGAGCGCCTCCCGCATCCAGACCCGTCCATTTGGCAGTTACTCTGCTTCTGCTCCCCAGAGGCCTGCATCACCACCTATCAGAGTGAAGCAGGAATCTGACGAGGGCCTGTCTCCAGTGGGTCCTCACTCTGCTGCTTCTCCTAATGGACAGGCCGAGTGGGGCTACGATGATCACTTCAGACAGGTTAGTGACATGCCTTGGCTTCTTGCTGTACCATTTCCTTAGTTCCATCATTACAGCAATTTCTGTTTCAAAACACTGCCCTTCAGTCTAAAGCCAGCTTCCTTTAGACATTGTCTTTCAAAATCATGAAGTCATCATTCCTAAAATGTAGTGAGTCAGTAACCCTATTGTTAATTGTGATCCAAAGATTAAGGTTTTTCACTGTTCACTACTCTCCGTTTCAGTGTTTTGATTGGTCTGTTCAGCCTCTAACGTTTTAATCTTGACTGCAGGACAAGCATGTCAAGCATTATCTGTGTGAGACACTTAAAATCTCTGTGGAGGGTTGACCGCCAATTGGCTTTTGTGGCTAAAAATTGTCCTACGTGACTCCTGGCAGAGAGCCAGACTAAGACACTCACTAGCTTTCTCCCTTTTCTCTCACATACTGTGTGTGTGTGTGTGTGTGTGTGTGTGTGTGTGTGTGTGTGTGTGTGTGTGTGTGTGTGTGTGTGTGTGTGTGTTTCTCTCTTTCCTTCTGTGTCCCTCTTGGCACTTTGCTTAGACTCTGGTTTGGCTTCAGTCCAGGTAGTAGAGTGAAGCAGGGTAGGGCTACTGCTGTGAGGCTGTGGGTGGTTGGCAGGGTCAACACAAAGACTTTAGATGGGTGGGAAGGTTGTATGTAGTACACAGTAGCAACCCATTACTCTCCACCCCACCTAAAGAGACCCTTTCTGCTGTATGCCAAGTACACTTTCCACTTAGAGTAAATATTGCCTCAGCACAGTGTTACAGAACGCTGGAATGCCAACTGGGAACCAAGCCGAGCTACATGTGGGTTAGCATCATAGCTTGGGACGTAGCAGGTTAAAGACAGCTCAGCAGCCTGTGGGTGATATAAAAAGCATTTGTTGCACAAGAGTGGGCAGTGTCAGAGTACATATCTGCACTTGATCGGTAAGATGAAGATGCTGAGCTATGAGTTGTCTGGATTTAATTACTGTCTATATGGTGCTTCTCTTGACCAAACTTGGCTTTTGAGCTTGGACATTTGGTAATGTGACATGGAATAAACACTGTGATACAGATGGTGGGACGAGGAGTAGCAGTAGTTGTATTTTAATGATTACTGTATATTATCTAGAAATTCTGCCCTCACAGCAGTCTGGTGAAGATGATAGAAAACATCTTGCCCATATTAACAATCAATGAATTGATTAATCAATTAATCATTTATGAACTACAATACTTTTTCCAACTATGGACAAGATCTGTGTTGTATGCTGCAAAGTAGGGCTAACTGTTCTTTAAAAGTTAAAGGTGTTATTAATGATCAATTCTTTATTTAAAGTTTTTTCAGTTTTCACTACTGCCTGGCCAACATCTAAAGTAGCCTAATCTTAACACAGCAGACAATGCTACACAACTTCCAGTCGTCTTTAGAGAATACACAATAAATCAAGCAAAACATTATGAACATGTCTAACTATTGAAACCAAGTCTCAAAGAATTTTCTTTCATCAGAAAGGCTGTAGTTTTCAGTAGTAAATAACCTTTAACATCATTGAATAAACATGAAACAGGTTATCCTAGTCTCTCCACCGTGGACACCGGTTTTACTGGTTTTATCAACGATTGTGCCTATATATCTCTGCCTATATCTTATCTTATGATAGGACTGACTTGTTGTTCGGCGAAACTAACATTTAGTCGAGATGCATTAGACTCACCTGCACAGTAAACACACTTGTCCTGGGGGTCCTCAAATGCTATCTTTAACCTTTACAGATAGTAACACCAAATATAACTGTCAGTCCCAGATATCACATAAAAAGCTTTTTTTACTAGCAGGTAAATGCATCTGTTGCTTGCGCAATTCTCTTTTGTTTTAGTTATGTTTAAAATGCATTTCATCGTATTACTGCTTGTCCCAAACATTAGCACCGCGGCTATAGTGACCTGCTCGGCTGTCTGACACTTAGCTCTTGACCTGCGTTAACTGAGCCACAAATTTAGAGTTAAACTGGATAGTTGCCAGACAACAACTGTATCACTACAACTGTCACAGTGACAGCTCTTCTTTCCTGGATGTCGAGGAGGTGCTTTTGTTTTATTGTCTGTGTGCTTCTTACAAAAGGTCAACAAACGCACGTAACTCCATCTCAATAGACAGTGATCACCTAGTAGCTCAATTGATTATTGCAGCTGTATATTATATTTATTATTAATGGTAATTATTTAGTTAATCATTGACATTCCTAATTGTGCAGGATTCAGTTTCACTGTGTAGTATTATTAATAAATTGTACTTA
This sequence comes from Ctenopoma multispine, assembly GCA_034779795.1. Classification (NCBI taxonomy): domain Eukaryota; kingdom Metazoa; phylum Chordata; class Actinopteri; order Anabantiformes; family Anabantidae; genus Ctenopoma; species Ctenopoma multispine. The sequence continues at coordinate 22,082,458 of JAUYWH010000018.1, read as the reverse complement.
AGTGAACACTGTTAAAACAGTAGATCATAGAAGCACGCATGCAGCTGACCAGTGCGCTATCATGGCCTGGTGTCTTTTATTAGGAGGGGTGGGCTGAGCCAGGGGGTTGGGGGAGGCATTATGGGACAAGAATTGGTCTGGTTGTTTTTTTTTGTTTCCTCCCTTTTATCTTTCCTGTTATTATGTCAGCTCTGCAGTATTTAATGACGGCTCATCTCTTCAGGCAGTTTCAGGTTGCACTACTGTAGGGGGAGGGGGACATTAGAGGCAAAGGAACAGTTTTTTTTTCTTTTTTGATGTCATTGTCTTCCAGAGGCCAGAGACGAGCCTGGCAGATGTTGCAAATACCAACCCCTATAATAATGGGGGAAAACATTTAGTGCGTTCTAAAAGCATTGACAGAGGGGAGGTGCGATGACTACGTAAAGAGACAAATGTACCACAGACCATTTACATTAATATTTACATTTCATGTAGCTAGTCATTTTGGGTGGAGGCTTTTATCCAAATTAACCTGTGTGTGTATATGCTATGGCTAATCTGGCAGAGATACTATGTTGTTGAGTCTGTATTAAATGAGTTTGCTCATAGATTTAATCTAGAGCAGCATGCAGAGACAAACATGATAAAAATGTCTATTAGCTTGTTCACCAGCATGTTTAGCAACTTAGTCTGATGATTCATTGCTCTTAGACAGTGGGTGGAACGTGTATAACATGTTTTAGATATAATGATGAACCACAAGTGTGGTTTTTCTCATCCTGCAGGAACACTTGACTGACAACCATTTGATCAGGTTGTCTTATAGTGCCGTTCTCCTAAGTGTACATAAATGGTGAAGGTCTACACAGGTCAGGTTGGGGTGGACCGACATCCTCAGCCACTGTGTTAATGTCATGTATGTGATGTATGTGTGGTGACCTCAGTCTTGTCCTAAACAGGAGAGTACATAATTGTCAAACAAGAGGATAGACAAAGCTGTCGTTTGGAAGGAGAGCTGGGGGTGCAACTGGCCAGCCTCAGCATTCTGGTCTCCTCCCTAAAGGGACCAGGGTGGTATGACCCCTATAATTTCACCCTTCCACCCACAACCCAATCCGTCCTCTCACTCTCATAAATACAGACATGTCAGTGGACCTTTCCACTACATACATTAAGTTTTAACCAAACCTGCAGATCATATTAAGCGTTGCAATGTACTGGTGTTTGCTTCAGATAGCTGTATGTTCTGAGCTGTATGTTCTGTGGTTTGCTACAGGTGGTGTGCGGGTGCTGTGGCTCTTGTTCACATGCTTTTTGTTCCTATGCAGCTCTGCCCTTTGACAAACGAGACAAATGGAGGCAATGAGCAAAGAATGTCTCTATTTGGACCGCTGTGGTTAGGTAAGGTGACAAAGCTGCTTGACATAGATATTGAGTATATCATGTCAGTGGACAGAATAATAATCAACTCTAGCAGTGCTTATTGGCTGCATTTTAAATGTTTGTAACGGAGTTGGGCAGACACGTAAGTCAGTACAATACAACAATAAGAAAACGAGGCACAACTGGTGAGAGTTACATTTAGCATAGGAAAATAGGTGGCCAACCATACCACAGTGGTCCAAAGCTGGTTTCAAGGGATAACTGGGCATCTATTACTGCTGATCCCTGTCATCACTTGCCACCATTCAGCCTGAGCAACAGAAGCTGGATGAAGCCTGTGTGTTCAGCCATCGCTGTTGCATAATTTAGCTGTCATCCCAGCAACACATCAGCCAGGAAGTGAGGAGCTGCACAGCTGCTGCGCAGAGATCGATATGGTTTGTGTGTGAGCTTTTAGAGGCAGGAATGTTTGGCCTTGTTTGTAGTTTATTAACTTATAAATGAAGATTTAGATTTAGCGGATGGACTCTGATTTTTAGTCTGAGAGTGGAATGTGAAACACATCTACCCAGTTACATGAGCCCATTAATGTTGTTAACGAGGCCACTGGATGTGTGAGAAACGTACATGCGTATCACCATAGCTCTCACTTGTCTTGTGGTGGGAGCCAGAAAGCTGCGTAGCCCAGTGTGACCTGGTTTCTGCTTTCTGGAGTTGCGTTGGTGTCTCATGGCCATAAGTGTCAGTGGGTTTTAAAGGTTGTACTTAGTCTTATTCTCTTTACTAGACTTCCTGTTATGCTAATGTAATGTGGATGGAATTACTGTGTGACACCTGTTTGTACAACACCACACTGCCTGCAAACGGAGGTTATTAAGATGAGGAATTATAAAGAAGGCTGAGGTCCAAAACAAATTGCAGTGCTCGTCCAGAAAAAGAAGTATGACTAATGTGTGAGCCATTTTGTCTCTGCCATGCTTAAACTAAACTACACAGGGAATTGAAAATCTTAACTCTAATTGTTGTGTGGCTGTTAACACTGACAACAGTGCATCAATATAACAATAAATACATCGTTTCACATGTTAACTGACCATCAGTCCAAGCTGTATGAAAGGATGAGTGGGGTGTCTGTGCAGTTCTTTAATTTCCTGTTTCAGGGTGTTTTTATGTTCAGCTGTTTATACTTGTTAGATAGATAGATAGATAGATAGATAGATAGATAGATAGATAGATAGATAGATAGATACTTTATTAATCCCTCGGGAAGGTTCCTCCGGGAAATTCCATTTCCAGCAGCAAAACACCGACTTCAGCAACACAAGAAAAGCAAGTGAAAAATCAAAGTCTAAAAGAGAATTTATATTACATACATCATTTATGATGTATGTAATATAAATCATAACTGTGATCAAGGAATGTATCATTTTAATCCAAATGATACACAGATAATTTCTTCAATACGTCACCTCTGATGCAAATTCACTTAGATTTTGTACTTTTTTTGACATAATGACTTAAATATTATATTACAAATGGTATTTGTAATGAATGGTGAGGACACCTAAATAGTTAAGCCCATTCCTAAATTTTCCCCCTAAGCTACAGCACTGATCGTAGTTCAGATTAGTCTGGCTACAGGACTTTATCTTATCTGGGGGTGAAATAGCCCTCAACTCTTTGATCTACATTTTCTCTATATTACTGTTTTCATGTCCTATGTTTGCACAAGCAGAACAACTACTTCAAGAATGTGATGTGTTGTTATGTACATTCAGACCTCATGAGAACACTTTATGGTATTTTACCTTTGCGTGTGTTCCTGTTGATTGCTAAACTCTCAAAATACTCTTTTCACAAGGTGTGTTTTGGTAGTCCACAATTTATTACAGACTAAGGTGAGATGGAGTGTTTATACCTTCATTTATGTGTTGTTTTGCTCTGGGATGTTTCAGTTTAAACTGTAGTTTAGTAATGTGTCAACCTTGATTGGCCTCATTAGCAGCAGACCTTGGCTGCTTGGGTAGATACACGGAAATGGGCTTTTAGCCTTTTTAAATAACATTTGTCTGCTTGATGCTATCATGTGCTTTTAATAATGGTTATGGGAACAAATAAAGACCTAAAACCGCACAATAAGTGACATATAATTACACTTCGCTCCTCCAGTTTCCATTAGAGTTAATACATTAGCAGCCCGGGGATATTTTAACTTATGGTCTATTATATGTGCAAAAATCACACATGAAAGCTCAATCAAAAGGGAGCATTGTGAAATTCATCATCACAGTATCGTTCCACATAGCCAAGCATATGTGATTACAACATTGTGATACAGTCATTCTAAAATTTACACATTTTTGCTACTTTTGACCTCCCATCTCCACTAAGCTGATGTTTTTAGCAGCTACCTAATATGAACTTTTTCAGTGACTATGGTAACTTGAACTTGCTCAACTATACGATACTATACGATTTTCACGATTTGTTGTTGTGGTCAAAACAAGCTCAAAATACTACTGTGTATAGAAAATATTTTACATCCAGATAGAAGTTTTATATTTATATGAATCAGTGTTTTAAGGTGTAATTTTCCTGGTAAAGAAGAGACTTAATTTTGTGCTGACTTGCTCTTAACAGCCAAGTGTGTAAGATTGCCCCTACCCTGAAATAGAGGTATTGAATTTAGTAGGAAGATGAAGGGGGGAAGGGAGAGGCAGGCAGAGATGCTCTGGAAGAGGGGTTAGTGGTCTGGCTCAACACACTGCGCTGCCCCACCCAGAGGAAACATTCCAGACGGAATTAAAGAGTTAACTCTTCAAACAGTGAACATTCCCACCGGGGGCTTTTAACAAGAGACGGGGGGTACGGTGGGTGTGGGTGGGTGGGTGCATGTCCATGTTGTAGTGGGGACCCTGATTGGTGATCTTTCAATTCATTTCACCCAGTGTTGCAGGGGCTGTAAAAGAAAAAAGCCAAAGGGCCTAAAAAGGAGGAGCTGAATGGGAGCACAAACGGGTGCAGGCAGAGACACTTTTTTTTAATTTGTCTGCGTCCCAAAGGGCACATCTGCTGTCAAGAGGGGGCTTATCGTGGTGTATCCACTCCACTCACATTATGGGCTAGTCAAACACGGCACTAACTAGTCTGTCATGATGACTTGGCCATTTGAAGACAACACTACAGTATGTTATTCACTAGACTAGTGGATCCATGGTCTTGCATCTGGTGTTGGAGTGAGGAATGCTAACGTTTTTATCCTACAGTTTTAATGTGGGTGAAATGTAAACCTCACAAACAACCTAGATGGAGAATTATTGGACCAAACGCCATTCAAATGGAGCTCTGTTTGTATTTTAACCAAACACACTTGTTCTAGATCCTAACAGGACTTTCCCCATTCCTCTTGTCTTTAGCTTATTCAAAGATATTGTGGTTGAAAATCCAGTTTCTTCTATGGTTTTATTATCGATATGTTCTCATGATTAGCATTGTGTGTGGTTGTGCCACTAAATGCCAGTGTAACATTCTCCCGTTCAGATCCCTTTACATGTACTAGTCTGTTGACTAACAGAAATGTTTTCATTTTTGCAATTCTTGACAAGTGCTGTGTTGTACTCCTCCTTAATTTTACTTTGCTAAGTGTATCTGTTAAGAGTACAAGGTCTTCTTGGCTTTTGTATGAGAGGTGTCTGCCTTGGGCTGTATTCACATAGACATTTACCCTGCATTAAAACAGCACAAAGGGCTCCATAGGTGGGGCGAGTTGTTTCATGTACCGGTGAGAGAATGAAATACAATCTGGGAAGTCCAGGTGAAGTAATGGATTCATGTGTTTAAAAGCATATTAGAGGCCCAAAAATAGGGTTATTCACACTGAATAACCTTTTTTTGAGATAACCATGACCTGGATGACTGAGAATCTTCACATACTTATTAGAGGCCCACACAGCACAATGGTTGTAATCCTCATAGAAAGCATTTTACAACTCTACTGGAAGGTTTTCTTAGCAGCAACTGTTTCATCTTTGATTGTAAAGATTTTGATACGGTGAACGGTAGAAACATTTAACATTTATGTTACATCAGAAATGTGCTCCTGCATGATTGTAATTGGCTAACACAGCACCTTGCTGAAAGTTATGTTGTTTTGCAGAAGAAGTTTGCTATGTCATTTTGGATGACCCCTCACCCAGTCTCTTCCTTTTGATTACCGCATTCCATTCAAATATATGAAAAGGGCTGTGTTTTTTTTAATGCAGTGACAGTCTGTCTGAACACAACCTTACAACTGAAGTAGTCGCTCCAGCAAACACCATGCAAATGCCTTTTTTTTTGCCTCAATTTAATTGAATTGAAAGGCAAAGGTTCTCACATTTAAATGCAAATGGTGCTTGTATATTAGAGTTGTCACACTTTTTTTCACAAATCGGCCCTGGAGGGTTGGCTTCTTTGCTTCTAATGGAAACTGAGCTACTGATGCTTGCTGTAATTTGATCAGTTGGTAGTGAAACCACAAGCTCCCCCCTCCCCACACTATTGCTGGCTCCATTCGTCCTTTACAACCACTCCCAGTCAGCATATCTCAACACCTGCTCTTTAATGAAGGCAAACATAGAAAGGGGAATAGCCAAATGAAACAAAGACATCCACCAACGCCTTTGGCAGCTGCAGAAAAATGGAGCCATGGTCATATGACACTGTTGAGTAAAGTTAATTGTAGTTTCTTAAAGGATGTCAGTATATAGTTTCATTGTGTGTCTATCTATATCTACTTTGATTTATATATTTGATTAATGTAAAAGGTAAAAACAATATTTAGATATATGTATACTTGTATGACATCCTGTCAGGCTTACAAATATGTTTAGCTTGTCAGGGAAGTTTAATCATCATCTCACAATATTTGTCACACACATATTTACCACAGTATAATCCCTGTAGTTACTGTGTTACTCTTATCACCATTGAATTGACTTGGGTATTGTTTAATTTATGTTTTAATATTGTAGTGTTAATGTGATTTCTGCATTTTGATACTGAAAATAAATTATACTCTTGACTTTGAGTGTAAACAAAACTTTTAAAATTATTTTGCAAAAAAAACAAAAAAAAAACACTTTGACTGAATGTTAATTTAATTGGAAAAGTATTAAAATTGTTAGCTGATAGTAGCAACAATTATTGAAAACTAACACTTTTGAACTGGTTTTAGTGTTAAGGTTTCATTACATTCTTCACTAACATAACTATTTACAGTGGATTGTATAGTTATATTGTCCATGTTGTATGACTGCTCAGTGTAGATCATCATGTAGATATAATTGTAGCACTCAGGAGAAAAGTCTTTGGTAGACGTATTTTGTCAAACCTGTGTGTGTGTGTTATTTTTAAGATGTCAACTTTAATGATGAATTGGTGGAAATTGGAATATTTACCCTACATAATATCAGAACAGGAGACTGCTCAGTTGACACACTATACTGTATATGCCACTTATAATGGCTACAATGCAAACTTTCAAGAAGGAAGACAGATTTGCTTTTGTTATAGGAATTAAATTGTCTAACCAAGTCTTTTTAAATCATAACCAACAGTTTGAAAATGTATTTTAAAATGAAGCTTTAGTGTCTTAATGAGGTGCAGTTTTTTAATTTGGGTCAGTTTTTTTTTTTACTTTAATCCCCGATTCTGAAAAATGTTAATTGTTTAAGCTTACATATTTTAAAAACTTATCAGAAAGCACATTGTTCACAAAGTGTTTGCATTTAGCTGTTGGCTGAATCCTATCAGGAACCTAAAGTAATGTTTACAAGGATGCCTATCTGTGTTGCAGCTACAACCTTGTGCAACGTCTGCTGCAACCTTCTGCGACTGGCAGTTGCAAAGAAAAGATATGGTCTTTTTGGGTTGCGGCCTCCTGCTCCTTTTGTAAAGGCCCAGCAAAGAGGAGGTGTGAAACGTGTCTATTGTTATTGGCTTTCTTGGCTGCCTTCTGCCACTGCTTTGGCTGTGCTCCAGGCTGGTGTCAGGGGCCTGTAGGTGTAACTGGGCCACTGTGTCAAGGCCTTTGGGTAAACACAGCAGCTGGCTGGGACCTGGCACAAAGCCATGCAGAGGAAAAAGAGGTGCAGAAGGCTTTTCTTTCGCTATAGCCTTCCTGCTTTTCAGTCAGCATGCTCATTGTGCAGGCTGCCAGAATCCCATGTAGTTTACAGTAGCATGTGGCTAGGTTATTTGTCTGCCAAGTCTTTGAACACAAGCTGAGCTCAATCATGTGCCTCTAAGAGGGAGCTACCAGCAGTAGAGAAAAGAGGAGGGGAAAACAGAAAAACTCCTGGTTGCATCCCAGGAAATGTCACATTATACTAAAAGCTATGTGTTCACAGCTCAGCTTCCAACATGTACATTGTACTGTGTATGTAGGCAGTACATGCTCACACAGCCATTATAAGAAACCATACATAAGTTCATATAGGAGGAAAAAAACATTTAAATTTCCACTAGCCTGAGCAAAGTCCTGTTTGAAATGGTGATTCATTTACATGTTATTGGATGGCAGAGGTGTGCTGTAAAATAAGGAGATATTATGATTTTATTGGTTTTTTTTAGATGTTAGATAGTGTGCTCAGAGTTTAGGTGATTGTGCCTTTCTAGGAAAAAGTTCTAAATGTTTTGGTTTACAGTTTACTATTTTGTTACTTTACAGAAGTAACAACATTACACAGTCTTGACAAATAATTGTATGTGCCAATTGCTTTGTTATTTTTCAAGGGGGATTATCAGTTTATGTTCAGCCTTGGAAAAAATGAAACATCTGACCCTGCATTAATGTTTGCATGTGTGTAAGCACCACATTTATATCATTCATTAACAACCTGTATTTAAGTTATAGGCTTGTTTTTAATCACTGAATTATTTCAGATGACAAAAAAAGCTCTGAACATACAGATGATCTGGTTAATGGACACTCACTGTGAATAGTACTATGGACCATGTCAAAAGCCACATAAGTAAATGATTAAAAGGCGACACAGAAAATTAAATTGTTAACAGCAGTGACAACAGAATGTAGGTTGTAAAACGTATATGCTGTAGCTTGAGGAGCTTTTCAGAATCGACGTTTGCTATCCTGGGTCTTGCTGGAGCCCAAAAACTTTCACTGAATTATAGCCTCTATAATAAACAGAGGCAAAAACTATATAATGAACAGTAATGTTTGTGGCAGATTTGGGATGCCCCAATCCCCAGCGGAGCCCGCCTTGATTAGCCAGCCATCTGGTCAAACAAAGATATCTTAGGTTTTCCTGCCTAGAATAAATGTGATTAGAAAACCTGAGGAAACTCCAAGCTTTCAGCACAGGGAGGATGGTGGGTCAGATAATGATGTTTTTAAAAGTGGAAGCAACAATTGCTAAATTATTTATAACACGGAAATGGAACAGGATTTAATTCATGTGAGGCAATGTTCTCAGTTTGTTATTCATTTTGAAATCAGTCTTCTAGTAAATAGCTTAAATGTGTGAGTATACATATAAATGTATTATGAAAAATTTGATTATCAAATCAAGGTTCTTAATTTAATAATCTATCTAATCTAATGCTAAGTTGAAAGACTTTTGGAACTCAATCAATATAAAAATTGGCATGAATGTTTTGTACAAACATCTGCTGAGTTTTTGCTTTTCTTAGTAGACGCTTTTACTGCTATCGTATTACATTCAGTACACTGTGTTTGTTCCATTATCTTTATCACCTATCCTGCAGGTGCAACAACCCAGTGAGAACATTACAGTTTTATCTCATCTGATCATGCATACTGTAGTATACAGTACATGTAGTAAAGTTGATTAGACTGTAGCAGCAGTAGTATAAAGCAAGCGTTTAATTGCGTTTTGTATCTGGAGCCTACCAACAATGTAAATATGTAGTTTCACTAAGCCTCATGATTTGCCTAGCAAATGTAATTTCTCCTTAAGTCAAGTTATGCAGAAAACCAGCTTTTAGTAGTATTTTACATGATTTGTGTTTGACATACTGTACATATTTTAGTTTACAATGACATGTCACACAGTGACATAACTAATAATTTCAAGTGTCCACAAGAATTTTCCCAAGGGGATAGATAAAGTTGTTATGCCTATACTTTGTGCAGTTGCAATGATTAACAAAGCTGATTAACCCTGCTAATTACATGACATTAGGTTCCATAATATATCAGCTATGTGCATAGTAGAAAATAAATTTTTTAGTTGCATACACAGCCAAAGTTGTCATTTTCAAACACGTTAAAAGTGTAAATAACATGAGAAAAGGCTTTAAGGTAATATTTGTGTAATGATTGCATAACTTGCACAGCAGTGACAGTCAGTGCATTTACATGTCCTCAAATGATGGAATTACAATCATTTTTCTCGAGTAAGCTGATTTCTTAGCTGTCATGTAAACGGGAAACCTGATTTCTGTAATCGGGGTAAGAGATTAGAGAAACCTGATTTCCCCAGGTAGATTTCTCCCATAAAACTGTGAATACTCTGCTATGTATACGCTTAACTGGGTTTCCAATCAGCTTTTTACAAGAGCCAATGTGCAGAACAAAGGCTGCTGACACTCGCCACTCTATTACTTTCAGTAGAGAGGAGAGACTGTGTGCAAAAGGAGATCATAACAGGGTGATCAAATCTGCCCAAAATCTCACTAAAAATTAAACCAGCACAGAGTGCTCTGTAGATGTCTAAATAAGTCACTTTTCACCTTGTATTTTTTTAATTCAGATAGTTTGTGATGTAGATAAGAGCGCTGTGTGTCTCTCTTACTGTGCTGTGAGTCATCTCCCCCGACGGTCTTTTCCTTGTCTATATACAGTTAAAATCTGTGAACCAAAATTCCAAAATAACCCAACCACCTCCACTACTATTTATGTAGTGCATGTAAACGCAGTCAGTGAAATGACACTGCTGTGAAAGATGCTACTACTCTGGGTTTCAGTATCTTGTTCAAGAGCACTTTGACATGTGGCCAACATTGGTTGTTCAACGTTTTGTGAGTCTCTGCTGTCTTTTGAGCATCTAGTAGAGATGTAGAGGTTTGTTGGCCCCTGGAGATGAGCTCCAGATGTGTGACGCCCTGCACCATCCTAGCTCAGTTCCCTGGGGAGCACTGGCCTGTCAGAGGTGGAATGCCCCTGCACACTTAACGCTAGCTGCGAGGAAACGGATACCACTGGCTCTGAACAGAGAAATCGGTCCCTATCGATTAGACTCTATAGAAAGCTGTGAATTGCGCTTATGGTTTGAACATTTGATACTGCAAATTCAGAGAGATGGTCATAACACTCACTCCTCTGATGAATGAATCCCTGAGAATAATGGGACTGGCTTTCATTCCTCGTCATACCTCTCTGTCATAAGCCAGACAAAGAAATCCTTTACCCATCTGACTGCAGGCATTGTGACCTCTGTCATTTTGTATGTAATTAGATGTGATTCGTCCAAATAGCAGTGAAGGTTTTTTGTTGATTGTGAATGTATCAAGTTCCCAGCACTGCCAGTATAATGAGAATGTATATAAAGGCCTATCAGGTCTGTGTGATATCTCCAGCTGCCATTAGCATGGGGGTGAAGAGGATGCTTGCTCTTTAAAAGATGTAAGATATGCAAGGTATTTTTAGTCAAGGCTTTTAACCCACAAGAAACAGCTAGTAGCTTCTTTGACTTGAATAAAGCAGACTAGAGTTGATTATCAGAGGCCCCAAAATGTGTTTTTTTTAAACCTTAATGCAAACTGAGAATATGAATTTGTGTGAAACTAATTCTGCATTTTACTGGAAAAATTGGAGACAACATAATATCCATCAGTGTACACATCTCAGAGCTGAACTAATGGCTTCAGACCAAATTATCCATGAAAGGTAAGCTGTGCATAGTTTAGTTAAAATATTGTCTTTGAGATGTATTTGCTTACAGATTTAAATCAGTACGGGAAAGGGTTAACTGTATGAGCTGGCACAGATGTGATTCACTTAAATGTTTGCTCTGCCTGTGAAAGGGTCTTTGAACCAATGAGTGTGAACTTCTGGCCACACCAGCCTATAAACGTTTCATTTGTGTGAGGCAGCGAAAGGGGCCATCTAATGTAATGGGGGAAGGGGCCTCTGCCTGTGGAATGTGGTGTCTTGGTGAAAGAGCTGGAATTGAACAAATGTAGTCAGTTTATTTGGCAAACCAGACTTACTGGTCACCAAGAGATATGTTTGCCCAGGAACTAAATATGCAGATCCACCTCTTTCTTTCAGTCATGAGTCTTTGCTGGTCTTTCTCTCTTTGGGTGTAAAATGGGATGAGGTAAAAAAAAAAAAAATCTGTGCCATTTTCATTCTCTCTTCCTATCGTGACCCCGCTTGTTTTTCGTCTACTTCTCTTTTTCAGCTATGTAATTGGAGTGATTAATGGAGGGAGAGGTAGTCTTGCCTGGAGGCCTGTTTTTCAGTGCCATGTTTAGAGGTGCAGCACTACCGAGGCTGGGGCAGGTAGCAACACGTTCAGCCCCTGGGTGTTTAGCCCCTCGTCCCCGCCACTTTGTCTGTTCCCCCCAAAAGCTAGCAATCTTTTCAAGCTACAAACATGACCGGACATTCAGAGGCAGGCATGCCCCTGGGTCCTGTTCTCTGCTGCCGGCCCGCTCTCATTTGATATGTGACCTTTTTTATGCCCTGCAGTAATTCTTAATGAGAGCAGATAATAAGTTGAGTATCTGTTTGTAAGTATGAACTTTACCATGTGTTCCAGAGTGGAAGTGAGATTCACTTCTCTCTTGACGCACACGGAATCTCGATTAGCCTTTGTTGGTGGCAGAGTGTGGTAAGGTCACCATGAGATTCTTCACTGTAGTTGGCAGATAGAGGATGCCATCCACTCGACCCTCCCATTAAGCCCTAATGCACCCTTCCCTCCCCCATCACCCCCTCCCCATAGCAAATAAATGATTCCTGGTGTCCCGCAGAGGGACCAAGACCCAATTATTTGATTTGGATTGGAGATTGCCGCTCCCCCACAATGGTTGTTGTTTTAAGCATGCTGAGAGGAAGTAGATTCTCTTTCTTTGAGTAGGCAACTTTGCAGATGGGCTTAAGCTAAAGGCACCGTGGCTTTTGTTCTCAAGCAGATGAAGATACAGGCTTACTGCTGTAATTATAGATTCAGGTCTCTTAACAATACACTACCAGTCAAAAGTTTGGACATACATAGAAATGAGCATGTTTGTGAAAGAAAAGCAGATTTCATAACATCAAATTGATCAGAATGAATGTGTGGACATTGTTCATATTGTAAATGACTATTGTAGCTGAAAACAACTGTTTTTAAAAAGGTATATTGACATAAACATAGAGGCTTAAATTCTGCAAACATTAGTACTGTCTTCCAATAGCATGTTGTGTTTTGTAACGCTAATGAATTAATTTAAAAGGATAACATGTGCAATGATGGTAACACAACTGAAGACATGTATCTTTTCATGAATATGTGTGTGCAAACTTTTGACTAATAGTGTATGTGAACATAACCTCTATTTTTTTTAAAAATCTATGTCACATTTCTTTCGTACATTTTACTAACATTTTAGAAAAACAGGAATTTTACCACTGTGTGGTTTTAATGTCATTTTTAGTGAAAATATACAAAATAAGCAGTTGTTTTACTACTCAGCAAGTTTGTAGTTTTTTTTCTGACTACTTGCCATTTATCACTGTTGTTGGCTGTGATCCAGATTTCTGCTGGAGGACTTGATTGTGATTAAATTACTGCTGCTGTGTCTGGTTAAAAGATTTTCCTTGCTGAACTGTTTTGACAGGCAGCAATTTGGCCAAAAAAGATTAGCCGGGGAATGAGATGTTAAGAGTACCTGTGGGATGTCTCTTGTTTTTGTGAGGTCCTTTTACTGGTGTACAGGAATGTTGGATTGTACTGAAGTCACCCTCCCTCCTGTGTCTCCTCTCACAGAGATTGCAGTGAGACTATTGTGACATTTCCTTTACACTCGATTGACTGCCGGGGGTTGCTATAGAGATTTTACTTGTATGTGCGTGTATTTTGTTTACTCTCAGGATAGGTGTGCCTGTTCATACCGTTTTTAATAAATAGTCCAATGTCAATAGGGTTTCCCATGGAAACCTTCACTGTGTTAGTCAAAGTTAGGATTTCTTATTGGAGGTGAAGTGGTTAGGTCACCCTGGAAGCTGTGATCCTTCCCTCATCTTATTTTCCCTAGCATGGCGGTAGATGAATGAGGATGATGAGTATTGACGTGTTCTGTGAGATTGCGTCCAAAGGGGGCTGGGGACTCTCCTGTGTTTGCACATGCAGGGCTATTGATTTAGGCCTGTTCAATGACTGTAGCCCAGGGGACTTGGTCTGCAGTGTGAAGCTGTGTAGGGTAGGACACAGAGAGCAATGACAGTGGCTCGGAGCAGGAAGACAGGGTTTTAGGGGATGATGTAGGGCTAACAGAGCTCTAACTTGGCAGAGACACATGTCTCTCTTTATTAGGCCTCATCAGTCTGCACAATTACGCTAGCGGGATGCAAAATGGCAACTGTTTTCACTTCACATCTACTTCATGTTTCGGATTAGCTGAAACTGTAAATCACATGATGCCTTTATTAACAAGCCTCTACATCTAATAAGAGCTCCACTATCAAATTGGAGAAGTGCTGTCAACATCCTGAGCAATCAATGCCATCAACCCCCCACTCCCCAAGCAGCAGCCATTAACCCTTCTAGTCCCTGGCCTTCCTCCCTGCCCTCACTAAAATGGTGGCTCGGCTATAAACATCTTACTATAATGGCTGCATAGAATTTCCCCTAAGCTGTGCATTGACATTCAAGTAAGAGCGTATTGCAAAGTTTGTCCACTACAGGGTTATGCAAAGAATGTGAACATGTTGCAGACAGAAGGTTGTTCAACATAATGTGTGGCAGTAATGTTGCAATAATGTACACAATAGTGCATGGATTTCACAACTGGTTAGTATGAAGAGAGAGTGTTTCTGTCCATAATGAAATGATAAAATTATATCAGAATTAGGATTTTGGGGCTTGCTATTTTACAGATTTTTCAGTAATACCAAATATGCATCAAGTAGGTGGTGACAGCCAAGGAAACCCAAATGAAACTCACTTTTACATTAAGACTTTTACACTTAATCAGAAAATTGTGATGCACCAATTGATCGACTGGAGATCTTGTTCAGGTCACACACCAGATCGCACTTGAGCGGCGAGAAGTTCCCTTGTTCATGGAGCTGTTCGCCCAATTCGCTCCACCACTAAAAGTCATCATTATGGATCAGGCTTAGCCATACTTTAGGCTTGTGGTGTCAGCCGGACATAGGGCGATGCTCCCTCCTTAAAAAAAAACAAACCTCTCCACTCTGTTTTGAAAGTCAGTTTTGCTCATATGCTCTGTCACGCAAACGGTTACACAGACAGTAACGACATAGCCACACACACAACATGTCATCAGCTGGAAATTCTTAACCCCGAAGACTCAACACTCGAAATTACCTGTAAGGCCAAAATAAGGTGTGGAAGAACAACCATGAAAACATTCAGTGCCGTGTTGTATTCTTCTGTTTATATTACCTGTTGTACCTTTTTACATGTGGAAATGTATAAATATGCACTTTATTTTAACTTGGAGGTTTGTCAAATTACTTGTTGTACTTTTATTTTACTGGTGTATAAAAACTGTGTTTAAATAAGAGTGAGAGAAACTGTAAGTGTATTAATACAGAAAAGTTAGAAAAAAAGTTTGTGTATACTTTCAACCAAAATTGGATTATGCAGGAGAGACAATCGAAAAACTAAAAATTTTAATTGGCCAAGAATTGCAGTATGTGCATCGTTGTATATTATTGTGTGACCATGTTCATCCTACACACATGGACTGACTATTGAAAATGTAGACAATCCAAAACACTGTATTTACAAATTAATAAAAACTATTATTATTCACAAAGACACAAACATAAACATTAAGAGACATATGTAAATCATTTTATTTTATATATTAACAACTTTCTTGAGTTAAGCCAAACCTTGCACATCTCATGTTGTGAACGTCTGTCGGTTATGGGACTATTTTTTTCAGGAGCTCTTTTCTGGGTGGAGCACTTCGTGTGATGAGGGGGCTGAGGTAGCTGATCATAAGGAGTAGTCCCAAAAACATCAGTACCCACTTTAACTTGACAAAAAGCAACATAGTGTTAACATTCCTCAGCTGACCAAGGTCCCAGTTCAAGAGCCAACATGTCTATTCATGGTTTACAAGTTCCAATTACTGTGCTTCTTAGGCAGCTGAACATAGTTATGAATTTACACTCCTAAATCCAGTGATTCACATTAGTCCTCACAGTGTCTTTGGTGGGTGACCAGAGGTTTAATGTCAACAGTATTAACATCCTGTCAGCCACATGATGCAGACACTTGCGTGGTTGTGGTTAAGACTGTTAAAACAATTGATATTCACTTCTAAAATCTGTCCATGTTTCATACTTGCTCACATACTAGTTAATAGTGCAGCGGTCTGATCTCTAATTCCACTTTTGCCTCTCATCTTGCCAGCTACTCAGCCTCAGCTTGCCTTATACACTTTACTGCAATTGAAGGGAAGAAAATGACATTCATTGTTCAGAGCAAGAGAGCACTCCACAGTTCACAGTTTGAAATTGTCAGTTTAAGGACAGGTCGCTCTTTACAATTTCAGCAGGATGTTTGAGACTTGGGTTTCAAGGTTATGGTTGAACTTGGGTAAGTTTGGGGCTTGGCATATAGTGGTGATAGTTATGTTTTGAATAGGAAGCTCCAGGATGCAATTTGTCAGTGAATACATTCACAAAAACACACTGTGGTTCAACTAAATCCATGGGCAGTATCTGTTGCCTGTTCTTTTGAAGATCTGACACTATCGAGCTAGAAGTCAATTTTAGTGCTGGAAAGCTCATTATAATTTACTTGCTGCATCTTCAGCATCTTTGAAATGATTAATGTATGCTGTACTAGACATTATAAATTATTGAGCAGAAATTACAGGTAACTGTCACATTGACTATCCTGTTCAAAATGTTCTTAATAATAGTATGTTGCTTTAATGGATTTGAGGATTTTATTTTAGTCAATCATTCATATTCACAGAGTTATTTAAAAACTGGTCATGTTATTCTGTACATACATTTTGATAACAAGTAGAATGATGGTGTTCACTATCTGGCTTTATGGCTCCTTGTTTGGTTGCTGTCAACCTCTGGGTCATTGAAAAGGGAGCATTCTGGGACAAATACATTTTTTGTCCTGCAAGAACAAGCTTGACATTGCATACGTTATACATGTCTGCAATCTAAATTTATTCAATTAAATTCAATTCAACTTTATTTATATAGCGCCAATTCACAACAGAAGTCATCTCAAGGCACTTTACAGTGTAAGGTTTA